>JAQPPZ010000037.1:651487-1302974 GCA_028583015.1 Wollemia nobilis
AAAAGGTTACCATTAACACATCATCAAATAGATAATGTTAGAATCAATGAAATTATCAACAAAATTTCATTAGTCAAGACCAATGTCTTTGGATAAATACTTCAAGTAACATGAATAATTTAACATCTAAATAGAAATAGAATAAATCAACTCAAACCCTCTTAGTTCCCAAAGTGTTGAGTGCTAAAAGATTACCAAATATGCTAATCAAATGAACTTGAAATATTTAGCAATTAAAACTCTCAAAGTTACACCAAATCACATCATTCATGTATGAACAATCCAAAAATGTTAGATCAATGAAAACCAATGCATGAATTGCTTAACATAAATAGAATAAAGTGAACCAATTCATGTCCTCACTTTAGCACCAATGTGTGAGTGTTAAAGGAGGCCTGATGATAATAGATAATAGGGCATGAAATATTCCACAATTTAAATTCCTATAGCATTTAAAATCATAATAAAATAAACCACATCATGCCCTTCTTCTAGCACCAAAATGTTGAGTGCTAAAGGAGGCCCAAGATGTGGGTCGAAATAAATTGAAACATTTAGCAATTTAGAACTCTCAATGTTTCACCACAATCATATTATTCATTGCATGAACAATTTAAAAGCATGTAAAACACCAATAAACAAGTTAACATAAATAAAATAACACCAATTCATGTCCTCCTTCTAGTGCCAAAATTTTGAGTGTTAATTTTACCCAATTGTGAAATTACACTCTCCCTTAGGGTTTTGATCTCAAAGCCCTCTCTTGCAAAGAAGTTAAACAAAACAACTTCTCCAAGGTCTCCGCTATATTAGCATTTGCATATGTGTATTAGTAATCTCAATAAAAATATATCAATTCAATGCTAGGAACACCTTAGTGATTACAAGTAATTGTAAACAAGGGGCATGTGTTGGTTTATTTTACCATGCTACTTTAATGATTGTTCATAAAAATAAAATAAAAGTGAATTTGAATTGGCCCTCATATGACCATGATGTAGTACCTTAATTCCTTTTATCTTGAGGATTTTAAGGTAATTTTATCTTCCCATATTAATTGGATTTTAATCAAGCTTTACCTTGCATTAAATCCTACTTTAAACATGAAAGTAAATATTAAAATCTATCTATGAATGCGAATCCGAAATGATGAATAGGCTCCTTAAATATAGTTTCTTATAATGAAGATAAATATAGCCTTTGATATGAATAATAAATTATTCCTCTTTGTTAAAATTAATTTTCACAAAGAGACAATAATTTATAACCTTAAAATAAGGGCTTTAAAATATCATTTAACTATCCCTCTTTTATGAAATAATTTTCATAAAGAAAAATAATTTAATGCTTTAAAATAATAGGTTTTTAATATAACATGTAAAATTACTCCTTTCAATGAAATCAAAATTTTCATGAATAAAGGTGCATTAATTGCTCTGAAAATGAAGGCTCATGAAATACCATGAAAATTTCCCCTCCTTTTATGAAATTGAATTTTCATAAAGGAAATGTCATCTTGTGCCTATAAATGAAAATGCAGAATTTAAAAATTTGATTTTCCTCCAAAACTTGAAAAAATAAAATTTTGAAATTATAAAAATCCTTAAAAACAATAGTTTTCAAAAATTAATATAAAATCAAAATGACCTCGGAATGAGTCCAAATATGTTGCGTATGATAGATTTTATTTCATTCTTCACAACCATGTAACTATTTTTATCATTTTATTTTTTTTTCGATTTTTATTTTAATGCCTGAAAATTAAAAAAAAATTATAAAATAAAAAGTTAGAAAACAAAAAATAAAACCTGGAAATAAATTTAAATGCTGAAAACAGAAACATGCAAAGCATTTCCAGTTTGATGGCACCCCGTCCTAGAAAACTGAAGCTGTAATACAATCATAAATGCAACCTAGTCTATTCGACCTACATTTGCACAACTGAAATAAACTAAGTGCTAGCTCCTAGAGTTCAGAAATAACTTTCAGATTTCGACATTCGCATGAAGTAACAAAAAAAAATGCATAAACTTCATCTATAAACCCGGAATCTGAAAAAAAAAAGATAAACAATAAAATCTAAGCATGCAGAAAAATCTCCTTCTTTCTTGCTAACAAGGCCTCAAATTTTTGAAAAATGTATTGCATTAAAAAAATATTTCATTCTTTACAAAGTCATTTTGGCAGCGCTTGGCCTTGCCAAAACGTCCCCCTTTGTGCCTTCCTTTGATGTTGTATTTAACATTTTTTAAATATTTCCTTTCCTCCCTTTTGTTCCATGGTTGTTCGTTTTGTTTCTAGTTTCTGCATGCAACACTTTGTTTGACCATGGAGTAATAGCTTGCCAAAATAAAAATCCTTCACATTACTTTTTGTCCATTTAACTTGTGAGGTGACCGTCATACGCCACTTGTAATATATGCCTTTTGTCGAATGTTTTAGAGTTAGTTTGATAATGCTTTGTCAGAGCATATGGGCATATTTCTTCACTTAATGTTCTATTAAAGTATGGTCTTGTCATGACACATCATTCCCTTTACTTTTGATAAAGTTCATTTAAAACCACCCTATTTCACCTACGCTCGGGTGCCTCTATTTGAGCCTCTAATAATGGAGTATTTCATTTCACATCCCCATCCTCTTGCGTAAGCACCATGTCAACAAGCGTAAACTCTAACTGCCTCCATTATCTTTCGTCTTTTACCCGGATTCATTTTAATGCAACGTGTTCGCAATATCACAACTTGGTGGGTCTTACTGTTCATCCAAATGTGTTCCAAATTATCGTCACTGTATTGAACACTGCCTTGCTACTATGTAGCCGACCCGCACTCTACTAAGAACTGATGCAAGCCCAACAACTCCACTGATTCACTGTCCACCCTTGATGTTTTGCGGTGTATCCTTCAATGATGATGTCCGTTAAAAATATCCCGTCGCATCCGTCAATGCTAGATTACTGCTGATGTACATTCTACACATGGATTTACGGATGGCCACACCTATTTATAACACCAACGTGATCAATGGTCCTCTGTACTATCCTCTGCATTGGGTATACGATGATTAATAGTTGTCTAAGAAACCGCTAATTTCCAAAATATCCGCAACTCGGCACCTGTGCGTTTACTGAACTAGCTTCTGTCACGGTTAACAAATTCTGCATCGCTACCCGGAGTTCCCAGTGCTACCGTTGGTGTATCTAATCTTATCAATTGTGGAAATCCTGCCTTATTTGTCTCTCGCAAGCTGTGCTCGTTGTCGCCATAACCTGCAAACATGCATAAATAAAATATTAGAACTTTATACTTTAAAACCTCCACAAATGACCAACGAATCATCGCAAGGTAAGATCTGCTATGATTTCGAAAGTTGATGCTGCTATCGTTGTTCGTGTTATAATTTCAAGCGGTGTCCAACGTATACCCATCCGGTGGTATACATCGCTGGTGCTGCACCCCTAACATTTCCTAAGTTTGCTCTAAACTCGGCACTTCCATGTCTTCAAAATCATCGCTTACAAACCCACTGTTTACTAATCTGACCTTTGTGTAGTCTTCCTTCCATGCTCTTTTTTTTTTATATTAATTGCAATGTTTTCTAAACAAAATACTTTGGACAAGGATTTGATGATTACATCCTGACATCAGTGACTCTGTGGACCCACATGATTTTTACTCCACAACAACACTTTCCATATAGTGGCCTTTATCCCAAACAAATATTTTATGCTATCTTGTTTAAGTGTTTCCTGCATTTATTCTTCACTCAACCATTGAATACTACGGTCAATACTTAGGATTCATTGCTAATGTCATATGTCGATGCAAATCATACTCACCATTTATCCAAATGACAGCACCACAAAATTTGTCCACAATAAATTTGGATAAGAATGGACTCCATGTTTCCTTTGTTAGCAACCGTTATCCTGGCATTATAGAATGAATGTAGTGCCCTTCATTTAGTAGTAAACCTGCCATCATCCTCTGCTTCACTTATAACTGACCTGACTTCAATCACGCTCTATCAGGCTTGCTATGCAACGGTGAATTTAACCATCTCAAACACAGTCTACAGGGATTATCAACAAAATGCTGCTATCAACCTATGTTTAATAATCCAATCATGGTGATTTTTCTTGATGTTGTTGTTTTGTCCCATTCGTCAGTTATGGAATCTCATCTGCACTGAATCTCGACATATCTGTTACCGCAGACTTTGACGTAGTCTGCCTGTCTTACTGTCTGCTTGTAACCACCATAACATCTGGTATAGATTGATCCCTTCTTGGTCAACTTCGAAAATGTCTTCCATCATCAATATTTATATAAAATATCAATGAATACTTTAGTTTATGATCTTTGTCTTCCGTTGTTCTCTGTGCGATTCTCCTTGCTGAACATCCCTACTTCGAACCCGTATGTGCATTCTGAGAAAATGATGTCGGATACTTCCTTTGCTACGTGAAACATCATATTATGGGTGACCAACTTCTCAACTATGATCTGGTCATTTCTGAAGACTTGACACTATCCATGTGAAGCTATGCATCCCCATTTCCTCTATGCTGATGGGCCCATCCTATCGCGTGAAACAATTTTCAACCACCGTATAGCTGCCTTCGATTAATCCATCGCATCCTGACTTCACCTACTACACACCGAGAATCATCCACCATTAACAACGTCGTAGTCTACTGTGAAACCTTTTGGTCACCTCTCTGTCTATTTACTGCTAATTATCTCCATATGATTCTATTTGATGTTAATACCGCAAACATGATGATTTTCCTATTGATTTCATTCGACGACGAATCTTCCCTTGGTACTGTACCTCCTCTGTGCAAACTTTCCCTCGCTGTGATTTTGTTGCTTCACTGCACTCAAAATATCTACCCTTTGCTTTCACCCTGCGGTGTAAGTGGGACCCGCATATTTTGAAGATGATCAACGTTACACCGGATGCACTCGTAGCCCATACCTAACTCCGACGTAGCGACCTGTGCATTCCCGTCCAGTGCCCAAACTTGCTCAACGCCGTTGGCCGCTTCATCCACTTAGTCTGCTATCCCAACTCGGTCAATGGCCCACGTTGAGGGCTTCCACAAATAGGATATTTTACTGCTCTCGATGGTAAATTCTCTACATTATCCATGGTGGTCCCGACGTCGTCGTCTACGTAGCTGCAAGCCAGTATTCATCCTGCTATCAGTGCCATCACCACGTTATCACCGCATTAACCTCAAATAGATGACCGATTTCCACTACAATTCCCTTCGTTGCTTTATGAAATGGCACAGATGATTACGGCCAACTTTCCTCTACTCGATGGTCACATTAATCCCGATGCACCCGATCATGCCACCACGTTCTCTCTCCATGTAATCTACGTTAGCCACCATGTTATGCGTGGCTTCGTTGTTTCGAATTTTCTCTATCGTGCGTCTGAGTCTATGGTGGTCCTAGGTACGTGTGCCCATCATCAACCGGTGGTCCATATTCACAATGCTCCATGAGGTCCTTTTGAAGATTCGACTACCTGCCATCAACGAATAAACGGGTTCATTAGTTCAAATAAAACCTAAAACCAGAACACTTACCTTATTCATTAAGTTTATTCAAAGTTCAAGGTAAAACGATTTTAATATTCATTTTAATCTTACCTTTACTCTATGTTAAATTTTTTTATTTGATTTTATTTTATATATGGGTAATATAGGTACATATATAATATGTACATACATTTTTTATTAGGTTTAATCAATTTTATTTATTTATTTATTTTCTTTTTTTGATTTTTATTATATATCATTATATATAAAATATATATTATTAATTTTTTATTTTATCTATATATCTTATATTTACATAAATATAAACATATAGATAATTTTTAATTTTTAATTTTTTTTATTTAAATGTTTTGGCCTTAAAGGTCTTATTAAACCTCAAACTAAGCCAAAAGTCACATTAGGTCCTAACATCACCACTTAAGACAAAAGCTAAACTTATGGAACTGATCCACCAATACAACTAACACCCGAACCAAGACTCTAATCAAAGCAATGATATCGACCTTTACAAGAATTCTAGACAAATTGAAGACCTTCGGAATTCGCATGATGAGTTCATGACTCAGGTAGTATCAACTACTAGCACTAAAAACAACCAAACAAATCTCAAACCCCAAAATTTTAAAGTGGATCCCCAAGCTTTATGGCTAGTTTTGGAACAGCCACAACACAACCTAAATCTACGGGGTATAAGGAAGATCAATATTGTCTCTATCATCATCAAAAGGGTCATGATATTGAAGGTTGTCAAAAATTTCAAAGTCTAGTACAAGATCTCTTCGCTCGTAGGGAAGTAACCACCTCACTCCCATGATCCCCTCATCAATCATCTCATTCTTGCTTCACCCCTTGGCATTCATCATCCATCACTATCAACATTCTATCACTTGCTTAGGGGACTTGTCCACCTTTAAAAACAAACTCTGATTGGGGGTCCATCCTCCTTTCTTCCCCTTTGTTTGGGGGTGCCATACCATAAATCACACCCTCATTTTATCACATCCCATGATCACACATAACAATCTACTCACATTCAATCTTTAACTCACTCACATGCAATATTCAACCCATTGGTCTTCGATCTCCACCAATTGCATTCATTTTATTTTTATTCTCAATACTACATTGATTGTCACTCAGTTAGTTTCTATGATTATTGGTATCCTTGGTCTTGTTGCCTTAATCAAGGGTACCTTAATTTTAGTATTGGTCTTATAACACCATGCATAGTTCATTTTCATCCATATTGTATTGCATAGCAAGGAATCTCTCAGTCACTTAGTCACTCCTAGCGTTTCAAGCAACCTCCATTGAATATCAAATAGTCCTTAAGTGCTATAGGTTGTTCTTGGTTAAATCAAGTTTCCTTTTGGACCATGCACATCTATCACACATTAATCACATTATGATGCCTTGGAATGATGAACTCATGCATGGCTATTACCATAAAGCTAACGATTTTCCCTGCTCATCCTATTATGCACATGGTCTAAAAGCTAAGAATTGAAAAAAGGACAAGCTCCCTCTCCCTCCCAAACAAAAAAAACCTTTCTTATCTACAAAATGAGAAAAATACTCCCCCCCCAAAAAGTTCCCTTGCTCCTCTACAAAATGAGATAAATCCCCCCCTTACAAAAAAAAAATCCCCTTTGCTCCTCTACTAAATGAGCAAAATCCTTGAAATTCAAAAAAAAAATGGGAAAGAGCTTGAATCCTTGGAATTCTTAGTTTTTAAAACAATAGGGTTAACCTCCATCGGGGCTATAGACGTCTAATTTTTACTAGAGTAAACCCTATGTGGTGACACATCTATCACATTAGTGAGCTTCTTTTGTATAGACCTATGTACGCTTGTGGATGGTCTATCTTATTGGTATATGTTACAATTGATTAGTCTACCCTTGCTCACAATTGGAAATGAACATTCACTACACATATAGTTGGTCCTTGACAAACTTGAATACACTTGGATGTCCTTAGTATCTTATGGATTCATGGGATTAATATATGGGTTTGTTTGAGATCACTAGGATGTTTGAGTCTTTGGAAAACAACTCTAGATTCTTTATCCCTAAGACAAACAAATTGATAAGTGAGCTCAAATTTCATACCACCATTGCATTGCTTCACACATGTCTTATATTTCATTTCATTTTCCATAATATAGTAAAACCAATATTACTTTATTGGAACCCCTTATTAATCAATTTAGACTAAGTTTACTAATGAATATTCCACAAATTTCTTGAATGATAATCAATTAAGTGTCAACATTCATTCACCCAACATATGCTAATCTATGTCAATCATTATCATCTAATATGCATTTCATCTACATTCTACTCATTCCATCACATGTTCAACCATAATATTTTAAGGTAGCACCCTTTGCCTCATCATCATCCATAATCCATTGCAATGTTTTAAGGTTGTGCCCTTTGACTCACTATATCAAAATTCAAAATGCTCCAAAGGAACCAAACTCCTTTGGTCACTTTCAATTCAAAATGATCCAAAGAAGACACGTATTTGATCAATCCAATTCAAAATGCTCCAAAGGCACCAAACCCCTTTGGTTAACATCCAGAAAAACTTTTTATTTCTTGCACAATCTTAGGATTTACTTTTTTATTGTAGATCAGCTAGCCCAGATTCTCAAGTGAACCTTGTACCTAGTAATCTACTCTAGCCACCAATCAGTTGTAGTGAATAGTTATTCATGCAATCCGATATGATGGGTACATCACCATAAGGAAACTTGTTCAAAAAAAAGCAAATGCTACAATTTCTCCATTTGTTCATACCATGTTCCCTATTTTTCTCATCTCATATCCAACCTATCATGACCCATTCCACTAAAATTTTCAATTGTGTCTCGAATCAAGTTCAATATTCAATCACCCAATTTTGGAGTTGCATATGTCCAAGAAAATTTTCCAAAGGCTATCATCAAACCCCTTTCTACTAGAGCACATAGCAAAAATTTTTTAAACCACATTGGTATGCACCATGTCACTTTAATTACGGGTTTATATGCGGTGACTATAATCAATAGGGTAAAACTAGACCTCCATATCCAAATGATTCTAGTATCACACACATTCCCTCATTGGCTGGTCCATATACTACATCAAAAGGTCTCATAAGTCTACTAAAGGTAAGAATTTCAAAGATAAATTCCCACTCCAAACTTGGGGTAGTTAACATTGATCTTAACTTATGATATCCTCATCCACAAACCACTTCTCTCCACCATCCATGTTTGGTCAAGTGGCTTGTGGGTCTCATTTACTTCATATTTCACCCATTCATCGCTTGAGGGGGTAAACCAAAATAAAAAATTTCATTGATCATTTAATCCTTGCACTAGGACAACAAATCAACTCCTTTTCCCAACAAATCAAGTGTCTATTGTTTTTGCATCAAGTTGAATTCTACACAATACATTACGAAAAGGGTTATTTGTAGATGCAAAATCCTAACCACTTACAAAACCAATTCATGTTGCATATACTAATTTCCACATGATAAAAATATGCCTAATATCTCACTTAGGTTATTTTTTGCACATTATTCTATTTTCCAAATTTTACAAAATCTAGAAAATATCCCCTAGGATCCCTTGTCTCTCCATTTGCCACATATAATAACTACCACTACCCCTTCCCTTGCCACATCTCTCACCCTCATCAATACCCCACTTGCCACCTCTCCCCTTAAGTGAGACACCTCAAGTATCCCACTCTTACTGCCCCTGCCATTTGGATACCCTAGCCTACCACTTAGCTAGTATAGCTTACCACCTATCCTCACACCCCTCACCTTCTATAATCATAAAAATACTAACATCATGCCATCCACCAAAGAGAGAAATATTACATACTATAATGCTACTAAATCCATGCCAAGAAGCTCACATCTCATCTAAAGTTTGAGAAACAAGAGCGATCCCATAAAACCTAGCTGAAACTTCCTACCAGTAAACCCTAAATGTAGTACCCTACATTTGATCAGTCCCCAATGAAGTACCCTATATTTACATGGTCCCAAATGCAACCTAAATTTTCTAAACATGGCCCATGTTTATGTAGAACTACCCAACTTAGCTTGGCCATATCTCACTCATATGGACTTTAGTTGAGCTAAAATTTTGAGGTTAGGTTCTTGATAACCCTTAGAATATCTCCACAAATTTTGATATCATTTAGAACAATAGATATCCTAACATAGCCTACTACATTTACGTAATCCCAAACATAACCTACATTTTCCAAATGCAACCTACTGCATTTGCACAGGCCCAATCAACATCAGCTTGACAATAGATCAGCATAGGTATAAATACTTGATAAGGCACATTTTCTTTATGTTCAAGATCTACATGCTTTCTATGATTTTATTATTCGACAATATTAGGGTTTTGGTATCTCTTTCATGATTTTAGACGTCATCCCTAGAGGCCCTACCTATGCTATTGAATTTTTTAATGAGATTTGATGCAGGTTGTAGGTTGAAGGCATGGTTATGCACAAGGGCAAATTTCAAAATTTATAGCGAATTTTAGGATTTTAACTTTTTTTATTTTGCTAATTTTGGGACCCTAGAGGTCAGCCCATTCACCCAAAAATTACGGAATTAATTTTTTTAGGGTAAATTCACCTCGATACAATATGTTTTCCTGCCTAATTTTACCTTAAAATTATTAAAAAAAATTATCCTACCCAATTCGTCTCTTGTACCCCACTATATATAGGTAACCCTGACAACAACACCCATAGTCTCAAGGTGACTGACACAAGATGACCATAAAAAGTGACTGGCATAAGCGACTGACACAAAGTAACCGGTAGAAGTGACTAATAAAATATGACTGACATGATATGACTAACACGACATGATTGACACGACATGACTGTCACAAGGTGACTATCACAAGGTAACTATCATGAGGCGACTATCATGAGGCAACTATCATAATATGACTATCACAAAGCTATTGTCACAAGGCAACTATCACAAGGTGACTGACATGACACGACTGGCACAAGGCAAATATCACAAGGCGATTGTCACAAGGTGACTATCAAAAGGTAAATGACATACAATGACAACCATTTACCAATAAGTTTATGTTACCATTTATGTTTCTTTTTTATAAATTTGTGTTCATTGATACTCAATAAGAAGTTTTTCCTATTATTTGGGCACCAATATCAAGCTTGCATGGGTCAGATATTCTATTGTCTTGAATAGTAGTTCTCTCTTTTACCAGTTATTTCCATTTTTCAAAATGATGTTGTTACTCTTCTATTTATATAGGTAAAATGTCACCTGTTGGTGGTGGAAATAAGGGAGGCCAGCCTTCTAGTTTTGATAAAATGAGTATTCTCAAACACTTTCATGATATTTCAAAATCCAGTTAGCCATCAACATCTGCACAAATTGAAGGTATGAATGCCTTTACTTACTAACCAGTTAATTTTTGTGCATTGTTAAATTTATATATAATTATCTTCATTCATTAAGAAGGGTGATTTTTGGTGGATGGATTTGTATGTTGTTTATCTATATTTTTTCAAAGAAGGTATGCTTTTAAAAATAATAATGATAATGACCCTGGTATTGACCCTAGTATTATCTCTACAGAAAACACTGTTGATCCTGGTATGACTCCACTTACACATATCCACGATAATGAAAAGTCCACAGATGAAAAATTTCTTAAATAAATTGAACAACAACATGAAGAGATTCATGAAACAAACACGCCAAATAGAAAACAAAATAATAGTTCTTATGCAGTACCTACTTTTGGAGAATCTTCTTCTAAAAAACATAAACATGCAAGGTCATCTAGATGGATAATTAATAGATCATTTTAGCCTGATTGGGTTTTAGATTTTCTATTTGTTGAGCCAGTGCTTCTAGAGAATAGTAATAAGGTAATAACAGAATTGAGATGCATAATTTACAGTTGGAAATACAGAAAGGATCACAGATTACAAGTTAAGAAGGATAGAGTATAAAAACATTGTGGAAAGGTTTATATAAAAACAAAAGAAAGTGATGGACCAATACAAAAAAATTATAAGTGGAAGGATGCATCAAAATGTACCCATATCAGATATACACAAGAATATGATAAAGAAATGAAATAAAAGCAAACTTTGGTTGAGAAAGGTATAACAATTCAAGCCCAATTTCAAAAAATGGAAAAGTTCACTTTAGCTTCAAAAAGTTTACAGTTTGTTGTTGTACTCACTATTCTTAAAAAGGGTAGACCTATGTTAGATTTCATTGATTATAAATATCTATTTTGATCAACTAATATGCAGAAATTACCCAACACCCATTGGTCAGATCGAAGTGGTTAGGAAATGGTAAAATGTCTGTTATTGGTTGAGCAAGATGACCTCAAAGAGAAAATGAAAAAGACCAAATTCATTTTAATTTCAATCAATGAGGTGACTACTGTTGACAAAACATCTTGGATTTGCATACATGTTTACACATTGGAAAATTATTTAAGGTAACCTTATTTACATGGACTACGCAAGATGGTAGAAAATTGCAATGTAGAAAATATTTACAATGTTGTTGTTTCTAGTTTAAAGGAAATAGTAGGAATGAATGAAATGGAAATAGCCACTAAGTTCATATGTGTTGGAGCGAATGGTGTTGCTACAATGCAAGAACACAAGAATGGTCTTTATGTTAAAATAAAAACATTTATTGACCCATATTTGATCCCTATTCATTGCATGGCTCATAGAATTAATATTGCATATAAAATTGTGGATACATTTACAAATGTAGTGAGAGTGGAAGAGCTTGTCCATGAAATTCATGATTATTTTTTGTGATGTCTAAAAATATTTTTAGATTTTCAACATTTTGCACTAAGAGTTACTGATGGTAAACAACTCTTAAAAGATGTAGATACTTGTTGGACATTTTGAGTCAAGTTGTCATTGATGTCAAGGAACGAAGTCATCATTGATGTCAAGGAATATGTCAAGGAACAATGCAAAGGTTAATGGAGAAAGAGCTTCATAATATTTTTAATATTATGTGGAAGCATATGAAGGCGGGTTTTATTAAAACCATGGATGAGCAAAATAAAAGGTTTTTCGTAAAAACCAAGGAAGATTTTTTATGGATGAGAAAAATAAAAGGTTTTTCATAAAAACCCAAGGAAGCATTTTGAAAAGATAAAGGAGGTTTTAATATTTATTTTATAAAATATTTAAATTCAATTTGAATTTAAATTTTATAAATAAATATTATTTATACAAATGGTAAAATCAAAGAGGGCTTTAATAAAGCCAAAAGGGGTTTAAGAATTAATTTATAAAATTTAAATTCTAAAGAATTTAAATAATTTATAAATTAATTATTCAAATTTTGAAGGCGTCGACATTCGAAATTATTGGAGGCAATATGTATAAAAACCATATGCCTAAAAGGCATAGAACTTACCCTTCGTTCGAAAGAAATAATCGTGGCATGAGTTGTGGTGAATAATCATGCGGAGAAGAAGATAAATCTTTGTCTTAAGGCGCCAACGAAAGTGTTAAGACCATTGAGGGCTAAACCCTCATATCCACCAAGGCACGTGGCCTAGTGGCAAGCGATCATGAGTTAAGTCGTGCGGGTGCAGAGTGGTTTGCGTTCGATTCTCGATGAGAGCATTTTGGCGTGTTGTGCTTTGGCATCGGAGGAAGAGACGCGTTGACCTTTTTGGTTTCGGTGCATTGGGGAAGAACATAGAGCACATTGTGCTCTTTGTTCCCCAAATGAGTGCCTAGCTCATGCGGCAGTTGGAGCCGCGACTAGGGCATTGGGAGAAGCTGCGTCGAGGGTTCGATTCTCACCTAGGCGGAGGTAATAAATTTTGCATTATTTTTAAATTGCCTAAGGTGTAAACATAAGGTTTAGGGAGTTATAAGGGGTTTTTGAAAGGTGCTTATTTTAATTGTTAGTTTTTGATTAAATGAAGGAATAAGGTGTTGAACTTTATTTTTTAATAAAGTTATTGTGATGTTTTTGATTTATCAAAAAGTGAATTGAAGTGTGATTAAATTTAAGAGGACTTCTTGCCATTGAGTTAGTTTGAAAAGGAGATTGTATTGACAATATTTTTGATATTGAATATTGTTTTAATTGGGAGATCATAAGGTGTATTTGGTCAATCATTTTTTGTATATGTTGATGGATGCTTTCTTTAAGATGGAGTGATAAGGTGTATGTGTGTTTTGATATTTTGCATTGTATCTTTGAGAGAGTTTAGTATCTTCTAACTCCTTTGAGCTTGGCAAAGAAGTGTTTGTGGTTGTGGCAGATATTTGAGGTTCCTTCATCATCAAGAAAAAGGTATGAGCACATTCTTCCATAGTTGAGTTGATTGGTTGGTTTTCTGGAAAATAAGTTTGGAGTGAAAAGGACTTGATTAGGGTTTCCTTATTGAGTGTGTTGAGTTAATGCTTCAAGGTTTTCTGGAATAAAGAGCTTAAGTTAAAACCTTGTTTTATAAGCATTGTTGTTGAAGTCCATTGATTGTGTGAAGAACTTGAACTAGGGTTTGAAAAGAACATGAGTATCATTGTTATGTGAGAGTTGTTTTATAAGCATTGTTGTTGAAGTGAGTTGTTGAGTGAAGAACTTGAACTAGGGTTTGAAAAGAACATGAGTATCATTGTTATGTGAAGATTGTTTTATAAGCATTGTTGTTGAAGTGAGTTGTTGAGTGAAGAACTTGAACTAGGATTTGGAAAGAACATGAGTATCATTGTTATGTGAGATTGGTTGATAAGCATTGTTGGAAATATTTTGAGTGAGTGTTCATATGCTTGGACTAGGGTTTGTGAGCAAGGATTATTTCATTGAGTAATTGGTTGAGTAGAGTTGGTTGAGCCTAGTCAAGTGGATGTGTGGAGTGATTGTTCAAGTTCCATAAAACAAACTATTCTATATTCTGAATTGAATTGAGAAAGTGATTGAGTTGAAGCATATTGAGTCTCTAACAATTCTCTGTATGTTTCTAAAAGAGTGATTGAAAGTGATTGAGCATTGTGATGAGTATAGAGCATATTGAGTCTCTAACAATTCTCTTTATGTTTCTATGAGATTGGACAAGTTCTAGTGTGGACTTGTTGAGCAGATTTGAGGTAAGTCTTTGAGAAGACTTGTGGACAGATTTGGGTAAGCTTTTGTGGAAGCTTACAATACAAATTATTGAGCAGATTTGGATAAGTTCTTGAGAGGACTTATTGAGCAGATTAGACAAGTTCTAGAGAGGACTTGTGGATAGATTAGTGTGAGATTTTGTGGAAGCTTACAAGGCATATTTGAGATAAGTCTTTGAGAAGACTTGAGAGTAGAGTTGATTGATTGATTTGTTCAAACCTTGAGTTAAGGTTTGGGGCAGATCCAATAGAGTTGATTTGAGATTGAGTCAAGCCTTGAGTTAAGGCTTGAGGACAGAGATCGAGGATAGATTTGTGCTAGACCGAAGGACTGTGTTTAGTACAGATTCGAGGATAGAGTTTGGTGCAGATTTGAGGATAGATTTGTGCTAGACCAGAGACAGAGATTGAGGATAGATTTGTGCTAGACCGAAGGACTGTGTTTAGTGCATATTTGAGATAGAGCTTTGGAGGTGATAGAGATGAGGTAGGGATAGATATCCATTAAGCCAGGGTAGGGAGGATAGGTGTCTTCTAGTGGATAGAGTTCCATTTGCTAAAGGAAGTGGATTCAGAGGTCTTCTAGAGGATCACCAGCCAGAGCAGAGTAGGAGATAGGTGTCTCCTGTGGATAGAGATCCACGAACTTGATTTAGGGGATTGGTGTCTCCTTTGGACAGAGGTCCATAAACATTGTAATAGGGAAAGGATTCCCAAGAGATTGATTGAGAAAATTTTAGTGAAATATTTTCTCCGTGGAGTAGCCCACATTGGGTGAACCACGTAAATTGTGGTGTCTCTATTGTGTGTGGTGATTTGTGCATTGCTTTGATTACTGCTATTGATATTGCTATCTGTACATTGCATAATATTTATTGGGAAAGAAAAGTAAAAAGTGGTCTTATACTGTTCACCCCCCTCTCAGTATAAGCTTGTGTTCTTCAATTGGTATCAGAGTGGGTTCCTTCGGAAGAGTTTAACAGCTTGAAGGAAAAGCTAACAAGAACACAATGGATTCTAAGAATGGACCTTCAGATAATTTAGTACCAGTATTTTATGGAAGTGATTATGTATATTGGAGTTTGAGAATGAAGATCTACCTGAAGGCACTTGGCAATGAAGTTTGGGAAGCAATTGAAAATGGATACATATCACCAGTTGATCCACCTACAGATAAGGAAGGTAAGCTTCTACAACATTACAATTCAAAAGCAATGAATGCACTTTTGAGAGGTTTGCATAGAACAGAGTCCATAAAAGTTATGCATTGTCAAGATGCAAAAGGAATGTGGGATAAGTTGCAAAATATATATGAAGGAGATAAAGGTGTCAAGAAAGCAAAGATACAAAATCTCAAAGGACAATTTGAACAGTTAAGAATGAAGGATGAGGAAAACATTAGTACTTATCTACTTTGAATCGATGAGGTTGTTAATGCTATGCAAGGACTTGGACTTAAGGTTGATGAATCAGATGTTTGTGATAAGGTCTTAAGATCTCTTCCAAAAATATTCAGTGAAAATATTTCTGCTATAGAAGAATCAAAGGATGGTGATACTTTGACAAGAGATATGTTACTTGGTATTCTTACAACTTTTGAGATAATATCAAAAGAACCTAATCCCTAGAAGGAAGCAACCTTCAAAGCAATCAAGAAGACAAAGGGTAAGAAGTCAGAATCAAGCAATGAGTCATCTAGTGATGAAGAAGCAAATTATGGTAGAAGGAATAAAGATTCAAGGAGATTTAAGGATACAAAATCTGTTAAATGTTTCAATTGTGGAAAGTATGGTCATTATGCAACTGATTGTCAAGAAGCTAAGAATAACCATGATGAAGAAAAATAGGATCACAGAAACAGGGAATCAGAAAGATACAAGCATCAAAAGAAAAGCAAGGATGGACAAAGAAGACAAGGAAATAAGTTCTTTCAAAGGCAAAAGAGGAGCTACTATGCAGACAAAGCAAGTAAGTACTCAAGTGATAGTGATGCTAGTATTTTAGAAAATGATAGAGATGAAGTCCTATTTATGATTGAAGAAAAAGAACAAGTTAAGAAAAGGACTCCAGTAATTCTCAAGTGTTTTAGATGTGGTAACTTTGGACATCTTGAAGATAGTTGTACAAAGAATGGTTATAGTTTCAGTGATGATGAATATGAAGATACACTTGAAGGACCAGAAGAGAATATTCTAATGGCACTAGAAGAAGGAGAAGGTGATCCTATAGAAGACAAGTCAAAATAAAATGAAGATATGGACAAAGGTAAACAAATAGAGGAAGAATCAGATAAAGAAGGATATGATCTTAAGGGAGAACTTATCTATGCTCTTGAAATAGTAAGGAAGGTAAGAAGGCAAAATTCTAAATTAGAATCTCAGTTTCAAGAATGTGATGAAGAGAGAAGAATGCTTATAGAGGATCTAGACAAATCAAAGGCTAAGACAAAGAAATTCAAGGATAAGCTAGAAGCAAAGGTCTTAGAATGTGAAAGGTTAGTACAAGAAGTAGCCCTACTAAAGGAAGACTTAGAAGACTCCAAAGTCAAGCTAAAAGGGTTCAAAAATAGCTCAAAGAATTTAGATAAGTTCATCAAGATACAAAAGCCTACATCAAGCAAAATAGGTCTTGGTTTTGAACAGGTTCAAAAGAAACAAGAAGAAAAGTCAACCTCAAGTTCTGGAGGAGAAGAAACTTCAGATGAAGACACTTCAGAAGATGACAACGTAAGAGAAAGTGAGACATCTGAGGATGAGTTGGACAACAGAAAGTTCAACAAGGACAGGAACAATGCACAAAGAAGAAACAGATGGAACAACAATCAGAATAGGTCAAGAGAGACTAAGAGACCAATGAGGTCAAGACAAGGAAGTTTCAATGGAAGATGTTTTTCATGTCACAAGTTTGGGCACATGGCTTCACAGTGCAGGACACATGAAAGACAAGTATATGGGAACATACAACTTTTCAATGGGTATTGCTACTCATGTAATCAGTTTGGTCACAAGGCAATGAATTGTAGGGTTCATGATAGAAGAGGATATGGCTTCACTAGGAGAAATCCTAAGATATTTGCACCTCCAAGAAATAATAACATTAAGTGTTATAAGTGCAATAATGATGGTCACACAACAAAGTGGTGTAGAGCAGACATTCCAGAATCAAGTATGAACAGGAATAGGAACAGGAACAGAACATGGATATGAACAGGAACAAGAACATGAATATAAATAGGAACAGGAATAGGAACAAGAATAGGAATAGGGATAGGAATGTAGACATGGACAAGAACATGGACATGGAAAGGAATAGTCAGAGGAATCAGAAGGATCAGATAAGAAGAAAAGAGGATAAAGGTAAAGAATAGTGCTTGTTGGGAGTAGAAATACTCCCACCCTAGAATTAACCACCTCAAGAGGAGGTGGGGGAGGGGCTAAGCTAAGAGGCTCATTCTTAGCCCCGAGCCCCAAAGGTGACCCTTTGCCATTGATGTCAAAGGGGGAGAGATTTGAGTAAGGGGGAGAGATTTGGTATTTGAGTAAAGAGGAGAGATTTGAAAAGAGCATTGAGCTAGGGGGAGCAATGTCCCAGGGGGAGAAGAATAAAGAAAAGGTTAAGTTTCTGGTAAAAATAATTTGGGTTGCCATCAATGACAAAGGGGGAGATTGTTGGACATTTTGAGTCAAGTTGTCATTGATGTCAAGGAATGAAGTCATCATTGATGTCAAGGAATATGTCAAGGAACAATGCAAAGGTTAATGGCGAAAGAGCTTCATAATATTTTTAATATTATGTGGAAGCATATGAAGGCGGGTTTTTATTAAAACCATGGATGAGCAAAATAAAAGGTTTTTTGTAAAAACCCAAGGAAGCTTTTTGATGGATAAGAAAAATAAAAGGTTTTTCATAAAAACCCAAGGAAGCATTTTGAAAAGATAAAGGAGGTTTTAATATTTATTTTATAAAATATTTAAATTCAATTTGAATTTAAATTTTATAAATAAATATTATTTATACAAATGGTAAAATCAAAGAGGGCTTTAATAAAGCCAAAAGGGGTTTAAGAATTAATTTATAAAATTTAAATTCTAAAGAATTTAAATAATTTATAAATTAATTATTCAAATTTCGAAGGCGCCGACGTTCAAAATTATTGGAGGCAATATGTATAAAAACCATATGCCTAAAAGGCATAGAACTTACCCTTCGTTCGAAAGAAATAATCGTGGCATGAGTTGTGGTGAATAATCGTGCGGAGAAGAAGACAAATCTTTGTCTTAAGGTGCCAACGAAAGTGTTAAGACCATTGAGGGCTAAACCCTCATATCCACCAAGGCACGTGGCCTAGTGGCAAGCGATCACGAGTTAAGTCATGCGGGTGCAGAGTGGTTCATGTTCGATTCTCGACGAGAGCATTTTGGCATGTTGTGCTTTGGCATCGGAGGAAGCGACGCGTTGACCTTTTTGGTTTTGGTGCATTGGGGGAAGAACATAGAGCACATTGTGCTCTTTGTTCCCCAAACGAGCGCCTAGCTCATGTGGTGGTTAGAGCCACGGCTAGGGCATTGGGAGAAGCTGCATTGAGGGTTCGATTCTCACCTAGGCGGAGGTAATAAATTTTGCATTATTTTTAAATTGCCTAAGGTGTAAACATAAGGTTTAGGGAGTTATAAGGGGTTTTTGAAAGGTGCTTATTTTAATTGTTAGTTTTTGATTAAATGAAGGAATAAGGTGTTGAACTTTATTTTTTAATAAAGTTATTGTGATGTTTTTGATTTATCAAAAAGTGAATTGAAGAGTGATTAAATTTAAGAGGACTTCTTGCCATTGAGTTAGTTTGAAAAGGAGATTGTATTGACAATATTTTTGATATTGAATATTGTTTTAATTGGGAGATCATAAGGTGTATTTGGTCAATCATTTTTTGTATATGTTGATGGATGCTTTCTTTAAGATGGAGTGATAAGGTGTATGTGTGTTTTGATATTTTGCATTGTATCTTTGAGAGAGTTTAGTATCTTCTAACTCCTTTGAGCTTGGCAAAGAAGTGTTTGTGGTTGTGGCAGATATTTGAGGTTCCTTCATCATCAAGAAAAAGGTATGAGCACATTCTTCCATAGTTGAGTTGATTGGTTGGTTTTCTGGAAAATAAGTTTGGAGTGAAAAGGACTTGATTAGGGTTTCCTTATTGAGTGTGTTGAGTTAATGCTTCAAGGTTTTCTGGAATAAAGAGTTGTTGTTAAAACCTTGTTTTATAAGCATTGTTGTTGAAGCCAGTGATTGTGTGAAGAACTTGAACTAGGGTTTGGAAAGAACATGAGTATCATTGTTATGTGAGAGTTGTTTTATAAGCATTGTTGTTGAAGTGAGTTGTTGAGTGAAGAACTTGAACTAGGGTTTGGAAAGAACATGAGTATCATTGTTATGTGAGAGTTGTTTTATAAGCATTGTTGTTGAAGTGAGTTGTTGAGTGAAGAACTTGAACTAGGGTTTGGAAAGAACATGAGTATCATTGTTATGTGAGATTGGTTGATAAGCATTGTTGGAAATATTTTGAGTGAGTGTTCATATGCTTGGACTAGGGTTTGTGAGCAAGGATTATTTCATTGAGTGATTGGTTGAGTAGAGTTGGTTGAGCCTAGTCAAGTGGATGTGTGGAGTGATTGTTCAAGTTCCATAAAACAAACTATTCTATATTCTGAATTGAATTGAGAAAGTGATTGAGTTGAAGCATATTGAGTCTCTAACAATTCTCTGTATGTTTCTAAAAGAGTGATTGAAAGTGATTGAGCATTGTGATGAGTATAGAGCATATTGAGTCTCTAACAATTCTCTTTATGTTTCTATGAGATTGGACAAGTTCTAGTGTGGACTTGTTGAGCATATTTGAGGTAAGTCTTTGAGAAGACTTGTGGACAGATTTGGGTAAGCTTTTGAGCTCAACATTTGTGGAAGCTTACAAAACAAAATAGAGAGAGATTTGGATAAGTTCTTGAGAGGACTTATTGAGCATATTGGACAAGTTCTAGAGAGGACTTGTGGATAGATTAGTGTGAGATTTTGTGGAAGCTTACAAGGCAGATTTGAGATAAGTCTTTGAGAAGACTTGAGAGCAGAGTTGATTGATTGATTTGTTCAAACCTTGAGTTAAGGTTTGGGGCGGATCTAATAGAGTTGATTTGAGATTGAGTCAAGCCTTGAGTTAAGGCTTGAGGACAGAGATCGAGGATAGATTTGTGCTAGACCGAAGGACTGTGTTTAGTACATATTTGAGTAAGTCATTATTCTTATTATTGTTATCCATAAATAACATCAATGATATCCATAAACTATTTATAGAAAAGTAAGTCATTATTATTATTATTGTTATTCCTTTTGCAACTAGAATGCTATTTGTTATCTTTATTATAATATTATAAAACACAAAAATAATAAAAACAAAAATAAAAACAAAACAAAAAATCAAAACATTTCCGTTTTAAGTATTATAGTAGGTATATAATTAAAATATATACCTCTCAAACCTATCGCATATATATATAAGTATATATATTTGCTGAAATCTAAGTTTAAGCACAATGCCTAGACTTAGGAATGGGAAACAGACTGAAGAAGAAGAAGATTGGTTAGGAAAACCATTAAATAACCCAGATGTCCTTCTTAAAGATCAAATTTCAAAAGAAGGAACCCTAGATTAGCAAGAAGAAGACCTTGCTGTAGGAAATGAACAAGAAGAAACTAATAGAGAGGAAGGATGCTCATCCCCTAAGATGTCTTCGGGAGGAGCTGTCACATTTGAAACCATGGATCAATTTTGGAAGTTCATTAATACTAATATTGGTGTTTTTAATAGAGCAGTACACATGGACAAGGATCTAATTAGTGAGACCCAAGCAACTCTAGAAGACATATTTCACACATGCACTAATCCCTTGTCCTTTATTGAACAAGAGAGTGATCAAGCTGGACCATCCAATTTGGATATGGCCACTACGATCCGAAACATGCAACAACAACAGGTTACCCAACCATCTAAAGTGCCTATTAGCAAGCCTAGGGTCATTCCCGCATAAAAGAAACCCTAATTTACTGCTCTATTTCGCCAAGCTATTGAGAAATATACCTCAAATCAGCAAAAACCCAAAACAAAACCAAACACCAATTACCAACAATATGGGATACAACATAATACTACTACAAATCCTCTTTATAATACTCTTCCTACCAATGCTTTGCATAATAGCAATATAGTGTCTAATCCTTATGTCACATCGTCATACACTCATAAATCCCATACCTATGTCCCACCAAACCAATATGGTGGACAAACTAGTAATCTTGAAACCATGGTGAAACAGTTAGTTTCTCGCATGGATTAGATAGATCCCTACCATCCCTCGTACAACTATCGAGAGATGTGTAGTCAACCTCTAGATCCTATAGTTGTAGCATAATCGTATCCTAAACATTTTCCTATGCCTGTCTTGCCCATATATAAAGGAACCGAAGATACCATAGATCATCTTCATATGTTTAGGATAGCATGTCATGATATATCGCATGATGACTTATTATTGCTAAAAATGTTCCTGAAAAGTTTAGGAGGAATGGAATTAGAGTGGTATTATCAATTACCCACTAATTCTTTGAGGAATTTTGAAGAAACTGCTGAGTCTTTTGTGCATTAATTTAGTGCCTACATCGAAAGGCATGTGACCATTAAAGACTTGTACAACTTAAAACAAGACAAAGATGAATATTTTTCTGATTTCCTAGCTAGGTGGAGACAGTTGATAGGAAAATTGCTCTTTGTGTTACCTTATAGGGAGATGTTGGACATCTTTATTAATAATTTACAAGACCAACTATCTTACGAATTATCAATTGCTACCTTGACCACCTTCGATCAGGCTATAGACTTAGCTAGACGAGTGGAAGATGCTCTTATTAGGAGAGGTCAGCTTAAAAAGAAAGATGATGAGAAAACATCCAAAAATCAATATAAAAATAAACAAGTTGTGGGTGATGGAGTCACTGATAGTAGAAATATTGCTACTGTTAATGTTGCAAAGACAACAGAGAAGTTTATACTATAACCTCCTGATAAACCTCCTTGAGAATTTACTAGATTAAATCAACCTTTATCAACCATTCTACCGCAATTATTAGAACGAGGTTTGATTCAATTATAAACTATCCGGGAACCTGATCCAACTATACTTGGATACAGATCTGATTTACACTGTGACTTCCATAGAGGACCTGGAAACACTACCAACTCTTGTAAAATATTAAAACATAAAATATAGGACCTGATTGATAACAATGAGATGGAGGTACAAGCCTTTCAACCTAAGAAAAATACTCCTAATAATACTCAAAAGAACATTCCTCAAAACCAGAATCAGAATGCCAATCAGTCATTGGACATATTTCAACATCCTTTACCAAAGCATGGCATGGAAGTGGCTAATCAAATTGAACATCATAATTTTCCCCCTCCTACCCGATATGTAGGGACTATTAGTGGGCATTTACCTGCTCATGATTTGGAAATATTTGACACAACTTTATCCGTGCTTACAACCAGGCCTCTACATAATATTTAGACACCTGATATTAGTGATACAGAATATGAGACTGAGAGTGATATGGAAATCACCTCAAATCAGTTGAATAGTTTTGAAGCTAAATCAGATCCTATTCTCCCTATCACAAGTCATATGGTCCCAGAAGAACCATTTCCAAGAAGAGTCACTACTCGACCATCGTCTCACCAATTAATCTCTAATGAGAAAGCCATAAATGCTAGACCAAGACCCATTCATCATCCAAAAAATAATATTTTGGGTACCATCGGAGCTGTTACTAGACAACAGGCTCAAAACTCTCAACAAGATCAAATGTAGAACGATGGATTAGCCCCATTTGTTTTGAAAGTTCCTAATAAATGGAATCAGGCACCTAATGTTCAAACTAAACCACCTTATAATATTAATGAGCAACTATCAAATATTACAGCTAGAATTTCTCTTTTGGACATTTTAAGATCTTCCCCTAAACATAGAGATGAATTAATGCTCACATTAAGCCAGATGATGGTACCAAAAGACATTCACCCTGAAGCCATGGATAATACTATAATAACTTGTGAAGTTGATTGTATTGACTTTCGGGATAGAGACATACCTCAACATAGTTTACATAAGGATAACCCCTTATATATTACTGCCTTAATTGGAGATGTAGCAGTTAAACGAGTCTTGATTGATAATGGTTCATCTTTAAACATCTGCACTTTTGACTTCTACCAAAGATTTGGATTTAGAATTGATGAAATGAAAAGAACTAATATGATCATAAAAGCCTTCAATGATGAAACACAAGAAACGTGTGGAGTTATTACCATCCCATTATAGGTTGGTCCGAGAACCTTGGATACGATTGTGTTTATTGTACATTGCCCTACATCGTACAATATACTCTTGGGTCACCCTTGGATCAACACAATGCGAGCCATTCCATAAAATTTACATCAATGTGTTAAATTCAAATTTAAGAATCAGTTGGTTACCATTCATGGTGATCCTAGACCCTTTGATATGTGTGCTTTGGCAAAACTTGTTGGAGTTCAATTTTGCCCTGCTTTATCATCCACACATCCTAATTCTCATTATCCATCTAAACATGTGAAACACACACCCATAACGCCATCTACTTCTTCTCCATTAGTTCCACCTCTACATGCAGCTCATCCATCCTCTAAAAAAACCACATTAGGACCTCAGAAAGATCCTAATCCCATAACCAAGGCTTCTTGCTCTACTCCTATAACTTTTATACCTATAATAGAATCATCCATCGACATCTCTACAACATCTACATCCACCAAAGGCATAGTTTCCGCATCAGAAGATGTAGGAAATGTTCCTTCTACCTCTTATGCTCTTATTGACGAGCTCTTACCCGATTTATCTAAAATTCTTATATCAGAGAAAACGAATGTTGCTATGCAAGATTCCCTTATTTTAAATAATTTGCCACCATCTCCTCATACCTTGGGTCTCCCATAGCCTATGGGAAGTATTTACTAAGTCGGGAGCTGCACTTTTATTTATAAGGGATATAACTGGGGTAGAATACCCAGAAACAACAAGACTCATTACGATGGATATGCTCGATGTTATTTTACTAATGAGTATATTAAAGCCAAATCTATAATGCTTAAATTGGGATATAAAGGGAAAGGTTTGGGACCTTTCCAAAATGGTATGAAAGAACATTTTGAGGTAGAACCATGGCCTGCCCGATGTGGTGTGGGCCTATTTCCTAGTAAGGGTCAGCCTTTCCCATTTGAGGATGATGAACATATCATATGTTACTAAGATTATTTAGATCAACGTGATGCTTTGCATTTAATGAATAAACCATTTACATGTAATATGCTATCTATAGCCTACCCTGAGATGATCGCCGAATTCGACGATGAGTTGGAGGGAGATATCTTCCATGATGTCTCCATTGAGGAATTGTTACATCATGAATTTTATTTTGATGGCTCTATACCTAGTATAGCCCAGATTGAGGCCATGACTCCTCAAGACGAATTATCCAAGCTAACCTTGGAAGAATTACAAGAATTGGGCGTTTCACCCGCCCCACCTAATTTTGAGAAAAATATACACATGGAAGTAGAGAATGTCATAAAAATTAACATTGGAACTGAGGATAATCCTCACCTAATCAACATTGGATCAGAATTAGGTCAAGAAAAATAGGATAAATATATTGCATTTCTTAAAGAATATGAGGATGTATTTGCTTGGACATATGAAGATATTCCAGGATTAGACCCTTCTGTAGTTATGCATCACCTAGTAGTCCATCCGGATGCTAAACCTGTTAAACAAAAACTTAGAAAAATGCATCCTAAAGTGGCCTTACTAGTCAAAGAGGAGTTAGAAAAACTCTTAAATGTTATTTTTATACAAACCATTGATTATGCTGAATGGATCTCGAATGTAGTTCCAGTAACTAATAAAGAAGCTACCAAGGTTAGGGTTTGCACAGACTTTAGAGATATTAATGCTGCATGCCCTAAAGATGATTTTCCTCTTCCCAATATGGACCAGATCATTGATTTTACTGCTGGGAGTGGAATGATATCCTTAATGGATGGATTTTTTGGTTATAATTAGATCAGGATAGCTCCTGAAGATCAGGCTAAAACAACCTTTATTACCCCTTGGGGGACGTTTTGTTGGAAAGTGATACCATTCGGTTTGAAGAATGCAGGTGCAACCTATCAACGATCCATGACTTATATCTTTCATGATATGATGAATGATATACTACATGATTATGTAGATGACATTATAGCTCGTTCTACTGACGAAGATGACCATTTAGATGATTTGAGAAAAGTATTTAATCGGTTAAGGGAATATCTTATCCGATTGAATCCAGCTAAATGTATATTCGGAGTTAAGTTCGATAAATTATTGGGGGTTATAGTTTCTTTACGTGACATTGAAATTGATCCTCTCAAGATTGCGGCTATCATCGATATGCCCACACCCACAAATATATCAGAATTACGAAGTTTACAAGGTAAGCTTCAAGCTATCCGTTGCTTCATCGATAAGCTGGCGAATAAAACCGGACCCTTTCTTAAGCTTCTTAAGAAGGATGTCTTTCTCCATTGGGACTTTGAATGTCAGCAAGCATTTGAAATCCTCAAACAATATCTTCTTAACCCACCTATGCTTTTGCCACCTAGACCTGATCGCCCATTTATCTTGTATATTTTTGCTTCAGATTTTGCCATAGGAGCTATGTTAGCTCAACTTGATGATGAGAAGAAAGAACGTGCTAATTATTATATCAGCAGAACATTAATTAGTTATGAAACCCGCTACACAACATTAGAAAAATTATGTCTAGCGGTCGTATTTTCTACATAAAAGTTATGCCATTATTTGCTCAATCAGAAAACCTATGTTATTGCTAAATTCGATCCTTTGCGGTATCTCATGAGTCGACCTTATTTATCTGGTCACACAACAAAGTGGGTTCTTGCCCTAAGTGAGTTTGAACTCACGTTCATAGGACAAAAGTCTATTAAGGGTCAAATCATAGCAGATCAATTAGCTGTTGCACCCTTAGAGTCTACCCATCCCCTCATCATTGAGTTTCCTAATGAATGCCTTAAACTAGAGGCAGACCATCCAAAGCAATGGTCCTTATACTTTGATAGAGCCCGATGCATGAGTGGGGCTGGTGCATGTATTATTTTAATATCTCCACAAAAAAATCTTATACCTCTGTCCTTTAAATTAATGTTTGCTTGTACTAATAACACTACTGAATATGAGGCTCTAATCCTTGGCTTACGAGCTGCCTTAGCACTAAAAATTAAAAATATATTGGTTTTCGATGATTCTCAACTTTTTATAAATCAAATTAATGATGTTTATTAGACCAAAGATGATAAATTGTGTCCATATAAAGCATATGTATTACAATTAATATCTTTCTTTGATCAAGTTATCTTGGAAGCTATTCCTTGAACTAGCAATCGTGCGGCTGATGCTATGGCTGCAGCTGCATCTCTTTTACCCTTGGAGTTAGAGGACGAATATGCTACCATCATTATTCGTCGACTCCAGGAACCCGCTTTAAATAAATCATGCTTAGAACCTTTGGATGTGTTTCTAATCAACAAAACTACTCCTGAACTTTGGTACACTAATATCTTCAATTTTCTTCAACATGGGACCTTCCCTGAAGGTTTTAATAGAAACCAACACTGGTTATTGCGTAGACGATCAAGTCGCTTCATCATAATTGGCAATACGTTATATAGGAGATCTTTTGAAGGTATCCTACTGAGATGTTTGAATCTAAAAGAAGCTAGATCAGTTTTGAGTGAAGCCCACGATGGATCTTGTGGGGGACACTTTAGTGGTAGCACCATTGCTAAGAAGCTCCTTAGGATAGGATATTTTTGGCCTACCATGGAGAATGATGCACATGATTATGTGCGCCATTGCGATAACTGCCAGAAACATGCTGACCTTGTCCATGCGCCTACACAAGAGCTACAGGCTATTTCATCTCCTTGGCCATTTTCAAAATGGGGCTTAGACATCATTAGAAAAATCAACCCTGTGTCATCTGATGGACACAAATTCATCATAACCGCCATCAAGTATTTCACGAAGTGGGTTGAAGCTATGCCCTTAGCTTCTTGCACTGGAACCCAAGTTTCCAGATTTATTTTTAATCAAATTATTTGTAGGTTTAAAATTCTTGCAAATCTCATCTCGGATAATGGAACTTGTTTCAAAAATAAATATGTCAAGAAATTATGTCAAAAATATAAAATTCAACATCATTGGTCCACTCCCTATTATCCTCAAGGTAATGGAAAAGCAGAAGCATCTAATAAAATATTAATTAAAATCCTCAAAATACTGGTCAATAAATCTGGCTGAGATTGGCACATTCAACTATATCCTGCTTTGTGGGCTTATCGAACTAGCATTCATACCCCCACGGGAACTTCACCTTTTGTTTTGGTTTATGGCATTGAAGTAGTTTTTCCCTTTGAATTAGAAGTTCCTTCTTTGGCTCTGCTACTTCAAGATACTGAAGTAGGAGATGAATATCGTGTTGGCAGATTTAGTCAACTGGAACTCCTAGATGAGAAGCGCATCAATGCTTTGAGCATCTTCGAGCCTACCAAAACAAGCTTAAACGAGCATACCTCAAGAAAGTTCATCATCGATCCTTTGAGATCGACGACCTTGTCTTGAAAGAAAATAAAAAAAATACTAATGCAACTAAAGACCTTAAAGGTAAATGTGAACCTAACTGGCTTGGGCCATATATCATCACTCGCTAAATTTGGCTCGGGAGCATACAAATTAGCTACCTTAGATGGTAAAGATCTTAAATAACCTATGAACATTATGCATCTTAAACGCTATTATGCATAAAATCTGGTCATTTCATCATTGTATATATTGTTATTTTGCATATTGTTTCATTTTAGTCATCCATATAAAAATTTCAAAAAAAAAATAGTAATGTTATTTATTTTTTTCAATTCATAAATCAAAACCAAAAAAAAAAAAAAAACATAACAAAATCGAAATCATCAAAATCTTCAAAAACATCTTTTATTTTCACACCTGTTAATTCTTGAAGTATTGCAGTTATATTTTCAATTATTTTGGATAAATTAGCATTTATTTGGAATCCCGCACTTTCACACTCACATGAATAAATATCTTGATTTTATTTGGTATGATTATTAATCTCTCTTATATCAAAGTCCACAACTGAATTAAATAAATTTCTGAGCATAGAGAATTGATCTTGTTATTTATTTGAACCAAGTATATCTCTTCACATTAAAATGATTTCATTGCAAATTTGATATGATGCTACATAGTAGAAGTGGTTTCTTGAGCGAAAAGTTTCCCTTGCTATCCTATCATGCACATGGTCTAGAATATTTGAGAATTGACAAAAGGACAAGCTCACCCCTACCCAGAATAAAATCCCTTGCTCTACAGCCAATCCGAGAAAGTATCCCTAGTATAGGAAGAAAAAGAAAATTCAAAGAAAATGAGAAAAAAAAAATATCATTTTGTACCATCGCAACAATATCCCAGCATTAATACAAAAAATACAAAAAAAAAAGAAAGAAAAAGAAAAGAAGAAACAAGAGAAAAGAACAAGAAAAATGCAAATAAATCCCTTTCCCTACCCCTTGAAAAGAAAAGAAGGGTGAATGAGCTTGAATCCCTAGAATTCTCAATTATTCAAAAACTGTGAGGTAAGCCCCATAACAGGTGGTTTGTGCCCAACCCACTTGGCCTTGGGTAATTCCTAGCGTGGTGATATGTCTGTCACATTAGCGACCTTATTTTGTACAGACCTATGTCTGCTTATGGATCAACTAGCTCTTGATGACTCGACTTACATAGTAGTCTGGTATGGTTACATGCATATAAATCATGGTCAACGAACACGTATTTGGTTAATTCAAATTACTTGTATCAAATTATCTTGCTCAAAATTGGTAAATGAACAATACAATTGCACACACATTCGTATTTGAGAGATTTTGTATCATTATGATAAATCAAAATCGACAATGAACTCACATTTGCACATGAGGGTTCCTTATAAATATACATTTTCTCTTTGAGATAATTTAAGATATTTATGCAAATCTTTTAGAATAATTTCATCTTCTTACTTGAGAACATTTGCTTAGCATAAAAACAATTAAATACATTTCTTTCCAAAATCCAAAATTTTCTTTCACAACATCTTCAAAAATATAGTAAATAAAGTCACATTTATATAATACTTTCGAATTCCGCAACGATGGTATAGTTCCTAAAAACCTAAATTGGAATTTTATGCTTAGCGCAAGTCCTCATCTTATATATTAAAAATATTTTTGGATTTTGCGATGATGGTATAAGTCTATACCTATAATTCTATGCCTAGCACAAACCATTGTTCTAATTTTATTTCCCATTTATTTAATTCATAAAAACATATGGCTTATATCATTATGTTACACAATTATGCTTTAAAAAGAATGAACACATTTTTCTATTTCGTTTCATTATGTCAACATTCAATTTTGCAACCATGGTATAATTCCTAAGGAATTGTTCAAAATTTTATCACACTTAGGAATTTTATGTCTAGCAAAAAATCATATTTTTAATATTTCATGCATAATATTTTTCTGAAAAATCTAAAAACTATTCATCACCATCATCATTTTTCATCATCACAACACAAAGTCTTAAGACAGTCTCTTAAGCACTCTTTTACTTTTAGCAATATTTCTATACTGGGATTAGCTTGACGACCTAGCGAGCGACGACTCCATGAAATGGTCTATAACGATGACAATGTCCTTTGAAATTATTGTTAGAAGTCCCTTTTATTTTTCATCAAATCACACCACAACAACCAATTTGTTTACATCAGATTATTTCATTTAAATTTTATGGTATGACATAAAATTATAATTTTTTCAACGACATAATTACATGAATAATCAATCAACAATTCCAAAATTGAAGCATCATCAAACATATGGACAAGTCATATCACAAAATGAATCATCATATATATATATCAAAATATATGTACATCATATCACAACTGGATTGGTATACCATAATCTATACCCTGGCATACTCAATCCTCTAAAAAATATACAGTCCAGCCAAAGAGCAGCTAGTCTCGAGAAGCCCTTGAGCTCTCAGCCTCATCTCCTCTCCCACCCTGGCATGAAGGTGGTGGTCCCATTGAGGTCTGTGCTGTATCGCGGGTCCTCGTAGTCGATCGTGAGGATGTCCTCGATGATCCCATCATGACCGACTCTATAATAGGGGTTGGCAATGGTATCCTATGGTTCTTTAGAACCACGTGATAGTATAATCCTTGATAGAATGCGGTCTGAGCAATAGACCGTGCCAGATCCCAAGTGCTCGCCCCTCTGCTTTGAGCCCTGAGTTGTGTAGCCTCATCCTGCAGTGTCTACACCTAAGCTCGGAGGTGGGCATTCTCAGCCCGAAGAGCTGCCATTTCGCTGCTCTCCCCCACCTCGATAACCTTGCCCTTATCGGGCGATGTGGGCCTATCCCTCTGTTGAGAAGGGAGTACCTCCTCTCTCCTCTCTGCCTATTGTGGTCTCTTTAGAGACTGTGGTGCTCTCCAACGTATCTCCTGAGGAGACCGTCGCTGCTCCCTCCCTCCATGACCCCTTGCTACATCAATGGCAACCTAGTACCGCCTCCCCATCTGTCGCATAATAGCATGCATTAGACCTTGTGCCCTCGTCATCCGAGGAGGGCGGATGCCTGCATACCAGGCATCATATCCGTCTGTGACCCTAGCGTCATCCCCATCCACTAGCTAAATGGGGGCATCATCTGTGTCCTGACTCTAGAATTGCTGCATATTTGGAGCCCCACTTAGTGTAGTACTATCCCAAATAGTCTAGGAGTACTCGTAATCCCTAAGAGAAGGGATCCCCTACTATAGACCGAACTACCACAAAACTCGGTCATAGTGGTGGAGCTCTACCTCTCCTCGCTCCATCCTCAGCCAAAAGACTCACCTGATGCGAGCTGACTCCTGTCCATCCTCTCCCCACCCTAGGTGCTCTCTCCATGACCTCCAGGTGATCTGGTTAGGGATGAGGTCGTCTAGCAACCTCTGGGACATCGGTAGATCTATCTACCGCTGTGACCCTCTCTAGAGCCACCAATAGAAAACCCGGGGTCTCTCTCGATCAACCCCTATCAGTGGAAGCTCTACCGACCTCCACACCGCAATGTGCTCCCAACACCAAACTTGTAGCAGCGATGTCAAAACCAGACATCGACCTCCCTTGTATACGACCCCGTACAAGATCCTATACAAGCGGTATAGTACGAAGTTGCCCCAAGACAATCTATAGCTGTGGTCTCTCATATTGTAGACCACATCTGAGAGTAGCCATGGTAACCTGCATTCAATCTGGTGGCATAGCAGTAAGCCACCCACTATCCCTGCCAAAACTTGGGTCAATCAAGATGCCCCAGGCATCTGCCTCAATGTCTCAATGTTCACCCCACCCTTCTCCAAGGTGAAGCTAGGATATTCGCACAGTCGCATCATGGCATAGCCCTGATTGGCCATAGGAGTCATCAATCGTCCCTGTATCGGGATCCTCAAGATCCTCCATACATCCTCTAGAGTGGGAGCCATCTCCCCTGTCGATAATCGAAAGTAGGATGACCCCGGATACCACCTCTCTGCTAGGGCTGTCAGTAGCCCCATGTATGTCGATATTTGTGGCATCTCTTCCACATGTTGTAGCCCAAACTCTGATAGTCGGCCTCGCTCTGCCTGATCGAGTGTGGCTACATCGTCTCTTAGCCCACCATATTTCCATTCCTGACTTTTTAGTAATCCCCTATGCAAAATAAAATAATTAAACAATAAAAATCATTAACAGATAATCTTATAAAAAAATGATGATATCGTCCACTATTGGACGATATCGTCCTAAATTGAGTCAAATCATCCTTTGTACGATAAAATCATCTCTGATTTCTCAACTTGGGGATCGCCCCTTGTTGGACAGGATCGCCCCTATTTAGCCGATTTCGCCCCTAGACGAAATCGGCGATCTAGGGACGATTTCGATGAAATTGGGATGATTTTGTCTTGACATCGTTGACAGCCTAAAAATGGCTGCAATGCCCAAAAAATAGTCAAAATTTCAATTAAAAACCACACAAATCAAAATTAAAAACATAATTCACCAATTTTATATCCTTACCTGCAACCCGCATCGGACCTCTGTCGATCTGTACGCTGTTTCCACCATTTTGCCTACAGATCTCTAAAACAACCAAAATCAACAGTAAAAATGAATTAGGGTTTTACCCTATTTTTCTTAATTTTATTTAAAAACAACATTTTTTTTTTAATTTTTCTTTTCTGCGCTTTTACCTCAAACATTCGATTTGGGTAAAAACTCAGAGGGGGCACAGTTGTACGATTCGACCTAGAATCGTTGTCTAAAAAATTGAGTAAATTTTTTTGGTTTCTCGTAAAGCGGGAAGAACTCGTATTTAACGCTTTTTCTTGGAAAATTCGCTAAAGAGGGGGCAAAATGTAGCACCCTAAAATTGGCACAGTTAAACCCTTAGTAAAAAGATAAAATTTGAATTTTAACTCCAAAACTGCCCGTTAACTGCTCACCCCATTTTTTGTGCCATTTTTAGGAGTTGTTTTGACCATTGGACGATATCGTCGCCGATCAGATGAAATCGTCCCAGATCGGATGAATTCATCTGGAACAAAACGTCCAGATGATTTCGTCCCAAAACCAAATTTTCATAATTAGATTCTGTTTCAACAACCTCTCCAACTTGGGCAAAAGCATGTCTGCACAGTTGGAGATTCCTCCGTTGAGGATCTCCCAGATTGGGATGATCCCCAACCTCTTAACCTTCCCCTAATCCTATATAAACTTAGGATTTTTCCAATTTATACCCCTGGCTGATCATTCCCTTGTAATTCTAGTTTTCTTTGTATTAGAACATCCTCGTCCCCATCATTTGCATTTGTATTTTCAAGTTTTTCATTGTGCTTCAGATGGAAGAAGCTCAAATCATCGTAGAGGATTCCAAATGATTTCATACGATCCTATCACAAATCGACGATGATCTCGTATGATTAGAGGCGATCTCGACAACAGTTCAGATTGGGGGCAACCAGAGCCCTGAGTTTGCATTTCTCATCTTTCTTCTTTATTTTACTATGCATTAGCTTGATTTATTTTCATTTTGCATCCTAGAGTTCACCTCATCTAGCATAAATGCATGATAAAGTTAAAATAAGTTATTAAAACAATGTATTTCCTTTAAATATGCTATCTAGATTTATCAATTAAGCATTCATACTGTCATTTCCATTATTTTGCATTATTCTTGCAATAACATTTTTGGTTTTTGGTGTCTGTTTCTGTGATTACAGGATTCTAACGGATTCGTCTGACGAATTCGTCAGATCGACGACGATCTTGTTTGCTTTCAGATGATCGACTGTGATTTGAGATGATTCTATTCAATTGCAGATGATCTTGTCATATTCGAGACGATCTGAACTCCTACAAGCTTTAGAATCTTCATCAGACATCCAGAATTAGGTGCATTCTTTCTTATTTAAGTATATTCATAGTATTTAGGATTCATTCATGCTTTCTGTATTCATATAAATCGGCATTTCATATAGAATAACTTAGATTCATTCTGGCCAACCTAGGGATATGAATGATTAAAGTACAAAATGAACACATCAAACCCATTCTCAACCTAGGCGTGGAAGCTGCCACTCAAAGTTTCCGAGTGAACCCCACCATCCATAAAAAATTCGCCTTTATACCCTTCCTCGAGAGGCGCGACCTTCAAAGGGCTTCTCAGTTCGAGGTATTGTTCCATCCTTCTCGTATCCCCCTTCCGAGCACGGATCCTTTAGCTTTTTTAAAATTTTCCTTTTCCACGCTTTTACCTCAAACGTTCGATTTGGGTAAAAACTCGGAGGGGTCACCATAGTAAGTAGTTGTACGATTCGACCTAGAATCGTCATCTAAAAAATTGAGTAAATTTTTTCTTTCTCGTAAAGCGGGAAGAACTTGTATTTAACGCATTTTCTTCAAAAAATTCGCTAAAGAGGGGGAAAATGTAGCACCCTAAAATTGCGTAGTTAAACCCTTAGTAAAAAGATAAAATTTGAATTTTAACCCCGAAATCGCTCGTTAATCGCTCACCCCATTTTTCGTGCCATTTTTAGGAGTTGTTTTGATCGTTGGACGATATTGTCGCCGATCAGACGAAATCGTTCCAGATCGAACGAATTCGTCTGGAACAGAATGTCTAGATGATTTCATCCCAAAACTAAATTTTCATAATTAGATTCTGTTTCAACAGCCTCTCCAACTTGGGCAGAAGCGTGTCTGCGCAGTTGGAGATTCCTCCACTAAGGATCTCCCAGATTGGGATGATCCCCAACCTCTTAACCTCCCCTTAATCCTATATAAACTTGGGATTTTTCCAGTTTATACCCCTGGCTGATCATTCCCCTGCAATTCTAGTTTTTCTATATTAGAACATCCTTGCCCCCATCATTTGCATTTGTATTTTCAAGATTTTCATTGCAGGTTTTCACTATGCTTTAGCTAGAGGAAGCTTGGATCGTCGCAGGCGATTCCAGACGATTTCAGACGATCCTATCGCAGATCGACGATGATATCATACGATTGGAGGTGATCTCGAAAACAGTTTAGATTGGGGGCAAGCAAAGCCCTGAGTTTGCATTTCTCATCTTTCTTCTTTATTTTACTATGCATTAGCTTGATTTATTTTCATTCTGCATCCTGGAGTTCACCTCATCTAGCATAAATGCATGATAAAGTTAAAATAAGTTATTAAAATAATGTATTTTCTTTAAATTTGCTATCTATATTTATCAATTAAGCATTCATACGGTCATTTCCATTATTCTACATTATTCTTGCAGTAGCATTTTTGGTTTTTGGTGTCTGTTTCTATGATTGTAGGCTTCTGACGGATTCGTCTAACGAATTCGTCAGATCGACGATGATCTTGTCTGATTTTAGATGATCGACTGTGATCTGAGATGATTCTGTTCAATTGCAGATGATCCTATCATATTCGCGATGATCTAAACTCCTGCAAGCTTTAGAATATTTATCAGACATCCGAAATCAGGTGCATTCTTTCTTATTTAAGTATATTCCTAGTATTTAGGATTCATTCATGCTTTCTGTATTCATATAAATCGGCATTTCATATAGAATAGCTTAGATTCATTCTGGACAACCTAGGGATATGAATGATTAAAGTATAAAATGAACACATCAAACCCATTTTCAACCTAGGCATGGAAGCTACCACTCAAATTTTCCTGGTGAACCCCACCATCAGTCAAAAATTCACCCTTATACCCCTCCCTCGAGAGGTGCGAACTTCAAAGGGCCTCTCAATCTGAGGTATTGTTCCATCCTTCTCGCATCCCCCTTCCGAGCACGGATCCTTTAGCCTGAAGGTAAGGGCACGAAAAATTTGGGTCAATACAACATGTAAGTAGAGAGTGAAGAATCTTGTATACGAGTGGCAAGATGAGAAACCAAAGGACAAGAATAAGAAATGTTGCACCTCCTGGATATGTAAGGAGTGCAATAGTCAAGTATTGAAGAGTCACCTATCTATGTCTATATTATGGAGACAAAACTCTATACAATGGTAACAGGGGGTCTATATTATGGAGACCACGAACAGGGGGTTCTAAATCGTCAAAGTCACTCGAGGGTCGCATCCGATCCTGTCCACACCAACATTATCAATTGGATTTTGGATACCCAATTTAGCTTTTTGGTAGGATGAAGATTTGAACCTGGGACCTCTCTTGGAGGATTTCCCTCTCCTCTCCAACTGACCTACAACACCTGAGTGTCTCTTAAGTAATTTACTAATTCTTTGCAGTCGTTGATTTATTTCTCTGTTGGCTTAAAGGCATATATATACATATTCATCTAGAAGGTTGGAATCCTTGCATGTTCTTTTAAAAAAACCACACCCGTCAATGAAGTTTGAGATTTGATATTCAAAAAATAATATGTTAATTTTCTTCATTGAATTTTGTGGACATGTATTAAATTTAAACGTCGCCTCTGATGATTTCCTCATTAAAAACATTTTTTTTCATTTTTACTTATAATTGTCTTCAGCAACGTTGTGAAAATTTCATATAATATTATATTTTCAGCGAAATAAGACATCTTTAATAATGAATTCCTACTTTCCAATGGATGCCATTTCATTAACAAATTTCTCCAAAGGAGTTAAAGAAATGGCTTTCAATAATGTGCATTTATCTTCCTACATTATTAATTGAGATGGTTAAAAAATATAATAATCAATAAAGAGATATAGGTTTTAAATTGGCTAGATAACATCATGATATTATTAATAATAATAATATTATTATATAGTAATTTTAAAGTCCCAAGGGCTAAGTGGATTGGTAAAGGTTTGACTGGTCAAGTACTTGTCAAGAAGAGATCTAGTTTCAAATCTTGGGAGCAGGCTATCAGATTTAGCAAAGGTAGTAGTCCATGCTGAATCTTCTAAGTGCATACCAGACCGATGATGATGGTACAAACCTCGAGTGACCGGTGGTCTCCATTTCACGTCTGGTCAACAACAACAAGACAAATAAGTTGTTGGCAACAATCTATGTGATTTGAACCCTGCACTAGCCGGTTACTAAAAATAATGGCTGTAACCAACTCCCCTATGTAACCAAAAAAAATATAGTAAGTTAAAATAATACAACAATATAAAAATAACAACTGTAACCAACTCCCTATGTAACCAAAAAAAAAAACACCAACTCCCTATGTAACAAAAAAAAAAACACACTAAGTTAAAATAATACAATAATATAACCATATATAAGTTGTTTTAATCCCATACTACCTATTAAAAAAATAAATAATGACATAACATTATTATATGGTAGGAGTTTAAGAATATTAAGTACATTGAGTTTCAAGACTATAACCTAAGTTCAAAACTTATCCATCTTATATATTCATTGTAAAAGTATTATCAATTCATTACTACATGACATATAAGGTGAAGTATGTTAAGTGACTTGGTTTTTAATGTAAATATCCATGTTCAAATCTAAGTGGACAACATATATATAATTGTTTAAATATTATTGTAATACTAGTATATGGTTTGTTAAGGTATCATGAAAACAAGTAATGATGTAATACATGTGGACTCTTTTCAATCCTATATAACAAATTTAAAAAATAATGTTAACCCCAAATTAATATTAAAAAAGTAAAATTGTTAACCATCATTAGAATGATGAATAGACGTGCCTTGCACCAAATGCATGGTCCATTAAATGGAACAATATAAAAGAACATAATGTACCAAGGATTAACTCCATGCATATGGGAAACTATGGTATTCATGCAATATTAGTGTACGAGGTGAACAACAAGAAATCTAATACATAATTAATAAATGGAGTCTCTTGATGTGCGTACATGATGGCAAAAGAAACCATATATTAGTGATTAACTATATTACATCTTACATTACTCATTTAGTTATAGACTATTATGTTTAGTCCTTATGCTTGAGGTCTAGGTCAAGCCTAATATACAAGCAAGAGCCAATAAATAAAATATAGTCAATGTGGTTGAATTGGGGCTATTACATGCCACTCTCTTTACAAAATTTTCTTCTCCAATCTAAATTTTTTAGGAGAATGTTTTTGTGTTCCCATTTTATTTTTTATCTTTTATTTTAAATATTTCACCATATACATAAAAAATCATGCACTTGCTAGTTTTGTAATTGTTCATGTGTTTATAATATTATTTTAAGCTATATCTTCCATTGTTATTCATCATCTACCTCTAGAAGTGATGATGGAGACCACAAAATTTGGATAAAAACTATTTAAGATAACAAACATGGAAAACAATGTGCATATTAGATGTAGACGAAGATCTAGATTGTATATTGTTGTCTATAAACCTAAAAACCATTATGTATGGTCCATATAAGTTTGTAGCCATGTTTTAGTTTCACTTATCCTTGGTCGATGGTTGCTTTGTGTAGATGAAACATCAAGGAACAATGCCTACTAACCTATAATTTATGTTGATATTGTTTTATTATAACCTTCACTAAGATTGTCTTTGAGTAACATAAGAACTACCTATCTCTAATATAGAAAGTTATCCATCCCCATGACAATAGAAAATCTAGGAAGAAAATTAGTTATTATCTTTAATGCTATTGCATCACTTTCTTCAAATTTTTGAATCTTTGTATCACCTGGATTAGGTTTAGTGGCTATTCCTTTGAAAATTTTCAAAGGCTTTTCAAATATTAAGATTGACCTTACTTTGTTTTTCCGTGGAAAGTAGTTCAGACCTTTAAGTAGTTGAGATTCTGTAAGAATAAATTTTTGTATTGTCATGATGGTCCTAGTATGTTTCCTTATAACTCCCTAGTTTAGAGAATGTGAACTATCTTGATAAAAAATTTCAAGACTTGGATTTTGTAGAACTCTTTATGTCTCCCTAGTGATAGGTTATATGCTTGATAAAGTGCTTACTAGTTGTTAGTTCACCTTTTAGTTGTTTTTTGTAATGATAATAATCAACTCTTATTTCTCCTATTGAACTATGTACTTTCAAGTTTAATGAATTTGTCTTGTAGTAGAATGAATATGAGATAATAATCAACAATATTTTCAAATATTTTAATCAATGCTATGAAAAAGTCTCTACACTTATTTGATTTTATTTTGGTGTATAATTCCTTATATCCCATTAAAAACTATGTATTTGCAATTTAAGTTTCACAAGTCCTTATGTCTCTTGGTTTGGGATTTGCAAATAGTTGAAGCAATAATAATAAATATTTTAATGCTTCTATTTTCTACTTCCTTCTCAGGATAATCAAGAATGCTTTCTAGAGATTTAACACCTTATTACTCCTATCATTCAATTTCTATAGATTATAAGGTTTATCAAATTTTAACCTTAATAAACTTACAATATAACTCTTACCTTTCCAATACTAAGATCAATCTTGAAAGTTTTCTATAATCAACTCAAACTACTACAAATTGGTGATAGTTGACTCCTTGCCAACTTCAAGACGTTACGTATAGTTTTTTACTTCTTTGTCATCAAACCGCGTGCCTTCTCCAATGTTAACTTGCGATCTTATGCTTTTTCTTCTTCAACCGTTGAGCGTGCTTCTCATTTATGTCTTAGTGCTGACTTGTGCACTCTAAATCAATTGGTGGGTTTTCCCCTCAATATCAATATTTTTGCATGCATCCTTCTTTCTTCAATAGGTGCATTATATAGATTTATTACTCCTTGAAACTCGTGTGATCTCAAATATTTAATGCTACCTTAGTTTCACTTTGAATTATCTTCAAGTTGACATCCACTTTGAGTGTTGCTTCAATGCTTCATTTTGAGGTGTGCTATCCATAGGATTGGAACACAATGTAGGAAATATGGTGTGAAGTGGCAATTGATTTGCCTAACTCCTTTCAAATGCTTATATTGCACCTTCCCAACATCGAATAACAAGTGGCACTAAATGGTTTGACTATTACCTTCAATGCCTTTGACCTAATGCTTCTTACAAGGGTGTTATAATAATTATGCTTCATCCAAGTATACTTCTAATGTTGCACGCTTGAGATACCTTTGATGTAGTGGTGACTATCTATGGTGTGCATGAGACACCTTTTTCCACATGGTGCAATACCTTCACCACTTTTCCCTAACTCCCTTAGGCTATACAAATGCTTTTTCTTGCTCGATTAATGCTCGTTCTCTCTAGACTATGATATTATTCTAGTGCTTCAACTATCAATATTTTCAATTGCTTTAACTGAGAGAAATGGTGTTGATTCTCTCAATGCTTTTCTAGTAGATGTGGTTATCTTCCAATGCTTCTACAAGAATGTCAATCTGGTATACATGATGGCTTCAGTGATGGGTAACCCTTTGAATCTAAGTCAAAATTTGAAGGATGTGCGCTATCACTTTGATGTATCTTATCCTTATCTAGTTGGTGCAAGACTCAAGTGCTTGTGTTTGCTTTACCAACTATAATGGCTTCCATGCTATATGTCTTAGCTGAATGTAATACTTGCTTTGGTTCAAGTGCATGGGTAAAATGATGCTTACTCTTAGTGCCAACTATGCTACCATCGATGCTTTTACATGGATAGAACCCTATGATGCTTGTGCTATTCAATTTTTATCACTTGGAGATACATATTACTAAGTTTCACTATGATGCCTTCACCAAAGGCTATCGATATGTAAGATACCTTGCTTTGCCTTCACCAAAGGATATTAGATTATACCTTATAATTTTGGACATCCTTAGTATATATATTAGATTCTTTTAACTTCTACTCAATGATCCTTGCATGGATACATATTATAGAAGTCTAAAAATAATCTCTTATTTCCCTTATCTATTTATGACTTCTCTTCTTGATTTTCTTAGTAAATATGCAGGTATATGATGTCCATGATATCTCCATTTTCCTTGGAGATACTTTACTTTTAAATATCCCTTGAATAGCTCAAATGAGGTGCTATGAAAACATAGAGTATGATGAGATAAATGTTTACCCCTTATACTCTTAAATCAACTCTCTTGACCTCTTGAAATTCTGAGATAAATTTGAAATATACATTACCTTCAAATCCTTGGAAATATATTTTTTGCTTGGTTACTTTTGCACTCAATAATCCAAGATTTTAAATAAATTTTTACACTATAAAATATGCAAATTTTTAGAGTCTTATCTTGCTTAGAATAGTCAATAGAATGTTGATATTTTTATTTCTCTCGAAATATATCTAACTTTTATTTTTCTGTGTAGGTTTGAACCTTGTATACAATAAATTCTACACTCCCTTGAAGACTTAAATGAACATTATTTATGCAACCTTTAATCTTGAAAACCGGAGCTCAATAAAATTAATAAGATCCAAATATAAAAGTTCAACTAATGAATCTTTTTGCACCTTTGTTGCATACCTTTCTACATTTGTAGATGATGATGATGATGGTGATTTAAGTCACCTAAATTGCTGCCTTTTGTAGATGATATTGCAGCTCTTCTAGGCTATCCAAAAATAGCTCTTTGGCTCACCTTTTGCAGATTTAACAGTCCACTAATCTGCTGCCCAAAATTGGAATATGGTGGATCTAATTTCTCTTCAAAATGCACTTTTGAAATATGAATCTTAGTAGCTACCAATGCTTCCCAAAGTGTTTCTTTCTTGCTATCCTCAAATATAAAAGATGTTAGATTGTAAAGCAGTCAAACCCTTCTCCGAATCACTATCCTTGAATCCCAAAACTTTGGTAGAAAATTCCTTCAAATTAGAGCTAAGATATTCCTCAATAACTCTTCAATAATATACTGTAGAAATCAACAAATCTCCTATCTCTAAAATGGCCTTTAAGCCTTCTTTGGTAATCCTTGAATCTCTTATATTTGGTGGTTTTTCTTATCTCCTTTATTTTGTCAAATTATTTGTCAAATTTTGACTTCAAATTTGGCCTATCTAATGGCCTTCTTCTCAAGATTCTAAGAGTATTGAGATATTTTCCAAACTACTCTAAAATTTGACAAACTTCTTGCCAAATAATTTACTTTTGGACTTGTTTTTTTAAGCAAAAAACCCCTTTTGGGGCCACCTTGGTCTGAGAGACCATGAACAGGGGGTTATACACCATAAAAGTCACCCAAGAGTCGCACCCGACCCTGCCCGCACCAACATTATCAATTGGATTTTGGATACCCAATTCAGCTTTTTGGTAGGGTGGAGATTTGAACCTGAGACCTCCCTTGGAGGATTGCCCTCTCCTCTCCAACTCACCTACAACACCTGGGTATCTTTGGACTTGTTGTTAGATGGTGATAATTGTCCCAATTTATTTACTATCAAGAGCTTCTCCTTGGTAGTAAATTTCTTCAATGAGTTATTCTAGGAACTCCTTCAATGAGGCTCACCAAGCCTTCTCCTTAGACCTCCAAATATTCAATCTCCAACTAGTTACTTCAGGTACGGAATTTATTCAAAGATGGTATTCTTCATAGATCTTGTAGGAAGCTTCACAAATCTATTTGAATCTTCTTTATTTTACAACAAAGTATTAGGAAATAATAATAGAAATTTCTATAAATCTATAGAAAACAATCTTCACTAGTTGGATTGCCAATCTAGTGGATTCAATGTTGAGTTCTAGTCTTCACAAGTTTTTCTGCAACTCTATGGAAAATATCTAGCCAAAATATAATTTTAGAAATCTAAAAAATGAGATTTACAATATCCTCTTAATAAGTCTTGTGAATCACTATTTCCTATTGATATACCTACTGCTTTGATACTATTTTTAGCTTTTGAAGCTTTAAAATTAAAGGAAATGCAACCACAAGCATGGAAATAAGCATGCAATGTTATAACTATGATAATGTTAACTATTATGCATGAAAATATGATAGAAAACTTGATGCAACACTCAAGAAATGCTCATATAAGAAAGATCACGAAAATATACAATACTTATCAATGGAGGTCACAACCTCTCCATATTTGCAAAAATGGATCTACATTGTATCTACTACTACTCAACCTATGCACTCCAAAATCCTCTCTACTTTCTATTTTATGAAGGGCTATGTATAATGAGATGCAACTCTATTCTATGAAGGCCTATGCATAATAAGATGCAACTCTTTGCCTTTAATATTTCTATGACACCTCACTATCCTATTCTAAGGACTTATATACGTATGGACTACATGCAAATTTACATCATTGCACATTATAAAACTTGTACATTTATTAAATTGCTTTAATAATTTACTTAAGTCCTAAATAAACTCCTGATCTAAATATGTACCCATGATGGTACATTAGTAAAGAAATAAATAATGTAATATATTCCAATAGAGTTGAGTATACTTTAGATCCATAGTGTAGAGGATGCATATTAGTTCACATTAAAGGTGAAAGAGAAACATAAGATGAGTAATTTTAGAAGATAAGTGAAGAAAGGGCCATCATGACCAATTAGGTGGTTAGTGGATTTAATTCCTCAAAGGGATGATATTTTAATACAGAAAAACAAGAAGAGTCTAGACAAGGTCACAATAACCACTAGAGAGGAGGATTTTAGAGAGGAAGAGGCTATGGTGGAGGACAAAATTGGGATGGCCCATAGAGGTAATATACCTATTACAGATGTGGTGATGAAGGGCATATATATTTTTTGTATTCGTACTATTCTACACAAGAAAGAAGGTAGGGAGAACAAACTAGAGTCAATCTGGTTGAGGTAGAAGAGCAAATTGAGATAGAAGTTATTGTAGACATGGGAGAAAATCTTATGATAAGTAGGATGATTATCATACCAAGGAAGGAGTAAGTGCAATATAATAATGGTGGTGATTCTTAGCTACGTATGAATATCTTTCAAACTAGTTGCACATTTGGAGGAAAGGTATGTAGGATGATTATTGACAGTGGTAATTGTAAAAATATGGTTTCAAATGAAATGGTTGAGAAACTTAACTTGAAATGTGAGAAGAACCAGAATCCCTACTACATATCGTGGTTAAATAAAGAGAATGAGATAACTATAGATAAAAGGTGTTCGATTAAGTTCTCAATTGGAAATACATACAAGAATGAAGTATGGTGTGATGTAATTTTGATGGATGCATGTCACTTATTGTTGGGGAGGCCTTGTCAATATGATAGGAAGGCTACCCATGATGGAGGAGGAATACTTACATATTTTGGAAGGATGGAGTAAAAGTAGTCTTGTTACTACATAAGGAAGAAGGGAAAAGTAAAAATATATTGACAACTAAAGAATTTGTCATAGGGATGAATGAAGCTACTTTTTGTTGTGTTGACAACATAAAAGGTGGATATCGTCGATGTTGTTATACCACCTGCAACAAAAAATTTACTAAAAGAGTATGCAAATTTCATACCAAAGGAGTTACCAAATGAACTACCCCCGAAAAGGGATATTTAACATCATATTAATTTGATCCAGGATTTAACGGTTGGAAAAATGATTGATAGCAAAAAGTTATAGGAGTTTGATCAGAGGAACTTGCATGAGTAGATTTCTTTTCAACCAATGGAGAATGATGCAGGAGCCTATCTTTTAGAGGGTGTTTTTTAAAAAAAATTAAATATATTTTTATGCATGATTAGGTGTCAAGATTTTCTAGGATGCCTATTATAGATGTTACAAAGTTGTGTTTTAATTTGCATGTCAATCTGAGTTTTTTTACAAATTACTAAAATGGCAATTTTTGACGAGATGATAATTTGTTGAAAATAGTAATTGCTAAAAATGACAATTTTTAATGAAAAATAATTTTTCGAAAATAGTAATTACTAAAAATGGTAATTTTTTACAATTTTTTTTTGTTGAAAATAGTAATTTTTTTTATTATTAGGACTTTAAGATTTAGGGTTTATCTTGGGATATCTATATATATATATATATATATATATATATATATATATATATATATATATATATATATATATTCCTCTTGTATTGCATTATGGTGGTAAATGAAACATTTATTGGTTTATTTCCATGTATTGTAGTTTTTATATTTTTATTGATAAAAGGAGGTTTTGAAAGGGACCCCAAAAATTTTATAGTTCAAGATAAAAAGAGGAAATTTGAAGTTGGAAACCCTCAACAAATATAAAAACAACAAAAATAAAGGAGAAAGGGCTAGAATCCAAACAGTCCACAAGGAGACAATAACAACAATAAAAATGAACACATCAACAAAAATAAACCCACTCTGAGACCCTACATAGTAGGATGATCCTACTCCACATTGTAATAATTTTGGGTCACCTCTAAGTTCTGGAGCACCACCTTAGGATTAATCATTCGATTGATGACTTCCCCGCTTGGGTGAGCAAGGAAGAAGCTAAACTAACAAGGTCATCCAAAATTGGACATGAGGTCAAAGTCATCAGTAGAGGGCACCTGATATGAGGTTCCATTAGGAGATAGAGTGTTTTTGGGGATGACCTCATGACTCTATTTATTACGGCTCGAAAGAGTAGTATTAGTGATAGGGATGTCCTAATCCAAGATGATAATGCCTTTGCATTTGTCACTCATAAACTTATTTTTGGATGAGTAGAGGTATGGATATGGGGTGGTTTCAAACGAGAAGACTAACTTCTTCTTACCCAAACTCCAACTCATATTTGAAGTCACTTGGGTCCTTGCCTTGAGGATATTCCAAGTTGGGTATCAAAACAACATGATGATCATCAACTCTCTCCATAATGGATAGGATTAGGTTCTCAGATTGGCATTAGAGCATATGCTTTAATATCATCAGGTGAAGCCCTTGGTGTTTTAGATGGTAATATTTTCCTTCTCATACATTGGAAATGGACAAATCGATCGAGTTGTACAGATACTTTGAAACATTATTGAATTTGATGTCCCTTAGATGGTTAAGGAATGTGATATAGAAGATGCATAGATGTGAATTCGACTTGTCAATAGTAAAATATTGCATTACAGGGATAAGGACCCTGTTCCACGAGGTGGAAAGATTTTTCCTAACCACACCATTATTTTCTTTGGCTAAGTGTTTGCCCTTATCCCAAAATTTCCCTAACTCCATGGAAAAAAAGTGCTTGTCCTAACAAATAAATTCTTTCTCATTCATCAATTCAGTGACCTCTGTGACTATATTGATAGTAATTTGAAAGGATATCCCTTTGAGAGTCACATTGCCATTATCCTAATAATGAATAAGTTCCATGGACAATTCAGGATCACTACCCCAAAACTTCCTCAAGAAGGGAAGGAAGCCATGCGAGCCCTGAATTTATTCAATAGTAGTGTCAAGATATAGGGTTTTTAGTTCTAGCAAAGCCATAATTGAACTCCCCACACACTCCTTTCTCTCAGAGTCTCTCTAAGTCACTTTATGGATGCATGGATGAAGGACGAACACATACAAGATCATATGGAAATGAGACCTCTAACTATGCATATTTAAAATATTATGGGGAGACAAAATACCAAAGGTGATGCATATTGTCATACCATAAAATTAGGACTCATCAACGAAGGAGATTCATTGGTGGATCATATCAGCCTTGGATTGCATAGTCACACATGTTAGCTTGGAGTTTGGAGGTAAATAACCAATGAATGTACTACACATAGGAGGAAGGGACTTGTCGCTTGGGGCTTTAGGACTCCACAACTTGGTACTTGAGGTCTGGTATGCAAATAGGAATAATGGAAGGAGCAGAACTTCTACGAAGAATGTATTGCAGTTTTTATGAGAATAGGGATTTTATCGGTTTATTTTCTATTTCTTGCAGTTTTTATGTGATGAGAAGCATTTTTCTATCCTCTTGTAGTTGGATTTACATAATCCATGTATCTATATCCCATATAAATCACCATTGATTATGCATTCCACTACCTTATAGCATACTTTGGTTATAAATGGAGTGTTAGTCCTAGCTCCATTCCCCACCTTATTCATCTAGCTTCAAAATCCCAACCCATGGAAAAGATGAATGATATGAAAAATAAGACCTAGGTGCTCTCAAATGAGGTCTTGACTCTAAGAAGACAACAAAATGTATAGAGGTTCCAACATTAAAACTATCCAAGTCATCCATATCATCAAAATAGCCAAGGCTATAGCCTTCTTCGTAATGGATATTAGTAACCTATCATAGTAGGGTAGGGACACACACTATCTTCTTATTATGGCCTAAAACCTAAGTAATGTTCTTGTTGAATTAAAATTGGGGTTGCTAATATAGTATTTGTCAAGAAGAACATTACTTAGGTCAATAAGAACATTACTTAGGTTTTAGGCCACAATAAGAAGATAGTTTTTATCCCTACCTTGCTATGACAAGCCTATCATAACCACATTATAGATGTTATCTCCATGCAGAAAAACTTTGTAAGACCCCATCACATGGTATTAACCATATTTTATGCTTTACCCTCATAATACATAGCCTAAATGGAGGTTCCAAAAATATTTAGAGGAGGTACACATTTAGGCATCCATCACACCATTGGAGGTAGAGACACTAGCCTAAATCCATCACCCATAATTGAATGTTGCTCATCTGGAGAAATTTTTGGTTGCTTGGAAGGGGAAGAAAATAATTATGATAGCTAATTGGATAAACCCTCTAAAACCCAACAAGAACAAAGTCCAACTACATTATATAGAACTATCCAAAAGGAGGGTCATCAAAGAACACAAGGAGAGCAACTGGGCACACTTGGGTATCCAAAATAGACCAACTCGACTAGAAGAAGATGTTGCTGCCACAACCACACCAAGCTTAGGCCCATCAAAGTTTTCAATGTCCATTGAGAATTATGTCTTAGACCTCCCAAGAGTTCTCTAGTTAGATGAGGACATGTCCAAATCATAAATGCTATTGAGTGCCTTGCTAGAAGAGAGCCTAAAGTAAACCTTGGTAGACAAATATGAACTAGGGTAGCTAATAATCATAGAAAATTTTGATCTAGTGGTGAGTCAAATAAGGTAAAATATTTTCTACCTGAATCTAATCTATGGGGATAATTTGGTACAAAACTACATAATTGACTTTGGAGCCAACACTTTAGTCATGCCAAAATAGATGGTAGATGCAATCAAGCTAGCTTTTCAATTGATCAATAGAAAGGTGGTGCAATTGGATGGGAGCTAAGTTCAAGTTCATGGGGTTGCAAGGGGTATTAAACCCATAATATACACCTACCCATATCTCACTATCTCATATAATATCATGGTGATTGATATTTCAACATCATTTGACACTAATATTTCAAGAGATTTCATCGCTTAACAAGGAGGCTATCTATGGAAATATTGGACATGAATGATACTAAGAGCTAAATATGGGACTAAGGTGGAGGTTCTGGCATAACCTCTCCATAGATATCATATTGAATAACTACCTGTATTTGAATCAAACACTAAGAATAGCTTTGAAAGAGGTGATAGATATTTCAAACAAAAGAGGTCACAAAATGAGACACATTTGGTTAAATAGAAGAAGCATTGGGTTGTTGAGGCCTAGGATTTATGTCCTAGAAAATATTCAAGCCCATAGGCATGCAATAGTACTTGGGCAAGAGTTGAACCATCGACCCTTCCTAGGATTTTATAAAAAAATATATTTTCTTCTAATGTGTTTATCTAGACGTCTTGTAGGGTATATACGAGTTTAGACTTGTAGCAAGGGAACAAGATCGATAACATACATAAAGGATAGATTATGTAAGGCATGATGTAGGAATAAATCAATTGTATCCAAGTGCAGACAAAGCATAGCCTTCTTGATAACACCACTAACAATCCAAGAACCATCTAATTAATTAAAAAACAACTACCATGATTAGGTACAAGAAAAAATGAAGGATGATAATGTCTTCACCATGCAAACATATAAGAAAAAGTTCTTCCATATCACCTTTCTAGATAAAGATATTGGCAAAAAAATAGTTAAAAGGGGATAAATTTTGATGGCGTTCTATGTGGAAAAGGTCTATAAAAAGGGCACTTCCCCATTTATTTTCCATTAACTCCTAAGGAGAGCTATCCTCAAAATATCATATCCTTCTCCCATTCACCTAAGCTATAGAAATCCTTAGGTTTTTCCCTAATAGGCTCCATAGCAAATGGGTAAGGACCTCATATCTAGGTTCCTTGTCTGCTACCAATAGAATACCCCTTGTTACTTTCTAAATATGTAGTGAAAATTCACTACATCAAGAAAATCCCATCAAAGGAGACAATTTTGAGCAAATTACCACTCAAATCCAATTAAATAAGAATAATATGAGAGGACCTAATGACCCTATAATCTAGCAAGTAGCCAATACCAAAGAATGATGAAGAATACTATGAGGGAAGAAGCTCTATCATAATCCAAAGTTGAATCTCAAGCTCCCTATGCCATGTGGCCATGTTAACCAATTTGGTTGGATAGAACAATGGTTATAATCCTTTCTAATGATAGCTAAGCCAAAACCTACTATTGGTTGAATTCCTAAAGCCTTTTCAATGATAGCTAAAAGGGCTCCACCATTTTAAGGGTTTTGTCCAGTACAACACTTATGAGCTCTTCTTCTTCCTTGAAAAAAGAAACCATAGACCTAGATATCTTCCATGTCTAATTGAGTTTATAGTGACAATCCAACTAGCCACTATTCCTAAATGTAATTATGAGATAACACTAAGTAGAAACCCTAAGGAATAAAACCCAATAGTCATATAGAAAGTATGGAGACCCATGATAACCAAACAAGGAATCAAAAAGACAAGCTACTATTCCTCCCACAAGAGGATCTTAACACTTAAAATTCTACAAAAGCTAAAGTTGCTTGGACATTTCAAGTTGCTAATCCATATGAAGGTCACCCCAAAGATCCATGGTGAACAAGCAAAATAAAGTGAACTAGCTAAAATTAAAAGAGGAGAATGTCTTAAGTTCACCCATAACAGTAGGATATTTTGTGGTTCTAGTCATCATCAAAATTCTAAAGAGGAATGATGGGTGGGTTAATGGAAAAAGGTGTCCCCTAAACCAACAATACTTGAAAAGGTAGAAGTCAAAACTTTGAAAGACATGTAAGAAATATCCTTGTAGAAGATGTTGATCAAACTATTGAGAAGGTAGATCATTGGATCTCATTGGGACACCAAATGAATCTAAAGCAATTGAATGCAAGAAAATAAGCTCTAATCTGATTCTAGTCTTTCCACCTCCAACAATCGGGTATCATACTTAAAGTGGTAGATGGTGCATTTTAGGCAACAATATAGAGATAACCCAAGAAGTAAACTTAGACCTAAATAAATTAATGGAAGAATATCACAAAGGTCTAATCATACAATATTTATTCTATGGGCAATAAACAAAGCTATAGAAGATGTCTACATCCATCCAAACTAGCTAGTCTACAACATTTATGGTCATAAATCCAAAGCATCAAGATCATCCAAGATTGATGTTGAGAAGCCTAGGCAAAATTTTGAACTAAAAATTTTAAATATCTTACATAATTTTTGGATGAAGATTTTTTCCATATTCACTTATAAATATCCACTTTTTCTCCATTGTAAAACATTGAAGGTTGTTGTATACATGCCTAATATCTAGCCTTGTATATAGTTTTTTCTACCCTCTCTTCCATGTGATAGTTTGGCTCAATCCTTGAGTTGTTATGTTAATAAGATTTGAGTCTCTTTCTCAAGCATGAATATAATCTGATAATGTTGTATATAGAAATTTGTGACTATTTTTCTATATTGATTCTTATGTATGTTTATTCATGGTGCTTCATGTTTAATGGAACTGTGCTTCTCATATGTGATCAATAAATGATGGAAGTGTTCACTACACTCATTGTTACATAGGAGAATTATAGGATCTTGGTATATCACCTCTCTTAGAATAGGATTTTATTCCATGTTACATTTTTAGTTGTTTTTCTTCACCCCCTTTCCTCCGACAAAACTAGATAGACTAGGCTAGTTTAGAAAGTAAGTATCAAAGGTCACATCATAATAAGGATCCAACCTTGATAAAAACCTTAAAGATTATTCTTATAGCCATGTTTCATGCTCCTCAGGCTTTTAGACTATGCGCTATCCATGAGGTACAAGCATCAGTGGCATCAAACACCCACATTAGATAGTATTTGTTCTATAAGAGTTACCAATAGATGTTATCATAAATGCATTCTCTCCTTGATCTCTCCATTTAGATAATGGAAACATGTTGAAATATGTACCCTATCCTCATTTGATAAGACCAAAATTATACGATATAATATCTTATCTACATATGTGGTAAAACGTCATATGGTGTTTAATAGGTTATATGTATTAATACTTGATCTTTATAACTATTATTTGTATGGGTACTAAAGGGTATCATATAGTTTTTGTGTATCATCGTTATTTCTTTCCACTCTTGATTCCTATTTGCTATGAGATTTAAGTAACGATTATTTTTATTCTTTTAAAAAAATTATTGTAAAATCCAACACCTAATCATTCTATAGGATAAAAAATTATACAAATATTTTAATTTATTTTCTAAATTTAAATAAGTAATTATTTCTAATGGTGGCTTGAGTAGTCTAACAATGGATCTTTGAGACTTTAAAGAGAGGTCCAAGGTTTAAATCCTACAAGGTAGGATTGTACACCATTTTTTGGTAACTAGAGTATGATCGGATAACCATATATTAGGTAAACAACATCCTCCATGAGGGTCATACAATAAGGCATTTGGTCTCACAGATGTTAAAATTATTCTAGTTTCCACCTTCATGTTGTAGAATTTCTTAATTATTATTTTCTTATTTTTATCTTTGTTGAATTTGAACACAAACACACACTAGGTAACATATGTTACAACTATGAAAGCATGAACTACACTATATAAAAATGAATAAATGATTATTTGAGAGCATAATGAAACCATTTTTTTATGCTTGGTCTAGTCTTTCATTTTTAATATAGATGTACAAAATTGTGTAAAAATTATATTCAAATTTTAATTTTATCCTAGATGCTTGTTATCACCTAGTCAAATAATGTAATATTAAGATTGGATCCTCCTTTCATTCATTAATCTTACATTAAATCCCTTTTTAAAAATTGCATGAAAACATAAATACAAATACAACCATCTTACTTTGACATAATATCTTAAGAGTCCCACATATTAAATATATTACAATTCAAATAAAAAGTTTAATACATACTATATATTTAAAATTTAAAAATTTTACCCTCAAAAGTTTATATATTTCTTTAAATTTGCAATAACAAACAAACATATATGTATTATATTTTAATACAAATAAAACTATAACACCTAAAGGTCTTTTGCATACTATTGAAAACACATCCTAGTCAATTATATAAAATTTTGACCAAAATATAAAAGTTTGAAATCATATTTTTAATAAAACTTCATTTAATATTAAATGGCATTAGATTAGGAAGAGACAGAGATTCAATTCTTCCTTAAAAAAAATAATTATGATGTAATCTAAATGAAACCCATTTTAATTCTACATATTAATTAAAAATAAATAAAACTCAATTAAACCCATTTTTATTCCATATCATTGATTAAAAATAAATCTTCTCTTCCTAAGAGCATATAGTGTCTTCTTATGCATGAAGACAATCGCGCCATAGATACAGTAGTAACATATTTAATACAAGACAATTTATTATATGCTATGCTTGCAAATAGGTTGAATATATATTACTAGATAACCCTATGCCATCCATCAACAGAAACCACAAAGTTTTATCTGTAAATTTTCCTTACTATCTAAGCGCTGATCAAAGCCAACAAAGTCTATAGGGCTCCGTAAACTGTAATATTTGACGCCTTAAAGCCAATGAACATCATTGAAAGTATATGAAATGTTACTCATTCCACTAACCGGTTTGAGAAAGCCAATCCGCTACCCTTCGCATGGATGGCCTTTGCCTCGGCGAAGACCGAGTGCAGAAAAGGGCTATCTCAATAACCTTCTTCATTTCACTTTTCCATGTCTCGTACTCACTTGCCAACTCTTCATCCAATGCGCCAGCATCTTCTCGCCCATTTTTCATCACCAAATTAGCCCATTGAGCCAATCCCAGCCCTCCTCCTCCTTCCTCACCTCCATCTTCAACGTCTAGTATGGCTGGCTTTCCAGTGACCAGTTCGAGCAGCACCACCCCAAAGCTGAACACATCCAGCTTCGTTGAATGCCTCCCTAGGTAACCACATTCTAAAGCAAGACAAAATGAAGCACATGAAAAATATTCAGCAACAAAAAAAATTCTGAAGAAATGGACATGAAAATAAAATGCAGTTTACTACCTGGAGCCATGTAACCGTAAGTACCACCCAAGACAGAGCTGCTTGATTCGTCGACCATAGCTTTATCCTTAATCAACTTTGAAAGGCCGAAGTCCGCAACATGTGGTGTGTATTCATCGTTCAACAAAATGTTAGCAGATTTCATATCACCATGGAGAATTGCAGGGTTGCAGTCATGATGCAGGTATTTCAGTCCTTGTGCCACTCCTAATGCTATATTGTACCGAGTCCTCCAGTCCAGTTTTTGATTTTGGGAACTTAGTGCTCCGCCCAGATATTCCCACAACGAACCCTTGCCCATGTACTCATAGAGCAGAATGTTCATCCTACTGCGGGGTACGCATATGAAGCCATGCAAACACAGTATGTTTCTATGGCGAACAAACCTCAGAGCTTCAATCTCGCGCCTCCAACTTCCTTGCACCACTCTGTCATCATTTTGCAAATTCAACACCTTGACAGCAAGCATCTTGTTCTCCCTTTCTCCTACTCCTCCGTCTTCCTGCTTTTCTTCTTTTGTCTCTGCTGCTGCTTCTGTGGGAATGACCTTGTAAACTTTACCAAAGTTACCAGAGCCGATTAGATAATTATTGCTGAATCCCTCGGTGGCCTCCACAATGTCTTCGTATTTAACTCTATACTTGTCTCCCTGAAACTCCATACCCTCTGATCCATAATGAATATCTTCCTCTAGTTTCTCTTCGTCTTCTTATGCAGTTCCTTTGGTCTGATAATAGATGCACGCTATGACTACGATGGTAATCATAGCAATTCCAGCAACAATAATGCCCGGCCCCTATTCCCAACTTTGTTTTCTTTCTGGCAGGCACATTTGATGTAGGGCAGACATTGGGCATAGGCACCCCACATAGTCCCGGATTACCATCAAAGGCGCTGGGTGGAGATTCAGAGAAAACTTTCAACCGGGGAATTTGCCCCGTGAATCGATTGAAGGAGAAGTTGAATTCATGAAGGCTTACCATGCCTTCCAAAGACGCCGGGATCGCACCTGACAGTTGGTTGTGGGAGACGTCTAGAGATTCAAGATTAATCAAATTTCCCATCTCCGGTGGGAGAGAGCCCGAAAAATTATTCCAACTGAGATCCAAACCAGATTGCAGATGCTTAAGCCTTCCCAGTTCTCTCGGAATTGACTTCTGGAATCTGTTTCGAGAGAGGTCTAGCTCTATCAAATTTGAGCAGTTTCCCAACGATGTGGGAATGCTTCCGCCCAAATTGTTTGAGCTCAAATTTAAAAAAGACAAAGAAGACAAATGACCAAGATGTGCAGGAACAGAACCTTGTAAAGAATTCCGGCTGAGATCTAGTTTTTCCAGATTAGTGAGACTGTCGATTTGAGAAGGGATATTTCCGCCGAGCTTATTGCCACTCAGATTGAGTCGGCCCAGGCTTCTGAGACCCCCAATTGCAGGAGGAATTTTTCCACTTAATTTATTTCCACAAAGAAGAAGACTGGAGAGATTCTTGAGTTGTCCAAGGGAAGCAGGGATTTCTCCTTCAATTCTGTTAAAGGAAATCTCCAGGTAGTACAGACCAGGGACCTTAGAAATATCTGCAGGAATGCTGCCCGTCAACTGGTTATTTTGCAGCCGAACTCTTTTCAGAGAAACACAACTTTTGAGAAGTGCAGTAACGTTTCCTACAAGCAAATTGTCACAGAGATTAAGAGTCTCAAGTGCCTTGGCGCTGCATATTCCAAGTGGAATGATTCCGCTTATTCGATTGTAACAAGCATCTATCACCTTCAATTTGCTAAAATTACCAAGTGCAGGAGGCAAAGGACCTTCTAATCTGTTTCCGTAGATATATATCTCGGAAAGATTTGGAAGAAAGCCAATTTCCTCAGGCAAGCAGCGATTGAATTGGTTCTGTGACAGATCTAAAACCTCCAGGCTCTCAAGATTCGCAAGTGAAGCAGGGACCGCGCCTGAGAGGTTGTTGTAGTGCAATTTGAGAAGAGTTAGCCACTTCAAATTACCAATCGCAGAAGACAAATTTCCAATGAGATTGTTGGAAGACGCGTCTATCACTTGCAACCTAGACGAATTACCCAATTGCATAGGCAGGTTACCCGACAGAAGATTATTGTAGATCCACAATATTCTTAGGTGGGCTAGAACGCCAAACTCCTTTGGAATAGGACCTTCCAAAGAGTTGTTATAGACAGCAAATACTTGCAGCTCCGTGCAATTTCCAATGCTTAGAGGTATAAAACCATTCAGTTGGTTGTTGAACAAATATAGATGCTCAAGGCTTCTCAAATTGTCAATTTGCATTGGGATTCTGCCATTCAAATTTGAGGAGGCAAAAGCCAAAAATCTGAGCTGCGTGCAGTTCCATATTTCAGGTGGTAGGGATCCGGTAAAGCGGTTCTGCCCAGCTCTCAGCTGCTGAAGATTTGCAAGCTTACCAATTGACGGCGGCACCTCACCAGAGAGGTTGTTAGCATGCAACAAAAGAGATGACAAACCCGAGAGGTGACCCAGCTCTGGAAAAATACCACCAGAAATTTTGTTGGAACTTAGGTCAAGAACGGCAACAAGGCTGCAGTTGACGATACTTGATGGTATAACGCCACTGAAAAAATTATTTGAAAGATTGAGGTGACGAAGTCGAGTACAGTTGCCTAATTCTGTAGGAACATGGCCATATAATTTGTTGCCAGATAAATCGAGTGTTTCTATTGTGCTGAGCTTCCCTATCGCGGGAGGAATCTGGCCTGAAAGATTTCTATGGGAAAGTGAAAGTGATATCACCTGCCTCCTTGACGTAGAGCACCTGACACCTTGCCAGTTACATGGATCATACGAAGAAGAGGCATTTGTCCAGTCCGCGAGGGCATTCGAAGGACCAACCATCGAACGCTTAATTTCTAAAAGTATGGCGGCTGCATCTTCGGAATGCCCATAGGCACTGATTGACTGTACGACTACTGCAAATAAACACAGCCAGCCGGTGATCAGATATGTTTGAGATGAACATGAAGAGATTTCTTGAACTGCCATCTTGGTGTATAAGCTCGCTGGGAAGAAACAGCGGTCTAAGGAAATTATACTTGAAGAGTAAGGGAAAATGTTGACGTACTTGAGTAGGCTTTATAGATCTTTGAATGGTGGAGAGATTAGCGTTATCCCGTGCTTCACAAGGTTTAGGCCATGACCATGTCGAAGTCACTTATAAAGGCTGCCCTAAAAGTATCTAAACTAAAAGGAGCAAAAAGAAGCACCTTAGAGATCCATGGCAAAGGAAGAAAAAGAAGCCCAAATGGCTAAACTAGAAGAGAAGGGAACCTTAACCACATCTATAAAAGCAAAATGGCTTGTGGTAGTAGTCATCACAAATAAATTGCACTAGAGAATTTTCTCTCCTCTAAATAGTGTATTCTTGCAAGTAAATAAATACCATTGACATCCCACTGTCATCCATATGTGTATGCCATAAATAAATATCATCCATATGTGTATGCCATAAATAAATACATCTTCTATGTGGTAAATTGTATATTGCATATATTATTTTTTTATTTGTATGATCATCCTCAATTGATTGAAAAAGGAAGATTGATTTGATCAAATATTTTTATTTATTTTTAAATAAAGGGGTAAAAATTTATTGATAAAAATTTTGGATTACAGAGTACAACTGAGCTTCCAACCAAGACTCAAATAAACAACCAAACAAGCTAAAACCACTAGACTAGAATGACACCCATAAAAGACAACAAGAATAAACCACATTAAGTCTGTACATCCTTGTGTATCAACTCCCACAAGATTTGAGAGTCCCCAGACGGGAGACTCTCCCAATTATCGATACTCCAAGGATCCAGTAGCTCAGAAGCCCTTTTGGCCAGGTAATCAGCAACCACATTCCATTCCCTTGGAATGTGCACAAAGGATATAAATTCGAACTCTTCACTCATTATGAGAATCTAAACGGCTACAGAGGCCAACTGCCAATTAACTTCCTCCACCCTTTTACTATTTAAAAGATTAACCACAATTTGAGAGTCAGACTCACAGATAATCCTATGCCAGCCAAGATAAAACCCCCTCCTCAAGGCCTCAAGAATTGCAAGAGCTTCCATAAAATTATTGGAGTGAACACCTTTATAAATGGAAAATAAAAAACTGACACCACCAGTAGAATCTCTTCCAACACCGCTAATGCCAGCATGTCCAGGATTACCCCTGGACGATCCATTAGTATTAATTTTTAAAACTCCTCTAGGGGTTGGCCTCCATCTACCATCTCTCCTAACCTTCTTGTTGATCTGAGGAACCCTACTAGGGCTAGAAGAGTTCACACCATCCCCAAAGATACCAAGGGCTTGTTGTACCATATCCTCCCTAGAATCTAAAAGAGGGTCCACATCACATTTTATATGGATGGTTTCCTGAACCATATACAAGATATTTTGCCAGATATGTTGAACAGCCAAATAATTACCCTGAAATATGCGTCATTTCCGTTCGATCCAAATTTACCAGATGATGCAAGAGGGCCCAAATTCCAAGCCACCCGAAGGCAGGGGGCCTTGGCCAAAGGTCTATCTAGACTACTCCAAAACTCCACCAGGGATAGCACATGAAAACATGGATGGTTCCAGGCGCTCCACCAACGGTGTCAAATGTCTCTGGCAAAGGAGCATTGGAAAAATAAATAAGAAGATTCATCCTCATTCTTACTGTAAAGGACACAAAAAGAGGGACCCTAAAATCCCCTCTTCCTCACATTATCCCAAGTGAGGCATTTATTATGAGCTACCAACCATAGAAAGAAGTTACATTTTGGCCAGGCAAATTTGTTCCACACCTTTTTCCACCAAGTGACAGGAAGACTCCCATACTTTTGCTTATCAAGAACCTGATAACCATAGGCTACCGAGTAGGTTCCTTTAGGATCAGGGTTCCAAGCAAGAATATCTGTACCCCTTAATTAAGAACAAGGCATCCCTGTAAGAATAAGAGAAAGCACCTCTCTGTCTTTGGTACCTCCCCCTTGGGGCCATTCTTGTGGATATTTCCACCTGTACATCTCCATATTTCCAAAATATTGGATTTTTTTAAAGTCCTCCACACGAGACCAACCTGCTTCCAAGAAAAAAATGCTTAGGGAATGTAACCTAGGATATGGATTCAATATAGGAGGGTAGCCATCCCAAGAATCCTCCCAAAAAAGAGCATTTGATACCTGATTGTAAATTTAGAACAACCCTGCTTGATTAAATTAGCTCCTCTTTTCAGAATATCCCAGATAACTAAACCTTTCCCAACCAAGTTGACTCTAGGGATTTCAACCTCAGAAATACCTCTCAAGTATTTAAAAGATAATATTTTAGCCCAAATATGATCTTGAGAGGTACACCATCTCCAATAAAGTTTTACAGCCAAAGCCTACCCAAAAAGAGTTGTCTGTCACAACCTAAGGCCTCCCTCTTGCACCGGCCTACATATAGAATCCCACCTAACCAAACTCCATTTAGATTGATCAAGTTTTCCAGACCATAAAAATTGTCTTGACAAAGCATCCATGTCCTTGATGAAGTTAGAGGGAGCTATTTGTACAAAACATCTATAAATGGGTAAAGCTTGAACAAAAATTTTTAAAAGCAACACTCTACCTACAATGGATAGCCATCTGAAAGTCCAGTGATTCACCTTCCTTCTAAACTTATCAAGCATAGACTGCCAAGACGATCTAGATAGAGGGTGAGATGAAATTGTAATACCAATATAAATGAAGGGGGGAGTCCCAACCTGGAATCTTAGAATGTGAGAAATCCTGGCTTGAATAAGAGGAGTGGTATTGAAGAAGAAAATAGAAGACTTGTCATCATTAATCAACTATCCAGAAGCACCAAGATATATGTCAAGAGACTGTCTAATATTTCCAGCTTACCTGATAGTGGCAACACCCAACAAAGTAGTATCATCAACAAATTGAAGGTGGGAAAGAGGTGGCAAACTACTATCCCACTTCTACCTTTGAATGAGACCCTACATGACTTCAGACTTAAGCAATCTTCCCAAACCTTTCGCCATAATGATAAATAAATAAGGAGATAAATAATCTCCTTGCCTCAATCCCCTTGAGGCCTCAAATAGCTCTGATGGATAATTATTAACAAGAATAGAGAATGAGGAAGAAGAAACATAGCTCATCACCCATCTAATCCATTCCTCCTCAAATCTAAAAGTAGCAAGAAATTTATGAAGAAAGGACCATCTGACCCGATCATAGGCTTTGGCCATGTCCAACTTAATGAACATAGTTTTCTCCTTAGAAGTTTCCATCGAGTGAATAGCTTCTGTAGCAATAAAAACCCCATCCAATATTGGTCATCCAACAACAAACCCTCCTTGCTCCTCAAAGATGATTTTGCTCAACCATATCTTCAGCCTCTCAGCAATAATATTTGTGATGATCTTATTAACAACATTGGAGAGAGCAATAATCTTGAACATATCCAAGGAATTTGCTCCATTTTTTTTGTGGTATAAGCACCACAAAGGTAGAATCTAGGGCCCTTAGCATATTTTTGTTCTTTTGGGACTCATGGACCACCTCCAAAAGATCAAATTTGATTAAATACCAAAAATCTTGATAAAACTCAATCGAGAATCCATCTGGACCTGGGGATTTTCCTTTTTCATATTGAATACAACATTTTCCAACTCCTAAATGGAAATTGGACCCATCAAGTGCTCATTCATCTCTCTAGAAACAATCACTAGAATACAATTTAGAATAAGATTTTCATTCTCATCATCTAATAGGGAGTCCTCCTTGAAGAGAGAGGAAAAATACCTCTTAGTCTCTTCTAAAATATCCCTGAAAGAAGAGAGCAGGGCACCCTGATAATTCACAAGAGAGGTAATCAGGTTACCATTACGGTGAGCCTTAACTAAGTTATAAAAAAAGGTTGTGTTCCTATCCCCTTCCCTGAAGCCAATCTACTTGAGCTTTTTGTTTCCAAAAATTTCTTCCCTCGGTTCCCATTCGGCAAGGTCTTTTACGAGCCTCGGATTCCTCAACAAGAAGCTCCTTCATGAATCCTTGATCTCTAATCTTCCTTGAAGCTTCTTCCATCCTCCTAAGAGCTACCAACTTAGCCAAGGAAAGGTTCCCAAAATTTAGTCTATTCCATCTCTTCAATTTATGTTTTACAAATTGTAGTCGCTTCATAAAGGAATACATAGCGGTGCCATGAGGAGGTTTGATAGTGGTTTACCAACCTCGCATGAAATCATGAAGCTTAGGATCACGAAGCCACATAAATTGAAACTTAAAGGAGGGATTATTTTTTAGCCCTAACTCCAAAGCAGAGAGTTTGATAGGCCAATTATCATATCCTCTACCCTCTAGAATCACAGAACTAGCACCTCTGTTATTACCCATCCAATAACTGGATATCAAAAACCTACCTAGTCTCTCTGATATGGAAGCTTCCCCACACCTTATATTGTGCCAAGTAAATATCCCATTATCTGGCTTGATTTCAACCAAGTTTAGGGCTTGGATATGAGCACTGAAGATAGAAGAAAAGGCTCGATATGGTCCACCCCACCATGTTTCTCCTCTAGACAAGTGAAAGAGTTGAAGTCTCCAGCCAAAATCCATGGGTACAAGGGAACCAAACTTCTCACAAAGCAAATGTGCTTCCAAAAATTTACTTTACCATTTTAATCAATAGGAGCATACACATTTGTAAGTAGGATGATTTCACCAGATTCATTATCATGCTCGACCATTGAAATAGACCATCTACTAGAAATCCAAGTAAGAGGGAATATCTTAACCGGATCCCATAAACAAGTGACACCACCAGCATATCCACATGCACCAATACACTGACATTACCCCCTTATCCACAACTTGGAAGCAATATTGAACATACTATCAATAGAAAATTTAGTCTCCTGAATAAACACCACATCTGGAGAATGCACACGAACCAAATCATAAATAGCTTTTTATCTAGGGATACTATTTAACCCCCTTACATTCCATGAGAGGATAATTATTTTTGGGGGTTATAAAAATGGGAGTCCAATGTTCTCACCAAGCCTGACTCCACCAAATTCTCCCCCATTAACTTAATTTTATCCTGGTCCTTTTTCCGACCCACCTTCATATTCTTATCCGAAAAGCTTTTTTTAATTATTTTTTGTTACAATCCCAACACCATAGGAGTTTTGTAGTCCAAGGATGATTGCATCAGTTCCTGAGTAGGAAAGCACATAAATAAATCTGTACCACTTTCCAAAATAGTTTCCCTTATAGGGCTTTACCCAACCATGTCCCTTATACTCAAATCCAAAGCCCTTTGTTCTTCATTTAAACCTCCTAGATCTGATTCCTTAAGTTCCCCCTCAAGAAGAGACATCTAATTCGACCTTGTTATATTTGCATCAGGTAGTGACATTTCAGGTATCTCCATGAACTGATCAAGATAATCTAATATTTCAAAATAGTTGAGTAGAGCATCTGGCTGGCTATCCTTAAGGTCTTTGTTTGCCCTTCGTCCTTTGTTTTGGGCTTTTACAGGAACAAAACCTTCCTTATCATGTTCTCCTTCCTTTATCGGGGCTTTTCATTTATACAAACTTTGTCCATACCGAGAGGGCCCAAGATTTAAAGCCACAAGCGAGACAAAATCAGGGTATTTTATTTGCAGTTGGCCATATTCATGGTAAATCTGGAAATTAAATGGAAGAGCTTCATAGTCAAGTTTTTTAACCCATGTAGTTGATCCAAATTGTATTTCAATAGAATCTGGAATAGGATTATTTATGTCAATTTCAACACAAATACGAGCAACAAAGATTACCTTTTTATCCATTGTCTGTTGTGACGGTCCAACCGGCTTCCCAAGTAGAAGGGCAATCTTATGCAAGATATCAGTTCTCCATAATTCCAATGGGAGCCATGGAAGCCGCACCCATATTGGAACCCATGATGGCCGCTCCTCTGATGGGTTGAAACCGACATGCCAGGTTTTAAGAAAGAGTCCCACTTGGTTATAGAAATAAGGAGCCCCTTCAAATGCTTTTTTATGATATGCAATACAAGAGAAAACCACCATAAAATAGTTGCTCGCACTCAGCATCACCTCCACATCACCTTCAGGATTCCATGTCTTCTTAACCCAAGCCTCCACAAAGGGGAGAGAAATTCGGATACCAAAAAATTTGCCAATAAGGGCATGTTTGGTTAGATACTCCACATCTTCCGCCACCAAGTCTGGTTGAACCACTAAAACTAGCCTGGCTTCACATCGTTCCAAACATCCATTGTTCTTTAACAAGTGGTTCCCAACATGCACTAGAAAATCCTGTTTCTTCCAGTCATTTTCAGATGAAAAAATATCATGAACATGCACTCTTTGTGCCGGACCCGATGCCATCACGACATTCCTCCAATTTTTTTGACCTCCTCCGAAAGTTGCTGCCATTCCCACAGAGTAGTTTTTCTTCATCAAACCCTAGCAGAGTAGTTTTTCCTCATCAAACCCTAGCCAATATCTTAACCTTCAAGAATTTTTTTTGAAATGTTGATTTGATCAAATGTTACAAAGAAGGTTTTTATTCTCTTTTTCTTACTAGTTAATATATATATATATATATATATATATATATATATATATATTATGAAAAAATCTATTTACATTAAATTAAGATAACAACCTTTACAATAAAAAAAGTGGGTGGATTAACACACCCCATGGGAAATCAAACTAACTCTTAGTGACAAGGGTTAGGAAAGAAATCCACCAGCAAAACACAACTTTACTAGTCTTCATTGATCAAATAAAGCATATCAAATAGAATACTAAATGTTCGACATAAGATGTTAGTGATTATGGGATGGAAATCCACCCCTCTACATCATGATTCTCATTAAGGCCTTTATTACCTGTGTTGCTCCAACCAACAACTAGCCTAGGTGGAACTAGTTGAACATCATCCCACTCATGAATCTGGTGATATGAACAAGAAATTTTAATATTATAAAGCTTCTTTACTGGTGAGGGCTAGAACTAGTGCCTATCTGCGAGAGCACTTCTTGCATATGATGAAGGTTGATAGCAAGAGAAGGATAAAAAACACTCCTGAGAAGAGCGCTCTAGGGGGATTCAATTGACTCTACATTGAGCATTGGCCCAGTGTGCTAGAAGAACTTGCAGGTGATCGAAATTCATAGTAAATTTTTTGGCTTGAGTACATATCTGTAGCCACTTGTCATTTAAAACTTCTAGTTTATCTGCATGAGTAAATGTGATAGAAAGTGTATATTGTTTAAAAAAAATTATTTTACTAGACTTCCAAATATGTAAGAGTAGGCTAATCCTAAAAATCTACCACACCTCAAAAATTGAGAGAGATAAATTAAAAGAGTCCCCAAGAAGAGCTTGGGACCAAGAAACTCTTGCAGTTGTAAATGGAAAAAAAAAAAAAAACCCATTCCAAGCTTACCTAGATCTTCTATTGTTCCAAATTACATGAGTACAATACTCAGGTACATCACAAAAAGGACATTAAGGATTAATAATTCCAAGGTACTTCAAACGCTCCCCCAAGGGGAGACCTTGACACAACAAGCTCCATGCAAAAAATATTGTTTGGGCTCAACATAAGCAGCCTAAAAATTCTAAAATCTAGAATTCCATCTAGTCCTTGTAGAAAATAAGTCTGAATATTGATTGAGATTAGGCACCATAGGAATATGAGGAGATAACCATTTATACCCCAAATAAGTCTTATAATTAAGCAAAGGAGTGTCAACATGTCATATCCAGTCTGACCACCAAGGATGTAGCGAGTGCACACCAATATTGTGTAATATAGGAAAAGAGGTGCAAGCAATAACAACATAATAAGTATCTTTATCCACACCACTTCGCCTGAATATGCATTGGATAGCATTCCATGGGATCCAATCCCTGGTCTGGCAAAAATAAATCATCTATTGTAATAATACCATTTTTAAAAAATAGTTGAGCATGAATTCATTGCACCCGAGCTAAGGGAGAACATTGATGAAGAAACATGGGTGACCACCAAATATTCATAGAATTGATGGATAATCCTTTATGAAAGTCATATCCTTTCCAAAATATCTAAGGAGTGAGCTACTTCCAAGCTTTCTAGATACTTTAATAACAAAGGACCTAGGAATCTTGACAAAAACTAGAGCAACAATGAGAGAGGAAAAATACAACCCTCTACATGCTCTACGCTTTAAGGAAAGACCATAGGAAATGAAATATCAAACCAAAAATTTCCAAGCTTCAACTACCCTTAGAGCCCTAACCACCCACTTACCACATAAAACAATACCTTGTCGTCTACACTCCAGTAGACCCATTCCACCCGACTCTATAGGAAAACAACAAATATCCCAAGCAACTATTTGAATTCCATTTGTTTCATAATAATTATTCCAAAGAAAATATTGAAGGAGTTTCTCAAGCTTATTATAGCAAACCTGTGAAGGAATGCAGCAAGAGGAGTAGTATACATGAGTTGTACCTAAAACTTTAGAGGAAATCTAAAATTTACCTGCTAATGACAACTTCTTAGTAAGCCAAAATTCAAGTTTCTTTTGAACTATTTGAAGCACATAATTCCAAAGATAAGTAGGGGATCCTTGAAAGGTAAAATGAATACCAAAAAATTTAAAAAAATTTATAGTAGGGATCCAATTCCAATGAAATCCTTGAAGCCAAAGTGGCATAGGCAAGGGATATTGTTTGAAGCAAAAGATTTTCCTCCATTGTATATTAGAAAAAGAGGCTTTTCAAAAGGTGTTTAGACAAGATAGAGCATTAGAAATAGATTGTTCCTCTTCCCTTATAGTAAGAAAGGATTCATCAAAAAAGTGATCATTAATAAGTTGTCATTGATCATTTAGAAGATCAATTTATATAATAAGACTTGTAGAAGCTTGAGTAGCTAAAAGATAACCAAAGGCTTCAAAAACAAGCACATATAAAGAGGTAGCAATAGGACACCCTTGTCGAGAAAACCAAAAATGTCCACTAGTTTAGACTGAAATATTTAGATTGAGAATAGCCAAAGCATATCTGAATAGCATACAAATTGTATGAATGAAAACTGGATCGAATCCTAAAGCTTTGAGCATAGAAAGAATGAATCTCCATTCAATGCAGTCATAAGATTTATCAAAATCCATATTGATAAAAAACATGTTCTAGTTTGACATTCGAATCCATTTCATGCCCTTCTAGATAGCCAAAATATTATCAAGTATGTACCTCCCTTGAATAAAGCCATTTTTCTCTAATCTGACTAACAAAGGAAGATGAGGCCCAAGGCGAAGAGCCAAAGCTTTGGAAATGATCTTGTAACTAACATTCAAAAAATTAATACACCTCCAATTAGTAATCAACTATGGGTCCCCTTGTGTGGGTATGAATTTGATATTGCCCCTATTAATAATTGCTCCAAAAGATCCTACTCAAAGAGCGTCCATATAAACTTTATGTAAATCAGGACCAACTAAGTCCTAAATACCTTTGTAGAACTTACAGGGAAAGTCATCCAAACTTGGTGCTTTTTCATTTTCTATTTGAGGCAGTACATCCTCCATATATTTAAGGGAGAGAATTTTATCACACCCTACTCTTTGAGACTCTGAAACCTTAACTGGTACAATTGTCATACAAGCTGCCAGTTTTTCCTCTCTCTTAGGAGAATAATTTTGAGTGGTAAAAATATTAGTATAGTGCTTGACAAAAGCATTAATCATATCAGGAAGAGCGGTAAGCCTTATTCCATTGTCTTGAATGGCCTTGAATTGAGTAGCTTGCCTAGGAGGGTGAAGCCTTTAAAAAAAATCTTTGGTGACCCTATCACCAACTTTAAGCCAATGAAGATGGGCTTTAATTTGATCTCTCTAAGCCTTATAAAGTTTAGTAAGTTTAAGTATGCCTCATCTGGGAAACATGAGACTAAAGTTCATGATTAAATGGATATGCCTCAAACCTAAGAGAAGCTTTGGCAAGCTCATCATGAAGGACAATATTGAAATGTCTTATGAACTACACCACATTTTTTTCCAAAGTGTAGAGCAAGATAGTTGTACAAAAAATGGTATCATTCCACCATTCTATCCAACCCAACTCTCTAGTAGGTCTAGGAACTAGATTCTAGACTCTGTAAATATGACAAACCATGGAAGGGTGCTAAAGAAAGGAAGTATTAAAAAAAATTGTGACTTGTAGTGTCTTTGAGGTAAGGATTTCATTAGCACATTAAACATGATGGGTGAATAGTTGAAATTAGTGGTACTAGGTATGGTTTCCACAAACAGAGTTGAAGTATTTCTCCTATAAAAGAAAAACTACACATGATCTGAAAGCATGGTTCTATCCAACTTTCTCAGAATTCTTGCATGGACAACTTGGAAATTTGACGATGTATACCACAAATATTTAGGAAAATATTAGGGAGAAAAACAAGAATTGGGTTTGAAAAACCGATTTTATTTTTCATGAAGTACCATATCAGTCTTTCCCCAATAGCCCATCGCATGGGAATTTGTTCTATATTATTGGTAGAATTTTCAATCATATGAAAATCTCTGCTCATAACCTAAAAATTAGGTGGTAAAGACAAAATACACCACTGCCAAAGGCTATAGTTCTCCTGATATTCATTGGAAGCATAACATTAATAATACCAAAATATAGCCCACCAACCTCAAGTAAAACCCAAATTGCTTGATTGGAGGGGTCCACACCCCATGAGACCAGACTATATTTCCACCTAGCTACCAAAATAATGACAACTCCTCCTTTACCAAGGGAATGACTAGTGGCATAAAAAATCTATCTGGCTAAAGAAAAGAACAAGTACATTGTAGAATAAAGTTAATAATCTTAATCTCTTGAAGATAGATAAAGTTAGGATTACCATAAAAATTGGAGCATAAAGCAATTTCTTATCGAACCAAGTATTTATGGATTGGGTCCATCAAGCCCATGACATTCAATGATAAAAAAATCATGGAAATCGATCAAGAATCATATGTCCTTCTACATCTTCAGTGTCTCCAATTTTTGAAAGGGAATCATAAATATTACTGAGAAAATACTCTTAACCTACTTTCCAAAACTTCATTTAATGCCTTTTTTCCTAGTGAACTAAGGAGTCTTCTTGGGGTGGCGACGAGATCTTTAGCCATTGATAGAAACTCGTTCAAGTTCCATGAAGTTGGAGGAAGGCTACCCATTGGCATACAAAACTAGAGAATCTAAAGACTGAGTATAAGCAAAAGAAATAGTAATTTAATAAAGAAAGCACTAGTTGGTGGTACATCAACAACCATATGTGAACCCCTAGCACTGGGTACCACCATTTGCATTGTATGCTACTCTGTTACCACATCATGCCCAACAGACGTAGAAGATATAGGGGGTTGAGGTGAGCTACTAGGAGCATTTGTAGGGTTTATAATTTTCCCATTCTTACCCTTCTTTTGAACTACCTTTCATTCATCTTGCCCCCTTTGGAAGTAGGGACAAAGCTAGTAGTAATAGGATCTGCAGCCATATCCTTAGCTTTAATATTATCTGCCATTAAAGAATAATCTTTTATCTTATAGGTATTTGATTGGCAACAGTAACATGTGTTAGGTAGGTTTATGTAAACAACACATTGCTTGAACCTATAGTCACCAACTTGGATATCAACAGTCTCTTGGAGGTCTTTAGAAAGATCGACTTTGACACAAAAATGCTTTTGAGGGCATGAGGCATAAAATTTATCTGATTCACAACAAAAAAAAATCACCAATGGGGTCACAAGGTTTTGATAGTAAGGCTAGAGTGGTAGAGGAAGACCAAGAATTCAACCCAAACTAGAACCCACAAGGAAATATTATTAGTGATAAAAAAATCCTTGGTTTGGGGCTAAAAATCAACAAGGAACTATGAACAAACCAAGGCCCACAACTTGGACCGCTTTAGTTTGAGTAGGGTCAGCAAAATGAAACAAAAATAATCCTTTGGTGAGGTTCTAGATACCATCAACTTGACACCATGCCAAACTTGTTGAATCTAGTTTCAAAGGACGATTTCATGAGGGATGCGATAAAAAAAAACCCTAACAATATATGGCTTTTCATAAGTATATAAATTTTTATATGTATATACATTTTTCTTACAAATTATTATTATAAAAGTTCTAAATGGTAATTGAATTTGTTCATTTTTATAAATAGAGTATATTTAGTTTTACAATGTATTTTAAATGGTTTTATAATAAATTTTTTTTTTATGATAGAATGTATATTATAATTATGATGGATTTTAATTTTTTATATATTATATTAAATATTTATTTTAATATATTTTAATTTAATTTAATGTAAAAAAATATAGTAATTTATTTTCTTATTTAAAAAATAAATATATTTCAAATATTAAAATAATATTAATCATATAAATTTCGTTGATATTATTATACTTTATAAATTGATGTTGCCATCTAATTTTTCTAGTTATTATACTTTATAAATTGATGTTGCCATCTAATTTTTCTAGTTAAACTTTCTATTATAAATTTTTTATTATCACGAGATGTCCAAGGTTTATATCGGGACGCGAGTGAGTGTGTGAAGGGGTGGGTGTGTGGCGGAATTTCCTATTGATAAGCATAGCTCTCGGCTTTAGGAGAAGTCATGGTTGGGGGAGTCTGCTCAACCTTGTATATTGCTCGTAAAGGTTTTTCACACTAACTAAATAAAAAAAAATTGTTATAATCACTTTTAAATTTTTAATTAATTTCTAATTAAAAACAAGTATAAATATTCCTATCATTTTATATTAAATTATTTTATTTAAAATAATAATTTTTTTATTTAAAATAATAATTAAATATGTATTTATCTTCTTATCAAATGCACTTTTTATTGTAAAATCAATTATTAAGGTAATTTGAAGTGAAGATTTTGTAATCAGAAATTAAAATTTCAATCCCAGAAGTGAACATTTTATATGTGAAAGCATGAGATTCCGGAAATAAAAGAAACACTATGCATGAAACAAAGAAAAGAGATAAATTGGAAATAAAAGAAAGACGTATTAAAACATAGCCCTCTTTATTCAAATTTCTTATCCTCGGTTACATGGATGTCTCCTCCCTTTTTAGAAGCTAGGAGCGTTAAATAGATCTCTGTTACAAATGTACACAGTCTTCCTCCTTCCGCATGCCCACATGCAAAATGGGCGGGCCAAAGTGTTGCCACCGCTGATGTTAATGAGCCCTTGCTTGCTGCTGCTTATCCTGCGTTCACAGAAACAATAAACTATTTAGTAGCACCTGCAACAAGAGGACAGAACGTTTGTCTTTGGGAAGTAATGAAAAATGCATGTGAAGGATTGTTTATATGCGTGAATGAAATAACTCTACGTAAACCTGTAACTTTTACAGAGAATAGAAAACAGCATGCATTCGAAACAACATATATTATAAAACATAAACTGTCATTAAAACAGTCAGCCGATTCTAAACGCTGTTGCCTGTAAGTTAGTATTTCACTGTGTTGCATGCTAATATTCGATAAGACGTACTGCAAAATACATTCGGATATATAGCGTATTGCAAGATATGTTCTAACGTAAAGCTTGAGTTATTTAGACAACATAACATGTAAACTGTTCAAATACAGTTAATTGCAAGATATATTTAAAAACAACATATATTAAATTAACTAAAAACGTGCGTGGGGTGCCCAAGCGGGCCGCCCCCGTTAAAGCTTGATCTCAGCGCCAATCCACTAAGGAAGGGCCCAAAATCTATTATGTTGTGTTGTCATCGAATTAGTGGGATATAGTGATCCACTGTCGGGTATGAAAGTCAGATTCACGCTTCTGAGAACCACCCACCAACCTCTATTTTGCAAGAGATTCTAGATGTGAAGAAGGTGAACTCAAACTGGTGCAATCGGGTCTTCAAATGAACAGCACTTCGTTGTGTTTACAAAATGCTTTTCGGTTCTTTTTTTCATTGCATTGAGCTAGTTTTTTTTATAGAGGATTTCGCCTCTGAGATATTAACATCAAAACCCTAAGTCCGCAGGGGCCGCTGAGATTTGACCTTTGTCAGATAATTATGAGGCATGGCTCGCACTGAGATTATCGCTAGGAACTCACATCAATAGTTATGAGGCATGGCATCAGACTAGATTTGTTGTTGAGACTGCTCGTCTCATTACTACAGTTGGTGAAGTCCACCATTCTATAGACCCACGGGGTCTCTTCAAAGATGGTACGTAGTGATGCCACGTGGCGGCTATGCCTTCCCAGGAGGTAGGAAAGTCTTCCGCGACTTGGGCTGCCACCTGTCATTAAGTCATTTTTTTAATGCCTCTGATTGGTCGATGCCTTTGACGCTGAAGTGTCGCGATATCGCGACACTTCGGACAGGTCTTGGCTTTGGAGGCCGAAGTGTCGCGATATCACGAAACTTCGGCCAGGTCTTGGCTTTTGGCCGGAAGTGTCGCGATATCGTGAAACTTCGGCCGGGTGTTGGATTTTGGCCGGAAGTGTCGCGATATCGCGACACTTCGGCCGGGTGTTGGCTTTTGGCCGGAAGTGTCGCGATATCGCGACACTTCGGCCGGGTGTTGGCTTTTGGTCGGAAGTGTCGCGATATCGCGACACTTCGACCGGGTGAAGGCTTTTGGCCGAAAGTGTCGTGATATCGCGACACTTCGGTCGGGTGAAGGCTTTTTTCTGAAAGTGTCGCGATATCTCGACACTTCGATCGGGTGAAGGCTTTTTGTCGAAAGTGTCGTGATATCGTGACACTTCAGCCGGGTGAAGGCTTTTGGCCGGAAGTGTCACGATATCGTGACACTTCGATCGGGTGAAGGCTTTTGGATAAAGGCTTGAAGTTTGATGAAGGTTTGGCTTTGGATAAAGGCTTGAAGTTTGATGAAGGTTTGTTAAAACGACCAACTTTGCTCTGCTCATTTTTTGACCTTCCAAACTGCTGTGCAAGTGGCTAGGACCACTGTTTGACCTCTAAGGGCTGCCCTAAAAGCTGTGTATGTCAATGCTATCAGTTTTTGTAGTCACTTAATCGGATTGATGCTATTTTGGTGTCTACAAATGCCCCTTTTTGGGAAGCGCTACGGGTGACGCAGTACTGAGAAAAAATAGATAACCAAAGCACTAATGATTAGGGTTTCTTGGTAACCTAACCAAATTTTGATGCCCCAAGTATGAAAAGGGCATGCATTCTTGAATCCTTGCTTCTGACGAGCTAAGGAATTTGATTTCAAGTGTTAACCTGTTTTGGTGAGGTGTGACTTGAGCTTGGACATTGATCAGTCATGATTAGGCAAAGGGCGTAACCTTTTTGTCCACAGGGGAACCTTGTGTTCATGCTTTGGGAATGCCAAGTGTTTGATAAATTTAATGATTGCTTGTTTACTGCCCCAAGCGAGAGTGTAATTGTCTTTGTCAATGATTCTTTGAATGCATGTCATTGCTTTGATTGGGTGTGTGCTTGTTGATTGGTGACTAAGTGTGACTACCCCCTCAAGCGACGAATAGATGAGGGAATGACCTTCGTGAGAAAAGCGACGAGTCGCTTGACCCAAGATGACTTAGGTTAGGGTGCCTTTAGATGTTTTACCATTTAAGCACGTGCAATTTCTTGACATTTGGACCTATTTTTGGTGGGTGTTAACCCTTTTGGTGATGCCATAGTGGGGTGAAATAATAAAAAAAAAACCGTCTTCCCGTGGAGCGGTCCAGCTATGGTAGCCTTCTTGGGGAAGTGGGAAAGTGACAATTTGAGCCCCGACATCGATTTTCTTTATGCCAAGAGGTTAAGTGCAAGAGCACTTGTGTCCGACAACTTATTGCTATGGTTTTTATGTTGCATTTTTGTGATGTTTTGTTGTTTTGATTTTCTTTCTTTGTGTATATGTCATGATACTATGGTATGCATAATGATTGATGTTGATGGATGGATGCTACTTTATATTGATGGATGCATATGATATGATAAATACGATTGTTGTATGTTGATTTATTTTGATGGATGCATATGTTGTGATGAATGCAAATGTATGTGATAGGCAGAAATGAAATGGATGGATGGACTTTGTGGTGTTTAGCTATGGCACCATAGACTGTTTAGAACTCTATTATTTTGTTTTTTAGACGATTGCTGTGATGCATGATTTTGTATGTATATATGTGGTTTTTATCTTTTTGTATTTTCTGATGGTATTGTAAGGATGAAAAATAGCGCAGTTGGTTTAGAAATGTAGCTAAGGTTTTCTGAGATTCAGACAGTTTTAACTTACTAGCCATGACTGTACTTTATCTTACAAGACTTTTGAACAAGGTACGAATCGGACTTGTTTTTGACCAAGCTATTTCACATCCCCGTGTGTGCAATTGAGTTCATTTATGTGGTATTTATCAGGATACCGCCAGTGCCAGATGGGCTTTCAACCGAACCTGTATCGAGGATCACCTAATTAGCTCCACTAACTCCTTTGTTGTATTTAGTTAGATTAATCTGCGGTGTTATCCTGGATACCATAAGCTAGCTCATCCTTATGCAAATATTGGTCTGTACATACGCAAAGCGAATGTGAAAGACATATCATCATGCGGGTAGGATACCACCATTGCCAGATAGGCTATCAACCAAACCTGAAATGAGGATCACCTAGATGGTTTTTCGAATGCTGAGAATTCCAGGGATTCAAGTTCAGGATGTTTGTTGGCTGAATGATTGAGAGAGTTGCTCATCTATATAGTGATGAAAATCACTGTTTATTTTCGATTAATTTTTTTTGAGCAAGGATTTTGAATAGTGGTGATAACCACTGTTATTTGATTTTGTGTTTTGAGTATTGTGAATGGCTTTGATCCTTGTGGCCTTGGGGATGACTACCCATCCTGGTTAGGGGCGGATAGTACGAATCCTTACAACTTTGGGGACCAAGGGGATGATGGAGGTTATGGAGTAAGGACATTGATCTGTTAGGCCTTGGGGATGACTACCCATCCTGGTTAGGGGTGGATAGTACGAATCCTTACAACTTGGAGACCAAAGGTGAATGGAAAATGTTAGGATGATGATTTGTTGGAATTTTGTTTGTGAATGGTGTTGATCCCTTTAGGTTTTGGGGATGACTACCCATCCTGGTTAGGGGCGGATAGTACAAATCCTTACAACTTTGGGAACCAACTATGATTGGGATTTGGTAGTGGTGAAAACCACTGTATATGGAGGTGAATGGATAGGAAAGAGCTCGTCCTTTTGTCAATTCTCAGCATTCGAGAACCATTCGCACGGGGGGATGAGCAAGATAACCGTTTCACTTATGGTGACCTGGATTACTGTGTAGGTTTCATCTTTCGTTCACACAACTTAGGAATTGTTTTATGTGTTTTAATTTGTGTTGGGATGTTACATAACAAGGTGTATTTCAAGTGTAACTCTACCTTCATAAAATCTATTTGACTTGATACATTACATGGCTAAAGAGCAAAATGATGACTGAATCACGAAAACTCTTGATACATGAAAAGACCACCGACTCTAGTGTGGAAAAAGAAATGCATGGTGTTTTTGTTGTTTTTGTAAAATGGAATAGTGTGGAACAAGATGGACTAGTAGAACCATGAAAGCCTATGGTGCCTTTGACCTATATGACCACAAATATGCAATGTATGGATGCAATGTTTTGATGTATCTATGTCTTTTTGTATTTTTGATGGATTGACTTTTGTGAGTATGAAGATGAAGTGCGAGAAGAACTCTCTATTTGATGAATTTGAGTATGCCTAGAAATGAGGTGCAAATTTTTGTTGTTTTTGATGATTTTTGTTGTTATTGAATTTTCTTGATTTTTGACCAAGCGATTGTGGAAATCCTTGGAGCATTTTGGGATTGACCAAGCGATTGCAAGAATCCTTGGAGCCTTTTGGGATTGACCAAGTGATTGCAAGAATCCTTGGAGCCTTTGGAGATTGACCAAGCGATTGCAAGAATCCTTGGAGCCTTTTGGGATTGACCAAGTGATTGCAAGAATCCTTGGAGCCTTTTGGGATTGACCAAGTGATTGCAAGAATCCTTGGAGTATTTTTGGGATTTGGCTCTCTTAGATATGAAATGGTCGCAAATGACTGATATTCAAGGGTTCTATTTCCTTGATACCATCAAGAGAAGCTAGTCGGTATGTCTCGGGTCCTATTTTTCTATCAATGACATATGGACCTAACCAATTTTCCGCAAACTTGTCCCTTAGGTGGGATGACAAACTAGAATTTTGCTGGTTTTCCTTCAAAACCAAATCACCGACCCGAAAGTCCCTTAGGTGAATTTTCATGTTGTAAGCTTTCTTAAGTCGCTCTTGATAAATACGTAAATGCTCGAGAGCATTAACGCATCGTTCGTCAAGCAACGTAAGGAGGTCTAACCGGGCCTGCCGCGTAGAGTCATCGTCGATGAACTCCTGCATTGATATACGCAGGGAAGGAATCTCCAACTCTAGAGGCATGACTGCCTCGGAGCCATACACAAGCGAAAACGGAGTGGCCCCAGTGGGTGTTCGAATGCTAGTGTGATATGCCGATAGGGTAAGTGGGATTTGAATGTGCCAATCCTTATGACTGTCTGCAACGGTATTTTTAAGGATTGTAACTAGCGTTTTGTTTGACGCTTCTGCTTGCCCATTTGCCTGTGGATAATAGGGTGTTGAAAAGCTGTGTTGAATCTTGTACTTTGTGGTCAAAGCATGCACGTATTTGTTCTTGAAATGCATCCCATTATCCGAGACTATTTTGGATGGAATACCAAAATGACATATGATGTTATGCAAAATGAACTCCACAATGCGGGGTCCTGTCGCAGAGGTAAGCAGAATTGCTTCCACCCACTTGGTAAAATACTCTATGGTCGTTATGATAAATGTATGATGGCGTGACGATGCAGGGGAGATATTTCCAATTAGATCGAAGCCCCACTGCGAGAACGGCCAATTAGACTGTACTGTCTACAAGGCCTGAGAAGGTACGTGCATAAAATTGGCATGATGTTGACACTTCACGCACTTCTTGATATAGGTGCAACAATCTCGCTCTAAAGATGGCCAATAATAGCCCATGCAAAGAATATGATTTGCAATGGCCATACCACTAAAGTGGCCACCATAGGTACCATCGTGCACTTGGGCGACTGCCCAAGTGGACTCTTGCTGATCCAAGCAATGAAGGAGGATTCCTTCATAGCTGCGACGATACAAAATGTCTCCTATCAAGACATACTTAGCCGCTTTCTGCTTGAGTGCTCATTTTGTGGCATGAGTCAATCCAAGTGGGAGATTACCTAACTTGAGGTAGTCTCTGATGGGTAAATACTAGTCCTATTGATCAAAAACCTCGACAGTATGAACAACCAATCTCTCTTGAAGTTCCTCCCTAGCAAACGCTGAATGGGATAGAACCTGCAAGAATAGCACTGTGTTGCTATTAATGGGAGTAGGGGAGAACAAGGACCCCCAGTTGGCACGTTTCAGAAGATCTCAAATTTGAGAGAACATATCCGAGGATGGTTCGATCTGGAGCATGTGGATTCCTGGCGTCAAGTATGAGCTTGCACGCTCCATCGCAGATTGCGATAAGGTTTTGACTTGAATGGTTGTCATATCACCGGAAAGGTCTTGCGAAATTAGTGACCCCAAGGAGGCCATTGTGTCCGCAAAATGATTTGATGATCGAGGGAGTGCCTCAATGTCATACCATTCAAGTTTTGCTAGGAATTTGTTCATGAGGGCTTTATAGGCCTGCAGGGCTGGGCATTTGCATTGATATACCCCTTTGACTTGATTGACTATTAACAGCGAATCACCAAAGATATTCAGTCGTTTGATGTTCATGGCGATTGTTGTCTGAAGACCTAGGAGCAAGGCTTCATACTCTGCATTATTGTTGGTGCACGGGAAGTTTAATTTAAATGACAGGGGCATTGGAGCACCCTGCGGTGTGAAGAATACAATTTCTACGCCACCACCTTGCTCACATTTAGAACCATCGAAGAATAGGGTTATGTTGGCCTGTGACTCAGGCTCATCAGAATATGGTGATTCTGAGACATGGAAGACCCCATCATTAGGTAGCTCTATGACCAGAGGCTGATCGTCTTCAAGAGGAGCCTCTGCTAGTTGATCGACTATGACTTGTCCTTTGATAGATTTTTGTCCAATAAACTCTATGTCAAATTCCGTCAACAACATGATCCATTTCACCGTGCGACTACTATGATAAGTACGACTCATCATGTATCACAATGGATTCTCCTTAGACACAACATATGTAGTGTTGCTCAACATGTAGTGGCGTAGCTTTTTGGTAGCAAACACCACTGCCAAGCAGAGTTTCTCCACGTATGCATAGTTAAGTTCATAACTAACCAGGGTGCGGCTAAGATAATAAGTAGCTTGTTCTTTGTGAAGTTCATTCTTCTAGGCTAACATGGCGCCCAGTGCCACCTCAGTGGCTGAGATGTATAAGTAGAACGACACTCCTGGTCTAGGTGGTGCCAATACTGGCGGTGAAACTAGGTATTGTTTGATCTCGTCAAAGGCTGACTGGCATGCGTCATCCAAGTGAAATGTAACCCCCTTGTGCAATAATTTGTTCATGGGTTGGCACTTGTCAGATAATTGCGCTATGAAGCGTTTAATCGATGCGACCTTTCCTTGCAGACTTCTGAGCTGCTTGATAGTGGTTGGGGGAACCATTTCAAGGATTGCCTTGACTTTCTTTGGGTCCACCTCAATTCCTCGCTTTGAGACTATGAAACCCAAGAGTTTTCCAGATGTGACGCCAAATACGCACTTCTTGGGGTTTAGTCTAACTTTATGCTCCATGAGGCGATCGAGGATCTTGCTTAAGTCATCGATATGATTTGAGCGCAAGAGAGACTTGGCTAACAAATCATCCATGTAATCTTACAAAGTTTTGTGCATGTAATCGTGGAAGATATATGTCATGGCACGTTGGTAGGTAGCGCCAGCATTTTTAAGGCCAAAAGGCATGACATTATAACAAAATGTCCCCCAAGGCGTTGTGAATGCCGTTTTTAGATGGTCTTTAGGATTGATACGAATTTGATTGTATCCTGAGAAACCGTCCATTAGGGAGAGCATTTCATGACCTACTGTAGCATCTACCAATGCGTCGATACTCAAAAAGGGGAAATCATCCTTAGGACTCGCTTTGTTTAGATCTCAAAAATTGGTGCATATGCGAATCCTCCCATCGGGCTTCTTGACGGGAACCATGTTGGACAGCCATGGCGGATAATCCACGCAGATGACAAACTGTGCTTCCAAGAGCATTTGCAATTCGTATTTGACCATTAAGGCCACTGTTGGGTGCATCTTACGTAGTTTTTGCTTTACAGGCTTGATTTTCGGATCAAGCATTAAATTATGCGTGACTAGCTGTGGGTCTAGTCCTGGCATATCCTTGTACGACTATGCAAAAACCTCCTTCTTCTCTTTGAGAAGGGCAATGTAGTCGGCTTGCTCTGCGGGGGAAAGACTTACCCCCAGCTTGAGAATCTATGGATTCATTGGATCTGTGCCGATATCTACATTAGTCATTTCCTCGACTGACATGTGGGATCCGTCCTCCAACTGATGTGGAGTCGGGATCAAATGGATATCATTAGCTGAATTTAGATTTGCATTGGGAACCTCGGGTTCCTCTTCAGCTTGAAAAATATCCTGAGTTGTCCTTGGGGTAAAATGAGGAATTTCATCGAAAGGCCAGTACTCTGATGGTGATAAAGGTGAATTGACACGATCCCAGTCGATGGCATCTATGTCTATATGCAATGATCATGCTGGATCGGCCGAATTATGGATGGGTGCGGTCAAATCAATGGAGATCATGTGGATGGAATGAATTTGGTCTCCATTACCGCGGGTATGATAACTTGATGCTTCTAGATGCTCCCTATACTCTGGATCTGGTTCTAGGGGAACAGGTACAAACGAATCGGCCCTATGTGCGAAAAGGAGGACAGGGTCTTCCCTCGACACTGTGGTCATGATAGGGTCTCGGGGTGGACGGTGCTCATCGTGAATTTGGAGCCATGGATCCAACACTTGGTCCCACCTCGCTGGGTCTACCCACCATTCATGCCCTAGTAGTATGCCCATCTATCCCATTAGATCTTCATGAGTTAAAGGGCGGTAATGCCGTCGCTCATGTCTGAGATAGATCATCTCAGTCTCATCTTTTGAATCACTTTTGGAGATCCAAAAATGTTCACTCTCTTCAGCAACTGTTACTTGTGATGTTGAGGGTTCTCCTTGTTCTAGTAAGTTAATCTGGTCCCATGGGGGTTGTTCCACTCTTGGTGAAAGGACCTGATTCTCTTGACACTGTATTGACTCAATTGGAACCTCTAAGGGGAATAACTTCAGAAAGATGTCCGGACACCGTTGATGTTCTCTTTGGGGATTAATGTTCGAACTTTCACCGCTCTCTAGCAAAGGAGAGGAGTTACTGCTGTTGCCAAGGGTGTTTGTTGACCATGGGAGGTAATCTCCCAATGTATATTCTATATTTGGGTTGGCATAAAGATCTGGTGCCAATCCCCCCTTGTTGCCTATTTCTAGGCCTTGCATATTTTCTACCAAGATGTCTAAGGGTAGGGGGTGGTTGAACCCTACTCCCGACTTATCATATGGCATCTGATATATTGGTTGGCAAAGGACCCGCATCCCTTGCTCATATCTGCCTAGCCCGTATCCATGCCAATTGCATTGGCCGAGATATTTTAGGGCGAAGTCTGGGTTTGACAGATAGTTGATGTTTTCAACAAAAGGCTCGTTGTCTGCTTCTTTTTGCTTGCATGGTTCCAGACCATGATCGAGGCCCCCATACACAAAATTTGTTTGGTTGGGTGGGTGACCTAGAGGAACAACTGTTCCTATGGGAAGGCGAGGTCTCCCCATATCCTGTACTGATTCTACTGTAGGTGTTGCCACAACATTTTGCACTAAGTACTCCCCCAGGCCTGTACTAGCCATTTCAACAGTGATTGTTGATGCTTGGGAGGGAGGGAACGGGAGTCCTTCCTGAGTCCATTCCATGTTTGGTGGTTTAGGAATCTTAGCTTCTATAGTGCTAGGTGTTTCCTCTCTTGATACCGTTGATATTGTGGGCAAACACTCTTCTAGGGGCTGAGCCTCTTCCATGATCTGTTTTCCCTTGTCCTTCTATTTAGCCATTACCGGTGGCATTGGTAATGAAGGAGCAGATGATGAGGATTCACCTGGCTGGGGTTTTGCTGTTTTGGTCACTAGTGGTGCCTGCGGTGTTGAACCCTATTTAGATGGATTTAGCTAGAAATCCAAATGCGTTGAAGGGAGGGTCGATTGAGGCATTAGTTGTACCACATTGCAATACTTGAAGGGTTCCAATTCCATCGAGACTACATGTATTTCTCCTTCAAAAGCATACTTTAAGCACTGGTGAGCGATGGAAGGGACACACTTCATGTCCCTGATCCAAGGCCACCCTAGCAGTATATTGTAAGCCATCTCACCTTCCAACACATGGCACAATGTTGGTATTGTCTGTTGTCCTACCTGGACAGGTAGAACAACTGTGCCGACTGTCGAGCATATTGCATCATTGAAAGCTCGCAGTGTGTACATGGAGGCTATGATATGAGAGGCTGGCAACTTTAAATGTTTTAAGGCTTCAGTGGTAATGATGTTACTGGACGAGCCAGTATCTACCAGCACTCTCTTGTACAGGATCCTGTTGACCCGCGCAATAACGTGTAGGGGTGGATCTGCCATGTCATTTGATATTGCTTTGACTTCATCCTCTCTGAAGGTGATGACCGGCTCCGTACATTGCTTCACATGTTCCACGAAGTTGTTGAAAGAATTTGCTTCGTGAGGCTATAATTCGATGGCTTTTAATATTTCCATAAGAGCTTCTCTATGAGGTGTTGACTGTTGAATAAGCTCATAAATGGAAAGCCTAGCCGATGTGGTCCGCAAACTCTGCGTGAGTTTGGTCCGTATCGTGACCTCAGGTCTAGGCGGAGGTACTTGCATAGGGCATTGTTGAGGCTGCGACGTCATTGGAACTTCCCTCGTAGCTACCTCGGCGGCAACTACTGGGTACTTTTTGTTCCTTGTCACGATGCTGATCATTCCCACAAATCCTTGCGTGGGAAGATTCTATCGCACCTTTTTAATCTGGAGAGGTTTTGCCTATGCCTCGTGGGTAGGCAAAGGGTCCTTGAATACCCCCATTTGTTGATTAGTTTGCGCTATGGGGTTGTCCACGACCAATGATTTATTGTTGATTAAATCTTGAATTAATCCTTTGAATTTCCAGCATCCGTTTAAATCATGTCTCCTTCTCCTATGGAATCTACAATACAATTCCTCTCGGTATCCCTTGGGCTTGGGAGCGTTAGGGTCTATAGTCTAGATCTCTAGAAAGGTGACTAAATTTGCCGCTGATAAGCGGTCAAATAGGGAGTCCTTGGACTCCGTGTAATGAGAGAATTGTCACCTAGGGCGACACTGCTGATTCTGCTCCTGTTTCTTATTATCTTTTTCATAACTAGGAGGCACTACCTGGTAATTAGCCTTTTGGGGTTGCATTTCTTGCATAGGCTTGGGAAAATTTATCGCAACTTGGTTAAATACAACGGGTTGTGATTGCGTATTCCCAGTCATAGTGGTTTTATTCCACTCTTTCTTTTTAGGCTTAGCGATTGCGCCCTCACCTATTTTAATCTCTTTTATAACTCTGGCTTGCGCCAAAGCTTCTTCCAAACTGTCGTATTGCTGCAACAGCAATAGCCCAGAGATTGAATGCAAACATCTATGTAAGATCAGACATAGGGGGACGGTAGGGTAGCTTAGAAAGCAAAGCCCTCCATCGATTCTCGTATGCTGTCATTGTTTCTTCCTCATATTGCCTGAGGCTGGCCAGATCACTCAGTGATGCCTTCTTCTTTGTGTTGAAGGCAAAGCGTTCAAGAAACGCATCTACTAATTGATCTAGGTTGTTTATGTTGTGTTTAGGTAATTGTGTGAACCAATCCGAGGCAGGGCCTGCGAATGTGGTTATGAAAGTTCTAAGAAACAATGCATCATTATCTTGGATGCCGAAGCATTGACTTAGGAACCTTGTGACATGTTCTTGTGCATCTTCTTCACCTTTAAAGACTATCAATTGAGGCAACTTGAAGTGTTCGGGGTAAAGAGGTGTAGGCACCGAGGGATGCACTGGGTGACTACGGAGTTGACGTAATGTGGGCTTTTGATGCCCAGAAGATTTTGTCTCCATAGACTCCAAACGCTCTAATAGCGCTTTGTATGCATCGGAAGATTTTATTTCTTCCTCTTTTGTTTGCTCCCGTTGTGAGTTATGGGAGACTGGAGGCCTATGGGGGGGTGGCCGAGTGGCAGCCCTCCCGCCTTGATGGGGCATTTTGGCCCGTTCTATTTTTGGTTTGTACTCCTCATAAAATTCTTGAGGAGTCCCTGGGCGAGACCTATGACCTTGATTGAATCCCCGCTGAGGGTACCCATCATTGTTTTGGGGAGTGGCCTCCCTCTCAGGTCTATAAGGTCTCAGAGGCAAAGCTTGACGAGGTCACGGAGACCTGTCCTGCACCAAAGGATTGTGCCTCTCATATTGTTCTTCCCTGTGGGTGCGAGGGGTTGGAACCCTCTCAGGTAGTTTATAGCGCAACTCATCCACTTCACGCTGCATGCGCTCTTTATTCAAGTGGTATAAGTACTCTAACTCTTGATGACCTTGCTCAAGCTACGTGATTCGGGCTTGGTGGGTGACATGTCTGGCAACTGTCGGGTCAACTTGGTCTGCCCTCTTTTGCTGAGGAGGCTTGAATGTTTTTCCTATGTGTTTGCCTCGATCTTGGTGATCTAAAATTTCAATGGGTTGCTTCTCTCTATCGAGGTAGGCGGCATGTACTTGAGGCTCTGGCCTCGATGGGTGATCATGATATCTAGCTGGTGCGGAAACGCAAGGTTCTCGCGTTGTATGTTGTTCTCGAGGAATGCAATGATCTTCCTCGTATTCCCTTTCATGGGTGTGAAAGGGGCGGGCGGAGTGAGCTTGCCCTGTGTAAAGAGCCCTACGCTCTAGATTTTGTCTTTCTGTTCGAATGGGAGGCAAAGAAGAGGTAGCATATTCATGTTGTCTCTCCTCATGGACATTATGCCTCTCTAGTGCTTCATTGCGCTGCGGCCACTCTGATCTAACCTCAAGAGGCGGTTGTCTACATACATCGAGATCTACATGTAAAGCATCTTCCCGAAAGGGGCTGTGTTGAATGGGCATACCCCAATGAGGGGGGTCCCAATAGTTCCTTTTTGAAGTGGCCTAATGTGGAATTTCTTGTAGGCCAGACCACCAAGGCGGTATGGCCAAGTCCTCAGGGCTAAAGCAAAGGCGACCAATGCCATCTCTTTGTGCACCTTTCACGGCGTTTGCCCTTGATTGGGCTTGGCTACGGGTGTACACCATTGTGGTGCTTCTCTACTCTCTAAGCAGATTTAATAGTGTGTCCTAAACTGGTTTAGTGCATTTTGATGTTTTGTTTTGTTTTTGCAATTTTTGAAGAACGTTTAAATGCATAATGTTGGCTCATATGACTCCCATAAATGGTCACCCCTTCAATATACCATTTTCGGACCGATATACCAACCTCTCTATATACCCGCCCTTACGAGAGGGAAACTATAGGTACGTGAGAGCAGATGGTACGTGGAACATAGGCGATACGGAAAGGGGATTGTCCTGTTAATGACACCTACCATAGAAGACTTATCCTTGCATGCATGGGAATCACACCAGCAACACTCGATCAGCTTTCGTCAGGATTTACGCCTAACAACAGTGACAATCGGGGAAATGGATGCAAAGCTAAGCCAAGGTGGTGATGAACCCACCGTTGGTCTTGCTCAAGGGCTGGGGTTTTACGACCAGCTCCTTGGTTTAATTTACCATGTGAAGTGTGTGTGGTTCATTTTATGTAATAAAAATGAAACAAGCAGCAAAAAGAAACTTTTCCTATGCCATACAAACACTACTAACCAGAAAATTTATGGAAAATAACTAAATAAAGCAAGAAAAATTTATGGAAAATTTCTCTACCTTTCTTTAATAATTAAAAAAAATGAAAGTAAATTTTTTTTTTTTTTTTATTAAAGCAAGAAAAATTTACGGAAAATTTCTCTACCTTTCTTTAATAATTAAAAAAAATGAAAGTAAAAAAAATTAAACAAATAAAATACATAGAAATATCACAACAGAAAATGACATGGATAGTTAGAAACCGTTACCTCTTTTCTGCCCGGACTTGCTGTTTCTGACCTTCGGCTTAAAAAAAGGTACATGTTAAGCACAAAACACAGCAAATCTGATTAGTTTCTGGATTTAAAAAAAAAAAAAAAAAAACTTGGAGCATAAAGAAATTTCTTATCGAACCAAGTATTTATGGATTGGGTCCATCAAGCCCATGACATTCAATGATAAAAAAATCATGGAAATCGATCAAGACTCATATGTCCTTCTACATCTTCAGTGTCTCCAATTTTTGAAAGGGAATCATAAATATTACTGAGAAAATACTCTTAACCTACTTTCCAAAACTTCATTTAATGCCTTTTTTCCTAGTGAACTAAGGAGTCTTCTTGGGGTGGGCGACGAGATCTTTAGCCATTGATAGAAACTCGTTCAAGTTCCATGAATTTGGAGGAAGGCTACCCATTGGCAAACAAAACTAGAGAATCTAAAGACTGAGTATAAGCAAAAGAAATAGTAATTTAATAAAGAAAGCACTAGTTGGTGGTACATCAACAACCATATGTGAACCCCTAGCACTGGGTACCACCATTTGCATGGTATGCTACTCTGTTACCACATCATGCCCAACAGACGTAGAAGATATAGGGGGTTGAGGTGAGCTACTAGGAGCATTTGTAGGGTTTATATTTTTCCCATTCTTACCCTTCTTTTGAACTACCTTTCATTCTTCTTGCCCCCTTTGGAAGTAGAGACAAAGCTAGTAGTAATAGGATCTGTAGCCATATCCTTAGCTTTAATATTATCTGCCATTAAAGAATAATATTTTATCTTATAGGTATTTGATTGGCAATAGTGACATGTGTTAGGTAGGTTTATGTAAACAACACATTGCTTGAACCTATAGTCACCAACTTGGATATCAACAGTCTCTTGGAGGTCTTTAGGGAAGATCGACTTTGACACAAAAATGCTTTTGAGGGCATGAGGCATAAAATTTATCTGATTCACAACAAAAAAAAATCACCAATGGGGTCACAAGGTTTTGATAGTAAGGCTAGAGTGGTAGAGGAAGACCAAGAATTCAACCCAAACTAGAACCCACAAGGAAATATTATTAGTGATAAAAAAATCCTTGGTTTGGGGCTAAAAATCAACAAGGAACTATGAACAAACCAAGGCCCACAACTTGGACCGCTTTAGTTTGAGTAGGGTCAGCAAAATGAAACAAAAATAATCCTTTGGTGAGGTTCTAGATACCATCAACTTGACACCATGCCAAACTTGTTGAATCTAGTTTCAAAGGACGATTTCATGAGGGATGCGATAAAAAAAAACCCTAACAATATATGGCTTTTCATAAGTATATAAATTTTTATATGTATATACATTTTTCTTACAAATTATTATTATAAAAGTTCTAAATGGTAATTGAATTTGTTCATTTTTATAAATAGAGTATATTTAGTTTTACAATGTATTTTAAATGGTTTTATAATAAAAAAAAAATGTATGATAGAATGTATATTATAATTATGATGGATTTTAATTTTTTATATATTATATTAAATATTTATTTTAATATATTTTAATTTAATTTAATGTAAAAAAATATAGTAATTTATTTTCTTATTTAAAAAATAAATATATTTCAAATATTAAAATAATATTAATCATATAAATTTCGTTGATATTATTATACTTTATAAATTGATGTTGCCATCTAATTTTTCTAGTTATTATACTTTATAAATTGATGTTGCCATCTAATTTTTCTAGTTAAACTTTTTATTATAATTTTTTTATGATCATGAGATGTCCAAGGTTTATATCGGGACGCGAGTGAGTGTGTGAAGGGGTGTGTGTGTGGCGGAATTTCCTATTGATAAGCATAGCTCTCGGCTTTAGGAGAAGTCATGGTTGGGGGAGTCTGCTCAACCTTGTATATTGCTCGTAAAGGTTTTTCACACTAACTAAATAAAAAAAAATTGTTATAATCACTTTTAAATTTTTACTTAATTTCTAATTAAAAACAAGTATAAATATTCCTATCATTTTCTATTCAATTATTTTATTTAAAATAATAATTGTTTTATTTAAAATAATAATTAAATATGTATTTATCTTCTTATCAAATGCACTTTTTATTGTAAAATCATTTATTAAGGTAATTTGAAGTGAAGATTTTGTAATCAAAAATTAAAATTTCAATCCCAGAAGTGAACATTTTATATGTGAAAGCATGAGATTCCGGAAATAAAAGAAACACTATGCACGAAACAAAGAAAAGAGATAAATTGGAAATAAAAGAAAGACGTATTAAAACACAACCCTCTTTATTCAAATGTTTTATCTTCGGTTACATGGACGTCTCCTCCATTTTTAAAATCTAGGAGCATTAAATAGATCTCTGTTACAAATGTACACAGTATTCCTCCTTCCGCATGCCCACATGCAAAATGGGTGGGCCAAAGTGTTGACGCCGCTGATGTTAATGAGCCCTTGCTTGCTGCTGCTTATCTTGCGTTCAGAGAAACAATAAACTATTTAGTAGCACCTGCAACAAGAGGACAGAACGTTTGTCTTTAAGAAGTAATGAAAAATGCATGTGAAGGATTGTTTAAATGCGTGAATGAAATAACTCTACATAAACCTGTAACTTTTACAGAGAACAGAAAACAGCATGCATTCGAAACATCATATATTATAAAACGTAAACTGTCATTAAAACAGTCAGTCGATTCTAAACGCTATTGCCTGTAAGTTAGTATTTCACTGTGTTGCATGCTAATATTCGATAAGACGTACTGTAAAATACATTCGAATATATAGCGTATTGCAAGATATGTTCTAACATAAAGCTTGAGTTATTTAGACAACATAACACGTAAACTATTCAAATACAGTTAATTGCAAGATATATTTAAAAACAACATATATTAAATTAACTAAAAACGTGCGTGGGGTGCCCAAGCGGGCCGCCCCCGTTAAAGCTTGATCTCAGCGCCAATCCACTAAGGAAGGGCCCAAAATCTATTATGTTGAGTTGTCATCAAATTAGTGGGATATAGTGATCCACTATCGGGTATGAAAGTCAGATTCACGCTTCTGAGAACCACCCACCAACCTCTATTTTGCAAGAGATTCTGGATGTGAAGAAGGTGAACTCAAACTGGTGCAATCGGGTCTTCAAATGAATAGCACTTCGTTGTGTTTACAAAATGCTTTTCGGTTCTTTTTTTCATTGCATTGAGCTAGTTTTTTTTATAAAGGATTTCGCCTCTGAGATATTAACGTCAAAACCCTAAGTCCGCAGGGGCCGCTGAGATTTGACCGTTGTCAGATGATTATGAGGCATGGCTCGCACTGAGATTATCGCTAGGAACTCACATCAATAGTTATGAGGCATGGCCTCGGACCGGATTTGTTGTTGAGACTGCTCGTCTCATTACTGCAGTTGGTGAAGTCCGCCGTTCTATAGACCCACGAGGTCTCTTCAAAGATGGTACGCAGTGACGCCACGTGGCGGCCATGCCTTCCCAGGAGGTAGGAAAGTCTTCCGCGACTTGGGCTGCCACCTGTCATTAAGTCATTTTTTAATGCCTCTGATTGGTCGATGCCTTTGACGCCGAAGTGTCGCGATATCGCGACACTTCGGCCAGGTCTTGGCTTTGGGGGCCGAAGTGTCACGATATCGTGACACTTCGGCCAGGTCTTGGCTTTTGGCCCGAAGTGTCGCGATATCGTGACACTTTGGCCGGGTGTTGGCTTTTGGGGCTGAAGTGTCACGATATCGCGACACTTCGGCCGGGTGTTGGCTTTTGGCCGAAGTGTCGCGATATCGCGACACTTCGGTCGGGTGTTGGCTTTTGGCCGAAAGTGTCGCGATATCGCGACACTTCGGCCGGGTGTTGGCTTTTGGCCGGAAGTGTCGTGATATCGCGACACTTCGACCGGGTGTTGGTTTTTGGCCGAAAGTGTCACGATATCGCGACACTTCGGCCGGGTGAAGGCTTTTGGTCGGAAGTGTCGCGATATCGTGACACTTCGGTCGGGTGAAGGCTTTTGGCCGGAAGTGTCGCGATATCGCGACACTTCGGCCGGGTGAAGGCTTTTGGTCGAAAGTGTCGCGATATCGCGACACTTCGGCCGGGTGAAGGCTTTTGGCCGGAAGTGTCACGATATCGCGACACTTCGGTTGGGTGAAGGCTTTTGGCCGAAGTGTCGCGATATCATGACACTTCGATCGGGTGAAGGCTTTTGGTCGGAAGTGTCGCAATATCGTGACACTTCGGCCGGGTGAAGGCTTTTGGCCGGAAGTGTCACGATATCATGACACTTTGGCCAGGTGTTGGATTTTTTCCGAAGTGTCGTGATATCACGACACTTCGGTCGAGTGAAGGCTTTTGGTCGGAAGTGTCGTGATATCGCGACACTTCGGCCGGGTGAAGGCTTTTGATCGGAAGTGTCGCGATATCGCGACACTTCGGTCGGGTGGAGGCTTTTGGATAAAGGCTTGAAGTTTGATGAAGGTTTGGCTTTGGATAAAGGCTTGAAGTTTGCTAAAGGCTTGGCTTTGGATAAAGGCTTGAAGTTTGCTAAAGGCTTGTTAAAATGACCAACTTTGCTCTGCTCATTTTTCGACCTTCCAAACTGCTGTGCAAGTGGCTAGGACCACTATTTGACCTCTAAGGGCTGCCCTAAAAGCTGTGTATGTCAATGCGATCAGTGTTTGTAGTCACTTAATCAGATTGGTGCTGTTTTGGTGTCTACAATATGTATGCATCCCATTATATTATATCTACATAAATAATGTACATGGTACAAGTTGTTTGGGTATGCATATCATACTTTCATGAATATTGAATAAGCTTATGTGACTTTTCAACTATGTCAAATGAATACCATGTATCCAAATATGGTGGTCTCATAGTAAAAGTGGAACGTTGATGGTGGGCGAAAAAGAGTGCATTAAAGAGACTTTAAGGACTTACTTGTACATTTAATTTAACAAAAATAAATAAAAATAATTACCTGATACATTAAAAAAAAAGTTAAATATTGACGTAAATTAATTAGTAAAGTAGAGTAGTTTTTAGTCTTTAATTTAAGGCAAGACAAAATCATTTTCATGATTTATTATTTAAAAAAAAAAATTAGTTTTGATTTAATGATTTTAGGGTTTGTATGAAAGATAATTGTAATTGTTTTTAGGAAAAAGGTAAAAATTAATAAGATTATATTTTTTGGACCTATAAAATGATTGTAACATTTTAGTTTACATATCTAAGTCTAAAGTATGTTATATATATATATATATATATATATATATATATATATATAAGTCAAAAGAAGGTACAATGAATGTAAAATTTGACTTATATTAATGGTAATTATGTAGGTATCCTTTATAGAATTGAATTTCCATGTACTAATACTATGGTTGAATATGAAGCATTGTAATTAGGACTTTGAAAAGCCAAAGAATTACGCATCAATTACTTGATTGTTAATGGAGATGCAAAACTAATCATTCAGCAAGTAAAAGGAAAATATCAGGCTAAGAATCCAAGATTAAGACAATATAAACAAAAAATGCTAGAAGAGATAGATAAGTTTGTCATATTTAACTTATCATATATTCCAAGAGAATAGAATAATGTTGTAGATTTGTTAGCTATAAAAGCATCTGGTAAGACTGTCCAAAAATTGATACAAAATACATGGACAAACTTCTTACTATTTCAGTTTATAAGCCATTTGTACAAGATAATGTTGTTTATCTTCAAGAATGTCAAGATGATATTGACATTAAAGACTTCATGACTCTTCATAATCAATTTTTTGATGTAATATGTGAGGAGGAAGATGAAAAGAAATTAAAGGATATCATTGGAGAGCCATTTGAAGTTATACTGCTAAAAAAAAAAAGAATCCCTAGGGGGGTTATCTCTTTAGAAAGCTTATTTGATGATTTTGACAAAGCTTGCAAACCACTCTTTCAAGAATCTAAAGGTGATCATGTTATTTTTAGAACGAAGGAAGAACCTAGGCTTGTTAAAATAAATAGAGCTTTGTCAAAGAAAGAAATACAAAAATACATTAGTTTCTTCAAAAAGAGCAAAGATATTATTAGAAATGTAAGATTTTCTTTTTGGATAGCAATTTTAGTACTCGCTAAAAATAAAAATTGAGATATTAGATTGTGTTGACTTCAAGAATTTGAATAATATTTCACTTAATGATAATTATCCACTCCCAACATGGAGCAATTATTGCAAGCAATAGTTAGATCGGCCATGATGTCTTTGTTGGATGTTTTTAAAAGGTATAATCAAATAATGGTTAATATAGAGGACAAATATAATATTACCTTCACTGTAAAATGTGAAACCTTCATATATCTTAGAATACCATTTGGAACAATAAATGCATGTGCAACATTTTAGAGGGCTATAGATTTTACCTTTAAAGGGATAATGTTTGAAATAATAGTGATGTATCTTGATGACATCATTGTTTTTTTTTTTTTTTTAATTCAGATCATTTTTAACATTTAGCCACTATGTTTAGCATGTGCAAATAATTTGGCATATATCTTAATCCTAAGAAATGCATCTTTGGAGGAATACAAGGAAAGTTTTTAGGACATGTAGTTTCTAAATAAGGCATGGAATTGACTCACAAAGGATGGAAGCTATAGCTAAAATCCCTCCTAAAAATTTAAAAGGAGTTAGATATTTCTTTGGCAAGATTAACTTTGTAAAGAGGTCTATCCCCAATTTTGCTAAAATTGCAAAGCTTATCAATGACATGATTAAGAAATATGGAGATATAAGGTGGACAAAAGAGAACACCAAAGATTTTCAAAGTATTAAATATGTCATTACTATAACCCTTGTGTTGAATTGCCCTAATTATTCTAAAAATTTCAATTTATATGGTTGGTATTGCAATATTAGAACAAAGTATAATTCTAATAGCTTGCATCCCTTACACAGCCATAAAATATTTCCTTACTCATTCTGAATCTACAAGCAATACTAGAATATGGATGGTTAAACTTTTGTAATATTATGTAGAATTTAAAGTAGTTTAGATTGTCAAAAGATATGGTTTAGCAAAATACATGGCTAACAGAGAAGAATAAAACAAGAACAATACTGTCATGGTAGATGAGATGCACAAAATCAAAAGAATTGATAATGTTGAGTGTAGATGCTATGATGATATATTTATGTATCTTCAGACATTATCTTTCCTAAGAAGTATGTCCCAAAATAGAATGAGGTTTGTCAAACAATAAGTTCAAAGATACTATGTTCAAGAAGGTAACTTTATTGGAGAAATCCAGCTGGTGTATTGTTGCTTTGTTTTTTTGAAAAAGAAATCCATCAAGTATTGAAATAATATCATTATAAATTTTATGGTGGTCATTTTGCCCCAAAGGCCACTACTAATAAAATAATGAGAGTTGGTGACTATTGGCCCACCCTCTTTAAATATGTTTACCAATTGGTCAAAAGTTATCATAGTTGTTAGGTATTTACAAGAAAAAAATATTTACCAATTATGCTTCTTAAGCCAATGGTTATCGAAGCACCTTTTACATAGCGGGGAACTGATCTTATTAGTGAAATTAGTCCTAACTCTTATGGAGGTCATAGGTGGATCATAAAAACTATTGACTACATTAGTAAGTGGGTGGAAACAACTCTCCTCAAGAAGTCAATGACCAAGGTTGTAGTAAAATTCCTCTGCAAAAACATACTGACTAGATTTGGGGTCCCTAAGAAGATAGTTAGAAATAATGACAACTATTTCACCTCCTTTAAAATGATTGAATTTTGTGCCAAGTATAGTATAAAACTTTCTCATGTTGCAACTTACTATTCTCAAAGCAATGGTCTATTTGAGTCCTCAAATAAAAATTTGATTACCAGAATCAAGAATTCACTAATAAAGAAAAAAAAAATGGTATAATGAGCTAAAATTTGCTTTATGGGAAGATAGGTTTTCTATTAAAATAAACACAAGAAAGTACCCATATAAATTACTATTTGGTGAAAATGTTCTATTGCATCATCAAATAGAGAGAAATGCCTTATCTCTACTCCTCCAAGATCATGAAAATCTAGATGTTATGCAAAGAAGATTAGATCAAATGATATAGTTGAAAGAGGATAGAAGAGAAGCCTTGACAAGAATGATAGAGCAAACATAGAAAATAATACAACTTTTAATTTAAAATGTAAAAGGTAAACTATTCCTTGAATGAGCTATAGTGATATATTGGAACCCCAAGAATAATAAATATGGTAAAAAAAATAAACTAGATCCCAAATTGTATGGGCCATATCATAAAATTTAGATTGTTGGACAGCACACTTACAGGTTACAAACTCTAGAAGGATAACAAATGTAGATTCCAATAAATGGCCAATATCTAAAGTTGTATCAAATTTGTTTTGGGGTTATAATAGAATACAATTATATTTTTCCAAAAAAAGAGAGAGAGAAATGTGTTTTAAGTCCTTAAGTATATTTTTAGGTGATTAGATAGAGGTATATCCTTGTCCATTTTTCTAGGTCTTTAGGCCATTCACTATAGAAAATTATCATTTTAGTTTTCATTTTATAGCATTAGGTGATTAAGTAGAATAATGGCTATTTTATAGTCTATTTCAGTTTATTTTTAGGTGATTTTAGGAAAGTACAACTAGATATTCTAGGGTTCTTAAGTGCTTCGAGTTTTCATTACTTGTCCCAATTAGAGCCTAGGTTGGATCCTCAAAATCCAACTTAAGAGTTACACCTAATTTAAAATTTTGATGGGTTGTGTAGAGTCCTAGGACTAGGTTGTTTTGTTGAGTCAAGGTCATTTTTCTTTAAACTTGGTGGCTTACAAAATTTTGCAATAATCCCTAAAATGGTCATCATATTTCAAAGTTTTCCCTTTTGTTGTCCTTTGAATATTATAATCTTATTTAAGAGCATATCACCCTTGAGTGTACTAAAAATGTTTATGATTTCAAAATCATAAGACCAAAGGACTAAGTCCCCCAAAATTCCCTATGGTTTCCAAGGTCATTTAAAAAAAAAAATTGTAAGCATTGACTCCCTTATTTATTTATTTATTTTTCCCTCATAAGTCTCTAAGTCTATGCTCCATTAGTTATTATTTCAAGGTCCTCAACCTTAGGTCATTCTAAGGGCTTTGCAAAGTTGGATATTTAAAATCCTTGACCTCTCAAATGTTTCCCTTTGTAAATTTGGTAACAAAGAAAGAGCTAAAAAATCATGTTCCTAACAATTCCTCCCCTTAATTGTGTAGGTTTTGCTGGAGAAGCACCTAGTCAGCTGAGATCATTTCTAGCAATTGGATTGACAGCTTAAAAAATTTATTGCTACTTTTAGGATAAAGAGTTGAAATCCTTTGTTACATCATTTGAACATAGTGAATTATTTTTATTTTCTTAATGAGAATTGAGAATTTTTGTAACAACCCAAGCCTATGGTATCACTTTCTTGAACTAAATTAATATAAGCATATAACAATGTTTTGTAAGTTTACTAAGAATACCTGAAAGTTACTTTCCTAAGTTCTCAGATTTTTTTACATGTTCTCATGGTTTAGATCATCCAATGACATTTTATTTGTTCATTATCTTCTTAGCACAAGCATAGTTAACCATGTTTGGGTCTAAGACTGTTGCAGACAACCACCCAAGTGGATGAGATCAACCATATCCCATAGAGTAGCCTTTCAGTGGAGTTAGTTAATCTCATTTATCATCCAAATATACCAACATGAGGACTAAACCATGGCTAGGGTTATCCTCTAGGGCCCATATCACCTAGAGGAAAATGATTATATTCCCTACCTCAACATATTGATCCCTTGACCAACCAATTGACCTATACTTTAAATTATATGAAAGAGGTTAGGGTATTTATGCTTCCATGACTAATTTTTCATTCCCTTAAACTGGGGACAATGCCATGTCAATACCCTGACCTTGGACTTTATTTTCCAAACCTAGGATAACTCACAATAGTTTATCCCATACCAAAATTTGAGGCTATTCCAGCTAAGTATACTGAGTAAGGTTTTCATCAAAGTGCTATTTGAGATTATCTTGGATAAATTTATCGCATACCACCTCTCCGTATTGACCAACCAAGTCTCTTTCAACCACTTTTGTCAATCATCTGTGAACTCGAAACTTGTTGTGTGCATACCCGCACCTCAATATTTTCTCAAACTATAGTATAAGGAATTAGAACCTAAGCCTTCTAAGGTTTTCCTTAAGTTAAATCCATCATCTATCTCTTCATAATACAAGCTTACAAGATCTTAAGCATTCCTTTTATTTACATACCATAAAAGATAGTCTATTTCTTTAAAAATATGATAGGTTGTCTAAACCCAAACTACATGGTCACTAGGGTTTTAAACATATTCTAAGAGAAGAGTTGCCACCCAATTTCCTTACAGGTTTAGCTTCCAAAAATATGCAAGGATAAACCAAAACGTTTACCAATTTTCCATATTAAGATATATGCTTTCAGTTTACACATTAAACTAGCTAAACAACCATTCTAATGACAACAAGACCAACATCATACTTTGGATGTATTAAAGTTAATTATAGCATTAACAGGGTTTGTAACATCCAACCTTTACCTTAGTTATTTAAAAAAAAAATAGTTTAACTCTATGTTTACCTCCCTTAAGGACCATGATATTACAAAACATAGCAACCCATTATGATTCGTGCAAAAGACAATACTACAACATTTAACCATTTTAGACACAGGTTTTTCTCGACTCCGGTATAAACATGCTTCGCCATCAAAATATTAGAAATATTTTCAGTTTATAACAAAAAAATCAAAACATAATTACTCTCTTTGTTTTTTATCATAACCTTCCTGAGTTTGGTCAGGTTAGCTTATTAATGTTTTATTAAGTAAAATACAATTCATAGCGTAATAAGAAAAATACAAATCCAGAAGTCATTATCATTAAGGAAAATATGCTTTAATACACATTAATTAAAAATGTTACATTCAGCTTCACCAAGCTCACGGAGATACTTCCAGAACATTTGAGTCTTCTTTTTAAAAAATAAACAATAATACATGCACTTCACCCTTTTTTCTATAGAGACAAAACCTTAAACTTTCACTGCTAAATAACCTCCTATCTTCCACCCTAAGGCTTGGACTACCCAATGGTACTATTTTCCATAGATAAACTATATTTCCACTCAAATAAAGGCTATCAAATATGTTTTCTTAACTGATGCTTTACTTCTTGTGACATGGCAGTAGTAAATATGATTCTTGCCTTGCACGTTCTTGAATCAAATTTGCTTCGGTTTACCCAACATAGCTCCAATGATTTTTGAGAGGATGATAACTTGAATAGGAGAAACTTATATGATGCCAAGGATTATACATGGCTCCCTAAATATTAATATGCAATATTCTATTATGCACACATGCAACTGCACTAGAAACACTTCAAAGAAATTCACCAATCTCCTTACCCAATATTTTCCAAAATTTTAGAACATGTTTCCACAATTAATTTATTTAATTCATCAAGATATGCCTATGGTTTTAAAGAGATATAAATCTATGGTTTTTCTCTTTCATTATGTTTCATATGGGATACCATTCATACACTGCACCCATCCCAACATCTCTTCTAAATACTATCACACTATCGCACAACAACATAACAAACTACTCTTGTTTACATTCAAAGTAGCACATAACATAACAACACATTAAATCATGACAATGCCAAATTTATCTTTTTCTTTCTATATGGCAGAGATATTTCAACACTTCCATTGCTTCATTTACCTTCTACTTTCACATTATATAGCAATGCAATTACAGTGAAGAGTTGTTTCGACATGGTAATAATTTACTAACTATTCCATAGCTTCCAATTACCATTTCTTACTCTAACCATTCAGTAATAGCACACAACAACACATAAATTCAATCAACCAAATTTAATCATGGTATACACATTTACAGACCTAGTTCACATGCTTTCCAATAGAACTTGTTTGCTGATCTTTCAGTCTCCACTGGCTCTTTCTTTTGTCCATATTCTCCCACGCAACTCTCCCAAAAAACAAACCTTACCTTTTTATTTTATTCTTTTGTCTCCCAAATGATACATGAAAATTACATGAGTTGTTTTTCCTTTTATCCATGCATAATGCCAAGTTGCTAAGCTTCCACTTCTGCTTCCTGTGTGCTCCTTGTAATTATTGCCCATTCATCATTTCACATCGCTATATTAACTAACCTTAAGCATAAATGCATTCACCACTTGGAGGTTTTAATACACATAGTTCTAACACTTCTAATTATTTCCTTAATATTCAATATGAAGCTATCTTCACAATAGTGCGGACCACTTTATACATAAATTAAATAAAATAGAATTAATAACATTATAGCCATTGTCCTATATTTCAAAGCAAAGTAACAATAGCATTTGTATAGGTTTCCCTACATGACAACCTAATACCATATTAATTCATATATCAAACAAAAGATCATTTTTAAACAATATCCTCACACATGATTTAGCAAGTAACCATACACACATGTTATTCTTTAAGAAACTAGTGGATCCCATCATCATTGCCACCTAAAGCAACATTTCTCATTCATTTCCAAACAAGTAATACTTGAATCAATTTAACACACATAGAGATGTAATATGCAATTCACCTATATGATATGCAAGCATGAGTTTTGATGTGCTCGTGAAATGAATCATCACCTCCTTGTATCACCTTTTTCTCTTGACTAGCTTCCTGTCATTTTTGTCACACAACTATCCTATGTTCACAAACATTGTTAGCAGTACCATGGTTCATAGGAAAAAGGTAAGTATATACATATTTTACTATCCTTCAAAAATCATGCAAGGATGGTCATTACATCCTCCCCCACTAGGGATAAACACAGTCCCTATGTTTCTGACCATTGTAAGAAAAAGAAAAATTCAAACAAATTTATTGCTCACATCAAGTTCTAGATTGCATAAAAGAATTTTTCCACATCATTAGCATATAATCACATCACAGATTTCATCATAACATAATAAATTGATCAAATATCATTATATGTTCCAAAACATATCATTTTGCAAAGCCACATACTTGCAAACTACTCTACTCAGTAAAATGGCAAACCAACTTTACTCTACTTAGTATCTAGTTCATTTGCTTTTGTATAAATACAAATATTCCAAAATTATATAAAAGTTTATAATAAAGTCTTTTTCTACTCAAACAGATAAGGAAACTATCATTGCATTTCTGCCACATCTTCCCACGTAGAATTTCGGTCTAAGTAGTGGTCCCATTGGACCCAAAATTGCTCAATGCTCCATTTTATCATAATATTGGTTTGAAAAACCAAGCAGGCGAACAAGTCACACCTCAATATTTAATGGATCGATCATTTGTAAGTTGGAAAAATCCAATACATGGATAGGATGATAAATATATTTTCTAAAGAGGGACACATGGAAGATATTATGAATTTTGTCACACAACTATCCTATGTTCACAAACATTGTTAGAAGTACCAAAATTCAGAAGTAAAATGAGAGTCTCTATCAGAGATTAAAACTTCTAGAAACCCATGTAGCCTCACCACTTCCCTGGAAAATTTACTTTCTATAGTGGGAGCATCATAATGCATATTACTTGGTATAAAATGTGAGACTTTGGTTAGCTTATCCACAATCACTAAAATTACATCATGCTTGTATCTGGTTTTAGGTAATCCCATAATAAATTCCATTGATACTACTTGCCATTTTTGTGTAGGTATCTCATGTGGATATAACTTCCCAGCTAGATGCAAATGTTCTGCTTTCACTTTTTGGCATTCTAAATATTTGGCCACATAATTGATAATATCTTTTTTCATACTTGGTCAAAAATAGGCTTTCGTGAGGGAAGAAAGTAGAGAGGGGAGGGCTCTGGTCCCTCCCCTGCTCCCCCTCCCATGGCTCCTAGTTCCTGCCCAGTCCCTGGCTCAACCTAGGTCATCCCTCCTGGGGAGTGGTTGTTTGCAGATGATCTCCTGGGGGAGATCCTTCTCCACTATCTCGCGCCCCTCCCGGCCGGCTAGGGTTTCCTTGGTTGTTTTTTCGGACTGGTGCTTCCCAGGGGTCCCTGTTTGGTTGGGGATCCCTTCCCTTTTTCCCTCAGGCTTCCCCCTGGGGTTTTTTGCAGGTTTTTCGCATGGATCTGGTCCCCTGCGTTTCTTGGTGCGGTGGAGGTGACGGTTTAGGGTTTGGACAGCTTCCCCCTTTTTCTTGTGAATTCTCTGCGGACTCTGTGCTTGGACGGGATTCTTGGTCCTTGCTGCTGGGATCCTCTTCTATTTTCTCGGGGTGGGTTCCTTGTGGTGCAACTCTCTGGTCACTTCCTGATGGGCTGGATCCTCTCTGTGCTGGATGTCGGTTTCCTGCAGGATGGCTCTCGCTGAACTGAATGTTTTCCCGGTGGGCGGGATGGTTTCTCCACAGGGCGGGATCAGCCAAATTCACCGGTTTTCCCGCGAGGCGGGATCCTTTCTTTCTCGCTGGTTTCCTGGATGGCAGGATTTCCCTGTTGCTTCCCGCTAGGCGGGACTGTTTGTGGTGGTTTTGACTGCTTCCCGCGAGGTGGGATTTTATTGTAACGGTTTTTTTTTGCTTCCTGCTAGGCGGGATCTCCAAAACTACTTTCTTTCTTATTTGTTTGTTTCCCGCTAAGGGGGATTGTTTCATGCTTACTATTACCGTTGGGCGGGATTTCTGTTTTGGTGTCCAGTTTCAAGGGATTGATGCCCTAGGTCCATTGCTTATGTAATCAGGTTTTGGGATCCTTGTTAAAACCCGTTATAAATACAAACACTTACCAAAAAAAAAAAAAAATAGGCTTTCGTAAAATTCTCGTGCATTTTTGCCCCTATTGGATGCGTAGAATAGGGTGTATTGTGAGCCTCCTCAAGCATTGTTTCTCTTAATTCTCCTTAATTAGGTACTACCAACATATTTATGAATAATAGTAGATCATTTCTGATCATAAATTCTACATCCTTGTTTAATTTCTGTTCCATTTTACTGATGCAATATTGGTAAAATTCATCTTTTTCTTACCACTCCTTTATTTGATCCAACAGATCATATTGACATTTTTCATAGCGGTAATATACCCTCTCCTACTTAAGGCATCAACTATCTTATTCTCCTTACCCTTAATATACTCAATACCAAAATCATACTCTACTAGAAACTCTATCCAACATCATTGCCTGGCATTTAGTAGAGGTTGGGTGAATATATACTTCATACTCTGATGGTCCGTATTTAATTCAAATGGTTTTCCTAGTAAATAATGTTGCCACACTTTCAGAGTGTGTACTACTACTATCAACTCTAAATCATGAGTTACATTGTTGACTTTGTTCCTCTTGAGCGTTCTAGACTCATAAGCAATAACCACACCGTATTGGGTCAAAATCCCACTTAACCCTTAGATCGATGCATTTGTATAGACTATAAAATTCTTATTAGTATTAGGAAATTGCAAAATTGGTGTTAAATTGGTGTTGTCATCAACCTTTCTTTCAAAACCCAAAAAGCCCCTTCACACTACTGTGTCCACCTAAAGCCTTTCCCTATCCTGTTGTGGCTGCTCCACAACGTACCCCAAAATTGGGGACCCACCTTTTTGTTTGGTATTTGGGTGTTTGCATTTCGTTTTAAGTGTCTGAGTGCTTTGTTTTGTTTTGGGTTTGCAGTTTTCACAATTTATTGTCGATGACTTTTTATCGTCAATTTGTTGTTGACGACTTTTTTGTCCTCATTTTGTTATCAATGACTTTTTTTCATCAATTTCTTGTCGACGATATTTTATTGTCAGTTGTTGTCGACGATGTTATCATAAATTTTTTTAATGACCATTTTTGGTTAATTTTTCTTTCGCTTGTATATTTCAAATAATAAGTATATATATACTTACATATATGTTCATATATTATGTATATATATATATAATTAAAAATAACAAAAATATATATAATAAAAATACAAAAAGAATCTTTTATTTTTATTGAATATAATTGTTGGTTCCAACAAACAAACAAAAATAAATTCAGAAACTATTATTATTATTATTATAATAATAATAATAATAATAATAATAATAATAATAAATAAATAAATAAATGGAAATAAATAATAAAATGAAGCATATTCGTATGCTATATTTAATGATATAAAATAAAATTTTCATCTTTTTGAAAATGTGAAAGCTTCGTTATACATATAGTAAAGGGAGTATATGGTTTGAGAGCTAATAGCTATGTGGTTGATGCTGCAGGTTATAACTGGGACCAATGGAGGCTATACAGTGGAGAACACGCAGCGGTAGACACCCGAGTCGCAATGATAGGCCCGCGTAGGAGAACGTGACCAAGCTTCGGTGGCCAGTACTCGAGACAGCAAGGCGGGCGAATGTCGATGAATGATTGGTGGAGATGGCAAGTGTTTGGAGCGACAACGCACGCGACGACATCTTCATCGACGACAACGATAACGGGGCGGTCTCGGAAAGGCAGACGATCTGGCCAATGACTTGGACATCCGGCGCTGATAGGGGATCACTCCATGCGAGGACGAATGAACAGCGAGTTCGAAGGGATTTCACGAACCAACGAAGGAAACGATTGGCCACCAACATGAACAGGCTTGAGTAGGTGTGCAGATAACCCTAGCAGTGGTATTGGAAATATGTTGAAAGGTAACTGCGCGCTCAAGTTTGCGATGTTAATGTCAAAACATTCGACAAGTGAGGGCGTTTGGTGACTATGTGGTAGTCGACACCGAATACTGGCAGGTCATGGCATATTTATAGTCCACGATTAACATCGACGACCGAGTTGAAGTTAATATCATGCAAACAGTGCTATTGCAGGTTGACTAAGAAAAGTATCCCGGAGATGACCAGCTATCACAACTTAACGAGGAGCATTGGGTATTTTGACAATGTTGTTATAGAGATATGAAACTACCAATGCCAAATCATGCTGTTTTAGCAAATAAAATTGTAGTGGTATTCAATAACACTGGCGCACAGTGATAGGATTTCGATATTTATCTCAAAATTCACCAAAAGTCGGATAGATTGGTAGTGCAGCGATGTTGGATGGGAATGCAGCGCAATTCCATAGGTCTGTGTGAAGGTATCCACTACAATGTATCAGGCTGACATAGCCATGGAACATAGTGTGGTCATCGAAGGAAATGTATACCACCACGGCGAGTTTGAAGGGATTTCACGACGCAGAATAGGTAATTTGTTTTGGCTGGCCAATTGATATTAAGGAGGTATTGTCGGGCGTGGCAATAGTGAAGTTGTCTGACGCGAAGGGATGTCATTGAAGGGCATAATCCAAATGCTTAAGCACCCAGAAAACGCCAGGGCAGCGTAGGGTGATTCATAATTTTTGAAAATTTAAAAAATGCATGAGAATACTTCGACACACGAATCGAAGCAACTATGGCGGGATATTCCCGGAGGTTTATGTGGAGCCAACTATGTTAGACTACCCCTGTCCGTACGTACGCACTGACAAAATGTGTACCTTGTGGAGATAGGTTTCTCATGGCATTACCGAGTGTGGGGAGGCCTGGATTAAAACGCTTGAACAAAGATGTATTTTATTAAAAAATAAAATGGCCATATCTTAGAGGTAAATGAACAAGGATGCACAGTGGATGCGCAGATCCCCTCCAAGCCAAACGCGGATGATGAAAATTAGACCACTCGGCATACTTCGGGTACATTGCAATTTTGTGGAAGGTTAACGCCAGAATCACAGGAAAGAGAAGATGGGACCCACAGTCAATCGAATGCCAAATGGACAATGGGGGTTACGCAGCTCTTACACAGCGCGTTCACTCTCAATATCGTAGGCCGCAGCTATTGACATTGCATGCAGTAATAAAGAAAAGGTGTTAAGTTTGATTTGAGCTTTCATTTGTTATAAAATAGATTTCATATTTGTATGGCAAGTGGACTAACAAGAATTGAGCATATCATTTGTTTTATTAAAGAGCATGTGCTCTTTGTTTATAAAAAGTAACTTGGAGATATAATAAAGGGGAACGTGGCATATGGTACTCGTAGCAATAAAAAAAATGATGTCGCCATACAAGGCGTTATGAAATAGGCTTCCAAAGAAGCGGATTCCTTTGAGAAGGACAGTTACGAATTGGAGAAACTGCCACAAACAAAACAGAGATGAAAGGAACAACAAAACTTGAGGAAAGAAAGAAATGAAGAAAACGAAGAGCTTAAACTGCAGGAAAATGAAACGAACATCCAAAGAGGGAAATCGAAGGGTTTTAGGAGAGATGTTCAAATATTCATTCAAGCCATTGAATAGGGCTGGTTTTTTTTTTTTTTTTTTTATATATTAGGGAAAACTGCATATATGCTATCGAAATATGGATGTAAAATGAAAATATCATTCTGAATGCAAAGTTTTTGAAATTTAGGTTTTGTTAGCCAAAACAAAAAAAAAAAGATAAATTTCTGCATGCTCGGTTTTAACTGTCTCATCTTTCCTTTTTTAGATTTCGGATTTATAAGTGATGTTTATGCATTTTTATGGTTACATCAAGTGAATATTTGAAGTCTGAAATTTTTTTCTGTGTCCTTAGAAGCTAGCACCTGATTTATTTCGATTGTGTGAATGCAGGTTGGAATAGAATAGGTTGCATGTAAGAGTTTCTCACATCTTCGGTTTTGTAGGACGGGGTGCCATCATACTGAAAAGGCTTTGCATGTTTACGTTTTCAGCATTCAGTTTATTTTTAGATTTTATTTTTTGTTTTTCTAACCCTTCATTTTGCATTTTTTTTAAAACTTCGGACATTAAAATAAAAATAAATAAATAAATAAAATGATAAAAATAATTACATGGAGCCCTAGAATAAACATCAATCTTCCATACGCAACAAATTCAGACTGAGGTCATTTCAATTTTATAATTATTTTTGAAAACTGTTATTTTTAAGGGTTTTTATAATTTCAAAAAAATTATTTTTTATGTTTTGGAGGCAAATCAGATTTTTAAATTTTGCATTTTCATTCATGAGCATAAGATGACCTTTCCTTCATGAAAATTCAATTTCATAAAAGGGGGGAAATTTTTATGGCATTTCATGAGCCATTATTTTTGGAGCAATAAATGCACCTTTCTTCATGAAAATTTTGATTTCATTGAAGAGAGGTAATTTATCATTACATCAAAGGTCTTGGTTTTAAAGCATAAAATTATTTCTTTTTAATGAAATTAATTTTTTTAAAGAAGGATAATTCATCATGACATTATGAAGCTATTATGTTCAAGCAATAAATTGGTATCTCTTTATAAAATTAATTTCATCAAAGAGGGACAATTTATTAATGATATCAAAGGCTATATTTATCTTCATGATAAGGAGTTACATTTAAAGGGAATTATTTCATCATTTGAAATTCACATTTAGACATAGGTTTTAATCTTTATTTGCATGTTCAAAGTAAGGTTTAATGCAAGGTAAAACTTGTTTAAAATTTACTTAATCAAAAGAAGATAAAACCTACCTTAAAACACTCAAGATAAAAGGAACTAAGGTTCTACATCGTGGTCATATGAGGGCCAATTCACATTTTCTTTTATTTAAGTTTCATGAACAATCATTAATTTAGCATGGTAAAATGAACCAACACATGCCCCTTGTTAACAGTTACTTGCAATCACTAAGGTTTTCATGGCATTGAATTGATATATATTTATTGAGATTACTAATACACGTGCAAATGCTAATATAGTTGAGACCTTGGAGAAGTTATTTTGTTTTGAATTATTTGCAAGAGAATGTTTTGAGAATAAAATCCTAAGGGAGAGTGTAATTTCACAATTGGGTGAAATTACCACTCAACATTTCCTTTGAAGGTTGGTAATGGGTTGAGTGATTCTCAAAAACCCCTTGATTAACCACCTATAATATCCTGCAATCCCCATAAAACTTCGCACCTCTAAAACATTAGTAGGTGCTAGCCAATCAATAATTGCTTCAATTTTCTTAAGTTCCACTACAATTACTTCTATAAAAATAATATGTCCAAGGTATTGCACTTGTGGAGTTAAAAATCACACTTTATCAGTTTCCATTTAGTTGATTCTTTCTAAGGATTGCAAGAACTATTCACATGTGTTGATCATGCTCTTATTTTTTTTGGAATGAATCAAAATATCATCCAAAATTAGAAGTACAAACTTATCTAGTTGTTCTCTAAATATGCTATTCATGAGGTTCATGAATGTAGTCAGGGCGTTGGTTAGCCCAAAAGGTAAGATAGTAAACTCAAAATATTCATATCTTGTTCTAAAAGTTGTCTTAGATGTATCTTCCTCTCGTATCCTTAACTGATGGTATCCAGATCTCAAATATATATTAGAAAATATAGTTTCTCCTTTCAATTGATTAAACAAATCATCAATCCTTGGTAACAAATACCAGTTTTTGACATTAACCTTATTCAACATTCGATGGTATGTGCACATCCTTAAGGTACCATATTTCTTTTTAACAAATAAAATAGGATCTCACCAAGGTGACACACTAGGTTTGATTAACACTTTTTCAAGTAAATCTTGAAGTTGTGTTTTGATCTCCTATAACTCAATAGGTGTTATTCGATAAGGTGACCTTGCAATTGGGGCTATCCCTGATAATAGCTCTATTATGAATTCAAATTTCCTTCAAGGTGGTAATCCTAGGATATCCTCAAGAAATACATCTTGGAAAGCACCAAACCCTGGGTATTATCAAAAAAGATCAGATTTTTGTTTAGATGATTCTATATTATTCATCTTAACTATGAATATCATTTCCTTATTTTAACAATATTTTTGGTTTGTATTGCAGTCAATAGATGTGGCTTAACTTCCCTTCGCCCACAACTAATTCGAATCCTTTGACTAGCTTCATCCAAAAATTCCACCCATCACTCTTCAAAATTTAAAAGAGCTTTGTGTGTTTTTAACCAATCAATTACTAAAATAATTTCAAACGCATGCAAATATGCCACATACAAATTCCAGTTGATCTTTCCTTGAGGTAAGAAAATATGAGAGTCAAAGAGACATTGATTAACATGATGGGTTTGCTTTGATTCATACTCTACCTTCCAATATTTTGCCAAGAATCCAAGTATAATAGGCAAATCCCTCATTAATTTTGAAGAAATAAATTATTTGTTGACCCACTATAAACTAAAATTTGCATATTTTTACCATAAAGTTTACCATGCAATAAAAAAAGAGTTATCTGACCATTGAGTTCGGAACTACCTATGGCTGCATAGATCTGGTGGCTAGCCTCTTCTAGAGTTTTTAGTGGTAAGTCAGCCCTATGAGGATATTTATCAGCATAATGAACCCCTTTATGCACCCATAATCCACTTGATGGTGCTTTATTGTCTCTATTAGTTCTTTATTTTCTATTCCCTATCCCTTGAACTACTGGCTTCTAGTCCTGCCTATTGGAAAATTCTTTAGCATCCTTCTTGAACTTGTCACCTTAGTAGTTGGATCTATTTTTGCCCTCTTGCTTGTTATGATATTCTCTTTTGGGTTTCTTGCTCTATTCCTCCTCCCATTTCATAAAACTCGCACTTTTTTGCTTCCTGAGTTCATCATTTTCCTTTTCAGATAACTTTTGATAGTTAAAGTATGACTTTATCATATCTTAATTAGCTTCTTGTTTTCTTGCTAGGTCAAAAATAGTTGGTAAATTGATAGGATTATGCTTGTTTAACACTGTCACCATCTTCATTTATTTGTTGCTTTCATATTGGGATGCATATTTCAGAAATTGAAAAAAAATTGTGGTATTCACACATCAACATACTTTTCTATCTCAAATTTTTGAAATCCCCAAATTTCTCCACATAATATTGCTTTGTCAAGAATTTATCCATGAATTCCTTGATAAAATCCTCTCATTTGAGGTTAGCAACTTCAACTTTGTGCCCTTTCTTATATAAATTCCACCAATCCATGGCTATTTATATCATGTTCATTACTGCCAAAGAATCCTTGCATTTAGAGGATATAACTACTAGAGAAAAAGTAATACTCTAGCTTACTCAACCAATTTTTGGCTAATTCACCATCACCCTTACCATCAAACTTAGTTATTACTACATTTCTCAGATTTCTATCAAACTCCTTACTCACTGTTATCCTTACAACATTGGATCTCTCTGGTTCTCTAGATTCTTCCATTGATCTTTCCAATCCATTTCCTCATCCATTAGTTAAGTATTCTATGACACGTTTTTGTTGGATACTAAATTCTTGCTATTGGACCATGTGAGTTTTATGTTGAGCCATATCTTTCCTTTCATAGTCCATATGTGTTTGCAATAACTGCACCACTTTAGCAAGGTTTCCTACCTCCACACTGGTCTCACTCTCACTATGGAAAATATCATTAATCCTTCTTGCACACTAAGTTCCTTTTTGCATTAGATTTGTCTGTGGCTTCGTTACAGGTATTTTAGTTTCTTCCTCTTCCCTACCTCCCATAGGATTTATTGAGGACCCACCTCACAACAATCATGCCATTAAACCTCTAGGTGAAAGAGGTAGAGCATTAGTTATAATTTTCCAATCTATATCGTACTCAAAATATACAACCTAGAATCACTTTTGCTCCAATACCATATGTAACAACCCAAGCCTATGGTCTCACTTGGTTGACCTAAAATAATATAAGCAACTAACAAAACATTTTTTTGTAAGTTTACTAAGAAGACCCAAAAGTTACTTTCCTAAGTTCTCAAATTTATTTACATGTTCTCATGGTTTAGATCATCCAAAGACATTTTATTTGTTCATTGTCTTCTTAGAACAAGCATAGTTAACCATGTTCGGGTCTAATGCTCTTGCATAAAACCACCAAATTGGATGAGATTGGCCATATCCTGTAGGGTAGCCTTTTAGTGTGAAAGCATGAGATTTCGGAAGCTTTTTAGAAAGAACAACTACTTCGATGCATTCAAATCAAAACAACGCCTAAGTCCTAGAACAAGAAATACATTAAACGAAAGAGGCAAATAGATCGAAACGAGTTACAAGGATTTAGAGAGAAGTCACAGCCCTTTTATTAAACTTGTTAACCACGGTTACAAAATCGCCTCCTCCCTTTTTAGGGGCTAGGAGCGTTAAATGGATTCGGTTACAATCTTGGTAATTGTTCTCTCTTCCGCATGCCCACGTTTGAAATGGGCGGGCCAAATGTTGTCGCCGCTTACACCGATGAATCCTCACTTCCTGTTGCTCCTCCTGCAATCAAAGAAACAAACAAGGCGTTAGTAGCACCTGTGATAAGAAGGAAAATTCATGCTTTGAAATTGATAAAAGATGCATACGAACAGTTGTCTAAAACAGTGAATAAAGCAAACCTAAATGACCTAAAAACTTGACAGAGGACAGAGGGAGTTACCAGAGGGCCACTGCCATTGAAACAGTCGGCCAATCTGCTCTCGACTGGAATTCGTCCCTGGGCAGGACGAATTCTGCTGTTATTCGTCCCTGGGTGAGACGAATTCTACTGTGTTAAAGCGTCGAGTTGTTGCCGCTCCAATGTCGAACCTCGGGACCTCCAAAACACCTACAAACAGAGGGGTTATGTAATTGGGGCCATTTTGGGATGACCCAGATGGTCGGATTCTCCCAATTCGGCCTCTATCCTCGGGAATTCGATGTCGCTACCTGCAAGTTAGAGGGACCACAAAGCGACAAAAAGCATGGTGAACTCTAATCAAAACATCATGAAAATGGAGCTATGAGTTAATTAAACCGAATAACATGAAATGCAATATGAACTAATAATCTAGAATGCTTTTAGAACAAAACTTAGAAAATGCGGGGGTGCCCAAGTGGGCCTCCCACCGTTGGCACTTGATTTCGGCGCCAATCCACTAGGGATGGGCCCAAAACCTCTTAGGATTGGGGTGTCGGCAAATTGGTGGTATAAGGTGGTCAAATGTTGGATTTGGGTTGGATCCACGCTTCCAAAAGCCACCCAATAACCTCCCTTGCGAAAGAGATTAGTGGATGTGAGAAGGTGAATTGAAAAGGTGCAAATGTGGGTGTTCAATTGGACAGCACTTCGTTGCTTGAAATCGCCTCCAATCTGTCCTTTTTGGGGTGGGAAAGGCCACCATTTTATAGACCCATGGGGTCTCTTTGGAGGGGCATGCAGGGATGCCATGTGGCGGCCATGCCTTCCCAAGAGGGAGGAGACTCCTCCCTGACTTGGGCTTCCATGATTGCCCTTGTGACAGTCCATCAACTGCCAACCTACCCACCTGCACGCGCATGCATGGAAGGGGGCAATAATTGATTGTCCTTGGCTGCCACTTGGCGGCATTTTTCTTTTTGCCCGTTTAACCTGGAATTCGTCCTGACCAGAGACGATTTCAGAATTCGTCCACGGGTGAGACGAATCCCAGTTAGTATTCGTCCCTGGGTGAGACGAATACTGGACAAAGTGCCTAAATGTGCCAAATTGCTTCTTGACCTTACAAAATTGCTATGAAAGTGGTTAGGACCACTGTTTGACCTCTGAGGGCTGCCCTGGGGGCTGTGTTTGTCAAAGCGATCAGTGTTTGCAGTCACATAATCGGATTGGTGCTGTTTTGGTGTCTACAGATGCCCCTTTTTGGGATGCGCTGTGCATGGCGCAGAGTCGAGCAAAAATAGATAGCCAAAGCACTAATGATTAGGGTTTCTTGGTAACCTAATCAACTTTTGATGCCCCAAGCATGGAAAGGGCATGCATTCTTGAATCCTTGCTTTTGACGAGCTAAGGAATTTGATTTCAAGTATTAACCTATTTTGGTGAGGTGTGACTTGAGCTTGGACATTGATCAGTCATGATTAGGCAAAGGGCGCAACCTTTTGTCCACGGGGGAACCTTGTGTTCATGATTCACGAATGCCAAGTGTTTGATCAATTTGATTGTTGCTTGTTTACTGCCCCAAGCGGGAGCGTAATTGTCTTTGTCAATGATTCTTTGAATGCATGTCGTTTTCCTTAATTGGGTGTGTGCTTGTTGATTGGTGACTAAGTGTGACTACCCCCTCAAGCGACGAATCGATGAGGGAATGACCTTCGTGAGAAAAGCGACGAGTCGCTTGACCCAAGATGACTTGTGCAAGGGTGCCTTTAGATGGTTTATCGTTAAGCATGTGCAATTTTTCCAACATTTGGACCTATTTTTGGTGGGTGTTAACCCTTTTTGCGACGCTTTTCGGAGCTGAAATTGGCAAAAATCCATCTTCCCATGGAGCGGTCCGGCTAAAGTAGCCTTCTTAGGGAGTAGGATAATGACAATTTATGACCCCAACGTCTATTTTGTATGCCCGGGATGTCAAGTGCAACAGCACTCTTATCGGGCAAATTTATTGTTGGTTTTTAGTGCATTTTTGTTCATTTTTTGATGTTTTTGAAGTTTTTGGCCTGAATTCGTCCCAGGGTGGGACGAATTCCAGCTGTAGAATTCGTCCCTGGGTGGGACGAGCGCTAACCAGAGCGCTCATCCCAGTCAAGGATGAATTCCAGCTCAAAAGGCCTATTTAAGGGCCAAAACTTGAATTTGGGCTCATTTGTGTCAAATTTTTCTTGCGATTTTGGAGCTCTGGGAGGAGGAGGTAATTCTGCGAAGCGAAGCGCTGCTGAAATTTTCCCTGCCATCATGAGTGCACAAACTGGTTCGAGCGGCAGAGCCGAAGCGAAACCTGTAAGTGCCTCCTAGAGTTTATTTTTGTTTTTAAAGCTGTAAGTTTGTTGTTTTTCTGTACAGTTTTCTTTTTCTATGATTTTAATTAATTTTTTTGTTGAATTATTTTCTTTTGTAGGTTGTTAGGAGCCGGTACCGTGTACCTGTTGCTTTTATTGAGGCACGGGGAGCACTGTCTGATGATGACTGGGAATGGCTTGATGCCCTTGGGCTCAAGCAGGTGGCTCGACTGGAGCCTGTGGTCCCGGATCAGGCCTATCTGACGGCCCTGATCAAGCTTTGGGATCCGTGGACCAACACCTTCCATATTTCGATCGGGGAGATGACTGTGACTCTAGAGGATGTCTATCGGTTGCTTCGGATTTCGATAGATGGACTACCTATCAGGACATCGCCGCGTGATCAGCGGACTGCTATGCTGACGAGATGCTTTGGGCATGGGGAGCGGTTGGGTGTAGCGAACCCAGTGGAGACAACCGAGGTGGACTGCCGAGGCTGGTGGGATTTTTGTTGGATGGTGGCGAGGAGAGGGGGTGTTAGGAGTGAGGCACGCATTCTTGATGGGCCTCATTTCTAACATGCTACTACCTGACTCGTCAGGTGCGAGGTTCCCGTGGAACCTGCTGGATTTGGTGTGGCAGTTGGTAGAGTGCCCGATAGAGGCACCATTGATTTTGAGATGGGGACAGACACTGTTGGCACAGCTCTACGGGGAGCTGTACGGGGTCCATTGTCGGCAGTGAAAGGGGGTCAGCTGTAGTTATCTACTACAGTGCTGGGGTTGGCAGCACATAGCAGTTGAGAGGCCGACCGGGTTACCATGGATGACTCGGGCGGTGATGGAGGATGAGGAGATAGGCTATGCAGCTCTGTGGCGGCGGTCTACGGAGCAGGGGCAGAGTCGGTGATGGGCAGGTGTCGTAGAGCACTATACTGATGCCTTCTCTCGGCTCACTCCAGGGGAGGTGGTTTGGCACCCTTATCGGGACTGTCCAGCCTGGCCGGAGGCTGGAGAGTGGCTTCGACGGGTACGTAGGGAGCGGTGGTTGATCGGGCGGCACGGGACCGAGCATGAGTTATTCTCATATAGCCGGGTTACACGATAGTTTGGGGTGCGCCAGGGGTTTCCTGGTGAGCCCGTGGTCTATCGACGTCGGGGAGATGAGAGGGCTCTAGATCCACCGGTCACCGTGCCATTGGGCGAGGAGTCAGATGCGGTGATTGATGTCCCGGACGTAGATGACGTCGGGACTACCACTGAGTATGACTCGTGGTGGGTGCTACGGTGATGGAGAGGAGAGGGGCCACTAGGAGGCGCAGAGGCGGCAGTGGAGGGTGCTGAGGCAGCAGGGGATGATTGGGGAGGTCCGTTGGATGATGCGGACATGGTGGATGTGGGGGATGAGGATGTAGATTTGGGCGCTCCGGATCAACCGGACATGCAGGACGTGGAGGAGCAGTGGGAGCCAGAGCAGGCTGCTATTCCAGAGAGTCCTGTACGTCAGGTAGATACAGAGGAGATGGAGTCTGAGATACGTGCTAAAAATGCGTGACTGACAGAGCTACTGTGGATACGGGATCTGGAGTTGGGGGATGCGCTGTGGGAGAGGGATCTCCTACGGGCCCAGCTAGTAGAGCGGGATAGGGTTCTGGCACAGCGTGATGATGCGGTATCTTACTACCATCGACGGGAGGCAGAGTGGTTCCGGCATCGGCTAGACTTGGAGAGGGAGGTCATCCGCCTTGGTGGGCGGCTACCTGAGCCCTCGGGAAGTGGATCTTCATGCCGGACGAGGGATAGTGTGACTGAGCAGTCAGCATCATCTCGTCGCGGGCGATTGGATGAGGGAGGCGGTAGCAGGCGTGATGCGGGGGCTAGTAGTAGCCGCCCTACAGGGTCCCAGAGGACCCACACCACGGGGGGTAGTTCCCGTCGCACCGATCCTGCGTGATCATGGTGGTCGATGCCTTAGGTTGGGTTTTGTTATATGATTGCGGGGTCTGAGGACCAGTTTTGTAGCCTACGGGCATTTTTTTTGATGATATATATATACCGGTTTTATTTTGGTTGTGTACATGTGATGATTTGATTTTTATGCATGATGGCTAATGACTATGGATGTATGCATGTTTATTTATTTTGATGAATGCAGATGTTATGATGAATGCAAATGTTTTTTATTTTTATGTGATATGCAAAATGAAATGGATGAATGGAATTTTGTGATGATTGGTTATGGCACCATAGACTGTTTAAGACGCTCTTTATTTCGCTTTTAGGCGATTGCTATGATGTATGACTCTTGTATGTATACGTGTGGTTTTCTCTTTTTGTATTTTTTGATGGTATTGTAAGGATGAAAAGCAGTGCAGTTGGTTTAGAAATGTAGCTAAGGTTTTCTGAGACTCAGACAGTTTTAACTCACTAGCCATGACTGTACTTTATCTTACAAGACTTTTGAACAAGGTATGAATTGGACTTGTTTTTGACCAAGTTATTTCACATCCCTGTGTGTGCAATTGAGTTCATTTATGTGGTATTTGTCGGGATACCGCCGAGTGCAGATGGGCTTTCAACCGAACTCGTATCGAGGATCACCTAATTAGTTCCACTAACTCCTTTGTTGTATGTAGTTAGATTAGTCTACGGTGTTATCCAGGATGCCATAATCTAGCTCATCCACATGCAAATATTGATCTATACACAAGTTAATGTGATAGATATATCTTCATGCGGGAGGCTTACCGCCATTGACCGATAGGCTATCAACCAAACCGGTACCGAGGCTTGCCTCATGACCTGTTAGAATGCTGAGAGTTCCAAGGATTCAAGTTCAACTCCCTTCTTTTCTTCAATTGTATTGGGATACTTGCTCGTTTGTAGTGATAAGATCACTGTTTATTTTGATTTGTTTTTCTTTTGAGCAAGGGATTGGGGAAATGGAGTGACGATAATCACTATTGTTTGTGCCTTTTGATGTGTGCACTGTAGGATGTCAAATTTTGATGTTTTGACTTTTTGCAAATTTTTGATGTTTTGCAACTGTTGAGAACTAGGGATTCTTAGGGAATTGGGTAGGGAGGATGCTTGTCCTTTTGCCAACTCTCAGCATTCTTGGGGTCATTCGCACGGGGGGATGAGCAAGATAACCGTTTCGCTTATGGTGACCTGGATTACTATGCAGGTTTCATCTTTCGTTCACACAACTTGGGAATTTTTATGTGTTTTAATTTGTGTTGGGATGTTACGTAACAAGGTGTATTTCAAGTGTAACTCTACCTTCGTAAAATTTGTTTGACTTGATACATTACATGGCTAAAGAGCAAAATGATGACTGAATCACGAAAACTCTTGATACATTAAAAGACCACTGACTCTAGTGTGGTAAAAACAATGCATGGTGTTTTTGTTGTTTTTGTAAAATGGAACAGTGTGGAACAAGATGGACTAGCAGAGCAATTACAGCCTATGGTGCCTTTGACCTGTACGACCACAAATATGCAATGTATGGATGCAATGCTTTGATGCATCTATATATTTTTGTATTTTTGATGGATTGATTTTTGTGAATATGAAGATGAAGTGCGAGAAGAGCTCTCTATTGATGAATTTGAGTATGCCTAGAAATGAGATGCAAAATTTTGTTGTTTTTGATGATTTTTGTTGTTTTTGAATTTTCTTGATTCTTTAATCCTTGGATTTTGGTTGACCAAGCGATTGTGCAAATCCTTGGAGCATTTTGGGATTGACCAAGCGATTGCAAGAATCCTTGGAGCTTTTTGGGATTGACCAAATTATCCATTATAATCCTTGGAGCATTTTGGGATTGACCAAGCGATTTCAAGAATCCTTGGAGCATTTTGGGATTGACCAAGCGATTGCAAGAATCCTTGGAGCCTTTTTGGGATTGACCAAGCGATTTCAAGAATCCTTGGAGCATTTTTGGGATTGACCAAGCGATTTTATGAATCCTTGGAGCATTTTTGGGATTTGGCTCTCTTAGATATGAAATGGTCGCAAATGACTGATATTCAAGGGTTCTTTTTCCTTGATACCGTCAAGAGAAGCTAGCCGGTATGTCCCGGGTCCTATTTTGCTATCAATGACATATGGACCTAACCAATTTGCCGCAAACTTGTCCCTTAGGTGGGATGGCAAACTGGAATTTTGTTGGTTTTCCTTCAAAACCAAATCACCAACCCGAAAGTCCCTCAGGTGAACTTTCATGTTGTAAGCTTTCTTAAGTCGCTCTTGATAAATACGTAAATGCTCGAGAGCATTAACGCGTCGTTCGTCAAGCAACGTAAGCTGGTCTAACCGGGCTCGCCACGCAGAGTCATCATCGATGAACTCTTGCATTGATATGCGCGGGGAAGGAATCTCCAACTCTAGAGGCATGACCGCCTCGGAGCCATACACAAGCGAAAATGGAGTGGCCCCGGTGGGTGTCCGAATGCTAGTGCGATAGGCCCATAGGGCAAGTGGGATTTGAATGTGCCAATCCTTATGACTGTCTGCGACGGTCTTTTTAAGGATGGCAACTAGCGTTTTGTTTGACGCCTCCGCTTGCCCATTCGCCTGCGGATAATAGGGTGTCGAAAAGTTGTGTTGAATCTTGTACTTTGTGGTCAAAGCACGCACGTCTTTGTTCTTGAAAGGCGTCCCATTATCCGAGACTATTTTGGATGGAATACCAAAATGACATATGATGTTATGCAAAATGAACTCCACAATGCGGGGTCCTGTCGTAGAGGTAAGCGGAATTGCTTCCACCCACTTGGTAAAATACTATGTGGCCGTTATGATAAACGTGTGATGGCCTGACGATGCGGGGAGATCTTTCCAATTAGATCGAAGCCCCACTGTGAGAATGGCCAAGCATATTGGACTGTCTGCAAGGCCTGAGAAGGTACGTGCATCAAATTGGCATGATGTTGACACTTCACGCACTTCTTGACATAGGTGCAACAATCTCGCTCTAAAGATGGCCAATAATAGCCCATGCGAAGAATGCGCTTTGCAATGGCCATACCACTGAAGTGGCCACCACATGTACCATCGTGCGCTTGGGCGATCGCCCAAGTGGACTCTTGTTGGTCCAAGCAACGAAGGAGGATTCCTTCATAGCTGCGACGATACAAAATGTCTCCTATCAAGACATACTTAGCCGCTTTCTGCTTGAGTGCTCGTTTTGCGGCATGAGTCAATCCAAGTGGGAGATTACCTAACTTGAGGTAGTCTCTGATGGGTAAATACCAGTCCTGTTGATCAGAAACCTCGACAGTATGAACAACCAATCCCTCTTGAAGTTCATCCCTAGCAAACGCTGAATGGGATAGAACCTGTAAGAATAGCATTGTGTTGCTATTAATGGGAGTAGGGGAGAACAAGGACCCCCAGTTGGCGCGTTTTAGACGATCTCGGATTCGAGAGAACTTATCCGAGGATGGTTCAATCTGGATCATGTGGATTCCTGGCGTCAAGTCTGAGCTTGCACGCTCCATCGCGGATTGCGATAAGGTTTTGACTTGAATGGTTGTCATATCACCGGAAAGGTCTTGCGGAATTAGTGACCCCAAGGAGGCCATTGTGTCCGCAAAATGATTCGATGATCGAGGGAGTGCCTCGATGTCATACCACTCAAGTTTTGCCAGGAATTTGTCCACGAGGGCTTTATAAGCCTGCAAGATTGGGCATTTGCATTGATATACCCCTTTGACTTGATTGACTATTAACAACGAATCACCAAAGATATTCAGTCATTTGATGTTCATGGCGATTGTTGTCTGAAGACCTAGGAGCAAGGCTTCATACTCTGCATTGTTGTTGGTGCACGGGAAGTTTAATTTAAATGACAGGGGCATTGGAGCACCCTGCGGTGTGAAGAATACAATTCCCGTGCCACCACCTTGCTCACATTTAGAACCATCGAAGAATAGGGTTATGTCGGCTCGTGACTCGGGCTCATCGGAATCTGGCGATTCCGAGACATGGAAGACCCCATCATCGGGTAGTTCTATGACCAGAGGCTGATCGTCTTCAAGAGGAGCCTCTGCTAGTTGATCGGCTATGACTTGTCCTTTGATAGATTTTTGTCCAATAAACTCTATGTCAAATTCCGTCAACAACATGATCCATTTCGTCGTGCGACTACTATGATAAGTACGACTCATCATGTATCGCAATGGATTCTCCTTAGACACAACATACGTAGTGTTGCTCAGCATGTAGTGGCATAGCTTTTTGGTAGCAAACACCACCGCCAAGCAGAGTTTCTCAACGTATGCATAGTTAAGTTCATAACTGACAGGGTGCGGCTAAGATAGTAAGTAGCCTGTTCCTTGTGAAGTTCATTCTTCTGGGCTAGCATGGCACCCAGTGCCACCTCAGTAGCTGAGATGTATAAGTAGAACGGCACTCCTGGTCTAGGTGGTGCCAATACTGGTGGCGAAACCAGGTATTGTTTGATCTCGTCAAAGGCTGATTGGCACTCGTCATCCCAATGAAATGTAACCCCCTTGTGCAATAATTTGTTCATGGGTCGGCACTTGTCAGATAATTGCGCTATGAAGCGTTTAATCGACGTGACCTTTCCCTGCAGACTTCTGAGCTGCTTGATTGTAGTTGGGGGAACCATTTCAAGGATTGCCTTGACTTTCTTTGGGTCCACCTCGATTCCTCGCTTTGAGACTATGAAACCCAAGAGTTTTCCAGATGTGACGCCAAAGACGCACTTCTTGGGGTTTAGTCTAACTTTATGCTCCATGAGGCGATCGAGGATCTTGCTTAAGTCATCGATATGATTTGAGCGCAAGAGAGACTTGGCTAACAAATCATCCATGTAATCTTCCAAAGTTTTGTGCATGTAATCGTGGAAGATATATGTCATGGCACGTTGGTAGGTAGCGCCAGCATTTTTAAGGCCAAAAGGCATGACCTTATAACAAAATGTCCCCCAAGGCGTTGTGAACGCCATTTTTAGTTGGTCTTCAGGATTGATACGAATTTGATTGTATCCTGAGAAACCATCCATTAGGGAGAGCATTTCGTGACCTGTTGTAGCGTCTACCAACGCGTCGATGCTCGGCAAGGGGAAATCATCCTTAGGACTCGCTTTGTTTAGATCTCAAAAATTAGTGCATATGCGAATCCTCCCGTCGGGCTTCTTGACGGGAACCATGTTGGACAGCCATGGCGGATAATCCACGCAGATGACAAACTGTGCATCCAACAGCTTTTGCAATTCATCTTTGACCATCAAGGCCACTGTTGGGTGCATCTTACGTAGTTTTTGCTTTACAGGCTTGATTGTCGGATCAAGCGTTAAATTATGCGTGACTAGCTACGGGTCTAGTCCTGGCATATCTTTATACGACCATGCAAAAACCTCCTTCTTCTCTTTGAGAAGGGCAATGTAGTCGGCTTGCTCTTCGGGGGAAAGACTTACCCCCAGCTTAAGAATCTGTGGATTCATTGGATCTATGCCGATATCTACATCAGTCGTCTCCTCGACTGACATGTGGGATCCGTCCTCCAACTGGTGTGGAGTCGGGATCAAATGGATATCATTAGCTGAATTTAGATCTACGTTGGGAACCTCGGGTTCCTCTTCAGCTTGAAAAATATCTTGAGTTGTCCTTGGGGTAAAATGATGTATTTCACCGAAAGGCCAGTACTCTGATGGTGATAAAGGTGAATTGACGTGATCCCAATCGATGGCATCTATGTCTAGATGCAATGACCGTGCTGGATCGGCCGGATTGTGGATGGGTGCGGTCAAATCAATGGAGATCATGTGGATGGAATGAATTTGGTCTCCATTACCGTGGGTGTGATAACTTGATTCTTCTAGATGCTCCCTATACTCGGATCCGGCTCTAGGGGAACGGGCACGAACGGATCGGCCCTATGTGCGAAAAGGAGGACAGGGTCTTCCCTCGACACTGTTGTCATGATAGGGTCTCGAGGTGGACGGTGCTCATCGTGAATTTGGAGCCATGGATCCAACACTTGGTCCCACCTCGTTGGGTCTACCCACCATTCATGCCCTAACCTTATGCCCATCTGTCCCATTAGATCTTCATGAGTTAAAGGGCGGTAATGCCGTCGCGCATGTCTGAGATAGTCCATCTCAGTCTCATCTTCTGAATCACTTTCGGAGATCCAAAAATGTTCATTCTCTTCAGCAACTGTTACTTGCGACATTGAAGGTTCTCCTTGTTCCAGTAAGTTAATCTGGTCCCATTGCGGTTGTTCCACTCTTGGTGGAGGGACCTGATTCTCTTGACACTGTACTGATTCAACTGGAACCTCTAAGGGGAATAGCTTCAAAAAGATGTCCGAAAGCCGTTGATGTTCTCTTTGAGGATTAATGTCCGAACTTTCACCTCTCTCTAGCAAAGGAGAGGGATTACTGCTATTTCCAAGGGTGTTTGTTGACCATGGGAGGTAATCTCCCAATGTATATTCTGTATTTGGGTTGGCATAAAGATCTGGTGCCAATCCCCCCTTGTTGCCTATTTCTAGGCCTTGCATATTTTTGACCAAGATGTCTAAGGGTAGGGGGTGGTTGAACCCTACTCCTGACTTATCATATGGCATCTGATATCTTGGTTGGCAAAGGACCCGCATCCCTTGCTCATATCTGCCTAGCCCGTATCCATGCCAATTGCATTGGCCGAGATATTTTAGGGCAAAGTCTGGGTTTGATAGATAGTTGATGTTTTCAACAAAAGGCTCTTCGTCTGCTTCCTTTTGCTTGCATGGTTCCAGACCATGATCAAGGCCCCCATACACAAAATTTTTCTGGTTGGGTGGGTGACCTAGAGGAACAACTGTTCCTATGGGAAGGCGAGGTCTCCCCATATCTTGTACTGACTCTAATGCGGGCGTTGCCACAACATTCTGCACTAAATACTCCCCCGAGGCCCGTGCTGGCCATTTCAACAGTGATTGTTGATGCTTGGGAGGGAGGGAACGGGAGTCCTTCCTGAGTCCATTCCATGTTTGGTGGTTTAGGAATCTCAGCTTCCGTAGTGCTAGGTGTTTCCTCTGTTGATACCGTTGAAATTGTGGGCAAACCCTCTTCTAGGGGCTGAGCCTCTTCCATGATCTATTTTCCCTTGTCCTTCTATTTAGCCATGACAGGTGGCATTGGTAATGAAGGAGCAGATGATGAGGATTCACCTGGCTGGGATTTTGCTGTTTTGGTCACCAGTGGTGCCTGCGGTGTTGGACCCTGTTTAGATGGATTTAGCTGGAAATCCAAATGCGTTGAAGGGAGGGTCGATTGAGGCATTAGTTGCACCGCATTGCAATACTTGAAGGGTTCTAAGTCCATCGGGACTACATGTATTTCTCCTTCAAAAGCATACTTTAAGCATTGGTGAGCGATCGAAGGGACACACTTCATGTCCCTGATCCAAGGCCGCCCTAGCAGTATATTGTAGGCCATCTCGCCTTCCAACACATGGCACAATGTTGGTATTGTCTTTTGTCCTACCTGGACAGGTAGAACAACTATGTCGACTGTCGAGCATATTGCATCATTGAAAGCTCGCAGTGTGTATGTGGAGGCTGTGATATGAGAGGTTGGCAGCTTTAAATGTTTTAGTGCTGTAGTGGTAATGATGTTACTGGACGAGCCAGTATCTACCAGCACTCTCTTGTACGGGATCCCGTTGACCCGTGCGATAACGTGCAGGGGTGGATCTGCCATGTCATTCGATATTGCTTTGACTTCATCCTCTCTGAAGGTGATGACCGGCTCCGTACATCGCTTCACATGTCCCACGAAGTTGTTGAAAGAATTTGCTTCGTGAGGCTGTAATTCGATGGCTTTTAATATTTCCATAAGAGCTTCTCTATGAGGTGTTGACTGTTGAATAAGCTCGTAAATGGATAGCCTAGCCGATGTGGTCCGCAAACTCTGCGTGAGTTTGGTCCGTATCGTGACCTCGGGTCTAGGCGGAGGTAACTGCATTGGGCATTGCTGAGGCTGCGACGTCGTTGGAACTTCCCTCGTAGCTACCTCGGGGGCAGCTGCTGGGTACTTTTTGTTCCGTGTCACTATGCTAATCATTCCCACAAATCCTTGCATGGGAAGATTCTGTCGCACCTCGTTAATCTGGAGAGGTTTTGCCTGTGCCTCGTGGGCAGGCAAAGGGTCCTTGAATACCCCCATTTGTTGATTATTTGGCGCTATGGGGTTGTCCACGGCCAATGTTCTATTGTCGATCAGATCTTGGATTAATCCTTTAAATTTCTAGCATCCATTTAAATCATGTCCCCTTCTCCTATGGAATCTACAATACAATTCCTCTCTATATCCCTTAGGCTTGGGAGCATTAGGGTCTATAGTTTGAATCTCTGGAAGGGTGACTAAGTTTGCCGCTGACAAGCGGTCAAATAAGGAGTCCCTGGACTCCGTGTAAGGGGTGAATTGTCGCCTAGGGCGACGCTGCTGATTCTGCTCCTGTTTCTTATTATCTTTTTCATAACTAGGAGGCACTGCCTGGTAATTAGCCTTTTGGGGCTGCATTTCTTGCACAGGCTTGGGAACATTTATCGCAACTTGGTTAACCGCAGCGGGTTGTGATTGCGTATTCCCAGTCTTAGTGGTTTTATTCCACTCTTTCTTTTTAGGCTTGGCGATTGCGCCTTCGCCTATTTTAATCTCTTCTATAACTCTGGCTTGCGCCAAAGCTTCTTCTAAGCTGTCGTATTGCTACAGCAACAATAGACCAGAGATTGATTTTAAGCAACTCCGTGCAAACATCTGTGTTAGATCAGACATAGGGGGACGGTAGGGTAGCTTAGAAAGCAAAGCCCTCCATCGATTCCCGTATGTTGCCATTGTTTCTTCCTCATATTGCTCGAGGCTGGCCAGATCACTCAGTGATGCCTTCTTCCTTGTGTTGAAGGCAAAGCGTTCAAGAAACGCATCTACTAATTGATCTAGGTTGTTTATGCTGTGTTTGGGTAATTGTGTGAACCAATCCGAGGCAGGGCCTGCGAATGTGGTTATGAAAGTTCTAAGCAACAATGCATCATTATCTTGGATGCCGAAGCATTGACTTAGGAACCTTGTGACATGTTCTTGTGCGTCCTCTTCACCTTTAAAAACTGCCAATTGAGGCAACTTGAAGTGTTCGGGGTAAAGAGGTGTAGGCACTGAGGGATGCACTGGATGACTACGGAGTTGACGCAACGTGGGTTTTTGATGCCCAGAAGCTTTTGTCTCCACAGACTCCAAACGCTCTAATAGCGCCTTGTATGCATCGGAAGATTTTATTTCTTCCTCTTTTGTTTGCTCCCGTTGTGAGTTATGGGAGACTGGAGGCCTATGGGGGGGTGGCCGAGTGGCAGCCCTCCCGCCTTGATGGGGCATTTCGGCCCGTTCTATTTTTGGTTCGTACTCCTCATAAAATTCTTGAGGAGTCTCTGGGCGAGGCCTATGACCCTGATCGAGTCCCCGTTGAGGGTACCCATCATTGTTTCGGGGAGTAGCCTCTCTCTCGGGTCTATAAGGTCTCGGAGGCAAAGCTTGACGAGGTCGTGGAGACCTGTCCTGCACCAACGGATTATGCCTCTCATACTGTTCGGCTCTTTGGGTGCGAGGGGTTGGCACCCTCTCAGGTAGTTTATAGCGTAACTCATCCACTTCGCGCTGCATGCGCTCTTTATTCAGGCGGCATAAGTACTCTAACTCCTGATGACCTTGCTCAAGCTGCGAGATTCGGGCTTGGCGAGCGGCATGTCTGGCGACTGCCGGGTCAATCTGGTCTGCCCTCTTTTGCTCAGGAGGCTTAAATGTTTTTCCTATGTGTTTGCCTTGATCTTGATGATCTAAAATTTCAATGGGTTGCTTCCCTCTGTCGAGGTAGGCGACATTTACTTGAGGCTGTGGCCTCGATGTATGATCATGATACCTAGCGGGTGCGGAAACGCAAGGTTCCCACGTTGTTTGTTGTCCTCGAGGAATGCGATGGCTTTCCTCGTACTCCCTTTCATGGGTTTGAAAGGGGCGGGCGGAGTTGGCTCGCCCTGTGTAAAGAGCCCTGTGCTCTGGATTTTGTCTTTCTGTTCGAATGTGAGGCAAAGAAGAGGTAGCGTATTCACGCTGTCTCTCCTCATGGACACTATGCCTCTCTAGCGCTTCATCGCGCTGCGGCCATTCAGATCTAGCCTCAAGAGGCGGTTGTCTACTTACATTAAGATCTACATGTAAAGCATCTTCCCGAAAGGGGCTGTGTTGAATGGGCATACCCCAATGAGGAGGTTCCCAATAGTTCCTTTTTGAAGTGGCCTGATGTGGACTTTCTTGTAGGCCAGACCGCCAAGGCGGTATGGCCAAGTCCTCAGGGCTAAAGCGAAGGCGACCAGCGCCCTCTCTTTGTGCACCTTCCGAAGCGTCCGCCCTTGATTGGGCTTGGCTACGGGTGTACACCATTGTGGTGCTTCTCTACTATCTAAGCAGATTTTATCTCGTTTATGATGATTTATCTTTTTGTTTACACTAAGCAGAAATGAACACACACATACACAAAATCGTGATTATCTCTTTTAAGGATTAATAGTGTGTCCTAAACTGGTTTAGTGCATTTTGATGTTTTATGTTGTTTTTGCAAGTTTGGAAGAACGTTTAAATGCATAATGTTGGCTCATATGACTCCCATAAATGGTCGCCCCTTCAATATACCATTGCCGGACCGATATACCAACCTCTCTATATACCCGCCCTTACGAGAGGGAAACTATAGGTACGTGAGAGCAGATGGTACGTGGAACATAGGCGGTACGGAAGGGGGATTGTCCTGTTAATGACACCTACCATAGAAGACTTATCCTCGCGCGCATGGGAATCACCCCAACGACACTCGGTCAGCTTTCATCAGGATTTACGCCTAACAACAGTGACAATCGGGGAAATGGATGCAAAGCTAAGCCAAGGTGGTGATGAACCCACCGTTGGACTTGCTCAAGGGCTGGGGTCTTACGACCAGCTCCTTGGTTTAAAATGTGCCACGTGCCGTGTGTGTGGTTTATTTTACTTAGAAAAATGAAACATGCAATCAACCACTATTTTCTTTAAGCACGCAAGAATTGACAAAATTGAAAGCAGAAAATCAAAAAACAATGACAAAGACAGTTTAGAACTTTACCTCTTTTCTGCCTGGACTTGCTGTTTTTGATCTTCTGTTCTAAAAATTCACAGACAGGAATTCGTCCCTCTGTGAGACGAATTACAGAACAGAATTCGTCCCTGCCAGAGACGAATTTAAAATTCATCTCAGGGTCAGACGAATTACAGTCAGATATTCGTCACAGTCAGAGACGAATAACAGTCTGCGTTAAAAACTTGTACCTGTCAAGCACAAAAACACAAAAGGATCAGTTATTTGATCTAAAAATAGGGGACAGAGTCCCACCGTGATCGCCACTGAAAGCACGAGATTTCGGAAGCTTTTAGAAAGAACAACTACTTCGATGCATTCAAATCAAAATAACGCTTAAGTCCTAGAACACGAAATGCATTAAACGAAAGAGGCAAATAGATCGAAATGAGTTACAAGGATTTAGAGAGAAGTCACAGCCCTTTTTATTCAAACTTCATAACCACGGTTACAAAATCGCCTCCTCCCTTTTTAGGGGCTAGGAGCGTTAAATGGATTCGGTTACAATCTTGGTAAGTGTTCTCTCTTCCGCATGCCCACGTTTGAAATGGGCGGGCCAAATGTTGCCGCCGCTTACACCGATGAATCCTCACTTCTTGTTGCTCCTCCTGCAATCAAAGAAACAAACAAGGCGTTAGTAGCACCTATGATAAGAAGGAAAATTCATGCTTTGAAATTGATAAAAGATGCATACGAACAGTTGTCTAAAACAGTGAATAAAGCAAACCTAAATGACCTAAAAACTTGACAGAGGACAGAGGGAGTTACCAGAGGGCCACTGCCATTGAAACAGTCGGCCAATCTGCTCTTGACTGGAATTCGTCCCTGGGCAGGACGAATTCTGTTGTTATTCGTCCCTGGGTGAGACGAATTCTACTATGTTAAAGCGCCGAGTTGCTGCCGCTCCAATGTCGAACCTCGGGACCTCCAAAACACCTACAAATAGAGGGGTTATGTAATTGGGGCCATTTTGGGATGACCCAGATGGTCGGATTCTCCCAATTTGGCCTCTATCCTCGGGAATTCGATGTCGCTACCTGCAAGTTAGAGGGACCACAAAGCGACAAAAAGCATGGTGAACTCTAATCAAAACATCATGAAAATGGAGCTATGAGTTAATTAAACCGAATAAAATGAAATGCAACATGAACTAATATTCTAGAATGCTTTTAGAACAAAACTTCGAAAATGCGGGGGTGCCCAAGTGGGCCTCCCACCGTTGGCACTTGATTTCGGCGCCAATCCACTAGGGATGGGCCCAAAACCTCTTAGGATTGGGGTGTCGGCAAATTGGTGGTATAAGGTGGTCAAATGTTGGATTTGGGTTGGATCCACGCTTCCAAAAGCCACCCAATAACCTCCCTTGCGAAAGAGATTAGTGGATGTGAGAAGGTGAATTGAAAAGGTGCAAATGTGGGTGTTCAATTGGACAACACTTCGTTGCTTGAAATCGCCTCCAATCTATCCTTTTTGGGGTGGGAAAGGCCACCATTTTATAGACCCATGGGGTCTCTTTGGAGGGGCATGCAGGGATGCCATGTGGCGGCCATGCCTTCCCAAGAGGGAGGAGACTCCTCCCTGACTTGGGCTTCCATGACTGCCCTTGTGACAGTCCATCAACTGCCAACCTACCCACCTGCACGCGCATGCATGGAAGGGGGCAATAATTGACTGTCCTTGGCTGCCACTTGGCGGCATTTTTCTTTTTGCCCGTTTAACCTGGAATTCGTCCTGACCAGAGACGATTTCAGAATTCGTCCCTGGGTGAGACGAATCCCAGTTAGTATTCGTCCCTGGGTGAGACGAATACTGGACAAAGTGCCTAAATGTGCCAAATTGCTTCTTGACCTTACAAAATTGCTATGAAAGTGGTTAGGACCACTGTTTGACCTCTGAGGGCTGCCCTGGGGGCTGTGTTTGTCAAAGCGATCAGTGTTTGCAGTCACATAATCGGATTGGTGCTGTTTTGGTGTCTACATAGTGGTGTCAATTAATCTCATTTATCATCCACATATACCAGAATGAGGACTAAACCACGACTAGGGTTATCCTCTAGGGCCCATAACACCTAGAGGGGAACGCTTATATTTTCTACCTCAACATATTGGACCCTCGGCAAACCATTCAACATGTTATTTAAATTATATGAAATAGGTTAGCGTATTTATGCTTTCGTGACTAACTATTGATTCCCTTAAAATGGAGATAATTAGCACCATGTCAATACCCTAACCTTGGACTTCATTTTTTAAACCCAGGATAACTCAGAGTAGTTTATCCCATACCAAACTCAGAGGCTATTCTATCTAAGTATACTAAGTAAGGTTTTCATCATAGTGTTATTCGAGTTCAACCCAGATGAAGGTATCCCACACCACCTCTCCATATTAACCATGGACTTGAAACTTGTTGTGTGCATTCTAGCACCTAAATATTTTCTTAAAATGTAGTATAACGAATTAGAACCTAAACCTCCTAAGGTTTTTCTTTAAATTAAATCCATCATCTATCTCTTCATAATACAATATTACAAGATCTTAAGAATTCCTTTTATTTACATACCATAAAATATAGTCCATTTCATTAAAAATATGATAGGTTGTCTAAACCTAAACTACATGGTCACAAGGGTTTAAAACTTATTTTAAGATAAAATTTTCCACCCAATATCCTTATAGGTTTGACTTCCAAAATATGCAAGGATAAACCAAAAAAATTACCAATTTTCCATATTAAGATATATGCTTTTGGTTTACACATTAAACCATCTAAATAACCATTCTAATGACAACAAGATCAACACCATACTTTGGATGTAGTGACATTAATTATAGTATTAATAGAGTTTGTAACTTCCAATATTTCCCTTGGTTATTTCAAATGTGTTTTGGTTTAACTCTATGTTTTCCTTGCTTAAGGAACATGATATTCCAAAACATAGCAACCCATTGCAATTCATGCAAAAGATAATACTACATAATTTAACCAGTTTAGACATAGGTTTCATCAGCTCCGCTATAAACATGCTTCATCATTAAAATATTAGAAATATTTTTAGTTTATCACAAAAAAATCAAAACATAATTATTTTCTATTTATTTTTTATCATAATCTTCCCGAGTTTGGTCAGGTTAGATTATTAATATCTTATTAAGTAAAATGCAATTCATAGCGTATTAAGAAAAATACAAATCCATAAGTCATTATCATTTAGTATGCAAAAGAAACTTTAATACACTTTAATTACAAATGTTACATTCGGATTCTCCAAGCTCAAGGAGACACTTCCAGAACATTTGAGCCTTATTTTTAAAAAATAAATAACAATACATGCACTTCACCCTTTTTTATACAAAGACAAAGCCTTAAACTTTCACTGCTAAATAATCTCGTATCTTCCACCCTAAGGCTTTGAAAACCCAAAGTTACTGTTATCCACAAATAAACTATAATTTCACCTAGACTAAGGCTACCAAATATTTTTTTTTAACTGATACTTTACTTATGGTGACATGGTAGTAGTAGAGACAATTCTTACCTTGCACATCCTTGAATTAAATATGCTCTGGTTCATCCAGCATAGGTCCAATGATTTTTGAGAGGATAAAATCTTGAACAGGGGAAACTTAGACAATACCAGGGATAAGATACGACTATATAAATATGAATATGCAATATTCTATTATGAACACATGCAAAAGCACTACATACACTTTAGATAAATTCACTAATCTCCTTACCCGATATTTCCTAGAATTTTAGAACATGTTTTCACAATTAATTTTTTTAATTCATTGAGAGAAGCCTATAGTTTTAAAGAGATATAAATCTATGGTTTTCCTATTTATTTCTATTTCAAATGGAATACCATTCATACACTACACCCATCCCAATCAATCTTCTAAATACTATCACATTGTCGCACAACAACATAACAAACTACTCTTGTTTACATCCAAAGTAGTACATAACATAACAACACATTAAATAACAACAGTGCCAAATTTTTCTTTTTATTTCTATATGGCAGAGATATTTCAACACTTCCATTGCTTCATTTACCTTCTACTTTCACATTATATAGCAATGCAATTATAGTGAAGAGTTTTTTTGACATGGTAATAATTTACTAACTATTCCATAGCTTCCAATTACCATTTCTCACTCTAACCATTCAACAATAGCACACAACAACATAAATTCAATCAACTAGATTTAATCATGGTATACACATTTACAAACCTAGTTCACATGCTTTCCAATAAAACTTGTTTGTTAATATTTCAGTCTCCCTCAGCTCTTTCTTTCGTTCGTCTTCTTCCACGTGACTCTCCCCAAAAATAAACCTTACCTTTTTATTTTGTTCTATCACATTCCAAATGATATGCAAAAATTATGTGAGTTTTTTTTCCTTTTCACCATGCGCGATGCCAAGTTGTTGAGCTTCCACTTCTGCTTTATGCGTGCTCCAAGTAATTACCAATTCATCATTTCACATCTTTATATTAACTAACCTTAAGCATAAATGCATTCACCACTAGGAGGTTTTAATACACATAGTTCTAACACTTATACTTATTTTCTTAAAATTCAAGATGAAGCTATCTTCACAATAGTGTGGACCACTTTATATAAAAATTAAATAAAGTAGAATTAATAATATTATAGCCATTGTCTTATATTTCAAAGCAAAGTAACACTACCGTTTGTATAGGTTTCTGTACATGACAACCTAATGGCATATTAATTCATATATCAAACAAAATATCATTTTGAAACAATATCCTCACACATGATTTAGCAAGCAACCATACACACATGTTATTATTTAAGAAAATAGTGGCTCCCATCATCATCACCACCTAAAGCAATATTTCTTATTCCTTTCCAAACAAGCAATACTTGAATCAATTTAACCCATGAAGAGATGCAATATGCAATGCACCTATATGATATAAAAACGTGAGTTTCAATGTGCTCGCAATCTAAATCATCACATCCCGATATCACCTTTTCCCCTTGACTAAATTCCTCTTGTTATTGTCACGCAACTATCCTGTGTTCACAAAAGTTGTTAGTAGTACCATCGTTCATAGAAAAAAGGTAAGTATATGTGTATTTTACTATCCTTTAAAAATCATGCGAGGAGGGTCATTACAATTTTACGAGTCTCTAAATTGTAAGCTCTTACAAAATTTTAATACAAATCCAAATTCCTTCTAGTGGCAATTTAGTGCCAATTTTTTTATCTATTTCATATTTGCATAATACATCATTTGAATTTGTAAATATTGATTCTATCACTTGTCATTAATTATAACGATTGCATAATTTGAACGAATATTATTAATCTAGTTGGTCCTTTCTTTTTCTCTTTTTTCATATAAATTGTCATAATCTTTGCTATAATGGTAATGTATAAGGAACTGGTCTAGGCATAATTAGAGAGTTATTGTAAATTTTGGTCAAAGAACATCAACTATTTTTCTTTTATTTTTTTATTATTTAGATGAACATCGACATATAAAGAAATATTATTAGTCCACATCAGGGTTATCCTTACCCTGCTCAGTCGGTCTACAGTCTTTTTGATAATATTTTCCTGAATTAAAGTGGTAGATTTACTAGAGTCTATAATATTGCTTGTGATCAAGACAATCTTGTGGCATGATTGATATTAAGGGACATAAGAATTTTCCACAACAAGAAGGTTCTTCATTGGGAATCGGAAGGCCTAGGAGTAACAAATAAATGAAGTTGATGCTTTGGAAATCATAAAAGGCTCTCTCAATGCTTGGAAGAATGGAGTCTGGAAGAACATAGTGGAGCTCGTCTCTCAATTTTTGGTGGGGTTGCTAGATGAGATTAGGAATTTTAGTCCAAGTGTGTGGTAAATCAAGAACATAGTGAGTCATATTAAAGCCATTTGGAAATAGTTTGAGGATGTCATTCTAGTTTATTTAGGTAGAGGGAAGAATGCAACAACTGACCATCTGGATAATAAGGGAAGTGAGTATATTTCTAGATAGTTATTGAAATACAATTAGAACATAGATATTGTAGATTGGATGTAGGTTACTAGCCAATAATGATTTAGGTAATGAAGTGGGGGACCCAGATATATGTTTATGATGATTAGCCTTTGGTCTAGTATCACGTTGCTACTTGTAGCATTCTTAGTCCCAATTTGGGATGGCCCCCAAATTCATGGTAAGAGAGAAGCAAATTTGGGTTTTCTAGAATAGTATTAATGAAAATTATAATCAGGATAGGAGTTTTTGCTCTTTGAATCGCATTAAGAATTGTGTGGTATAAGGATATGTTAAATTTAGTTTTATTAGGATAGGACTATCCAAAAATGGTAAGCTAATTATGGTAACTTTAAATTTGTCTTCTTAATATAATTTTCGCCTTAAAAATATATTTGTTCATTGTATCCTTCTCTTTAGCATAGTGGAAAATTGTAAGAATTCAAAACACTCAAAATAAAAATTTGAAACCACCTTTTAAGATCACATAAAAAATTGGACACCTTCTCAAAGAGGTTTCACTCAGTTTCTATACATTTTTCTAAGGTATTTCTAAATCCCCCAAATGAAACCTAGTATTTTTTTTAGTTTATTCTTTTCATTTTTTAGTTTTTTTCAAACATGTAAGCTAGGTAATTTATTTATTTTTATTCCATCCCCACCATATAAAAATTAGGGGTTTGCTAGTTTTATTTTCATTTTCCTATTTTCAAGCATGTAGTATATGTAATAACTTTTTTTTTAAAACATAGAGGCTATGACATATGATTAAAGAATATATTTTACCTATGATAGTTTTACACCTCCTAATAGAAAATAGATATGGCTTATTTAGGTGTGGTCCTTGGAACCACCACATGCGATAATAATCCTCCTATAAGTGGAACCCAACAAAATTCTTTATCTATAACCCAAAATCAAAACCCAAGAAGAGAACCAATATGGAAGCATGGAGTTAAGGGAAACTTGTCAAATCAAGTCTTTTGTAAAAATTATGAAAATGTAATGCAAGGAGGCATCTATAACCTCATATTCCATTTTGTTGGGCAACTAGGGCATGATGTAGACCTTTGCCCTAAAGTGGATGATAGACTAAAAATAAGGTGATGACTTGGTTGTGTATGAGAGAGACCAAGAAAATTGAGCACAAAAGGACAAGAGCTATGGTGGGACACGGAGAGGGACCATGGGGATTCTTTTACAAGGATGAGTATGAACTAAATGATATAGATATTGTGGTAAAATAGTTAATACCTTCAAAATTATTTTATTTATAGATTTATGGTGGGAGGACTATGGATTCAAATCAACTACTCTATAGAGGATGGTTGTTTGCATTTTGATTTAGCCTTGTAGCGCATTTTTGTGTGAGCACAATTAGTCTATATTTGAGGTTGTATGCACCAAAAAATATAATAGGTTAAGCCAAGATTATCTCAATGACCATGTGTTATTGCAATACAATCTCAGTACAAGATAAGTGGAGGCTATTGATTCCTATGAGAGAATTCAATTGAACAAGCTATATCTACTATGTGGTTGGATTGTGGAGAGTTTTACGCACCCTAAGTTTATTGTGAAGGATATTGAGAAACTTGAGGAGTAAGCAAAACATTTAAAATGATTAGAGAAGATATGTTGTGATGATACCACTTCACCCATCAAGTGCATGGAATTTTTTTTTTTGAAAAATTTAAAAATACTTTACATTAAAACATTATATTTAAAATAATTCTTAAAGTAATAAATATCTAGTATAAAATCAATTTTTTTTACTCTATTTATATTTCTTAAAATATTTTATTTCTTTTTCAATTTATTATAATAAAAAAATCTATATTTTTCTCAAATTTTCTAAGTTATTATCTTAAGTTGCAAAATAAACTTTATCATGAATTGTCGGTGTTAAAACAATGATATAAACTACATCAAGTTGACCAATGATTCTAAATGAATCAAATCGAGGTTAAGGTAAAAAGGGCTCATAACAAGAAGTCAACCAATTTTTTTTTTTAATGTTAATTAAAGTATTTTTAAAATAAATTGATAGAATATTATAAACCTGCTCAATCCAATTAAGTACATGATATACTATTCAACAATTCACGAGGAATATGTCAAGCATGTTTGGATTCCTTGTACACCTAACAATGGTAGAAATAATGTCGGTGTCTAGTCGGCTAGCTAAACATGCTTGACAACTGTACAAAGTTAGTATGATTGTGCTAGCTAAACATGCATCACACAAAATCGAAGGAAGGTGAGAACACTGAGAAAATGAAGGATGAGATGTTTGTCTCAACAGATTTTTACCACAGCTTTGTAGGAAGAAGACATGAACGTGAGGCGAGTGAACATGGCACCCTTGCTCATCCATGTCGTGTAATACTTTATCATCCTTCTTGAACTTGCCACCTTGGTAGTTGGATATATTTTTTCCCTCTTGCTCATTCTTATCTTCTCTTTTGGGTTTCTTGTTCTATTCCTTCTCCCATTTAATAAAAATCACACTTTTTTGCTTCTTGAGTTCATCATTTTCCTTTTCAGATAAATTTTGATAGTTAAAGTATGACTTTATCTTCTCTTAATTAACTTCTTGTTTTCTTGCTAGGTCAAAAATAGTTTGTAAATTGATAGGATTATGCTTGTTTAACATTGTCACCATCTTCATTTCTTTGTTTCTTTCATTTCTTCCTCATCCCTGCCTCCCATAGGATTTTTTTAGGACCCACCTCACAAAAATCATGCTATTAAACCTCTAGGTGAAAGAGGTAGAGCATTAGTTATAATTTTCCAATATATATTGCAATCAGAATCTATAGCCTAGAATCCCTTTTGCTCTAATACCATTTGTAGCAACCCAAGCCTCTGGTCTCACTTGGTTGAGCTAAATTAATATAAGTAAATAACAAAATATTTTTTTTATAAGTTTACTAAGAAAACACAAAAGTTACATTCCTAAGTTCTCAAATTTATTTACATGTTCTCATGGTTTAGATCATCCAAATACATTGTATATGTTCATTGTCTTCTTAGCACAAGCATAGTTAACCATGTTTGGGTCTAATACTCTTGCAAAAAACCACCAAATTGGATGATATTAGCAATATCCCATAGGGTAGCTTTTTAGTGGTGTCAATTAATCTCATTTATCATCCACATATACTAGCATGACGACTGAACCACGACTAGGGTTATCCTCTAGGGCTAATAACACCTAGAGGGGAACACTTATATTTTCTACCTCAACATATTGAACCCTTGGCAAACCATTCGACATGTTCTTTAAATTATATGAAATAGGTTAGCGTATTTATGCTTTCATGACTAACTATTGATTCCTTTAAAATAGAGACAATTAGCACCATGTCAATACACTAACCTTGTACTTCATTTTTTAAACCCAAGATAAGTTAGAGTAGTTTATCCCATACCAAACTCAGAGGCTATTCTAGCTAAGTATACTGAGTAAGGTTTTCATCATAGTGCTATTTGAGTTCAACCCAGATAAAGGTATCCCATACCACCTCTCCATATTGACCAACCAAGTCTCTTTCGACCATTTTCGTCAGTCATCCACGGACTTGTAAATTCCAACACTTAAATATTTTCTCAAACTGTAGTATAAGGAATTAGAACCTAAGCCTTCTAAGGTTTTTCCTTAAGTTAAATCCATCATCTATCTCTTCATAATACAAGCTTACAAGATCTTAAGCATTCCTTTTATTTACATACCATAAAATATAGTCTATTTCTTTTAAAAGATGATAGGTTGTCTAAACCCAAACTACATGGTCAAAAATAATATTTTCCACCCAATATCCTTATAGGTTTGACTTCCAGAAATATGCAAGGATAAACCAAAACATTTACCAATTTTCCATATTAAGATATATGCTTTTAGTTTGCACATTAAACCATCTAAATAACCATTCAAAATACAGCAAGACCAACATCATACATTGGATGTATTAAAGTTAATTATAGTATTAACAGGGTTTGTAACTTCCAATATTTCCCTTGGTTCTTTCAAATATTTTTTAGTTTAACTCTATGTTTGCCTTGCTTAAGGAACATGATATTACAAAACATAGCAACCCATTGCAATTCATGAAAAATATAACACTACAAAATTTAACAAGTTTAGACATAGGTTTCATCGGCTCTGCTATAAACATGCTTCATCATTAAAAGATTAGAAATATTTTTATTTTATCACAAAAAAATCAAAACATAATTATTTTGTCTTTATTTTTTATCATCACCTTCCCGAGTTTGGTCAGATTAGATTATTAATATTTTATTAAGTAAAATGCAATTCATAGCATATTAACAAAAATACAAATCCATAAGTCATTATCATTTAGTAGGCAAAATAAGCTTTAATACACTTTAATTACAAATGTTACATTCAGATTCACCAAGCTCAAGGAGACACTTCAAGAACATTTGAGCCTTAGTTTTTAAAAATAAATAACAATACATGCACTTCACCCTTTTTAATACAAAGACAAAGCCTTAAACTTTCACTGCTAAATAATCTCGTATCTTCCACCCTAAGGCTTTGACAACCCAAAGTTACTATTATCCAAAAATAAACTGTAATTTGACCTAGACTAAGGCTACCAAATATGTTTTTTTTAATTGATACTTTACTTATGGTGACATGGTAGTAGTAGAGACAATTCTTACTTTGCACATCCTTGAATCAAATCTGCTCTGGTTCATCCAGCATAGCTCCAATGATTTTTGAGAGGATAAAATCTTGAACAGGGGAAAATTAGACAATACCAGGGATAAGATACAACTATCTAAATATGAATATGTAATATTCTATTATTCACACATGCAAATGCACTAGATACACTTTAGATAAATTCACTAATCTCCTCACTCAATATTTCCTAGAATTTTAGAACATGTTTTCACAATTAATTTTTTTAATTCATCAAGAGATGCCTATAGTTTTAAAGAGATATAAATCTATGGTTTTCCTATTTCATTCTATTTCAAACGGGATAGCATCCATACACTACACCCATCCCAATCACTCTTCTAAATACTATCACATTGTCGCACAAAAACATAACAAACTACTCTTGTTTACATCCAAAGTAGTACATAACATAACAACACATTAAATAACGACAATGACAAACTTTTTTGTTCTTTCTATATGGCAAAGATATTTCAACACTTCCATTGCTTCATTTACCTTCTACTTTCACGTTATATAGAAATGCAATTATAGTGAAGAATTTTTTTGACATGGTAATAATTTACTAACTATTCCATAGCTTCCAATTACCATTTCTCACTCTAACCATCAAACAATAGCACACAACAACATAAATTCAATCAACTAGATTTAATCATGGTATACACATTTACAAACCTAGTTCACATGCTTTCCAATAAAACTTGTTTGTTAATACTTCAGTCTCCCTCAGCTCTTTCTTTCGTTCGTCTTCTCCAATGTGACTCTCCCCAAAAACAAACCTTACCTTTTTATTTTGTTCTTTCACATCCCAAATGATATGCAAAAATTATGTGAGTTGTTTTCCTTTTCTCCATGCACAATGCCAAGTTGTTGAGCTTCCACTTTTGCTTCATGCATGCTCCAAGTAATTATTGCCCATTCATCATTTCACGTCACTATATTAACTAACCTTAAGCATAAATGCATTCACCACTTGGAGGTTTTAATACACATAGTTCTAACACTTCTAATTATTTTCTTAATATTCAAGATGGAGCTATCTTCACAATAGTGTGGACCACTTTATACATAAATTAAATAAAATAGAATTAATAACATTATAGCCATTGTCCTATATTTCAAAGCAAAGTAACAATAGCATTTGTATAGGTTTTCCTACATGACAACCTAATACCATATTAATTCATATATCAAACAAAATATCATTTTTAAACAATATCCTCACACATGATTTAGCAAGCAACCATACACACATGTTATTCTTTAAGAAACTAGTGGATCCCATCATCATCACCACCTAAAGCAATATTTTTTATTCATTTCCAAACAATCAATACTTGAATCAATTTAACCCATGTAGAGATGCAATATGCAATGCACCTATATGATATACAAACGTGAGTTTCAATGTGCTCGCAAGCTGAGTCATTACATCCGAGTATCACATGTTCCCTTTGACTAAATTCCTCTTGTTATTGTCACGCAACTATCTTGTGTTCACAAAAGTTGTTAGTAGTACCATGGTTCATAGAAAAAAGGTAAGTATATGTGTATTTTACTATCCTTTAAAAATCGAGCGAGGAGGGTCGTTACAATTTTACGAGTCTCTAAATTGTAAGCTCTTAAAAAATTTTAATACAAATCTAAATTCCTTCTAGTGGCAATTTAGTGCCAATTTTTTATCTATTTCTTATTTGCATAATACATCTTTTGAATTTGTAAATATTTATTCTATCACTGGTCATTAATTATAACGATTGCATAATTTGAACGAATATTATTAATCTATTTAGTCCTTTATTTTTCTCTTTTTTCATATAAATTGTCATCATATTTGTTATAATAGTAATGGATAAGGCACTAGTCTAGGCATAATTAGAGAGTTATTGTAAATCTTGGTCAAAGAACATCAATTATTTTTCTTTTATTTTTTTATTATCTAGATGACCATCAACATATAAAAAAATATTATTAGTCCACCTCAGGGGTATCCTTACCCTACTCAGTCGGTCTACAATATTTTTGATAATATTTTCCTGAATTAATGTGGTAGATTTACCAGAGTCTGTAATATTGCTTATGATCAAGACAATTTTAGGGCATGACTGATATTAAGGGACATAAGAATTTTCCACAACAAGAAGGTTCTTCATTGGGAATCAGAAGGCATAGGAGTAACAAAAAAATGAAGTTGATGATTTGGAAATCATAAAAGGCTCTCTCAATGCTTGGAAGAATGGAGTTTGGAAGAACATAGTGGAGCTCAAATCTCAATTTTTGGTGGGGTTTCTAGATGAGATTAGGAATTTTAGACTGAGTGAATGGCAAATCAAGAACATAGTGAGTTATATTAAAGCCATTTTGCAATAGTTTGAGGATGCAATTCTAGTTTATTTAGGTAGAGGGAAGAATGCAAGAACTGACCATTTGGATAATAAGCGAAGTGAGCATCTTGCTAGATAGTTATTGAAATATGATTAGAACATAGATATTGTATATTGGATGTAGATTACTAGCCAATAATAATTTAGGTAATGAAGTGGGGGACCAGGCTATATTTTTATGACGATTAGACCTTGGTCTAGCATCACGTTGCTACTTGTAGCATTCTTAGTCCCAATTTGGGATGGCCCCCAAAGTCATGGTAAGAGAGAAGCAAATTTGGGTTCTCTAGAATAGTATTAATGAAAATTATAATTAGGATAGGAGTTTTTGCTCTTTGGATCGCCCTACGAATTATGTGGTACAAGGAGATGTTAAATTTAGTTTTATTAGGATCTTAGGACTGTCCAAAAGTGGTAAGCTAATTATTGTAACTTTAAATTTTTCTACTTAATATAATTTTAGCCTTAAAAATATATTTGTTCATTCTATCCTTCTATTTAGCATAGTGGAAAATTGTAAGAAGTCAAAACACTCAAAATAAAAATTTGAAACCACCTTTTAAGATCACATAAAAAATTGGACAACTTATCAAAGAGGTTTCACTCAGTTTCTATACATTTTGCTAAGGTATTTCTAAATCCCCCAAATGAAACCTAGTATTTTTTTTAGTTTCTTTTTTTCATTTTTTAGTTTTTTTCAAACATGTAAGCTAGGTCATTTTTTTTTGTTTATTATAGATATTGTGGTAAAATAGTTACTACCTTCAAAATTACTTTATTTATATATTTATGGTGGGATGACTATGGATTCAAATCAACTACTCTATAGAGGATGGTTGTTTGCATTTTGATTTAGCCTTGTAGAACATTTGGGTGTGAGCACAATTAGTCTATATTTGAGATTGTACACACCAAAAAATACAATAGGTTAAGTGAAGAGTGTGTCAATGACCATGTGTTGAGTGGAGGCTAGTGATTCCTATGAGAGAATTCAATTGAACGAGCTATATCCACTATGTGGTTGGATTGTGGAGAGTTTTACACACCGTAAGTTTATTGTAAAGGATATTGAGACACTTGATGAGGAAGCAAAAAATTTAAAAGGATTAGAGAAGATATGCTATGATGATACCTCTTCACCCATCAAGTGCATGGAAATTTATTTTTTTGAAAAAATTAAAAACTACTTTATAATTTAAAATATTATATTTAAAATAATTCATAAATTAATAAATATCTAGTATAAAATCAATTTTTTTTACTCTATCTATTTCTTAAAACATTTTATTTCTTTTTCAATTTATTATAATAAAAAAATTGATCTTTTTCACAAATTTTCTAACTTAATATATTAAGTTGAAAAATAAACTTTATCATGAATTGTCGGTGTTAAAACAATGATATAAACCACATCAAGTTGATCAACGATTCTAAATGAATCAAATCAAGGTTAAGGTAACAAGGGCTCATAACAAGAAGTCAACCGAAAAGTATTTTTTTGTAATGTTAATTAAAGTATTTTTAAAACAAATTCATAGAATATTATAAACCTGCTCAATACAATTATGTACATGATATACTATTCAAAAATTTGCGATGAATCTGTCAAGCATATTAGGATTCATTGAACCCCTGACAATGGTAGAAATAATACCATTGTCTGGTCGGCTAGCTAAACATGCTTGATAATTGTAGAAAGTCAGTATGATTGTGCTAGCTAAACATGCATCACACAAAACCAAAGGAAGGTGAGAACACTGAGAAAATGAAGGATGAGATGTTTGTCTCAAAATATTTTTACCACAGCTTTGTAGGAAGAAGACATGAACGTGAGACGAGTTAACATGAAACCCCGGCTCATCCATATCATTTAATTCTTTAGCATCCTTCTTGAACTTGCCACCTTGGTAGTTGGATCTATTTTTGCCCACTTGCTTGTTCTTATCTTCTCTTTTGGGTTTCTTGTTCTATTCCTTCTCCCATTTAATAAAACTCACATTTTTTTGCTCCTTTAGTTCATCGTTTTCCATTTCAGATAAATTTTGATAGTTAAAGTATGACTTTATCATCTCTTAATTAGCTTCTTGTTTTCTTGCTAGGTCAAAAATAGTTGGTAAATTGATAGGATTATGCTTGTTTAACATCGTCACCATATTCATTTCTTTGTTTCTTTCATATTGGGATGCATATTTCAGAAATTGAATAAAATTTTTGTGGTATTCATGCACCAACATACTATTATATCTCAAATCTTGGATTTATAGGATAGAACTACTAGATAAAAAGTAAGACTCTATATTACTCAAACAATTTTTGGTTGATTCACCATCACCCTTACCATCAAACTTATTTATTACTACATTTCTCATATTTCTATCCAACTCCTTACTCACTCTTATGCTTACAACACTGGACCTCTTTGGTTCTCTATATTCTTCCATTGATCTTTCCAATCCATTTCCTCATCCATTAGTTAAGTCTTCTATGACCCGTTGTTGTTGGATACTAAATTCTTGCTATTGGGCCATGTGAGTTTTATGTTGAGTCATATATTTCCTTTGGTAGTCCATATGTGTTTGCAATAATTGCACCACTTTAGCAACGTTTCCTACCTCCACACATGTCTCACTCTCACTATGGAAAATCTCATTAACCCTTCTTTCACACTGAGTTCCTTTTTGCCTTAGATTTTTCTGTGGCCTCCTTATAGGTCTTTCAGTGACTTCCTCCTCCCTGCCTCCCATAGGATTTCTTGAGGACCCACCTCACAATAATCATGCTATTAAACCTCTAGGTGAAAGATGTACAACATTAGTTATAATTTTCCAATCTATCTTGCACTCAAAATCTATAGCCTAGAATATCTTTTGCTCTAATACCATATGTAACAACCCAAGCCTCTGGTCTCACTTGGTTGAGCTAAATTAATATAAGCAAATAACAAAATATTTTTTTTTATAATTTTACTAATTAAACACAAAAGTTACATTTCAAAGTTCTCAAATTTATTTACATGTTCTCATGGTTTAGATCATCCAAAGACATTGTATATGTTCATTATCTTCTTAGCACAAGCATAGTTAACCATGTTTGGGTCTAATACTCTTGCAAAAAACCATCAAATTGGATGATATTGGCCATATCCCATACGGTAGCCTTTTAGTGGTGTCAATTAATCTCATTTATCATCCACATATACGGGCATGATGACTGAACCATGACTAAGGTTATACTCTAGGGCCCATAACACCAAGAGGGGAACACTAATATTTTCTACCTCAACATATTGAACCCTCGGCCAACCATTCGACATGTTATTTAAATTATATGAAATAGGTTAGCGTATTTATGCTTTTGTGACTAACTATTGATTCCATTAAAATAGAGATAATTAGCACCATGTCAATACCCTAACCTTGGACTTCATTTTTTAAACCCAAGATAAGTTAGAGTAGTTTATATCATACCAAACTCAGAGGCTATTCTAGGTAAGAATATTGAGTAAGGTTTTCATTACAATGTTATTCGAGTTCAACCCAGATGAAGGTATCCAATACTACCTCTCCATACTGATCAACCAAGTCTCTTTCGACCATTTTCTTCAGTAATCCACGGACTCAAAACTTGTTGTGTGCATTCCAGCATCTATATATTTTCTCAAATTGTAGTATAAGGAATTAGAACCTAAACCTTCTAAGGTTTTTCTTTAAGTTCAATCCATCATCTATCTCTTCATAATATAATATTATAAAATCTTAAGAATTCCTTTTATTTACATACCATAAAATATGGTCTATTTATTTAAAAATATGATAGGTTGTCTAAACCCAAACTACGTGGTCACAAATAAGATTTTCCACCCAATATCCTTATAGGTTTGACTTCCAAAAATATGCAAGGATAAACCAAAACATTTACCAATTTTCCATATTAAGATATATGCTTTTAGTTTCCACATTAAACCATCTAAATAACCATTCAAATGACATCAAGACCAACATCATACTTTGGATGTATTAAATTTAATTATATTATTAATAGGGTTTATAACTTCCAATATTTCCCTTGGTTCTTGCAAATATTTTTCGGTTTAACTCTATGTTTGCCTTGCTTAAGGAACATGATATTACAAAACATAGCAACCCATTGCAATTCATGCAAAAGATAATACTACATAATTTAACTAGTTTAGACATAGGTTTCATAGGATCTGCTATAAACATGCTTCATCATTAAAATATTAGAAATATTTTTAGTTTATCACAAAAAAATCAAAACATAATTATTTTATCTTTATTTTTAATCATAACCTTCCCGAGTTTGGTCAGGTTATATTATTAATGTCTTATTAAGTAAAATGCAATTCATAGTGTATTAAGAAAAATAAAAATCCAGAAGTCATTATCATTGAGTAGGGAAAAGAAGCTTTAATACACTTTAATTACAAATGTTACATTTGGCTTCACCAAGCTCAAGGAGACACTTCAAGAACATTTGAGCCTTCATTTTTAAAAATAAATAACAATACATGCACTTCAACCTTTTTAATACAAAGACAAAGCCTTATACTTTCACTACTAAATAATCTCGTATCTTCCACCCTAAGGCTTTGACAACCCAAAGTTACTGTTATCCACAAATAAACTATAATTTGACCTAGACTAAGGCTACCAAATATGTTTTTTTAATTGATACTTTACTTATGGTGACCTGGTAGTAATAGAGACAATTCTTACCTTGCACATCCTTGAATCAAATCTACTCTAGTTTATCTAGCATATCTCCAATGATTTTTGAGAGCATAAAATCTTTAATAGGGCAAACTTAAACAGTTCCAAGGATAAGATACGACTATCTAAATATGAATATGCAATATTCTATTATGTACACACGCAAATGCACTAGATACACTTCAGATAAATTCACTAATCTCCTTACCTGATATTTCATAGAATTTTAGAACATGTTTTCAAAATTAATTTTTTTTAATTTATCAAGAGATGCCTATAGTTTTAAAGAGATATAAATCTATGGTTTTCCTATTTCATTCCATTTCAAATGGGATACCATTCATACACTATGGCCATCCCAATCACTCTTCTAAATACTATCACATTGTCGCACAACAACATAACAAACTACTATTGTTTACATCCAAAGTAGTACACAACATAAAAACACATTAAATAACAACAATGCCAAATTTATATTTTTCTTTCTATATGGCAAAGATATTTCAACACTTCCATTGCTTCATTTACCTTCTACTTTCACATTATATAGCAATGCAATTATAGTGAAGAGTTTTTTTGACATGGTAATAATTTACTAACTATTCAATAGCTTCCAATTACCATTTCTTACTCTAACCATTCAACAATAGCACACAACAACATAAATTCAATCAACTAGATTTAATCATGGTATATGCATTTACAAACCTAGTTCACACGCTTTCCAATCAAACTTGTTTGTTAATATTTTAGTCTCCCTCAACTCTTTCTTTCGTTTGTCTTCTCCCACGTGACTCTTCCAAAAAACAAACCTTACCTTTTTATTTTGTTCTATCACATTCCAAACGATATGCAAAAATTATGTGAGTTGTTTTTCCTTTTCACCATGCACAATGTCCAGTTGTTGAGCTTCCACTTCTGCTTTATGCGTGCTCCAAGTAATTGCCAATTCATCATTTCACATCTCTATATTAACTAACCTTAAGTATAAATGCATTCACCACTTGAATTTTTCAATACACCTAGTTCTAATACTTATACTTATTTTATTGAAATTCAAGATGAAACTATATTCACAATAGTGTGGACCACTTTATATACAAATTAAATAAAATAGAATTAATAACGTTATGGCCATTGTTTTTTATTTGAAAGCAAAGTAACAATAGCATTTGTATAGGTTTCTGTACATGACAACCTAATGCCATATTAATTCATATATCAAACAAAATATAATTTTTAAACAATATCCTCACACATGATTTAGCAAGCAACCATACACACATGTTATTCTTTAACAAACTAGTGGCTCCCATCATCATCACCACCTAAAGCAATATTTCTTATTCGTTGCCAAACAAGCAATATTTGAATCAATTTAACCCATGCAGAGATGCAATATGTAATGCACCTATATGATATACAAACATGAGTTTCAATGTGCTCGTGAGCTGAATCATCACATCCCGGTATCACCTTTTCCCCTTGATTAACTTCTCTTATTACTATCACACAACTATCCTGTGTTCACAAAAGCTATTAGTAGTACCATGGTTTAGAGAAAAAAGGTAAGTATATGTGTATTTTACTATCCTTTAAAAATCATGCGAGGAGGGTCATTACAATTTTACGAGTCTCTAAATTGTGAGCTCTTACAAAATTTTAATACAAATCCAAAATCCTTCTAGTGGCAATTTAGTGCCAACTTTTTATCTATTTCATATTTGCATAATACATCATTTGAATTTGTAAATATTGATTCTATCACTGGTCATTAATTATAATGATTGCATAATTTGAACGAATATTATTAATCTAGTTAGTTCTTTATTTTTCTCTTTTTTCATATAAATTGTCATAATATTTGCTATAATAGTAATGGATAAGGCATTGGTCTAGGCATAATTAGAAAGTTATTGTAAATCTTGGTCAAAGAATATAAACTAATTTTTGTTTATATTTTTATTATCTAGATGAGGATCGGCATATAAAGAAATATTATTAGTCCACATCAGGGGTATCCTTACCCTACTCAGTCGGTATATAGTATTTTTGATAATATTTTCCTAAATTAAAGTGCTAGATTTACCAGAGTTTGTAATATTGCTTGTCATCAACACAATCTTGTGGCATGATTGATATTATGGGAAATAAGAAGTTTCCACAACAAGAAGGTTCTTCATTGGGAATCGAAAGGCCTAGGAGTAACAAAAAAATGAATTTGATGCTTTGGAAATCATAAAAGGCTCTCTCAATGCTTGGAAGAAAGGAGTTTGGAAGAACATAGTGGAGCTCGACTCTCAATTTTTGGTGGGTTTGCTAGATGAAATTAGGAATTTTAGAACGATTGTGTGGCAAATCAAGAACATAGTGGGTTATATTAAAGTCATTTGGCAATAGTTTGAGGATGTATTTCTAGTTTATTTAGGTAGAGGGAAGAATGCAACAACTGACCATTTTGATAATAAAGGAAGTGAGCATATTTCTAGATAGTTATTGAAATATGATTAGAACATAGATATTGTATATTGGATTTAGGTTACTAGCCAATAATGAATTAGGTAATGAAGTGGGGGACCAGGCTATATGTTTATTACTATTAGCCTTTGTTCTAGCATCACGTTGCTACTTGTAGCATTCTTATTCCCAATTTGGTATGCCCCCCAAAGTCATGGTAAGAGAGAAGCAAATCTGGGTTCTCTAGAATAGTATTAATTAAAATTATAATCATGATAGGAGTTTTTTCTCTTTGGATCGCACTAAGAATTGTGTGGTACAAGGAGATGTTAAATTTAGTTTTATTAGGATCTTAGGACTGTCCAAAAGTGGTAAGCTAATTATTGTAACTTTACATTTGTCTTCTTAATATAGATTCCGCGTTAAAAAAATATTTGTTAATTCTATCCTTCTCTTTAGCATAGTGGAAAATTGTAAGAAGTCAAAACACTCAAATTAAAAATTTGAAACCACCTTTTAAGATCACATAAAAAATTGGACACCTTCTCAAAGAGGTTTCACTCAGTTTAGATACATTTTTCTAAGGTATTTCTAAATCCCCCAAATGAAACCTAGTATTTTTTTTGGTTTCTTTTTTTCATTTTTTAGTTTTTTTCAAACATGTAAGCTAGGTCATATTTTTTTTTTGTTTATTCCATCCCCACCCTATAAAAATTAGGGGTTTTTTAGTTTTATTTTCATTTTCCTCTTTCCAAGCATTAGTCTATGCAATAACTTTTTTTTAAAACATCAAGGCTATGACATGATTAAATAATATATTTTCCCTATGATTATTTTCACCTCCTAATATAAAATGGAGATATCTTCTTTAGGTGTGGTCCGTGGAACCACCACATGCCATAATGATCCTCCTATAAGTGGAACTCGACAAACTTCTTTATCTATAATCCCAAGTCAAAACCCAAGAAGAGACCCAATATGGAAGCATGGAGTTAAGGGAAACTTGTCGAATCAAGTCTTTTGTAAAAATTATGAAAATGTAAAGCAAGGAGGCATCTATCGCCTCACATTCCATTTTGTTGGGCAACTAGGGCATGATGTAGACCTTTGCCCTAAAGCATATGATAGACTAAAAATAAGGTGATGACTTGGTTGTGTATTAGAGAGACCAAGAAAATTGAGCACAAAAGGACAAGAGCTATGGTGGGACATGGAGAGAGACCATGGGGATTCTTTTATGAGGATGAGTATGAACTAAATGATATAGATATTGTGGTCAAATAATTAATACCTTCGAAATCATTTTATTTATAGATTTATGGTGGGAGGACTATGACTTCAAATCACCTACTCTATAGAGGATAGTTGTTTGCATTTTGATTTAGCCTTGTAGCACATTTGGGTGTGAGCACAATTAGTCTATATCTGAAGTTTTACATACCAAAAAATACAATAGGTTAAGCCAAGAGTGTCTCAATGACCATGTGTTAATGCAATACGATCCCAGTACAAGATAAGTGGAGGCTAGTGATTCCTATAAGAGAATTCAACTCAACGAGCTAGATCCACTATGTGGTTGGATTGTGGAGAGTTTTACGCACCCTAAGTTTATTGTAAAGGATATTCAGACACTTAAGGAGGAAGAAAAACATTTAAAATCATAATATAAGCTATGCTAGGATGATACCACTTCACCCATCAAGTGCATGGAAATTTATTTTTTTGAAAAAATTATAAACTACTTTACAATTTAAAATATTATATTTAAAATAATTCGTAAATGAATAAATATCTAGTATAAAATCAATTTTTTTTACTATATTTATTGCTTAAAATATTTTATTTCTTTTTCAATTTATTATAATAAAAAAATCGATCTTTTTCTCAAATTTTCTAAGTTATTATCTTAAGCTGCAAAATATACTTTATCATGAATTGCCGGTGTTAAAACAATGATATACACTACATCAAGTTGACCAACGATTCTAAATGAATCAAATCGAGGTTTAGGTAACAAAGGCTCATAACAAGAAGTGAACCGAAAATATTTTTTTTTTTTATAATGTTAATTAAAGTATTTTTAAAGTAAATTGATAGAATATTATAAACCTGCTCAATCCAATTAAGTACATGATATACTATTCAACACTTCGCGAGGAATCTGTCAAGCATGTTAGGATTCATTGAACCCCTGACAATGGTAGAAATAATACCGCTGTCTGGTTAGAAAGTCAGTATGATTGTGCTAGCTAAACATGCATCACACAAAAACAAAGGAAGGTGAGAACCCTGACGTGGTAGAATATTGGCTAGAAAATATCTATTTTAAAAGCGAGGCATAGATTGATCTACCTAGGTTACGATAACATGGCTCCCCTAATGATTTTACACTTAAGATTGCCATCTAAACACAGATATTGATCAATATCTTATTATTTGTCATTGTAATTTGTGTGTTTATGCCATTCTCAAAGTAAATAAAATATATGATAGATTTCCTTGTTTGTGAAAAATTTAGGTGGTTTGTTATTTTAGTTTTAAAATCTTTGTAAGTTTTTTAGGTAAAGAATAAATTTGTTCATATATTTATATTTTTTAATCAATATAAGATTGTAATTTAATTATTCTGTGATTTTGGATTAAATATATTCATAAATAATTAATTATAATCAAATGTCCTACTATTTTATTTTGTAATTAAATATTTTTATTACTGTGTTTTGATATGTTAATATCAATATAATGACATTTTATTATCATGTTTTGAGGCCTGTTATTCACTAAATTATAAAATCTTTGTTGCAAACATTATTAATAAGCTATAAATAAATCTTGTTTTGGTGGTCCATATTGTTATTCCTTATCATAGTTTATATTAACTATGAATATGAACAGATGAAAAACATGTGTTTAAAAAAAAACATATAACATTGAGAATAATTATAAATTTTTAACTTTTAAAATCTTTCTTGATATATTGTATACCAAGTGTTGACTTGAGTTGAATTATGACATAAAAATGTTAATACTAAATTAGGATATAATCTAAAATTCGATGCAATAAACAATATACCTATTTTATTATTTAGATCTAGCAATTTACTTTAAAAAAATGGTTGATAATTAGAACATTTTATTATTATTATTATTATTATTACTTTCCATGATGTGAGTGTTATACACATTGCTCGAGCTTGATAGTATAAAATATTTTTTTACTATATAGGACAATTGAATTTTATCCCATCATAATTGGATGTGTTATTCTATATGTTTGATTAGGGAAAATACTAGAAATGATATTCTCTTTTTCATGATGATTGTTTGTCATTTGCAATAGTATTTTTGGCTTCATTAGTGTACCACATGCCAATTAGTAACGTGTGATTTAAGGTTTATAATATCTGAAATGGAATTAGATGGGCCTTTTATATTTCTAACATAAGGCTATATAATTGTATAGATAGTGGCTTACTCCCTTTTGTTTTACATTTGGCTAGATGTTTATAGTCAAGTTTAAATGGTCATATTCTTGTAGCTTCATAAATTGATCTTCCTAATATCAAACATGAATGTATATCCCTATATTGATACAAAAAAGTGGTGCTTTATGTGTGGATGACTAAATCCTTATCCTCATGTAAAATTATTGTTTAAGGTATTTTGTTTTCTTTACTACCATTTTGTCATGGTAAATATAAGTTGGATGGTTGGATAATGCCAAAAGGAAAATTCATTTTATTAATAATTTTGGGTATTTTGAACCCTTCTAGTAAGAGATGTATGTCATGTTTTCAGTCTTTATAGTTTGCATTATTATGTCTATATAATTTATACTATTATTATTAAAAATTAAATATTATGTTTGAGGATATTATAATTGTGGGTTGGACAAGAGTATCTAAGATGATGGTTACAAGTGTTACATTGAAATGATGAAGTTAGATTTTTCTTTTACAATATATTTACTATTGGGACTTGGCAATACCTATTACATGGGTATCTAAATATTAATATCCACATAAAATAAATATATTATGAGTCTTAAATGATTGTAGCCATTTTTATGAGCACTTGAATCAATATATGATATTAGTTTGTTTGAAACATATTTCATTTGTGCATGATACATGAAAAATTTATGTATGAATTTTGACTTATGTTTTATAAATTGGATATCATTAAAAAATATTTCTTGGCATCTTATTTCTATTATATTTCACTTATATGATGATAATAAAATTTATGTCTAAGTCGACCTTATTAGAAGTAGTTTGTAAATTTAAAAGTATTTTTTTTCATGAAACTTTGTTGAGTTTTACACTATATTTGGGTGGTATTAGTGGAATGCTAGATTTTAAAATGATTATAGAACTATTTCCCTACAATAATTCTTGCACTTTACCAAAGTAAAATATTATTATTGAAAGTGGAGTGGACTATCAATGTCATGAGAAATTTATTCCAAATTTAGAAAATATTAGATGATTCAAGGTGTTTATTGCATACATACCTTCTTTTTAAAATGGTAAATATCTACCATTTATGTATAATTAGACATATAGTTTAGATAATATCATCTCATTTATTGAATATTTACACAATGCTAACTAACACCAGCATCCTTATAATTACGATTCATATATTTATTGACAAAGTTTCAAGATTACTAAGCATAATCCTACATGTAGTACATATTAACCTACATCTAGTATTCAATGGTTATAGCTTTGTTAGTTACTTTACATGACTGGATGAACCTTATTATATGTATGGATGAGTGCTTTTGATCCATGTTTTGTCTAAGAGAGATATTAGATTCATGAAATTCTTCATTGCTAGACATACTCTTAATATTGTTGATGTTCAAAGTAATATGCATCAAGTAAACAATGTAATATACACTTAAAAATGTTGACGCAAACATATTCTAGCATTCTAAATTTTCTAATTTGAAAATCATTTTTGTTATTTTTTAATATATATATATATATATATATATATATAAAAAAAAAAAAATATATATATATATATATATATATATATAAACCTAGGTGTTGTAGGTGATTTGGAAAGGAGAGGGAAATCCTCCAGGTATGTCCTAGGTTCGAATCTCCACCCTACCAAAAATTTGAATTGGGTACCCAAAATCCAATTGATAATTTTGGTGTGGGCAAGGCCATGCATGACTCCTGGGTGAATTTGATAGTGTAGAACCCCATATTCGTGGTCTCTCAGACCAAGGCAACCCCACAAGGTGTTTTTTGCATATATATATTATATATATATATATATATATATTATAAACTTATTTTTTTTCTATTAAAAATATATATTTGAAATCTTATATTTATTTTAAAGAAGACAAATTTATTTTTAAATTTTAAAAGATAACCAAAAACTTAACTTTAAAATAGTTTTTTATTTTTATTTTTTAATAATTTTTTTTTTATATAATTTTTAAACTTAATTTAATAATTACAAATATTTTTTTGAATGGTGAAAGTCTTTTTAACATTTTAAATTTGATAATTAATTAATTTAGGTGGAACATATCAAATATTCTATATATATAAAGTAAGCTATGTGTGGCTTCTATTGGGAGCCACTCTCATTATATTTCTTTCATTATATTTATAGCAAGTTAATTAAAGCATACCCATATTTTTCTTTTTATAAAATATATTCTCCATCTTCCTCAAACTACTAAGTTTTCATAATTATTTTTTTCAAGGAACTAACAACAAGAAAAACCCTTAAATGACACATAACTTTAAGATATAGAATGAGAACAAACATAAAAGTCATCCATAAAAGAAGAAATTAGTTCGAATATTTTTCTTTTATAACAAAGGTTCTTCCTCATTTAGAGTGGCAAGACCTAAAAATGTATTTTTACACTTCAAGTTCTTGAGGTAATATCTAGTTGTAACACATTTTATAGGATGATATTCATTTTTAGAAGATTGAATGTCATAAATTGTTTCATAATTAGCTTCAAGAATACCATTTGAGATGCTAATTTTTTAATGGAACTGGTTGGATGGTCTTTAGTAACCATTTGGCTTTTATCAATTATTTGATTCAAATTTTCCTTTTGGGGTTGAGTCTTATATTGATCACATGATTTCTATTAGATAATTGGTGTATCTAGAGGATGGGCTTCTTTCTTTTGGACTAGGATATTTGGATGTTTTTAATCATTCACATGCAAAGCCTTCTCCTCTACCAAAGAGGAATTAGAGCATGATCGAATGACTAGGCAACTCTTCTCAAGGTTCCCATATTGCTCACAGTCATAACATCTTAGGGAGAAGTTTTCATTTTTTATATTGTGGATCTATTCCCCTTTGCTTGAGGAGATAGTAATGGATCGAAGTCTAGGAACTAAAACATCCATCCAAACAACCAATCTTGCTTTACTCATTTTAATTTTTTTGGACAAATTTTCCTTTATTTGGGCATGATTTTGGTGAAAATATTCTCTCCCCAAAACTCCACAAGGAGACCATAAATATTTATCAATATTGGGAAGCCATTAACTTATTCTATAAAGGCATTGAAACAAGGAGTCCAAGGTCTTATATAAACACCCATTTGTCAAAAAAACCAATTATTATCTATAATCCATTACCCTATTCTATCCACTAAATTAGAAAAGGAAACAAAATAAAATTTCTAGTTAGGAGAGTTACTTGAAATTTTGTACTGGTCCACCAATCTTTAATGTATCCTTTAAGCTCCTCCATGCTTAGTGTTTTGCCTTTGAGTTCGAAGATAATTGTTCAGGTTTCATGATCAATCAAGTCCAACCCAAATTCATCCTCTGAAATTTTAAGAGAGGACAAAGGTTCATCCACCTGCAAACCCAAAAATATCTAAAATTATTTCTTTTGACCGATGAGGCTTTGTCATGGATTCAAGAGACTGTCTAAAAAAAACCCTCTTCCTTCAATGCTTGAATTCACCTAAGGTTTACATCCTTTCGCAAATATTGTAGCCAAATTTATGGCTTTGTTCCATCGCTAACTGTGCTTATGGTTTACACCCCTTTTACGAAAACTATAACCAAATTTGTCACTTTGTTCCATTACTTATCTGCACCTAGGATTTATACTTTTTGCAAAAACTCTGTAATTATATTGTATATATTTGTTGAAAAATCTTGTCACTTCAAATTTTGTATGCATAATTATAAGTTCGCCCTTCTAAAGGTAACAGCTCACATCAATACTTTGCACGCTGAAGTAAAATGAGGATACCAACTACTTCCTATGCGAAAAGAAAGCAAGACTAGACCTTTCTTTTCTCGACTGCCGTGCTGGGGGAAGGGGAAAGAGGAAAGCAGTTAAGGAGATATGGTTTCGTTGGTTACAGAGAATGAAAATGGTACTTGGTTTTGGATGCTATCTCGTGACATTCTACACCCACGCTGTTTCCTTTTGAACATGAAAGATGCATGTGAATTTTTTTGTTCTTATCATACGAGGTTTCTGTTTTAATTTTCTTTATTACATATAATTTTAAGTTTTAACAATACTTATAAGAAAGTGTATAATTCAATTTCTTGTCTATTATATTTAGAATTATAAGTTATCAATTATTATATTCTTAAGTCAAATCCTTCTTGAAGTCTTGAATGTAGTTATAATTCTGATGTTGACAAACACTTGGACTACTTCCCATCTCAGCAGGAGGTGCTAAAATGTAATAATCTTTCGGTTGCTGACTGAAGTTCCAATGTCATGCACTTTGAGAGGCTGCTGACTTGATTTATTTTATCCGCCTAACAATTTGATAAACAAAATAGATGGGCAAATAAGCATTATTTTTAATGTGAATAAAAACAGGAATTACAATAATTTTAATGTGCAGCAGTGAAAAACATAGGAAAGGGAAGGTACATAGTAAGGGGTAACAGTGTATAAAAGCGCCCGTCCACGGAAAGCAAAGGAAGGGCAATAAATGTACGGTGATAATAACAACCGCAAAAAAGCAATGACGTATGTGGAATGTCTCGTCAAGTCACTATTAAAGTTGAAGGTCCCAGTTGTCCTCGTTTTAAAAATAATGTAATAACTGGAGTTACACACCAAGTGGTCAGAGAATGGACCTGGTTGTCCTCGTTCTCAAAAGTAATAACTGGGTTTAAACACCAAGTGATCAGAGAATGGACTAGGCTAACAGAACCCAGGGGAGTAATGCTAAGGTTGCATTGAAACATTCCCAGCAATACTCGTTAGGATAGTTGATGTCTAAAGAGATGCCAACAAAGTCTTACAAGAAGCACTGTTGAGGAAATCTGTATTTGTTAATTAGCGTATAACCATAAGAGGGAACCAATGAAAAACAGATCCGGTCCTGTGTATCCTTGGATCACAATGGTGGCTTCCAATTAAGTGGGGTCAAACCAAGTTCTGGTGGATCAATGTCGCATTCTACTTACGGAAAGGATAAGAGAGGGGCAGACCATTGAAGATATGAGCATGACCAACCTGAGCTAATCATAATTTGATAAGGGAGGGGCAGACCATTGAAGATATGAGCATGACAAACCTGAGCTAATCATAATTTTATGTCGTAGTTAACCAATTCAGTTGGACGCATACCTTGGTCAGGTTAGGGAGCAATGTGATATGGATTCTTCTACTCATTCAATATGAGTTAAAAGCGCAGCTTGGATGAAATTGAGGTTCAGCTTGTACAGTCTTCTTAAAATTGAACACAATTGGAATTCGGAGCATTACATTTGTATTTAAAAGATAGTAAATAAATAGTACATGCTATGGTGGTTCAACGAAAAAATAGTTAGTGGAACTATCTCAACTTCCATATAATTAATTTATGGCCTAATGAATTAGTAAAGCGTTCTTAAAGTATGCATTTAATTATGAAAAGAACAAATAATGTAATAACCTATGTATGAAAATAATATCATCTGTGACTTAAGCTAACATCCCCCTTATTAGAAAATACCAAGAGTATTGCAAAACAGTTCAAATTTGACACGTGCAAGTGCCATAGTGAAAATGTATACATCCTGGTCATCACTGGGAATGTATTGGAGTTGTATGTTGTGCTTTGGAACTTTATATCGAATGAAATGACATTGAGTGTCAATGTGTTTGGTGCGTTCATGAAATATTGGATTCTTGACAAGATTTGAAACACCTTGGTTGTCGCCAAACAAGTGAATTGGAAGGTTCTTTGGTAGACCCATACTTGAAAGAATGCTACTTAACCATATCACCTCGCAGACTGTGCCACATGCTGCATGATATTCTACCTTGTAGAAGATAAAGCAACCATGTGTTGCTTCTTACTGTGCCAAGAGACAGGTCCAGATGCAAGATGGAAAATGTATCCATAAGTTGATTTTTTGATCATCAATTGATCTGACATAGTTTGAATACGTGTATCCCTATAAGAAGAAATTGTCATTCTTCTTGTACTCCAAGCCATAGTCTGTACTACCACGAACATAATGAAGAATATGTTTTAATGTTTTCCAATGACTTACCTTAGGTTCTTGCATGAACATTGAAAGATAACCCACAACAAAACTGATATCTGGCATGGTGTTGGTCAGATATATGAGACTCCTAACCAACTGGTGATAGAGAGTACCATCTACCTATGGAGAAGTATCATATCATGATAACTTAAGCTCTAGTTCCATTGGAGTTAATTTAGGCTTACAATCAGTCATGTGATATTTTTCAATCAATGTCTTGGCATACTTCTTCTATGTCACTCTGATATGATTCTTTTTATGTGCCACTTCAAAACCAAGATAATAGTTAAGAAGTCCTAGACCTGTCATCTCAAATTATTGTTTCAAGTCATCTTTCATTGCATCTATCATTTTATTTGAACTACCAGTGATGATTAGATCATCAATATAGAGTACTAAAATCACTATGTTAGAACCATTGTTCTTGATATAGAGATTAGCATCTGAAGGAATTATTTTGAATCCATGTTGCTATAGATGACTATCCATTTTGATGTACCAATCTCGTGGAGTTTTTTTTAACCCATACAAATATTTAACCAACTTGCAAATATTCTGCTCTTGACCTTCAACTACAAATCCTTCTAGTTGGATCATGTACACTTCTTCTTGCAAATCACCATTTAAGAAGGCACTTTTGACATCCATATGATGTAACTTCCACCTGAACTGAGTTTGCATAGCATAAATTACACGGATGGTTACACGAATGGTAGTCATTCTTATCGTGGGTGCAAAAGTCTCTTCATAATCAATGCCTTCTTTCTGAGCATAGTACTTTGCAACAAGATGGGCCTTATGCTTATCAATAGTTCCATCTGCCTTATACTTCACTTTGAACACCCATTTGCATCCAATGGGTTTCTTTCCAAAAGGTAGATCAACTAGCTTCCATGTGTTATTTTTCATGAGAGATGTATGTTCAACATCCATAGCAGTTTTCCACTAAGGATCACTAAGTGCATCTTGAACCTTTGTGGGACTATTATCATCCAATACAGACATATAAACCCTTTCATCATCCATATTTGCTTCTATGTCTTCCTCTACATCTACAAACAGTTCATCAAACTGTTGGTAAAGCTCATCAACATTTGAAGTTGATGCCTCTGCTCTCATTTGTTGAGTCCTGTTGTGAGTACAAGGTCGATCTAGAGTTAGATCTGAAAGTGAATTCAACTTTGAATCTCTCAATGTGCTGGTATATAATTTTGGAACATTTTTTGTGGGGGTGGAGTCTCTTTTTAAGTGATTTTCTTGGTTTTAGGATCTATCAACGGATATCCCTTTGAATGCTCATCATAATAAATAAAAATACATTATAGGGATTTATCATCTAACTTCTTTCTCTTTGCTTTTGGAATAATGCCTTACACCCAAAAATTCTTAGTTGAGAAATTGAGGGTTTCCTATCACTCCATGCTTCTTGTGGAGTCGTTCCTTATAGACATTTTGTGGGTGCTCTATTCAGGAGGTGCGCTACTATATTAAATACTTCTACCCAATACTGCTACTCAAGATGTGCCCCCTTAAGAATACAACGAACCGTTTCTATCATAAAACCCACATATTCCATGAGTAGTCACCAAAAAATAACTAAAAATACCTCTTTTCACCATAATTGTTTGGCATAGAACCACACAGATCAGTGTGTACCAACTCCAAAGGTCTCTTAGCTTGTGAAGAGCTTACCTCAAACAATACTCGATGTTGCTTCCTTACTAAGTAATCCCAGCAAACTGGAAAAGTGGATGAAAGGTTGGGAAGATATTTCACCATCTCATATTTACTCAACTCAAGCAAATATCCTGAATTCATATGCCCATCTCTTTTACAAAAGAGAATTGGTCTTCTTTGTGTTTGCTGCCATAGAAATATGAGGTATAGAAATGGTATCTAAGATAAACAAGTTATGCTTGTATGAACCTGTTGCTACATGATTTCCCATTCTGGTGATGAAGCAACACTTGCTGCCATCCTCAAATCTAAAAAAAAATATCCATATTTTTATCCAAGATCTGAGGGAATGACAACAAATTGTTTGCCAATCCAGGAACATAAAGAAATTTCTCATCTGACATTATCCATATGGAAGAGTTATGAAAATATCTCCTTCACCCTGGACTTGGTAGGTCTTATCATTAGTGATTGTCATCGGTTTGTCTTCCTTTGCCTCAAATATCTTAAACCATGATCTATCACCAGTCATGTGTTTGTTGGCTCTAGAATCAATATACCACACTAATCCTTCTATTAAGAATATGTTTAAGTCATGAGCACCTTGTGTGCCCTCTCAGAATATGAGTCTGATTTCTCATAAGCAACATTTCCCTTGGGTTGCTTATTCTTCTTATGTGGTTTGTATTTTATCTTGCCCTTTTTCTTTTGATATTGGTCATGGGGTTGTTTTTCTTAAACCAACACCTATTGGTATCATGGTTATGCATATCATAGATTTTGCAATACTTCTTTTCTTTCTAATGAGTTTTTTTCCCTTTTCCTTTAAAATAAGATCATCCCTTCTAAAAGTTACCTTGTTTATTTCCCCCTTGTTTTGAGTAAAGTGCATTATCTATCACTTCATCTCTTTGAAGTTGATTTGCCTCTTTAGTTTGAAGCAAATTGATCAAATCCACAAAAGTAACTTGTCTACCAGACACTTGAAGGGATGTGATCAACACCTTATAGGAATCTGGTAAAGCTCTCAAAATTATGGAAGTTAAGAGCTTATCTTCCACTACTTCTCCCATAGCATTCAATTTGGCTTTCAATTCTGCCACTCTACATAGGAATAGTTCAACTATTTCACCAGATTTCATACTGAGTGTATGTAGTTGAGATTGAAGGTTAAGAATAATGGACTAATTCTTCCCTTCATAGATGGTGATTGAAGCATATCAAGCTTGTTTACTAGTTTTAGCATCACAAATGTGTGGTTGTATCGCAACTGTAGTAGCAAGTAGGATAAAAATGAAAGACTTTCTATCCTTCTTATCATATACCTCTTGATATGGTGTTGGTGAGGTAGGACATGATGTAGTGCTAGTTACTACATCCCACAAATCTTCAACTTGAAGTATAGCTCTCATATTTTTTTTCCATGGTGTAAAATTAGAACCTTTGAGCAAATATGGATCTAACATATATTTGTGAGCAATGGCCATTGTGAAGGTTCCTTATATCATCAAATGGTCCTCCTTTTGATATAATATAAATATTACATGAAAGGTAATTCAATCAAATTGATGGCACCTACCTCAAAACCCTTTCAAAAAAGTATTTTGAGTTGGAGGAGTTTAAGTCAAACAATAAGAATGAATTAGGGTATAAAATAGAGTGAATATCAAAACAAACTAGATTTTCTTATTTCTCCTCGATGATTTACAGAGAAAAATCTTAGACATCATTGTTGCAAATATGTTAGGCAACAAATACAGTAGCCCAAAGCATGAAAGCATTATCTACAAGTGTGGGCCAGAGGTATCACATATACCAAACACTACAGTGCAATAAATTACACAAATAGGTGTAAAATTTGGGTTCTTTATTGTTTTTTATTTTTAAATTATTATTGAAATACAAAAAAACAAGAAATTAAATGCAGTAAACAATCACAAGTGCCCATAAATTTTAACTAGAGATGTTGGTTTCCACCGAAAATGCACCTATTTACAATGCCAATTTTGTTTTCAAGATATCAATTTCCACTAAAAATGCATCTTTTGTTACGGTATTTTTTGCAAAATATTTGAGTTTTGTTCATTTGCAAAAATGATATTCAAATCCACAATTTTCCTCCCATTTGTATTAGAATTTTGCAAAATAAACAATGCTTTTATCCCCCCTTATTGCAAAATAAACAAGGTGGAAAAATTTGATGTACCCTTTCAAAGTGCAAAAGAAACTAAGTGCAAATATTTACTTATCCCTCCATGGAAAAAACAACGCACTAGATTTCAAAAATGTGGTTTTTGTTTTTTTTTATCCCTCCATCCACTAATGTTCTTTGAAACTTAGAAAAAAAATAATGCTCGCTCAAAAAAAATGCACTAAGGGTGAAGGTTTGCAAGAAGTCTCCTTTGGCTTTGAGTGATTATATTGAATTTGCAATTAGGCACATTTGATGTAAAAATGTCCAAAAATAGGGAAAACTCAAAAAAATATCTTATCTAAAGTTATCACTTGCAAAAATATGGGTTTTTAAACTCTGTGGGGTTTGAACCCCCATTCTGCTAGCCAAAGTCTTTGCACAAATTGCCTGATCAACTTTGTTGTTAGGGCAGATGAAACCAATAAGGCACTATGTGCCTTTTAATCTGTAGGAGCCATTAAAAGATTTAAAAAATATTTAGGGAAGCTTTGTCCCACATGTAGTGCAATGCTACATGGACATTGCTTGAAATATATTGGTGTATAGTAAAATAGTCAACTGCCTTTGGGCAGTCAGATCGATAAAATTTTTTACCACCTTTTCCAACCTTGAGGAGCCACCTCGTCGCACGTGCCACCCACATTAAAAAATAGTTGCTTGCCACGTCACCAGGGTCACTAAGAAAATATGAGAGTCAAAGAGACATTGATTAACATGATGGGTTTGCTCTGATTCATACTCTACCTTCCAATATTTTGACAAGAATCCAAGTCTAATAGGCAAATCCCTCACTAATTTTGAAGAAATAAATTATTTTTTGACCCACTATAAACTAAAATTTTGACATTTTTAGCATAAAGTTTACCATGCAATAAAAAAAGAGTTATCTGACCATTCAGTTCAGAACTACCTATGGCTGCATATATCTGGTGGCTAGCCTCTTCTAGAGTTTTTAGTGGTAAGTCAGCCCTATGAGGATATTTATCAGCATAATGAACCCCTTTATGTACGCAGAATCCACTTGGTGGTGCTTTGTTGTCTCTATTAGTGCTTTATTTTCTATTCATGGATGGAGTTTCCCTATCCCTTGAACTACTGGCTTCTAGTCCTACCTATTGGAAAATTCTTTAGCATCCTTATTGAACTTGTCACCTTAGTAGTTGGATCTATTTTTGCCCTCTTGCTTGTTATGATATTCTATTTTGGGTTTCTTGCTCTATTATTTCTCCCATTTCATAAAACTCGCACTTTTTTGCTTCCCGAGTTCATCATTTTCCTTTTCAAATAACTTTTGATAGTTAAAGTATGACTTTATCATCTCTTAATTAGCTTCTTGTTTTCTTGCTAGGTCAAAAATAGTTGGTAAATTGATAGGATTATGCTTTTTTAACACTGTCACCATATTCATTTCTTTGTTGCTTTCATATTGGGATGCATATTTCAGAAATTGAAAAAAAAATTGTGGTATTCACGCATCAACATACTTTTCTATCTCAAATTTTTGAAATCCCCAAATTTGTCCACATAATATTGCTTTGTCAAGAATTTATCCATGAATTCCTTGACAAAATCCTCTCATTTGAGGTTAGAAATTTCAACTCTATGCCCTTTATTATATAAATTCCACCAATCCATGGCTATTTATATCATGTTCATTACTGCCAAAGAATCCTTGAATTTAGAGGATAGAACTACTAGAGAAAAAGTAAGACTCTAGCTTACTCAAAAAAATTTTGGCTGATTCACCATCACCCTTACCATCAAACTTAGTTATTACTACATTTCTCAGATTTCTATCAAACTCCTTACTCACTCTTATCCTTACAACACTGGATCTCTCTGGTTCTCTAGATTCTTCCATTGATCTTTCCAATCCATTTCCTCATCCATTAGTTAAGTCTTCTATGACCCGTTGTTGTTGGATACTAAATTCTTGTTATTGGACCATGTGAGTTTTATGTTGAGCCATATCTTTCCTTTGATAGTCCATATGTGTTTGCAATAACTGCACCACTTTAGCAAGGTTTCCTACCTCCACATTGGTCTCACTCTCACTATGGAAAATCTCATTAATCCTTCTTTCACACTAAGTTCCTTTTCGCATTAGATTTGTCTGTGGCCTCCTTACAGGTCTTTTAGTGTCTTCCTCCTCCATACCCCCCATAGGATTTCTTGAGGACACACCTCACAACAATCATACCATTAAACCTCTAGGTGAAAGAGGTAGAGCATTAGTTATAATTTTCCAATATATATCGTACTCAAAATCTACATCCTAGAATCTCTTTTGCTCTAATACCATATGTAACAACCCAAGCCTATGGTCTCACTTGGTTGACCTAAAATAATATAAGAAACTAACAAAACATTTTTTTGTAAGTTTACTAAGAAGACCCAAAAGTTACTTTCCTAAGTTCTCAAATTTATTTACATGTTCTCATGGTTTAGATCATCCAAGGACATTGTATTTGTTCATTGTCTTCTTATAACAAGCATAGTTAACCATGTTTGGGTCTAATACTCTTGCATAAAACCACCAAATTGGATGAGATTGGCCATATCCTATAGGGTAGCCTTTTAGTGGTGTCAATTAATCTTATTTATCATCCACATATACCAGAATGATGACTGAACCACGACTAGGGTTATCCTCTAGGACCCATAACACCTAGAGGGGAAGGCTTATATTTTCTACCTCAACATATTGGACCCTCGGCCAACCATTCAACATGTTATTTAAATTATATGAAATAGGTTAGTGTATTTATGCTTTTGTGACTAACTATTCATTCCCTTAAAATGGAGATAATTAGCACCATGTCAATACCCTAACCTTGGACTTCATTTTTTAAACCTAGGATAACTCAGAATAGTTTATCCCATACCAAACTCAGAGGCTATTCTATCTAAGTATACTGAGTAAGGTTTTTGTCATAGTGTTATTCGAGTTCAATCCAGATGAAGGTATCCCACACCACCTCTCCATCTTAACCATGGACTTGAAACTTGTTTTGTGCATTCTAGCACCTAAATATTTTCTTAAAATGTAGTATAAGGAATTAGAACCTAAACCTCCTAAGGTTTTTCTTTAAGTTAAATTCATCATCTATCTCTTCATAATACAATATTACAAGATCTTAAGAATTCCTTTTATTTACATACCATAAAATATAGGCTATTTCATTAAAAATATGATAGGTTGTCTAAACCTAAACTACATGGTCACAAGGGTTTAAAACTGATTTTAAGATAAAATTTTCCACCCAATATCCTTATAGGTTTGACTTCCAAAAATATGCAAGGATAAACCAAAACGTTTACCAATTTTCCATATCAAGATATATGCTTTTAGTTTACACATTAAACCATCTAAATAACCATTCTAATGACAACAAGACCAACATCATACTTTGGATGTAGTGACATTAATTATAGTATTAATAGATTTTGTAACTTCCAATATTTCCCTTGGTTCTTTCAAATGTGTTTTGGTTTAACTCTATGTTTGCCTTGCTTAAGGAACATGATATTACAAAATGTAGCAACCCATTGCAATTCATGCAAAAGATAATACTGCAACATTTAACTAGTTTAGACATAGGTTTCATCAGCTTCGCTATAAACATGCTTCATCATCAAAATATTAGAAATATTTTTAGTTTATAACAAAAAATCAAAACATAATTATTTTCTCTTTATTTTTTATCATAACCTTCCCGAGTTTGGTCAGGTTAGATTATTATTATCTTATTAAGTAAAATGCAATTCATAGCGTATTAAGAAAAATACAAATCCATAAGTCATTATCATTTAGTATGCAAAATAAACTTTAATACACTTTAATTACAAATGTTACATTCAGATTCACCAAGCTCAAGGATACACTTCCAGAACATTTGAGCCTTATTTTTAAAAAATAAATAACAATACATGCACTTCACCCTTTTTTATACAAAGACAAAGCCTTAAAATTTCACTGCTAAATAATCTCGTATCTTCCACCCTAGGCTTTGACAACCCAAAGTTACTATTATCCACAAATAAACTATAATTTCACCTATACTAAGGCTACCAAATATGTTTTTTTAACTGATACTTTACTTATGGTGACATGGTAGTAGTAGAGACAATTCTTACCTTGCACATCCTTGAATCAAATCTACTCTGGTTCATCGAGCATAGGTCTAATGATTTTTGAGAGAATAAAATCTTGAACAGGGGAAACTTAGAAAATACCAGGGATAAGATACGACTATATAAATATGAATATGCAATATTCTATTATGCACACATGCAAAAACACTAGAAACACTTTAGATAAATTCACCAATCTCCTTACCCGAGATTTCCTAGAATTTTAGAACATGTTTTCATAATTAATTTATTTAATTCATCAAGAGATGCCTATAGTTTTAAAGAGATATAAATCTATGGTTTTTCTATTTATTTCTATTTCAAATGGGATACCATTCATACACTACACCCATCCCAATCAATCTTCTAAATACTATCACATTGTCGCACAACAACATAACAAACTACTCTTGTTTACATCCAAAGTAGTACATAACATAACAACACATTAAATAACAACAACGCCAAATTTATCTTTTTATTTCTATATGGCAGAGATATTTCAACACTTCCATTGCTTCATTTACCTTCTACTTTCACATTATATAGCAATGCAATTATAGTGAAGAGTTTTTTTGACATGTTAATAATTTACTAGCTATTCCATAGCTTCCAATTACCATTTCTCACTCTAACCATTCAACAATAGCATAGAACAACATAAATTCAATCAACTAGATTTAATCATGGATACGCATTTACAAACCTAGTTCACATGCTTTCCAATAAAACTTGTTTGTTAATATTTCAGTCTCCCTCAGCTCTTTCTTTCGTTCGTCTTCTCCCATGTGACTCTCCCCAAAAATAAACCTTACCTTTTTATTTTGTTCTATCACATTCCAAATGATATGCAAAAATTATGTGAATTTTTTTTCCTTTTCACCATGCGCAATGCCAAGTTGTTGAGCTTCCACTTCTGCGCTCCAAGTAATTGCCAATTCATCATTTCACGTCTCTATATTAACTAACCTTAAGAATAAATGCATTCACCTCTTGGAGGTTTTAATACACATAGTTCTAACACTTATACTTATTTTCTTAAAATTCAAGATGAAGCTATCTTCACAATAGTGTGGACCACTTTATATACAAATTAAACAAAGTAGAATTAATAACGTTATAGCCATTGTCTTATATTTCAAAGCAAAGTAACACTATTGTTTGTATAGGTTTTTGTACACGACAACCTAATGGCATATTAATTCATATATCAAAAAAAATATCATTTTGAAACAATATCCTCACATATGATTTAGCAAGCAACCATACACACATGTTATTCTTTATGAAAATAGTGACTCCCATCATCATCACCACCTAAAGCAATATTTCTTATTCATTTCCAAACAAGCAATACTTGAATCAACTTAACCCATGAAGAGATGCAAAATGCAATGCACCTATATGATATACAAATGTGAGTTTCAATGTGCTTGCAATCTGAATCATCACATCCCGATATCACATTTTCCCCTTGACTAAATTCCTCTTATTATTGTCACACAACTATCCTATGTTCACAAAAGTTGTTAGTAGTACCATGGTTTATAGAAAAAAGGTAAGTATATGTGTATTTTACTATCATTTAAAAATCATGCGAGGGGGGTTGTTACAATTTTACGAGTCTCTAAATTGTAAGCTCTTACAAAATTTTAATACAAATCCAAATTCCTTCTAGTGGCAATTTAGTGCCAATTTTTTTATCTATTTCATATTTGCATAATACATCATTTGAATTTGTAAATATTGATTCTATCACTTGTCATTAATTATAACGATTGCATAATTTGAACGAATATTATTAATCTAGTTAGTCCTTTATTTTTCTCTTTTTTCATATAAATTTTCATAATCTTTGCTATAATGGTAATGGATAAGGCACTGGTCTAGGCATAATTAGAGAGTTATTGTAAATTTTGGTCAAAGAACATCAACTATTTTTCTTTTATTTTTTTATTATCTAGATGAACATCAGCATATAAAGAAATATTATTAGTCCACCTCAGGGGTATCCTTACCCTATTCAGTCGGTCTACAGTATTTTTGATAATATTTTCCTGAATTAAAGTGGTAGATTTACCAGAGTCTGTAATATTGCTTGTGATCAAGATAATCTTGTGGCATGATTGATATTAAGGGACATAAGAATTTTCCACAACAAGAAGGTTCTTCATTGGGAATCGGAAGGCCTAGGAGTAACAAATAAATGAAGTTGATGCTTTGGAAATCATAAAAGGCTCTCTCAATGCTTGGAAGAATGGAGTCTAGAAGAACATAGTGGAGCTCAACTCTCAATTTTTGGTTGGGTTGCTAGATGATATTAGGAATTTTAGACCGAGTGTTTGGCAAATCAAGAACATAGTGAGTCATATTAAAGCCATTTGGAAATAGATTGAGGATGTCATTCTAGTTTATTTAGGTAGAGGGAAGAATGCAACAACTGACCATTTGGATAATAAGGAAAGTGAGTATATTTCTAGATAATTATTGAAATATGATTAGAACATAGATATTGTAGATTGGATGTAGGTTACTAGCCAATAATGATTTAGGTAATGAAGTGGGGTACCTGGCTATATGTTTATGATGATTAGCCTTTAGTCTAGTATCACGTTGCTACTTGTAGTATTCTTAGTCCCAATTTGGGCTGGCCCCCAAATTCATGGTAAGAGAGAAGCAAATTTGGGTTCTCTAGAATAGTATTGAAAGCACGAGATTTCGGAAGCTTTTCAGAAAGAACAACTACTTAGATGCATTCAAATCGAAACAGCGCCTAAGCCCTAAAACAAGAAATGCATTAAAATGAAAGAGGCAAATGGACTGAAACGAGTTACAAAGATTTAAAGAGAAGTCATAGCCCTTTTATTAAACTTATCCAACATGGTTACAAAATCACCTCCTCCCTTTTTAGGGGCTAGGAGCGTTAAACAGATTCGGTTACAATCTTGGTAAGTGTTCTCCTTTCGCATGCCCACGTTTGAAATGGGCGGGCCAAATGTTGTCGTCGCTGATGTTGATGAGTCCTTGGTTCTTGCTACTCCTCCTGCATTCAAAGAAACAAGAAAGACGTTAGTAGCACCTGCTACAAATAGGAGAGTTCATTCCTTGAAATTAACAATAGATGCATGCAAAATATTATTGAAAACAGTGATTAGAATGAACCTAAATTACCTGCAAATCTGACAGAGGACATAATACATCACCAGAAGGCCACTGCCATTGAAACAGTCGACCAATCTTCTCTTGACTGAAATTCATCCCTGGGCAGGATGAATTCTACTGTTATTCATCCCTGGGTGAGACGAATTCCAGTGTGTTAAAGCGTCGAGTTGCTGCCGCTCTAATGTCGAACCCTAAAACCTCCAAAACACCTACAAACATAGGGGTTATGCAATTGGGGCCATTTTGGGACGACCCAGATGGTCAGATTCTCCCAATTTGGCCTCTATCCTCGAGAAATCGACGTCGCTACCTGCAAGTTAGAAGGAACACAAAGCGACCAAAAGCATGGTGAAATCTAATCAAAACGTCATGGAAATATAGTTATGAGTTAATTAAACCAAATAAAATGAAATACAACATGAACTAGTATTCTAGAATGCATTTAGAACAAAACTTCAAAAATGCGGGGGTGCCCAAGTGGGCCTCCCACCGTTGGCACTTGATTTTGACGCCAATCCACTAGGGATGGGCCCAAAACCTCTTAGGATTGGGGTGTCGACAAATTGGTTGTTTAAGGTAGTCAAATGTTGGATTTGGGTTGAATTCACGCTTCCAAAAGCCACCCAGTAACCTCCCTTGCGAAAGAGATTAGTGGATGTGAGAAGGTGAATTGAAAAGGTGCAAATGTGGGTGTTCAATTGGACAGCACTTCATTGCTTGAAATCGCCTCCAATCTGTCCTTTTTGGGGTGGGAAAGGCCACCATTTTATAGACCCATGGGGTCTCTTTGGAGGGGCATGCAGGGATGCCATGTGGCGGCCATGTATTCCCAAGGGGGAGGAGACTCCTCCCTGACTTGGGCTTCCATGACTGCCCCTGTGACAGTCCATCAACTGCCAACCTACCCACCTGCACGCGCATGCATGGCAGGGGTCAATAATTGATTGTCCCTGGCTGCCACTTGGTGGCATATTTATTTTTGCCCGTTTAGCTTGGAATTCGTCCTGACCAGAGACGATTTCTGAATTCGTCCCTAGGTGAGACGAATCCCAGTAAGTATTCGTCCCTGGGTGAGACGAATACTGGACAAAGTGCCAAAATGTGCCAAATTGCTTCTTGAACTTACAAAATTGCTATGAAAGTGGTTAGGACCACTGTTTGACCTCTGAGGGCTGCTCTGGGGGCTGTGTTTGTCAAAGCGATCAGTGTTTGCAATCACATAATCGGATTGGTGTTGTTTTGGTGTCTACAGATGCCCCTTTTTGGGATGCGATGTGCATGGCGCAGCGCCGAGCAAAAATAGATAACCAAAGCACTAATGATTAGGGTTTCTTGGTAACCTAACCAACTTTTGATTCCCCAAGCATGAAAAGGGCATGCATTCTTGAATCCTTGCTTCTGACGAGCTAAGGAATTTGATTTCAAGTATTAACCTATTTTGGTGAGGTGTGACTTGAGCTTGGACATTGATCAGTCATGATTAGGCAAAGTGCGCAACCTTTTATCCTCAGGGGAACCTTGTGTTCATGATTCACAAATGCCAAGTGTTTGATCAATTTGATTGTTGCTTGTTTACTGCCCCAAGTAGGAGCGTAATTGTCTTTGTCAATGATTCTTTGAATGCATGTCATTTTCCTTAACTGGGTGTGTGATTGTTGATTGGTGACTAAGTGTGACTACCCCCTCAAGCGACGAATCGATGAGGGAATGACCTTTGTGAGAAAAGCGACGAGTCGCTTGACCCAAGATGACTTGTGAGGGTGCCTTTAGATGTTTTATCATTAAGCATGTGCAATTTTTCCAACATTTGGACATGTTTTTGGTGGGTGTTAACCCTTTTTGCGACGTTGTCTGGAGTTGAAATTGGCGAAAATCCGTCATCCCGTGAAGCGGTCCGGCTAAAGTAGCCTTCTTAGGGAGTAGGATAATGACAATTTTAGACCCCAACGTCTATTTTGTATGCCCGGGATATCAAGTGCAACAACACTCTTATCGGGAAACTTTATTGTTGGTTTTTAGTGCATTTTTGTTCATTTTTTGATGTTTTTGAAGTTTTTGGCCTGAATTCGTCCTAGGGTGGGACTAATTCCAGCTGCAGAATTCGTCCCTAGGTGGGACGAGTGCTAACCAAAGCGCTCGTCCCAGTCAAGGATGAATTCTAGCTCAAAAGGCCTATTTAAGGGCCAAAACTTGGATTTGGGCTCATTTGTGTCAAATTTTTCTTGCGATTTTGGAGCTCTGGGAGGAGGAGGTAATTCTGCGAAGCGAAGCACTGCTGAAATTTTTCTTGCCATCATGAGTGCACAAATTGGTTCGAGCGGGGGAGCCGAAGCAAAACCTGTAAGTGCCTCCCAGAATTTATTTTTGTTTTTAAAGCTGTAAATTTGTTGTTTTTCTGTACAGTTTTCTTTTTCTATGATTTTAATTAATTTTTTGTTGAATTATTTTCTTTTGCAGGTTAGGAGCCGGTACCGTGTACCTACTGCTTTTATTGAGGCATGGGGAGCACTATCTGATGATGACTAGGAATGGATTGATGCCCTTGGGCTCAAGCAGGTGGCTCGACTGTGTTGGCCTGGCTTTCATGCACACCCCGGGAAAAAGGATGAAGGCAAGGAAAGCTCCGGAGACACCCACGGGACTGATCCCACTCATCTTTAGGATCTAGCCGGTTATCCAAGGTGCGAGTTACGGAGTTGGGTCGAATGGCAATTCACTCTTTTCCACTTCCGGAATAGATTTCAATATGGACTCGCTCGTTACCTTACAGGGGGTTCCTGAACTTGTTCAAGAGTTGCAAAAGTTGTTGACAATCAGATTTGACTTGAATTCTTTGATCTAGCTCTCATGGGTCAGCAGATTTAAATAAAAGGCAAATAAAGAAAATAAAAATGGATCATTCACGGAAAGCAAAGAGAGGGTAGGGTAAGGCGTAAAAGAGAAGTTTATCAGACTTTAAACTGTAAAACTCTAAACTATCAATCTTATCTATGCTATCACCTTCACAACGTAACAAATCCTGAAGAAAGTGTCCAACTACCTAAGATCACTTTCAACTAAGAGCACAAGGCAGAGTGAAACGGATCTAGCAGAAAATTATAAATCCAAGGGGCAACTGTTAAAATCGGTATCTTTCACCGGCAGCCTAGCTCGCACAAAGGAAGACAGAGCAATTAGAACAAACTTACACCTGAAATCAGTAATTTCCCCTAGCGCATAATAGAACAACCGAAGCCTAACAAAGATATTTAATCTTGACAATGGCAGATTTACAAAGATATATCTAACAAACTTTAAATGGAACGGATAACAAAAGAAAATACACTTATCACACTCGCAAAAGATTAGGCTCCCGGCCATGCTATCACGTAAAAGCTAAAGCACATCAACTCCAAGTCCGAAAACAAAGGATTTCACAAAATTTGCAAGAAATTGCTTATAAGCCTTTATTTCTAAGTCTCCGCCTCCTCGCGATTACATTTAGAATTTGTATTTATAGACTCGTGACACACTCGATCTTTTCCAAAATATCTTGCTCAAACCCTAAATCTTATCGCACTTAAACCCTAGGACCCGGGTTTTACAATAAAAATCCATTTAAAAATCAAAGTCCGGATAGAACTTAACCCTTCGGCAAATCGGGGCAACTACCGCCATAAATGGAGAAGATAAAATAAAATGCAACTTGCATTCATTCGCAACTGCAAATAAATGCTTCCATTAATTCTCGCCGGTGAGCCGGATGAGTCACCACTTCTCCATCAATTCGATCTCCGCAAATCCATCCCGAGTTGAAATGGTCTTCATGCTATCAAGTCCGCAATAAATTTGCTATTGAATGCTTTACCGGATTCTTCTCTTCTAGCGTGGCGGTCCTTGACTAAATCCGCACTTTATCTTCGCCTTTATGGTCTTTCCCGGTTGTCCCGTAAGTGCCGGTGGAATCCCGCATGAAAGACAAAAAGATGCATTAGATTAGCATTTTAATTAAATCGAAGCTTAAAACATTAAAAACAGATTAAATCCGCAAAATAAGCTTGCATGTCGGCTTCTCGTTTGTCCCATTCACGCTTTGACACGTGTCGCTACCCCAGGAAGCCTTCTCGTTTCCCGCCGGAATGCACTTTCGTGTCAACTATGACTTTCTCTCTCCTCCGCGATTCAGCGACATGTCGCGATTTCGCGACATGTCGCGAAATCGCGACCCCGCGCAGCATCGGCAACTTCCTTCCTCGTCGGCCGCGAAACGCGACATGTCGCGATTTCGCGACATGTCGCGAAATCGCGACCCTTCCCGGCCTCCGTACGCTTCTTGATTTTCAGCCGCGATTTTAGAACACGTCGCGATATCGCGACAGCTCCCTTACCCGCATGCGCTGACCGCGTTGGACCGCGATTTTGGAACATGTTTCGGACTTAACCGATTTTTCATCCTCGCAGCCCATTTTCTCTCTCCTCGCCGCGAAAATGCGACATGTCGCGATTTCGCGACATGTCGCAAAATCGCGCCCTCCGTACTGCGCTTGCTTCTCTCTCCCAAAATCGTCGCGATTTCGCGACATGTCGCGAAATCGCGACCTTTCCGGCACTTAGCCGCATTTTGACTTCACCCGTCGCGATATCGCGACATTTCCGAAATGGAAGTGTCGCGATATCGCGACACTACCAAAAATGGAAAGTTTGATTTTTCAAAGAATTTATGCAACTGTTTTCTGGATTTTTCTCGGTAATGGTGCAAGATTTTCTTGTGCATGAATGATTCTAGCATGTAAAAAGTGAATTCTTGGATAACACAACTAGAATGCAAGAAAAAGCACAACTTTAAAAAGGAGGCAAGCAAAATATGGATTTAAAACCTGAAAATGACCAAGAGGGTCCCCGCCGCAAAAAATGGAAGTTCATAATTTTCTAAGGATGGAATCTCATTTTTCAAGGGGGGTGTGTTGCTTATCAACAAATGGCGATATCTCATGGGTAAAATAGTAGCACTATTTTAGAACCCAAGACTCGGGTTTCAAAACAAAAAGACCATGCATCATGCCTTGCCACAGCCATTCTTCACAATAAATTGACTGCTAACCGCCAACCGTTAAAATTTCCCAAGGACATACTAGGTCGGATTACTTCAAGGAAGATTTCGATGTGCAATTACAAAGGTATAGAACTTTCTTCAAGGATGACCGAATTGAATGATAAACTTGGATTAATCAACTTTTCTAGATTGTAAAAGGGGAAACCGAGTAGAGCTCGGTTTACTAGTTTAGCTTTTTACAAACTTAGACAGAAGTTACCCTTTAGATTTACACGACCCAATTTACAAACCGTAGGGGCGTAATCTAATATTGGCCGCCTCTTTTGATCATATAACTCTTTTTTTTTTTTTCTTTTTTTTTTTTTCTTATCTCTCTTTTTTTATCTCTCTTCTTTTTGAAATATATCACTATCTGGAAGACCTTAGAGAAATTACAATTTTCTTTTAATATTTGATCAATCTGGAACTGTTTCAGTCTAGGCATTGATAGCCTCTCGGGTGACACCCAAATAATTGCATGAACCATAGTCCCCTCTTATAACCAAACTTTTCTTGGATTCCCCTGGAGTTCCTCCAACTAAACAAAGATAACAGCTTTTTCTATCATTAAAACAACTCGTGGCAAGTAAGACACAAGATCCAATCATCTCTCTACCTTCATCCTCGGATAACAAAATAGTTCCACAGCTTTAGTGCAAGCAGACTATCTCAATTAGAATAATGAGCAGTAATGGGGAGGCACTCGGATTGAGGATTTATCGACTAGGAATAAAACAATTTTCAGCAGTCGACTTTTCATTGATTGCTCGAGCAAGAGGTTAAAAAATAGAATTTTAGAAGCCAAAGGACTTTGTACAAAGCTTCCAAGGACAGCACAAGCTCTAAAGCAAAACAGAATAAAAACTGCACAGCATCGCAAATAAAACTGCACAAGCAACTAAGACTAAAACTAAAACTGAAGACTGTACAGATAGCAAAGAAAAAGAAATGCAATAAAGAAAAGACTGTACAGACTAAAATAAAAAGACAAAGAAAGGAAATAAAAAGCACTGACAAAAGAAATAAATCGCACAAGCTAAAACCGAAAAACAACTAAAGAAAATCGAAAATCTGCAATCGTACAGTACATTTAAAAATAAAACCGCACCGACAAAGAAATAAACTCGAAAAACAAATAAATTAAAATCGCAGAGCATTAAAATTAAACCTAAACAGATTAAAACCGCACGTACATTGAAATAAAACTCGCACCGACAAAGAAATAAAACCGAAAAACTTCAAAGCTTATTTACAATGCATACATATGTTACAACTTCCCTTCATACTCAAAAAATGCAGCAGCTGGGAAAGCAGAGAAATGGTGCTTTAAAAAATTTTGACCATGCAAGTAATTTAAAAAAAATTACCTTTCGTGTCCCGTTGACGAAATGCACTCCGGATCGTGCTTCAAAAATTTGCTATCCGGGGAAAGACTTGGGTTTATCGTCTTCCCCGTCCCATTTGAAAACAAATCCGCAACTCCTTCAAATTAAACAAATCATATAATAACAAATCATATGATAACATGTTTATGCTTCTAATTAAAGGGTTTGCAGTAGTTCTTTCAAAAGGACTCGAATGTAAAAACCCCCAGGATCAAATACTTTAAAACCTTGATGCACCTGCACCACCACATTTTCAAATTGATGTGACAACTCGAAAGAAATCATGTTTTATCTCGTATGCCCTGGTTCTTAACAACTTGAACATTTTGTGGTTGCCGCACTGCTTCAATATCCAGGACTTCAATTTTTATCCCTCTAGCAGAATCCTTACAATTTTCCTTTTCACCCGAGCCTTGCTTAGACTTAACCTCATCAATGTGCAATGTCCAAACATCATTGTTGTTATTGATTAGGGCCATAATCGTTCCCACCTTTTCAGCTTGCCAAATCATAAACTCCAATATCTCGCATCAACACGCTTTATAGCCTCCTCTTTGACATTATGTTCAGAAGTTGCATGATTATGTTGAGACAGCTCATCAATTCCAAGTTGGTCGACCACATTCATATTTACTATCTTTTCCTCCTTTTCTTGAAATTCAACAGTTGGTCCAAAGTAAGCCTCAATCAAGTTAATGTTTTGTCCAACAATCTGAGGCAGTTCATAGAGGGTGATGTCAGCTTTAAGTTCCCTCATATCCTCAATGATGCTATCCTCCTCAGTTACTTCTGCATAGTGAGATTGAATCTCACTTTCATCATCCTCTGATGAGGAAGGATCATTGTTAAGTTCGGACTCTCACATTTCAAGTCATAACTCGTCCATTTTGAACTCGTTGAAAATCTTGCATTTCATCCACGTAAGTCCGTATAAGACTTTCTCGTCTCTTCGGGAAAAGTGACAGAATCGAAACCCCGGTTGTACTATTTTTGGGTGAACTAGAAATATCAATATTTCTTTGATTTCCAGGAAAATTTAACTCACCAGAAAAACTTCGGATTTGGGTGGTGCCGTATCACAACTGTTCAGTTCAAGCACCTGCACTTTGAACTTGTCAAAACTTTTCTCTGTATTTTGCACATGCTGAGTGGATGTGACAGTTAACGGAGTCTCCTTGGGTAGAGCATGACATGTTGGCATTAACTCATGATGTGGAATGGGGTCTGGAAAGTGCATGTTCCGTGTAACATAGGATATCAAAGGACTCGCTCAAAATTTGAGGCCCTAGTCGTCTTTCAAGAATTAAGGCTTCTTTATAAGCCCCCGCCGTGGTTGTGATATTAATGTCTCTCTTGAGGAAAATAGAGGTCACCGAATCCAATGCATTCTTGTAGATTTCTAAGGCCGGATTTGCATTTGGGATGTAATGGCCATTCATTCTACCGTAAGCTCTTTGGAACCTCATATTGAAAGACCCGACAGTTTCTCCCGACTCTTTCTTGATGCTGGAAAATTGCCGATATAAAATGTCGGGATCTATCACTTCACCGAACCGTGATATAAAAGCTTTCTCTAGATCATCCCAACTAGTAATGGAATTGCCGGTGAGGTTTAAAAACCAGCCATAAGCTCCCTCCCCCGGAGAGTGAACGGGAACAATCTGCAGGCAACATCTTCATGTCAGTATATTCAATAATCTTAAAGCATTTTTAAAAGCTAGCAGATGTTCTTCTCAGCTTCTTGTCCCATCATGTTTGTACCTAGGGAGATACCTTTCTGGACTTCTGGGCAAGTCATGGGCTATACCCGAATGTTCAAAGCTGTGGAGCCCAACCAATTTGCCATTAATACTTGGCTGACAATGATGTTCTGATTTGTAATTGGATAACTGCAAGTGATGATAGAACTGTTCTTAACAAACCACTGAACTTAAGGCCTTCTCTAGCAATTTTCAAAACCCCCACAACTCTTTAAAACCACAACACAATTTATAAACCGAGCCACTTTTAAATGTTAAAATGCCGACTGATAAAATACAGACATACAACTTTACGCTTCTAAAGTTCTCGCATTTGGAAATTTAAAACACTCGTATCCGACAATTTAAACACCGACAATTTATAAAACCGATCGACAATTTATAAAACTGTCCGAAGTTCACTGTGGGTCCTTCAAATGTTGGTATTATGCCCTTACAATACTTGAATCGAGTTCTGCCCTCCTTCTAGCGCCAATTAGGTGTTGGCCGAGGAGGAGGGGAAAATTGGCTACCGTACTTTGGATAAAATACGCTTTACCGCCCACATACAAAGGATTTCTCAACTCAAGTGCACTAAGAACAATGTTCCTGGCCCTCCTTCTAGCGCCAATTAGGTGTTGGTCCGGCTTTCATGCACACCCCGGGAAAAAGGATGAAGGCAAGGAAAGCTCCGGAGACACCCACGGGACGGATCCCACTCATCTTTAGGATCTAGCCGGTTATCCAAGGTGCGAGTTGCAGAGTTGGGTCGAATGGCAATCCACTCTTTTCCACTTCGGAATAGATTTCGATATGGACTCGCTCCGTTACCTTACAGGGGTTCCCGAACTTGTTCAGCAGTTGCAAAAGTTGTTGACAATCGGATTTGACTTGAATTCTTTGATCTAGCTCTCATGGGTCACAGATTTAAATAAAAGGCAAATAAAGAAAATAAAAATGGATCATTCACGGAAAGCAAAGAGAGGGTAGGGTAAGGCGAAAAGAGAAGTTTATCGAACTTCAAATTGTAAAACTCCAAACTATCAATCTTATCTATGCTATCGCCTTCACAACGTAACAAATCCTGAAGAAAGTGTCCACTACCTAAGATCACTTTCAACTAAGAGCACAAGGCAGAGTGAAACGGATCTAGCAGAAAATTATAAATCCAAGGGGCAACTGGTTAAAATCGGTATCTTTCACCGGCAGCCTAGCTCGCACAAAGGAAGACAGAGCAATTAGAACAAACTTACACCTGAAATCAGTAATTTCCCTAGCGGATAATAGAACAACCGAAGCCTAACAAAGATATTTAATCTTGACAATGGCAGATTTACAAAGATATATCTAACAAACTTTAAATGGAACGGATAACAAAAGAAAATACACTTATCACACTCGCAAAAGATTAGGCTCCCCGGCCATGCTATCACGTAAAAGCTAAAGCACATCAACTCCAAGTCCGAAAACAAAGGATTTCACAAAATTTGCAAGAAATTGCTTATAAGCCTTTATTTCTAAGTCTCCGCCTCCCTGCGATTACATTTAGAAGTTGTATTTATAGACTCATGACAGACTCCGATCTTTTCCAAAATATCTTGCTCAAACCCTAAATCTTATCGCACTTAAACCCTAGGACCCGGGTTTTACAATAAAAATCCATTTAAAAATCAAAGTCCGGATAGAACTTAACCCTTCGGCAAATCATGGCAATCACCGCCATAAATGGAGAAGATAAAATAAAATGCCACTTGCATTCACTCGCAACTGCAAATAAATGCTTTCATTAATTCCTGTTGGTGAACCGGATGAGTCACCACTTCTCCATCAATTCGATCTCCGCAAATCCATCTCTGAGTTGAAATGGTCTCCATGCTATCAAGTCTGCAATAAATTTGCTATTGAATGCTTTACCGGATTCTTCTCTTCTAGCGTGGCGGTCCTTGACTAAATCCGCACTTTATCTTCGCCTTTATGGTCTTTCCCGGTTGTCCCGTAAGTGCGTGTGGAATCCTCGCATGAAAGACAAAAAGATGCATTAGATTAGCATTTTAATTAAATCCAAGCTTAAAACATTAAAAACAGATTAAATCCGCAAAATAAGCTTGCATGTCGGCTTCTGTTTGTCCCATTCACGCTTTGACACGTGTCGCTACCCCAGGAAGCCTTCTGTTTCCCGCCGGAATGCACTTTCAAGTCAACTATGACTTTCTCTCTCCTTCCGCGATTCTGCGACATGTCGCGATTTCGCGACATGTCGCGAAATCGCGACCCCGCTGAGCATCGGCAACTTCCTCCCTCGTCCGCGCGAAACGCGACATGTCGCGATTTCGCGACATGTCGCGAAATCGCGACCCTTCCCGGCCTCCGTACGCTTCTTGATTTTCAGCCGCGATTTTAGAACACGTCGCGATATCGCGACGCTCCCTTACCCGCATGCGTTGACCGCGTTGACCGCGATTTTGGAACATGTTTCCGACTTAACCGATTTTTCATCCCGCAGCCCATTTTCTCTCTCCTCGCCGCGAAATGCGACATGTCGCGATTTCGCGACATGTCGCAAAATCGCGCCCTCCGTACAGTTTGCTTCTCTCTCCCAAAATCGTCGCGATTTCGCGACATGTCGCGAAATCGCGACCTTCTCGGCACTTAGCCGCATTTTGACTTACCCGTCGCGATATCGCGACATTTCCGAAATGGAAGTGTCGCGATATCGCGACACTACCAAAAATGGAAAGTTTGATTTTTCAATGAATTTATGCAACTCGTTTTCCGGATTTTTCTCGGTAATGGTGCAAGATTTTGCTTGTGCATGAATGATTCTAGCATGTAAAAAGTGAATTCTTGGATAACACAACTAGAATGCAAGAAAAAGCACAACTTTAAAAAGGAGGCAAGCAAAATATGGATTTAAAACCCGAAAATGACCAAGAGGGTCCCTCGCCGCAAAAAATGGAAGTTCATAATTTTCTAAGGATGGAATCTCATTTTTCAGTGGGGGTGTGTTGCTTATCAACAGACTGGAGCCTGTGGTTTTGGATCAGGCCTATTTGACGGCCCTGATCAAGCTCTGGGATCCGCAGACCAACACCTTCCATATTTTGACCGAGGAGATGACTGTGACTCTATAGGACGTCTATCGGCTGCTTCGGATTTCAATATACGGACTGCCTATTAGGACATCACCTCGCGATCAGTGGACTACTGTGCTGACGAGATGCTTTGGGCATGGGGGGCAGCTGGGTGTGACGAACCCGATGGAGACAGCCGAGGTGGACTGCCAGGCTAGCGGGATTTTGGTTGGATGGTGGCAGGAGAGGGGGGTGTTAGGAGTGAGGCATGCATTTTTGATGGGCCTCATTTCTAACATGCTACTACCTGACTCGTATGGCGCGAGGTTCCCATGGAACCTGCTGGATTTGGTATGGCAGTTGGTGGAGTGCCCGATAGAGGCACCACTGATTTTGAGATGGGGACAGACATTATTGGCACAGCTCTACGAGGAGCTGTATGGGGTCCGCTGTCGGAAGCGGAAGGGGGTTAGTTGTAGTTATCTACTATAGTGCTAGGGTTGGCAGCACATAGCTATTGATCGGCCAACCGGGTTAACATGGACGACTCGGGCGGCGATGGAGGATGAGGAGATAGGCTATGCAGCTTTGTGGCGGTGGTCTGTGGAGCAGGGTCAGAGTCGACGATGGGCAGGTGCTGTAGAGCACTATACTGATGCCTTCTCCCAGCTCACTCCAGGGGATGTGGTTTGGCATCCTTATCGAGACTGTCCAGCCTGGCCGAAGGCTGGAGAGTGGCTTCGACGGGTGCGCAGGGAGCGGTGGTTGACTGGGCCACATGAGACTGAGCACTAGTTATTCTCGTACGGTCGGGTTACACGATAGTTTGGGGTGTGCCAGGGGTTTCTTGGTGAGACCGTGGTCTATCGGTGCTGGGGAGACGAGAGGGCTCTAGATCCACCGGTCACCGTGCCATTGGGCGAGGAGTCAGATGCGGTGATTAACGTCTCGGACATAGATGACGTCGAGACTACCACTGAGTATGACTCGTGGTGGGTGCTGTGGTGATGGAGAGGAGAGGGGCCACTGGGAGGCATAGAGGCAGCAGTGGAGGGTGCTGAGGTAGCAGGGGATGATTGGGGAGGTCCGTTGGATGATGCAGACATGGTTGATGTGGGGGATGAGGATGAAGATTTGGGCGCTCCATATCAGTCGAACATGCAGGACATGGAGGAGCAGTGGGAGCCAGAGCAGGCTGCTGTTCTAGAGAGTCCTGTACGTTAGGCAGATACAGAAGATATGGAGTCTGGGGTATGTGTTGAGATTGTGTGACTGACAGAGCTACTGCGGATATGGGATCTGGAGCTGGGGGATGCGCTACGGGAGAGGGATCTCCTACGGGCCCAACTAGCAGAGCGGGATAGGGTTCTGGCACAGCACGACGATGCAGTGTCTTACTACCATCGGTAGGAGGCAGAGTGGTGTCTGCATTGGATAGACTTGGAGAGGGAAGTCATCCGCCTTGGTGGGCGGCTTCCTAAGACCTCGGTCAGTGGATCTTCGCGACGGACAAGGGATAGTGCGACTGAGAAGTCAGCATCATCTCATCACCGACGGTTAGATGAGGGAGGCGGTAGCAGGCATGATGCGGGGGCTGGCAGTAGCTACCCTGTAGGGTCCCATAGGACCCACACCATGGGGGGTAGTTCCCGTCGCATCAATCCTGTGTGATCATGGTGGTCGACGCCTTAGGTTGGGTTTTGATACATGATTGTGGGGTCTGAGGACCAGTTTTGTAGCCTGCGGGCATTTTTTGACGAATATATATATATATATATATATATATATATATATATATCGGTTTTATTTTGATTGTGTACATGTGATGATTTGATTTTGATGTATGATGGCTAATGACTATTGATGTATGTATGATGGCTAATGACTATTGATGTATGCATGTTTATTTATTTTGATGAATGCAGATGTTATCATGAATGCAAATGTTTTTTATTTTTATGTGATATGTAAAATGGATGAATGGAATTTTGTGATGATTGGTTATGGCACCATAGACTGTTTAAGACGCTTTTTATTTCGCTTTTTAGGCGATTGCTATGATGTATGACTCTTGTATGTATATGTGTGGTTTTCTCTTTTTGTATTTTTTTGATGGTTTTGTAAGGATGAAAAGCAGCGCAGTTGGTTTAAAAATGTAGCTAAGGTTTTCTGAGACTCAGATAGTTTTAACTCACTAGCCATGACTGTACTTTATCTTACAAGACTTTTGAACAAGGTATGAATCGGAATTGTTTTTGACCAAGTTATTTCACATCCCTGTGTGTGCAATTGAGTTCATTTATGTGGTATTTTTCAGGATACCGCCAGTGCCAGATGAGATTTCAACCGAACCTGTACTGAGGATCACCTAATTAGTTCCACTAACTCCTTTGTTGTATTTAGTTAGATTAGTCTGCGGTGTTATCCAAGATGTCATAAGCTAGCTCATCCACATGCAAATATTGATCTATACACAAGTTGATGTGATAGATATATCGTCATGCGGGAGGTTTACCGCCAGTGACCGATAGGCTATTAACCAAACCGGTACTGAGGCTTGCCTCATGACCTTTTAGAATGCTGAGAGTTCCAGGGATTCAAGTTCAACTCCCTTCTTTTTTTCAATTGTATTGGGATACTTGCTCGTTTGTAGTGATAAGATCACTGTTTATTTTGATTTGTTTTTCTTTTGAGCAAGGGATTGGGGAAATGGAGTGACGATAATCACTATTGTTTGTGCCTTTTGATGTGTGCACTATAGGATGTCAAATTTTGATGTTTTGACATTTTGCAAATTTTTGATGTTTTGCAACTGTTGAGAACTTTAGGGATTCTTAGGGAATTGTGTAGGGAGGATGCTTGTCCTTTTGCCAACTCTCAGCATTCTTGGGGTCATTCGCACATGGGGATGAGCAAGATAACCGTTTCGCTTATGATGACCTGGATTACTGTGTAGGTTTCATCTTTCGTTCACACAACTTGGGAATTTTTATGTGTTTTAATTTGTGTTGGGATGTTACGTAACAAGGTGTATTTCAAGTGTAACTCTACCTTTGTAAAGTATGTTTGACTTGATACATTACATGGCTAAAGAGCAAAATGATGACTGAATCATGAAAACTCTTGATACATTAAAAGACCACTGACTCTAGTGTGGTAAAAACAATGCCTGTTTTTTTTTTTTGTTTTTGTAAAATGGAACAGTGTGGAACAAGATGGACTAGTAGAGCAATTACAGCCTATGGTGCCTTTGACCTGTACGACCACAAATATGCAATGTATGGATGCAATGCTTGATGCAGCTGCATATTTTTGTATTTTTTATGGATTGATTTTTGTGAATATGAAAATGAGATGCGAGAAGAGCTCTCTATTGATGCATTTGAGTATGCCTAGAAATGAGATGCAAATTTTTGTTATTTTTGATGATTTTTTTTGTTTTTTGAATTTTCTTATTTTTGACCAAGAGATTGTGGAAATCCTTGGAGCATTTTGGGGTTGACCAAGCGATTATGATAATCCTTGGAGCCTTTTTGGATTGACCAAGCGATTTTTAGGAATCCTTGGAGCATTTTTGGGATTTGACCAAGCGATTTTATGGATCCTTGGAGCATTTTGGGATTGACCAAGTGATTTTATGGATCCTTGGAGCATTTGGGGTGACCAAGTGATTGCGATAATCCTTGGAGCTTTTGGGGTTTTGACCAAGCGATTGTGATAATCCTTGGAGCTTTTTGGGTGACCAAGTGATTGCGATAATCCTTTAGGGCCTTTTTTTTGGGGGGGGTTGACCAAGCGATTTTTAGGAATCCTTGGAGCATTTTTGGGATTTGACCAAGCGATTTTATGGATCCTTGGAGAATTTTGGGATTGACCAAGTGATTTTATGGATCCTTGGAGCATTTTTGGGATTGACCAAGCGATTTTATGGATCCTTGGAGCATTTTGGGATTGACCAAGTGATTTTATGGATCCTTGGAGCATTTTGGGATTGACCAAGCGATTTTATGGATCCTTGGAGCATTTGGGGTGACCAAGTGATTGCGATAATCCTTGGAGCTTTTGGGGTTTTGACCAAGCGATTGTGATAATCCTTGGAGCTTTTTGGGTGACCAAGTGATTGCGATAATCCTTTGGGGCCTTTTTTTGGGGTTGACCAAGCGATTGCAATAATCCTTGGGGCCTTTGGGGTGACCAAGTGATTGCCATAATCCTTGGAGATTTTGGGGTGACCAAGCGACTGCAAGAATCCTTGGAGCTTTTGGGGTGACCAAGTGATTGCAATAATCCTTGGAGCTTTTGGGGTTTTGACCAAGCGATTACGAGAATCCTTGGAGCTTTTTGGTTTGGACTATGGCTCTTTAGGGGATAGAGGTACCCCCAGTTTGATGGTCTTTGTGCTCTGGATCTGGCTTTGGAGGAATGGGCATGAATGGATCGACCCTATGCACAGATAGGAGGACAGGGTCCACCCTCGGCACTGATGTTGCTATGGGATCTCTGGGCAGAAGTTGATCTCTGTATGCCCAAAGTGGTGGATGTGATGCTTGGTCCCACTGTGGTGGGTTAACACGCCACTCATGCCCTAGTATTATGTTTATCTGCTGACATCCTTCCTCAATTTTTATGGGATGCGGATGTTGTCGCATGTGATTGTTGTGGGCTATCTCTGTTTTATCTTCACTTTCAACCAGTGAGCACAGCTCATAAGAATCTAGAGATTCTGAGACATGGAGGACTACATCATCAGGTAGCCCTATGATTAAAGGTTGATCCTCTTCGAAATGAGCCTCATGTAAGTTGGGCCTTGGGAGCTCCAAAATCTTGGTCTCTATCAACTTTAAGTGCTCTGGCGCTTTGCATGTATCGAGAGATTTGAGCTCCTCCTCTTTGGTTGGCTCTTGTTGAGGAACTTGGGGCCTATGGAGGGGTTGCCAGATAGCACCCCCCATGCCTTGGTAGGGCTTTTCATCTCGCTCTTCTTCTCGCTTTGATTCCTTAGAGGCTTCTTGATGAATTTCTAAGGGTGGCCCATAAACCTGGGTGGATGTCTGAGGAAGGCACCCGTCATTGGTTATAGGATTAGCCTCCCGCTCATGTCTAGGAGGCATCGGGGGTGATGCCTCAGGAATTGGGAGAGTAGCCTCCCGCTCCTGTATAGGAGGTGTTGGGGGGAGCGTTTGATGAGGTCGCGATGACCTGTCTCGCCCCCATGGGTTGTGCCCCTCAAAATGTTTTGTCTTATGCGTGTGAGGGGTTGGAGTCTTCTCCTGCATAGTGTGTTGGAAGAACTCATCCTTCTGGTGCTGAAGGTGCTCTTTGTTAATATAGTATAGTTCCTCTAAACGTAGTCGCTCTAGCTCAAGCTGCATGAATTGCATCCGACGTGTGATGTGCTTGATAGATTCTAAGATAGTTGGTCCTACCGCCTCATGTCTAGAAGGCCTAGATGCCTCTCCTACATATCTATCTCGGTCGTAGTGATCCAAGATCTCTATAGGTGGCCTACCTTTGTTGGGGGTAGCGGCATTCCCTCGGGGCTTTGGCCTCAGTGAGTGGTCCTAATAGATAGCAGGTGCAGAGGCGTGTTGCTCCCGTGATGTGTATTGTTTTTGAGGAAGGTAAGGGTTTTCCTCATGCTCTCTTTCATAAGTGAGAAAGGTATGGATGGATCTAGCTCGCCCTACCTGAAGAGCCTTGTGCTCTGGATTTGTCCTTGTAGTCCTGACAACTAGAGGGGGTGAAGGAGGGATAATGTAATCATGTGGTTCCTCCCATCGAACCCTATGTTGACCTAGCGCTTTGTCGCACGGTGACAACTCATAGCGATCATCTAAGGGAGCTCTCATATGGATGTAATCCTCATGGGAGGGTGTGTGCTGGGTGCTATGCTGAACAGGAGTGCCCCTAGAAGAAGTGCCCCTATAGTCCCTTTCTGTTAAGGTGTGGAGGGGATTGGCTTGTGTGTTAGGTCGCCAAGGTGGTATGACAAAATCCTTGGGACTGTAATAGAGATTACTCATGCCTCATTGGATATTCCCCATAGCATCCGCCCGTGATTGGGCTTGGCTACGGGTGAGCACCATGACGATGTCTCTCTAAAAACCCTAAAAATTGAAATGAGTCAGATGGGGCCCAAAATTGGTGTGCGCATCCCTCTTATAGTATATAAGACAAAAATGAAGTCTCAAGTCCTAAATCTAAATACACTAGGAGATATTGACATCCGAACAGCTCAAAATGTGTAAAAAATTGGGCACGCAATTCTAAAACCTAATTTCGGGGCACTAGATGATGGAATTTGGCCCCAAAAACTAACTTTTCTGGGCAAATAGGATTCTAGGGTTGAGAATTTATGGCCCCGATAAAATTTCAAGTCAATCGGAGCTACGGTTGAGAAGTTATGGCCCCGGTAAGATGAACCAAAATTTAGGGAAAAATATAAGATTTCCCATATTTTGTTGGATGCTCCTGCATCACTTATGGGCACCTTTGGGGTGCTTTTGGGGTGACCAAAGGGTTCATGGACTCCTCTAGGACCTTTTGGGGATGACCAAGCGATTGCAGGAATCCTTGGAGCTTTTTGGAGTGAGTGACAAAATGCATAGATTTTTATCTTTGTTTATGATGATTTTTCTTTTTGTTACACTAAGCAGAAATGAACACACACATACACAAACAGTGATTATCTCTTTTAAGGATTAATAGTGTGTCCTAAACTGGTTTTAGTGCGTTTCAATGTTTTATGTTGTTTTTGTAATTTTGGAAGAACGTTTAAATGCATAATGTTGGCTCATATGACTCCCATAAATGGTTGCCCCTTCAATATACCATTGTCGGACCGATATACCAACCTCTCTATATACCCGCCCTTACGAGAGGGAAACTATAGGTTCGTGAGAGCAGATGGTACGTGGAACATAGGCGGTAAGAAAGGGGGATTGTCATGTTAATGACACCTACCATAGAAGACTTATCCTCACGCGCATGGGAATCACCCCAGCGACACTCGGTCAGCTTTTGTCAGGATTTACGCCTAACAATAGTGACAATCGGGGAAATGGATGCAAAGCTAAGCCAAGGTGGTGATGAACCCACCGTTGGACTTGATCAAGGGCTGGGGTCTTACGACCAGCTCCTTGGTTTAAAATGTGCCACGTACCGTGTGTGTGGTTTATTTTACTTAAAAAAATGAAACATGCAATCAACCACTATTTTATTTAAGCATGCAAGAATTGACAAAATTGAAAGCAGAAAATAAAAAAAATTGACATGGACAGTTTAAAACTTTACCTCTTTTCTGCCTGAACTTGCTGTTTCTGGTTTTTTGTTCTGAAAATTCATAGGAAGGAATTTGTCCCTCTGTGAGACGAATTACAGAATAGAATTCGTCCCTGCCAGAGACGAATTTAAAATTCGTCTCAGGGTCAGACGAATTACAGTCATATATTCGTCACAGTCAGAGACGAATAGCAGTCTACGAAAAAAAACTTGTACCTGTCAAGCACAAAAACACAAAAGGATCAGTTATTTGATCTAAAAATCAGGGGACAGAGTCCCACCGTGATCGCCACTGAAAGCACGAGATTCCGGAAGCTTTTCAGAAAGAACAACTACTTAGATGCATTCAAATCGAAACAACGCCTAAGCCCTAAAACAAGAAATGCATTAAAATGAAAGAGGCAAATGGACCGAAACGAGTTACAAAGAGTTAAAGAGAAGTCACAGCCCTTTTATTAAACTTATCCAACACGGTTACAAAATCGCATCCTCCCTTTTTAGGGGCTAGGAGCGTTAAACGGATTCGGTTACAATCTTGGTAAGTGTTCTCCTTTCGCATGCCCACGTTTGAAATGGGCGGGCCAAATGTTGCCACCGCTGATGTTGATGAGTCCTTGGTTCTTGCTACTCCTCCTGCATTCAAAGAAACAAGAAAGACGTTAGTAGCACCTGCTGCAAATAGGAAAGTTCGTTCCTTGGAATTAACAATAGATGCATGCAAAATATTATCGAAAACAGTGATTAGAATGAACCTAAATTACCTGCAAATCTGACAGAGGATAGAATACATCACTAGAAGGCCACTGCCATTGAAACAGTCGGCCAATCTGCTCTTGACTGAAATTTGTCCCTGGGCAGGACGAATTCTACTGTTTTTCGTCCCTGGGTGAGACGAATTCCAGTGTGTTAAAGCGCCGAGTTGCTGTCGCTCCAATGTTGAACCCCGGGACCTCCAAAACACCTACAAACAGAGGGGTTATGCAATTAGGGCCATTTTGGGATGACCCAGATGGTTGGATTCTCCCAATTCGGCCTCTATCCTCGAGAAATCGACGTCGCTACCTGCAAGTTAGAAGGAACACAAAGCGACCAAAAGCATGGTGAAATCTAATCAAAATGTCATAGAAATATAGTTATGAGTTAATTAAACCGAATAAAATGAAATACAACATGAACTAGTATTCTAGAATGCATTTAGAACAAAACTTCAAAAATGCGGGGGTGCCCAAGTGGGCCTCCCACCGTTGGCACTTGATTTCGGTGCCAATCCACTAGGGATGGGCCCAAAACCTCTTAGGATTGGGGTGTCGGCAAATTGGTTGTTTAAGGTAGTCAAATGTTGGATTTGGGTTGAATTCATGCTTCCAAAAGCCACCCAGTAACCTCCCTTGTGAAAGAGATTAGTGGATGTGAGAAGGTGAATTGAAAAGGTGCAAATGTGGGTGTTTAATTGGACAACACTTCATTGCTTGAAATCACCTCCAATATGTCCTTTTTGGGGTGGGAAAGGCCTCCATTTTATAGACCCATGGGGTCTCTTTGGAGGGGCATGCAGGGATGCCATGTGGTGGCCATGCCTTCCCAAGGGGGAGGAGACTCCTCCCTGACTTGGGCTTCCATGACTGCCCCTGTGACAGTCCATCAACTGCCAACCTACCCACCTGCACGCGCATGCATGGCAGGGGTCAATAATTGATTGTCCCTGGCTGCCACTTGGCGACATTTTTCTTTTTGCCCGTTTAGCCTGGAATTCGTCCTGACCAGAGACAATTTCTGAATTCGTCCCTGGGTGAGACGAATCCCAGTAAGTATTCGTCCCTGGGTGAGACGAATACTGGACAAAGTGCCAAAATGTGCCAAATTGCTTCTTGACCTTACAAAATTGCTATGAAAGTGGTTAGGACCACTGTTTGACCTCTGAGGGCTGCCCGGGGGCTGTGTTTGTCAAAGCGATCAGTGTTTGCAGTCACATAATCGGATTGGTGCTGTTTTGGTGTCTACAAGTATTAATGAAAATTATAATCAGGATAGGATTTTTTGCTCTTTGAATGGCACTAAGAATTGTGTGGTATAAGGATATGTTAAATTTAGTTTTATTAGGATAGGACTATCCAAAAATGGTAAGCTAATTATGGTAACTTTAAATTTGTCTTCTTAATATAATTTTCGCCTTAAAAATATATTTGTTCATTCTATCCTTCTCTTTAGCATAGTGGAAAATTGTAAGATTTCAAAAAACTCAAAATAAAAATTTGAAACCACCTTTTAAGATCACATAAAAAATTGGACACCTTCTCAAAGAAGTTTCACTCAGTTTCTATACATTTTTCTAAGGTATTTCTAAATCCCCCAAATGAAACCTAGTATTTTTTTTAGTTTCTTTTTTTCATTTTTTAGTTTTTTTCAAACATGTAAGCTAGGTAATTTATTTATTTTTATTCCATCCCCACCATATAAAAATTAGGGGTTTCCTAGTTTTATTTTCATTTTCCTATTTTCAAGCATGTAGTCTATGCAATAACTTTTTTTTAAAACATAGAGGCTATGACATCTGATTAAAGAATATATTTTCCCTATGATAGTTTTACACCTCCTAATAGAAAATAGATATGGATTCTTTAGGTGTGGTCCTTGGAACCATCGCATGCGACAATAATCCTCCTATAAGTGGAACCCAACAAACTTCTTTATCTATAACCCCAAATCAAAACCCAAGAAGAGACCCAATATGGAAGCATGGAGTTAAGGGAAACTTGTCAAATCAAGTCTTTTGTAAAAATTATGAAAATGTAATGCAAGGAGGCATCTATAACCTCATATTCCATTTGGTTGGGCAACTAGGGCATGATGTAGACCCTTGCCCTAAAGTGGATGATAGACTAAAAATAAGGTGATGACTTGGTTGTGTATCAGAGAGACCAGGAAAATTGAGCACAAAAGGACAAGAGCTATGGTGGGACATGGAGAGGGACCATGGGGATTCTTTTATGAGGATGAGTATGAACTAAATGATATAGATATTGTGGTAAAATAGTTAATACCTTCAAAATTATTTTATTTATAGATTTATGGTGGGAGGACTATGGATTCAATTCAACTACTCTATAGAGGATGGTTATTTGCATTTTGATTTAGCCTTGTAGCACATTTTGGTGTGAGCACAATTAGTCTATATTTGAGGTTGTAACCAAAAAATATAATAGGTTAAGCCAATATTGTCTCAATGACCATGTGTTATTGCAATACAATCTCAGTACAAGATAAGTGGAGGCTATTGATTCCTATGAGAGAATTCAACTGAAAAAGCTATATCCACTATGTGGTTGGATTGTGGAGAGTTTTACGCACCCTAAGTTTATTGTGAAGGATATTGAGAAACTTGAGGAGTAAGAAAAACATTTAAAATGATTAGAGAAGATATGTTGTGATGATACCACTTCACCCATCAAGTGCATGGAAATTTTTTTTTTTGAACAATTTAAAAAATACTTTACATTTTAAAACATTATATTTAAAATAATTCTTAAAGTAATAAATATCTAGTATAAAATCAATTTTTTTTACTCTATTTATATTTCTTAAAATATTTTATTTCTTTTTCAATTTATTATAATAAAAATCGATATTTTTCTCAAATTTTCAAAAATATTATCTTAATTTGCAAAATAAATTTTATCATGAATTGTCGGTGTTAAAACAATGATATAAAATACATCAAGTTTACCGATGATTCTAAATGAATCAAATCAAGGTTAATGTAAAAATGGCTCATAACAAGAAGTCAACCAATTTTTTTTTTTAATGTTAATTAAAGTATTTTTAAAATAAATTGATAGAATATTATAAACCTGCTCAATCCAATTAAGTACATGATATACTATTCAAAAATTCATGAGGAATATGTCAAGCATGTTTGGATTCATTGAACCCCTAATAATGGTAGAAATAATGTCGGTGTCTAGTCGGCTAGCTAAACATGCTTGACAACTGTACAAGGTTAGTATGATTGTGCTAGCTAAACATGCATCACACAAAATCAGAGGGTGAGAACACTGAGAAAATGAAGGATGAGATGTTTGTCTCAATAGATTTTTACCACATCTTTGTAGGAAGAAGACATGAATGTGAGGCGAGTGAACATGGCACCCCTGCTCATCCATGTCGTGTAATTCTTTATCATCCTTCTTGAACTTACGACCTTGGTAGTTGGATCTATTTTTGCCCTCTTGCTCATTCTTATCTTCTCTTTTGGGTTTCTTGTTCTATTCCTTCTCCCATTTAATAAAAATCACACTTTTTTGCTTCTTGAGTTCATCATTTTCCTTTTCAGATAAATTTTGATAGTTAAAGTATGACTTTATCTTCTTTTAATTAACTTCTTGTTTTCTTGCTAGGTCAAAAATAGTTGGTAAATTGATAGGATTATGCTTGTTTAACATTGTCACCATCTTCATTTCTTTGTTTCTTTCATATTGGCATGCATATTTTAGAAATTGAATAAAATTTTTGTGGTATTCACGCACCAACATACTTTTATATCTCAAATTTTTGAAATCCCCAAATTTCTCCACACAATATTGCTTTATCAAGAATTTTTCCCTGAATTCCTTGATAAAATCCTCTCATTTGAGGTTAGCATCTTCAAATATATGTCATTTATTATATAAATTCCACCATTCCATGGCTATTTATGTTATGTTCATTACTGCCAAAGAATTATTAGATTTAGAGGATAGAACTACTAGAGAAAAAGTAAGACTCTAGCTTACTCAAACAATTTTTGGATGATTCACCTTCACCCTTACCATCAAACTTAGTTATTACTACATTTCTCAGATTTATATCCAACTCCTTACTCACTCTTATCCTTACAACTCTGGATCTCTTTGGTTCTCTATATTCTTCCATTGATCTTTCCAATACATTTCCTCATCCATTAGTTAAGTCTTCTATGACCCATTGTTGTTGGACACTAAATTCTTGCTATTGGGCCATTTGAGTTTTATGTTGAGTCATATCTTTCCTTTGATAGTCCATATGTGTTTGCAATAACTGCACCACTTTAGCAAGATTTCATACCTCCACACTGGTCTCACTCTCACTATGGAAAATCTCATTAACCCTTCTTTCACACTGAGTTCCCTTTTGCCTTAGATTTGTTTGTGGCCTCCTTATAGGTCTTTCAGTGTCTACCTCATCCCTACCTCCCATAGGATTTTTTTAGGACCCACCTCACAAAAATCATGCTATTAAACCTCTAGGTGAAAGAGGTAGAGCATTAGTTATAATTTTCCAATCTATATTGCACTCAGAATTTATAGCCTAGAATCCTTTTTGCTCTAATACCATTTGTAACAACCCAAGCCTCTGGTCTCACTTGGTTGAGCTAAATTAATATAAGTAAATAAAAAAATATTTTTTTTATAAGTTTACTAAGAAAACACAAAAGTTACATTTCTAATTTCTCAAATTTATTTACATGTTCTCAAGGTTTAGATTATCCAAATACATTGTATATGTTCATTGTCTTCTTAGCACAAGCATAGTTAACCATGTTTGGGTCTAATACTCTTGCAAAAAACCACAACATTGGATGATATTGGTAATATCCCATAGGGTAGCCTTTTAGTGGTGTCAGTTAATCTCATTTATCATCCACATATACCGGCATGACGACTGAACCACGACTAGGGTTATCCTCTAGGGCTAATAACATCTAGAGGGGAACACTTATATTTTCTACCTTAACATATTGAACCCTCGAAAAACCATTCGACATGTTCTTTAAATTATATGAAATAGGTTAGCGTATTTATGCTTTCATGACTAACTATTGATTCCTTTAAAATAGAGACAATTAGCACCATGTCAATACCCTAACCTTGGACTTCATTTTTTAAACCCAAGATAAGTCAGAGTAGTTTATCCCATACCAAAATCAGAGGCTATTCTAGATAAGTATACTGAGTAAGGTTTTCATTATAGTTTTATTTGAGTTCAACCCAGATGAAGGTATCCCATACCACCTCTCCATCTTGACCAACCAAGTCTCTTTCGACCATTTTCATCAGTCATCCACAGACTTGAAACTTGTTGTGTGCATTCCAACACCTAAATATTTTCTCAAACTGTAGTATAAGGAATTAGAACCTAAAACTTCTAAGGTTTTTCTTTAAGTTAAATCCATCATCTATCTCTTCATAATACAATATTACAAGATCTTAAGCATTCCTTTTATTTACATACCATAAAAGATAGTCTATTTCTTTTAAAATATGATAGGTTGTCTAAACCCAAACTACATGGTCACAAATAAGATTTTCCACCCAATATCCTTATAGGTTTGACTTCAAAAAATATGCAAGGATAAACCAAAACATTTACCAATTTTCCATATTAAGATATATGCTTTTAGTTTGCACATTAAACCATCTAAATAACCACTCAAAATACAACAAGACCAACATCATACTTTGGATGTATTAAAGTTAATTATAGTATTAACAGGGTTTGTAACTTCCAATATTTCCCTTGGTTCTTTCAAATATTTTTTATTTTAACTCTATGTTTGCCTTGCTTAAGGAACATGATATTAAAAAATATAGCAACCCATTGCAATTCATGCAAAATATAACACTACAAAATTTAACAAGTTTAGACATAGGTTTCATCAGATCTGCTATAAACATGCTTCATCATTAAAATATTAGAAATATTTGTATTTTATCACAAAAAAATCAAAACATAATTATTTTGTCTTTATTTTTTATCATCACCTTCCCGAGTTTGGTCAGGTTAGATTATTAATATCTTATTAAGTAAAATGCAATTCATAGCATATTAAGAAAAATACAAATCCATAAGTCATTATCATTGAGTAGGGAAAATAAGCTTTAATACACTTTAATTACAAATGTTACATTCAGATTCACCAAGCTCAAGGAGACACTTCAAGAACATTTGAGCCTTCATTTTTAAAAATAAATAACAATACATGCACTTCACCCTTTTTAATACAAAGACAAAGCCTTAAACTTTCAATGCTAAATAATCTCGTATCTTCCACCCTAAGGCTTTGACAACCCAAAGTTACTATTATCCACAAATAAACTGTAATTTGACCTATATTAAGGCTACCAAATATGTTTTTTTAATTGATACTTTACTTATGGTGACATGGTAGTAGTAGAGACAATTCTTACTTTGCACATCCTTGAATCAAATTTGCTCTGGTTCATCCAGCATAGCTCCAATGATTTTTGAGAGGATAAAATCTTGAATAGGGGAAACTTAGACAATACCAGGGATAGATACAACTATCTAAATATGAATATACAATATTCTATTATGCACACATGCAACTGCACTAGAAACACTTTAGATAAATTCACCAATCTCCTTACCCAATATTTCCTAGAATTTTAGAACATGTTTCCACAATTAATTTATTTAATTCATCAAGAGATGCCTATAGTTTTAAAGAGATATAAATCTATGGTTTTTCTCTTTCATTTTGTTTCATATGGGATACCATTCATACACTACACCCATCCCAACATCTCTTCTAAATACTATCACATTGTCGCACAACAACATAACAAACTACTCTTGTTTACATTCAAAGTAGTACATAACATAACAACACATTAAATCACGACAATGAAAAACTTTTTTTTTATTTCTATATGGCAAATATATTTCAACACTTCCATTGCTTCATTTACCTTCTACTTGCACGTTATATAGAAATGCAATTATAGTGAAGAATTTTTTTGACATGGTAATAATTTACTAACTATTCCATAGCTTCCAATTACCATTTCTCACTCTAACCATCAAACAATAGCATACAACAACATAAATTCAATCAACTAGATTTAATCATGGTATACGCATTTACAAACCTAGTTCACACGCTTTCCAATAAAACTTGTTTGTTAATACTTTAGTCTCCCTCATCTCTTTCTTTCGTTTGTCTTCTCCAATGTGACTCTCCCCAAAAACAAACCTTACCTTTTTATTTTGTTCTTTCACATCCCAAATGATATGCAAAAATTATGTGAGTTGTTTTTCCTTTTCTCCATGCACAATGCCAATTTGTTGAGCTTCCACTTCTACTTTATGCATGCTCCAAGTAATTGCCCATTCATCATTTCATGTCGCTATATTAACTAACCTTAAGCATAAATGCATTCACCACTTGGAGGTTTTAATACACATAGTTCTAACACTTATACTTATTTTTTTTTAAATTCAAGATGAAGTTATCTTCACAATAGTGTGGACCACTTTATATAAAAATTAAATAAAATAGAATTAATAACGTTATAGCCATTGTCTTATATTTTAAAGCAAAGTAACAATAGCGTTTGTATAGGTTTCCATACATGACAACCTAATGGCATATTAATTCATATATTAAACAAAATATCATTTTGAAACAATATCCTCACACATGATTTAGCAAGCAACCATACACACATGTTATTCTTTAAGAATCTAGTGGATCCCATCATCATCACCACCTAAAGCAATATTTCTCATTCCTTTCCAAACAAGCAATACTTGAATCAATTTAACCCATGTAGAGATGCAATATGCAATGCACCTATATGATATACAAACATGAGTTTCAATGTGCTCGCAATCTAAATCATCACATCCGAGTATCACATTTTCCCTTTGACTAAATTCCTCTTGTTATTGTAACACAACTATCCTATGTTCACAAAAGTTGTTAGTAGTACCATGGTTCATAGAAAAAAGGTAAGTATATGTCTATTTTACTATCCTTTAAAAATCGTGCGAGGAGGGTCGTTACAATTTTACGAGTCTCTAAATTGTAAGCTCTTAAATTTTTTTAATACAAATCCAAATTCCTTCTAGTGGCAATTTAGTGTCAATTTTTTTATCTATTTCATATTTGCATAATACATCATTTGAATTTGTAAATATGTATTCTATCACTGGTCATTAATTATAACAATTGCATAATTTAAACGAATATTATTAATCTAGTTAGCCCTTTATTTTTCTCTTTTTTCATATAAATTGTCATAATATTTGCTATAATAGTAATGGATAAGGCATTGGTCTAGGCATAATTAGAAAGTTATTGTAAATCTTGGTCAAAGAACATCAACTATTTTTCTTTTATTTTTTTATTATCTAGATGAGCATCGACATATAAAGAAATATTATTAGTCCACCTCAAGGGTATCCTTACCCTACTCAGTCGGTCTACAATATTTTTGATAATATTTTCCTAAATTAATGTGGTGGATTTACCAGAGTCTGTAATATTGCTTGTGATCAAGACAATTTTGGGGCATGATTGATATTAAGGGACATAAGAATTTTCCACAACAAGAAGGTTCCTCATTGGGAATCAGAAGGCATAGGAGTAACAAAAAAATGAAGTTGATGCTTTGGAAATCATAAAAGGCTCTCTCAATGCTTGGAAGAATGGAGTTTGGAAGATCATAGTGGAGTTCGACTCTCAAATTTTGGTGGGGTTGCTAGATGAGATTAGGAATTTTAGACCGAGTGTATGGAAAATCAAGAACATAGTGAGTTATATTAAAGCCATTTGGCAATAGTTTGAGGATGCCATTCTAGTTTATTTAGGTAGAGGGAAGAATGAACAACTGACCATTTGGATAATAAGGGAAGTGAGCATCTTGCTAGATAGTTATTGAAATATGATTAGAACATAGATATTGTATATTGGATGTAGATTACTAGCCAATAATAATTTAGGTAATGAAGTGGGGGACTAGGCTATATGTTTATGACGATTAGCCTTTGGTCTAGCATCATGTTGCTACTTGTAGCATTCTTAGTCCCAAATTCATGGTAAGAGAGAAGCAAATTTGGGTTCTCTAGAATAGTATTAATGAAAATTATAATTAGGATAGGAATTTTTGCTCTTTGGATCACCCTACGAATTATGTGGTACAAGAAGATGTTAAATTTAGTTTTATTAGGATCTTAGGACTGTCCAAAAGTGGTAATCTAATTATTGTAACTTTAAATTTGTCTTCCTAAGATAATTTTTGCCTTAAAAAAATATTTGTTCATTCTATCCTTCTCTTTAGCATAGTGGAAAATTGTAAGAAGTCAAAACACTCAAAATAAAAATTTGAAACCACCTTTTAAGATCACATAAAAAATTGGACACCTTATCAAAGAGGTTTCACTCAGTTTCTATACATTTTTCTAAGGTATTTCTAAATCCCCCAAATGAAACCTAGTATTTTTTTTAGTTTCTTTTTTTCATTTTTTAGTTTTTTTCAAACATGTAAGCTAGGTCATTTTTTTTTGTTTATTATAGATATTGTGGTAAAATAGTTACTACCTTCAAAATTACTTTATTTATATATTTATGGTGGGATGACTATGGATTCAAATAAACTACTCTATAGAGGATGGTTGTTTGCATTTTGATTTAGCGTTGTAGCACATTTGGGTGTGAGCACAAATTGATAGAATATTATAAACCTGCTCAATACAATTACGTACATGATATACTATTCAATAATTTGCAAAAAATCTGTCAAGCATATTAGGATTCATTGAACCCCTGACAATGGTAGAAATAATACCGTTGTTTGGTCGGCTAGCTAAACATGCTTGATAATTGTAGAAAGTCAGTATGATTGTGCTAGCTAAACATACATCACACAAAACCAAAGGAAGGTGAGAACACTATGAAAATGAAGGATGAGATGTTTGTCTCAAAATATTTTAACCATAGCTTTGTAGGAAGAAGACATGATCGTGAGGCGAGTTAACATGACACCCCTACTCATCCATATCGTTTAATTCTTTAGCATCCTTCTTGAACTTGCCACCTTGGTAGTTGGATCTATTTTTGACCTCTTGCTTGTTCTTATGTTCTCTTTTGGGTTTCTTGTTCTATTCCTTCTCCCATTTAATAAAACTCACATTTTTTTGCTTCTTGAGTTCATCGTTTTCCATTTCGGATAAATTTTGATAGTTAAAGTATGACTTTATCATCTCTTAATTAGCTTCTTGTTTTCTTGCTAGGTCAAAAATAGTTGGTAAATTGATAGGATTATGCTTGTTTAACATCGTCACCATATTCATTTCTTTGTTGCTTTCATATTGGGATACATATTTCAGAAATTGAATAAAATTTTACTATTATATCTCAAATTTTTGAAATCCCCAAATTTATCCACATAATATTGCTTTTTCAGGAATTTGTCCCTGAATTCCTTGATAAAATCCTCTCATTTGAGGTTAGCAACTTCAACTCTATTCCCTTTATTATATAAATTCCACCATTCCATGGCTATTTATGTCATGTTCATTACTGCCAAAGAAATATTGGATTTAGAGGATAGAACTACTAGAGAAAAAGTAAGACTCTAGATTACTCAAACAATTTTTGGCGGATTCACCATCACCCTTACCATCAAACTTAGTTATTACTACATTTCTCATATTTCTATCCAACTCCTTACTCAATATTATGCTTACAACACTGGACCTCTTTGGTTCTCTATATTCTTCCATTGACCTTTCCAATCCATTTCCTCATCCATTAGTTAAGTCTTCTATGACCCGTTGTTGTTGGACACTAAAATCTTGCTATTGGGCCATGTGAGTTTTATGTTGAGTCATATATTTCCTTTGGTAGTCCATATGTTTTTGCAATAATTGCACCACTTTAGCAGCGTTTCCTACCTCCACACTGGTCTCACTCTCACTATGGAAAATCTCATTAACCCTTCTTTCACACTGAGTTCCTTTTTGCCTTAGATTTGTCTATGGCCTCCTTATAGGTATTTTAGTGTCTTCCTCCTCCCTGCCTCCCATAGGATTTCTTGAGGACCCACCTCACAATAATCATACTATTAAACCTCTAGGTGAAAGAGGTAGAGCATTAGTTATAATTTTCCAATCTATCTTGCACTCAGAATCTATAGCCTAGAATCAATTTTGCTCTAATACCATTTGTAACAACCCAAGCCTCTGGTCTCACTTGGTTGAGCTAAATTAATATAAGCAAATAAGAAAATATTTTTTTTATAATTTTACTAATTAAACACAAAAGTTACATTTCAAAGTTCTCAAATTTATTTACATGTTCTCATGGTTTAGATCATCCAAAGACATTGTATATGTTCATTGTCTTCTTAGCACAAGCATAGTTAACCATTTTTGGGTCTAATACTCTTGCAAAAAACCACCAAATTGGATGATATTGGTCATAACCCATAGGGTAGCCTTTTAGTGGTGTCAATTAATCTCATTTATCATCCACATATACGGGCATGACGACTGAACCATGACTAGGGTTATACTCTAGGGCCCATAACACCTAGAGGGAACACTAATATTTTCTACCTCAACATATTGAACCCTCGGCCAACCATTCAACATGTTATTTAAATTATATGAAATAGGTTAGCGTATTTATGCTTTCGTGACTAACTATTGATTCCCTTAAAATAGAGATAATTAGCATCATGTCAATACCCTAACCTTGGACTTCATTTTTTAAACCCAAGATAAGTTAGATAGTTTATCTCATACCAAACTCAGAGGCTATTCTAGCTAAGTATACTGAGTAAGGTTTTCATCACAGTGTTATTCGAGTTCAACCCGGATAAAGGTATCCCATACCACCTCTCCATATTGACCAACCAAGTCTCTTTCGACCATTTTCATCAGTCATCCACGGACTCGAAACTTGTTGTGTGCATTCCAGAACCTATATATTTTCTCAAATAGTAGTATAAGGAATTAGAAAATAAACCTTCTAAGGTTTTTCTTTAATTTAAATCCATCATCTATCTCTTCATAATACAATATTACAAAATCTTAAGAATTACTTTTATTTACATACCATAAAATATAGTCTATTTCTTTAAAAAGATGATAGGTTGTCTAAACCCAAACTACATGGTCACAAATAAGATTTTCCACCCAATATCCTTATAGGTTTGACTTCCAAAAATATGCAAGGATAACCCAAAACATTTACCAATTTTCCATATTAAGATATATGCTTTTAGTTTCCACATTAAACCATCTAAATAACTGTAGACACCAAAACGACACCAATCCAATTATGTGACTGCAAACACTGATCACTTTGAAACACACAGCCCCTAGGGCAGCCCTCAGAGGTTAAACAGTGGTCCTAACCACTTTCATAGCAATTTTGTAAGGTCAAAAGGCAATTTGGCACATTCAGGCACTTTGCCCAGTATTCGTCTCACCCAGGGACGAATACTAACTGGGATTCGTCTCACCCAGGGACGAATTCTAAATTCGTCTTTGGTCAGGACGAATTCCAGGTTTAACGGGCAAAAAGAAGAATGCCGCCAAGTGGCAGCCGAGGACAATCAATTATTGCCTCCTGCCGTGCATGCGCGTGTAGGTGGGTAGGTTGGCAGTTAGAGGACTGTCACAAAGGCAGTCATGGAAGCCCAAGTCAGGGAGGAGTCTCCTCCCTCTTGGGAAGGCATGGCCGCCACATGGCATCCCTGCATGCCCCTCCAAAGAGACCCCATGGGTCTATAAAATGGTGGACTTTCCCACCCAAATGAGGACAAGTTGGAGGCATTTTCAAGCAACGAAGTGCTGCCAAATTGAACACCCTATTGCACCCTTTTTCGATTCACCTTTTCACATCCATTAATCTCTTTCGCAAGAGAGGTTATTGGGTGGCTTTTGGAAGCGTGGATCCGAACCCAAACCCAAAATTTGACCACCTTAATCCACCAATTTTCCGACAACCCATCCCAAGAGATTTTGGGCCCATCCCTAGTGGATTGGTGCCGAAATCAAGTTCCAACGGTGGGTGGCCCACTCGGGCACCCCGCACTTTTTTTAGTTTCATTCTAATTTGCTTTCTATCATTTATTCATTTCACATTACACTCTATGCTGACTAGATAGTTCATGTATTTAATTTCGTAATACTTTAATCAAATTTCATCATATGCTTGTCGCTTTTGTCGCTTTTGTTGTCCCACTGACTTGCAGGTAGCGACGCCAAATTCCCACTGATGGAGGTCAAATTGGGAGAATCCGACCATCTGGGTCATCCCAAAATGGCCCCAATTACTTAACCCCTCTGTTTGCAGGTGTTTTGGAGATCCCGAGGTGTGACATTGGAGCGGCATCAACTCGGCGTCCTAACACAGTCGAATTCGTCCCACCCGGGGACGAATAACAGCAGAATTCGTCCTGCCCAGGGACGAATTCTAGTTGAAAGTAGATTGGCCGACTGTTTCAATGGCAGTGGCCCTCTGGTAATGTCTTCTGACCTCTGTAAGATTTGCAAGTCATTTAGGATCATTTCATGCATCATTTTAGTCAGTCTTAGGCATACATCTTTTATTAATTTCAAGGAACAAACTTTTCCTATTTGCAGTAGGTGCTACTAACTCTTTTTGTTGTTTCTTTGAACGCAGGAGGAGCAGCAAAGATCGAAGACCCATCAACACCAGTGGCGGCAACGCTTTGGCCCGCCCATTTTGCATGTGGGCACGCGAAAAGAAGATCACTATTCACTTTTGTAATGGAAACATGCTAACTCTCCTAGCCCCTAAAAAGGGAGGAGATGTATTGTAACCGAGTTGGAATCACATTAATAAAAAGGGCTGTGCTCCTGCTTTCTCCTTTTACGTTTGGTTTTGATTCGATTATATCCGCTTTATTTCGTGCATCAAGCTAGTTAGTTTACATTGCAGCAATTAGTGTTTCTTTTTATTTCCGGAATCTCGTGCTTTCAGTGGCGATCACGGTGGGACCCTGTCCCCTGGTTTTTAAGATCAAGTAACTGATCCATTTTTGTGTTTTGTGCTTGACAAGTACCATTTTTCAATTTTTGACTATAATTCGTCTTTGACTATGGCGATTACTTTATTGTAATTCGTCTGACCCTGGGACGAATTCAAATTCGTCTCAGGTAGGGACGAATTCTGTTCTGTAATTCGTCTCACAGAGGGACGAATTTTTGTCTATAAATTTTTAGAGCCGAAGATCAGAAACAACAAGTCTGGGCAGAAAAGAGGTAAGGTTCCAAAACTGTCTCTGTCATTTTTTTTGATTTTTTGTTTCTATTTTTTGTCAATTCTTGCGTGCTTAGGGAAAGTAGTGGTTGCTTGCATGTTTCAATTTTAATTAAAATAAACCACACACACATCACGTGATATCTTTAAACCAAGGAGCTGGTCGTAAGACCTCAGCCCTTGATCAAGACCAACGGTGGGTTCATCACCACCTTGGCTTGATTTTGCATCCATTTCCCCGATTGTCACTGTTGTTAGGCGTAAATCCTGACGAAAGCTGACCGAGTGTCATTGGGGTGATTCCCATGCACGCGAGGATAAGTCTTCTATGGTAGGTGTCATTAACAGGACAATCCCCCTTTCGTACCGCCTATGTTCCACGTACCATCTGCTCTCACGTACCTATAGTTTCCCTCTCGTAAGGGCGGGTATATAGAGAGGTTGGTATATCGGTCCGACAATGGTATATTGAAGGGGCGACCATTTATGGGAGTCATATGAGCCAACATTCTGCATTTAAACGTTCTTCAAAACTTTCAAAAACAAAACAAAATCATCAAAATGCACTAAAACCAGTCTAGGACACACCATTAATCTTTAAAAGAGATAATCACCATTTGTGTATGTGTGTGTTCATTTCTGCTTAGTGTAACAAAAAAAATCAAAAAAATCATAAACAAAAGATAAAAATCTATGCATTTTGTCACTCGCTCCAAAAAGCTCCAAGGATTCCCGCAATCGCTTGGTCATCCCCAAAATGCCCCAAAGGTGTCCATGAACCCTTTGGTCAACCCAAAAGCACCCCAAAGGTGCCCATAAGTGATGCAAGAGCATCCAAAAAAATATGGGAAATCTTATATTTTTCCCTAAATTTTAGTGCATCTTGTCGGGGCCATAACTTCTCAACCGTAGCTCCGATTGACACGAAATTTTACAGGTAGAAAACCAGTTTTTGGGGCCAAATTCCATCATCTAGTGCCCCGAAATTAGGTTTTAAAATTGCTCACCTAATTTTTTATGCTTTTTGAGCTGTTCGGAGGTCAATATCTCCTAATGTATTTAGAGTTAGGACTTGAAACTTCATTTTTGTCTTATCTATTGTAAGAGGGATGCGCACCCCAATTTTGGGCCCCATCTGACTCATTTTCAATTTTTAGGGTTTTTAGAGAGACATCATCATGGTGCTCACCCGTAGCCAAGCCCAATCACGGGCGGATGCTATGGGGAATATCCAAGGAGGCACAAGTCACCTCCAGTATAGCCCCAAGGATTTGGTCATACCACCTTGGTGGCCTGACACACAAGGCAGACCCCTCCACACCTTAACGGAAAGGGACTATAGGGGCACCTCTTCTAGGGGCACTCCTGTTCAGCATAGCACCCAACACACACCCTTCCATGAGGGGTACATCCATAGGAGAGCTCCCTTAGATGCTCGCTATGAGTGGTCACCATGCGATGAAGCGCTAGGTCAACATAGGGTTCGACGGGAGGAACCACATGATTACACTATCCCTCCTTCACCCCCTCTAGTTGTCAGGACTACAAGGACAAATCCAGAGCACAAGGCTCCTCAGGTAGGGTGAGCCAACTCCATCCGTCCCCTTTTCACTTATGAAAGAGAGCACGAGGAAGACCCCTACCTTCCTCAAGAGCAATATACATTGTGGGAGCAATACGCCTCCGCAAATGCTATCTATCGAGATCACTCACTGAGGCCAAAGCCTCGAGGGAATGCCGCTACCCCCAACAGAGGGAGGTGGCCTATAGAGATCTTGGATCACTATGACCAAGATAGATATGTAGGAGAGGCGTCTAACCCTTCTAGACATGAGATGACAAGACCAACTATCTTAGAATCTGTCGAGCATTTCGCACATCGGATGCAACTCACGCAACTTGAGCTAGAATGACAACAGTTAGAGCAATGGTATCTTCTAAATAAAGAGCACCTTCAGCACCAGAAGGATGAGTTGTTCCAACACACTATGCAGGAGAGGACTCCAACCCCTCACACGCATAAGACAAAACATTATGAGAGGCACAACCCCCGGGTGCGAGACAAGTCTCCGCGACCTTATCAAGCACCACCCTCGATGCCTCCTAGACATGAGCGGGAGGCCACTCCTATAACCAATGACGGGCGCCTTCCTCAGGAACCCACTCAGGTTTATGGGCCACCCTTAGAAATTCATCAAGAAGCCTCTGAGGAATCAGAGCGAGAAGAAGAGCGGGATGAAAAGCCCTACCAAGGCATGGGGGTGCTATCTAGCCACCCCTCCATAGGCCCCAAGTTCCTCAACAAGAACCAACCAAAGAGGAGGAGCTCAAATCTCCCGATACATGCAAAGCGCTAGAGCACTTAGAGTCGGTAGAGACCAAGATTTTGGAGCTCCCAAGGCCCAACTTACATGAGGCTCCTTTCAAGGGAGAGGATCAACCCTTAACCGTAGGGCACCCGCGTCCTCCATGTCTTAGAATCTCTAGATTTTGATGAGCTGTACTCACTGGCGAAGGTGAGGATAAAACAGAGATAGCCCACAACAATCACATGCGACAACATCGACATCCCATAAATATCGATGAAGCAATTCAATAGCTAAACATAATACTAGGGCATGAGTGGCGCGTTAACCCACCGTAGTGGGACCAAGCGTTACATCCGCCACTTTGGGCATACAAAGATCAACTTTCGCCCAGAGACCCCATAGCAACATCAGTGTCGAGGGCAGATCCTGTCCTCATCTCCATGCATAGGGCCGATCCATTCGTGCCAATACCTCCAGAGCCAGATCCAGAGCGCAAAGACCATCAAGCTAGGGGTACCTCTATCCCCTGAAGAGCCATAGTCAAAACCACACCAAAAGCTCCAAGGATTATCGCAATCACTTGGTCAACCCAAAAGCTCCAAGGATTATCGCAATCGCTTGGTCACCCCAAAAGCTCCAAGGATTATCGCAATCGCTTGGTCAACCCCAAAAGCTCCAAGGATTATCACAATCGCTTGGTCAACCCCAAAAGCTCCAAGGATTATCGCAATCACTTGGTCAACCCCAAAAGCTCCAAGGATTATCGCAATCGCTTGGTCAAACCCAAAATGCTCCAAGGATTATCGCAATCGCTTGGTCAAACCCAAAATCTCCAAGGATTATCGCAATCGCTTGGTCACCCCAAAAGCTCCAAGGATTATCACAATCGCTTGGTCAATCCCAAAATGCTCCAAGGATTCTTTAAATCGCTTGGTCAATCCCAAAATGCTCCAAGGATTATCACAATCACTTGGTCAATCCCAAAATGCTCCAAGGATTCTTAAAATCACTTGGTCAAATCCCAAAATGCTCCAAGGATCCCTAAAATCGCTTGGTCAAATCCCAAAATGCTCCAAGGATTTCCACAATCGCTTGGTCAAAAATAAGAAAAGTCAAAATTCAAAAATCATCAAAAATAACAAAAATTTGCATCTCATTTCTAGGCATGCTCAAATTCATCAATAGAGAGCTCTTCTCGCATCTCATCTTCATATTCACAAAAATCAATCCATCAAAAATACAAAAATATGTAGCTGCATTAAGCATCGCATCCATACATTGCATATTTGTGGTCGTACAGGTCAAAGGCACCATAGACTGTAATTATTCTGCTAAGTCCATCTTGTTCCACACTTTTCCATTTTACAAAATAGCAAACAAATGCCATTTACTGTTGTTTACCACAATAGAGTCAGTGGTCTTATAATGTATCAAGAGTTTTCGTAATTCAGTCATCATTTTGCTCTCTAGCCACGTAATGTACCGAGTCAGACAGATTTTACGAAGGTAGAGTTACACTTGAAATACGCCTTGTTACGTAGCATCCCAACACAAATTAAAACACATAAAAATTCCCAAGTTGTGTGAACGAAAGATGAAACCTGCACAGTAATCCAGGTCACCATAAGCGAAACGGTTATCTTGCTCATCCCCCTGTGCGAATGGTTCTAGAATGCTGAGAATTGATAAAAGGATGAGCTCTTCCCTATCCATTCACCTTAATACACAATGGTTTTTACCACTACCAAATCCCAATCATAGTTGGTTCCCAAAGTTGTAAGGATTCGTACTACACGTCCCTGCCAAGGATGGGTAGTCATCCCCAAGACCTAAAAGGATCAATGCCATTCACAAACAAAATTCCAATAAATCATCATCCTAACACTTTCCATTCACCTTTGGTCTCCAAGTCGTAAGGATTCGTACTATCCGCCCCTAACCAGGATGGGTAGTCATCCCCAAGGCCTAAAAGATCAATACCCTTACTTCATAATCTCCATCATCCCCTTGGTCCCCAATGTCGTAAGGATTCATACTATCCGCCCCTAACCAGGATGGGTAGTCATCCCCAAGGCCACGAGGATCAAGGCCATTCACAAGCTCAAACTCACAACCGCTCAAAATACAAAATCAAGTAACAGTGGTTATCACCACTATTCAAAATCCTTGCTCAAAAAGAAAAATAAATAGAAAAATAAACAGTGATTTGCATCACTATATAGACGAGCAAGTCTCCCAAATCATTCAGCCAATAAATAACCTGAACTTGAATCTTTGGAATTCTCAGCATTCAAAAACCATCTAGGTGATCCTCATTACAGGTTTGGTTGACAACCTATCTGGCAATGGTGGTATCCTACCCGCATGACGATATGTCTGTCACATTCACTTTGCGTATATGCAGACCAATGTTTGCATAAGGATGAGCTAGCTTATGGTATCCTAGATAACACCGCAGATTAATCTAACTAAATACAACAAAGGAGTTAGTGGAGCTAATTAGGTGATCCTCGATACAGGTTCGGTTGAAAGCCCATATAGCACTGGCGGTATCCCGACAAATACCACATAAATGAACTCAATTGCACACACAGGGATGTGAAATAGCTTGGTCAAAAACAAGTCCGATTCATACCTTGTCCAAAAGTCTTGTAAGATAAAGTACAATCATGGCTAGTGAGTTAAAACCGTCTGAGTCTCAGAAAACCTTAGCTACATTTCTAAACCAACTGCGCTACTTTTCATCCTTACAATACCATCAAGAAAATACAAAAAAAAAAAACCACATGTATACATACAAAGTCATCCACTACAGCAATCGCATAAAAACAAAATCACAAAGTCCTAAACAGTCTATGGTGCCCTAACCAAACAACACAAATTCAATTCATCCATTACATTTTGCATATCACATATATATCAAAAACATTTGCATTTATCATACCATATACATCCATTAACATAAGCATGCATCCATCAACATCAATCATTGTGCATAACATAAAATAATGACATATACACAAAGCAAGAAAATCAAAACAACAAAAACAGCAAATATCCACAAACAAAAAACAATAAACATTGCCAGACACAAGTGCTCTTGCACTTAACACTCAATGGCATAGCAAAACTGATGTCGGGGTTTACATTGTCACTATCCTACTCCCGAAGAAGGCTACCATAGCCGGACCGCTCCATGGGAAGATGGATTTTTGACAATTTCACCCCCAAATGATGTCACAAAAGGGTCAAAACCCACACAAAAACAACAAATAAATGCAACACAAAAACAAAAAGCAATAAGCATTGTCGGACACAAGTGCTCTTGCACTTAACCTCTTGGCATAGAAAATCGATGTCGGGGCTCAAATTGTCACTCTCCTACTTCCCCAAGAAGGCTACCATAGCCGGACCGCTCCATGGGAAGACGGACTTTCGACACTTTCACCCCATTATGGCATCACCAAAAGGGTTACCACCCACCAAAAATAGGTCTAAATGTTGGAAAAATTGCACATGCTTAACGATAAACCATCTAAAGGCACCCTTGCACAAGTCATCTTGGGTCAAGCGACTCGTCGCTTTTCTCATGAAGGTCATTCCCTCATCGATTCGTCGCTTGAGGGGGTAGTCACACTTAGTCACCAATCAACAAACACACACCCAATCAAGGCAATGACATGCATTCAAAGAATCATTGACAAAGACAATCACGCTCCTGCTTGGGGCAGAAAACAAGCAATAATCACAAATTGATCAAACACTTGGCATTCCCGAAGCATGAACACAAGGTTCCCCTATGGACAAAAGGTTGCGCCCTTTGCCTAATCATGACTGATCAATGTCCAAGCTCAAGTCACACCTCACCAAAATAGGTTAATACTTGAAATCAAATTCCTTAGCTCGTCAGAAGCAAGGATTCAAGAATGCATGCCCTTTCCATGCTTGGGGCATCAAAAGTTGGTTAGGTTACCAAGAAACCCTAATCATTAGTGCTTTGGTTATCTATTTTTGCTCGACACTGCGCCATGCACAACGCATCCCAAAAAGGGGCATCTGTAGACACCAAAACAGCACCAATCCGATTATGTGACTGCAAACACCGATCGCTTTGACACACACAGCCCCTAGGGCAGCCCTCAAAGGTTAAACAGTGGTCCTAACCACTTTCATAGCAATTTTGTAAGGTCAAGAAGCAATTTGGCACATTCAGGCACTTTGCTCAGTATTCGTCTCACCCAGGGACGAATACTAACTGGGATTCGTCTCACCCAGGGACGAATTCTAAATTCGTCTTTGGTCAGGATGAATTCCAGGTTTAACGGGCAAAAAGAAGAATGCCGCCAAGTGGCAGCCGAGGACAGTCAATTATTGCCTCCTGCCGTGCATGCGCGTGTAGGTGGGTAGGTTGGCAGTTAGAGGACTGTCACAAAGGCAGTCATGGAAGCCCAAGTCAGGGAGGAGTCTCCTCCCTCTTGGGAAGGCATGGCCGCCACATGGCATCCCTGCATGCCCCTCCAAAGAGACCCCATGGGTCTATAAAATGGTGGACTTTCCCACCCAAAAGAGGACAAGTTGGAGGCATTTTCAAGCAACGAAGTGCTGCCAAATTGAACACCCTATTGCACCCTTTTTTGATTCACCTTTTCACATCCATTAATCTCTTTCACAAGAGAGGTTATTGGGTGGCTTTTGGAAGCGTGGATCCAAACCCAAACCCAACATTTGACCACCTTAATCCACCAATTTGCCGACAACCCATCCCAAGAGATTTTGGGCCCATCCCTAGTGGATTGGCGTCAAAATCAAGTTCCAACGGTGGGCGGCCCGCTTGGGCACCCCACACTTTTTGTTAGTTTCATTCTAATTTGATTTCTATCATTTATTCATTTCACATTACACTCTATGCTGTTTAGATAGTTCACAATCTTGATTTCAGAAGACATTTATCAAATATTATCATGCTTTGTCGATTTTGTGGCCCTCACTAACTTGCAGGTAGCAACATCAGAATTCCCTTGATGATAGAGGTCAAATTGGGAGAATCCGACCATCTGGGTCATCCCAAAATGGCCCCAATTACTTAACCCCTTTGTTTGCAGGTGTTTTGGAGATCTCGAGGTTTGACATTTAGAGTGGCATCAACTTGGCTTTCCTAACACAGTCGAATTCGTCCCACCCGGGGACGAATAATAGCAGAATTCGTCCTGACCAGGGACGAATTCTAGTTGAAAGTAGATTGGCCGATTGTTTCAATGGCAGTGGCCCTCTGGTAATGTCTTCTGACCTCTGTCAGATTTGCAAGTCATTTAGGATCATTTCATGCATCATTTTAGTCAGTCTTAGGCATACATCTTTCATTAATTTCAAGGAACAAACTTTTCCTATTTGCAGCAGGTGCTACTAACTCTTTTTGTTGTTTCTTTGAACGCAGGAGGAGCAGCAAAGATCGAAGACCCATCAACACCAGCGGCGGCAACGCTTTGGCCCGCCCATTTTGCATGTGGGCACGCGAAAGAAGATCACTATTCACTTTTGTAACGGAAACATGCTAACTCTCCTAGCCCCTAAAAGGGGAGGAGATGTATTGTAACCGAGTTGGAATCACATTAATAAAAAGGGTTGTGCTCCTGCTTTCTCCTTTTACGTTTGGTTTTGATTCGATTATATCCACTTTATTTCATGCATCAAGCTAGTTAGTTTACATTGCAGCAATTAGTGTTTCTTTTTATTTTCGGAATCTCGTGCTTTCAATAACTATTCAAATGACATCAAGACCAACATCATACTTTGGATGTATTAAATTTAATTATAGTATTAACAGGGTTTGTAACTTCCAATATTTCCCTTGGTTCTTTCAAATATTTTTCGGTTTAACTCTATTTTTGCCTTACTTAAGGAACATGATATTACAAAACATAGCAACCCATTGCAATTCATGCAAAAGATAATACTACAGAATTTAACCAGTTTAGACATAGGTTTCATAGGATCCACTATAAACATGCTTCACCATCAAAATATTAGAAATATTTTTAGTTTATAACAAAAAACTCAAAACATAATTATTTTCTCTTTATTTTTTATCATAACCTTCCCGAGTTTGGTCAGGTTGGTTTATTATTATCTTATTAAGTAAAATGTAATTCACAGTGTATTAAGAAAAATACAAATCCATAAGTCATTATCATTGAGTAGGGAAAAGAAGCTTTAATACACTTTAATTACAAATGTTACATTCAGCTTCACCAAGCTCAAGGAGACACTTCAAGAACATTTGAGTCTTCGTTTTTAAAAATAAATAACAATACATGCACTTCACCCTTTTTAATACAAAGACAAAGCCTTATGCTTTCACTACTAAATAATCTTGTATCTTCCACCCTAAGGCTTTGACAACCCAAATTTACTATTATCGACATATAAACTGTAATTTGACCTAGACTAAGGCTACCAAATATGTTTTTTTAATTGATACTTTACTTATGGTGACCTGGTAGTAGTAGAGACAATTCTTACCTTGCACATCCTTGAATCAAATCTGCTCTGGTTTATCCAGCATATCTCCAATGATTTTTGAGAGCATAAAATATTGAATAGGGCAAACTTAGACAATGCCAAGGATAAAATACGACTATCTAAATATGAATATGCAATATTCTATTATGCACACATGCAAATGCACTAATCTCCTTACCTGATATTTCCTAGAATTTTAGAACATGTTTTCACAATTAATTTTTTTAATTTATCAAGAGATGCCTATATTTTTAAAGAGATATAAATATAATGTTTTCCTATTTCATTCTATTTCAAATGGGATACCATTCATACACTACACCCATCCCAATCACTCTTCTAAATACTATCACATTGTCGCACAACAACATAACAAACTACTATTGTTTACATCCAAAGTAGTACACAACATAAAAACACATTAAATAACAACAATGCCAAATTTATCTTTTTCTTTCTATATGGCAAAGATATTTCAACACTTCCATTGCTTCATTTACCTTCTACTTTCACATTATATAGCAATGCAATTATAGTGAAGAGTTTTTTTGACATGGTAATAATTTACTAACTATTCAATTGCTTCCAATTACCATTTCTCACTCCAACCATTCAACAATAGCACACAACAACATAAATTCAATCAACTAGATTTAATCATGGTATACGCATTTACAAACCTAGTTCACACGCTTTCCAATAAAACTTGTTTGTTAATATTTCAGTCTCCCTCAGCTCTTTGATGGCAAGCCGGGATTCACACAAACACATTCACAGTAATTTCATGGTAATTTCATTAAAAATAGCTTAATACGGTTTACAGTAGTCTCTCCAGTATACCACTTCTCCCCCCCAATCCCGAACTTCACCATCCCCCATCCTTACAGCATTTCGGGTTTTTAACGAGGCCCCCGATCCTCTCGGCCATCAATGCCCTGCCTAACAAATTCAAATTCTAATTTTCCCTCCCTCGGTCGAACTTCCCAAATTTTGTCATAAATGGCCACTGCCTTACCCACCATGAAAACCTCATTAAAGATCTTCTCTGACCTGCAAACGCCGCCTTGGTCAGATCGTCCTTTCGCGCCTCTGTTTCGCCCATAATGTCCATGCTCTGTACTGTTGTGAAGACCATTCCCATCTTAATACACGCGGTCGCCAATTTCAATTTCAATCTTCGTGGCAGCCCGCGCGTTTAATTAATTAATTTTTTTCTGCTTTGTCTTCGACTGACCGTGCCACTTTAACACACGTGGAGGTCGCGTGTCACTATGGCTTTCCTTCTCATTTGAACACGTGTCCACAAGCTTGTCTTCATACTTGTCGCGATACCGCGACATGTCGCGATATCGCGACATGTCGCGATATCGCGACCCACTGTCCCTTTGCTTTCACCTTGGCGGAAAAAGTCGCGATATCGCGACATGTCGCGATATCGCGACCCAACGGTCACCTCTCTTCCGTTTGCAAATGATGTCGCGATATCGCGACGTCGCGACGTCGCGATATCGCGACCAAAACCTTCTCCCCTTCTTCGTCTGCACCGAGCCTTTGATTTTAATTGCCAACTGTTCAACGCTATTGAAGTCGGAACAAGAGTCGCGATATCGCGACTCAAACTGGCCATTGCCCTTCCGAAGCTTTGGGGTCACGATTTCGCGACATGTCGCGAAATCGCGACATGTCAGATTTCACGACCCCAACGCAACTTGTGCCTTTACACTAAAACTTCCTCTTCTTTTTACAAAACCTCCCTCTTGGGCCAAGATTCGAAACAAACCCAACACAAGTACTTAGAAAATAAAAGCAAACAATAAAATGATTTGGAGGATGCAAGATTGCTCCTTGACCACCGGATGCTCCTGCATCAGACACCCGGGGTAGATAAAAAAAAAGTGACCCTCACTTTTGTTTGGCTAAGGGGAGACCCAAGCGGTCAACTTCCGTCTTCGACAACCAAGTCGCATCTTCAGTTGGTCTGCCCCTCCACTTGATCAAATACTCAGTATACTGCCTGTTTCGGGTGCTCCGGCCTTCACGGGTATCTAATACTTCCTCGGCCTCATATGTGCTTGGAGTAGAGGCTGGAAATTGCCATGGTTCTGGACTTTGCATGTCTGTACTTTCTCCCTCATGATATTCCACGAGATCTGAAATATTAAAAATAGGTGAAATATCAAGCCAACTCGGCAATTTCACTTCATACGCATTTCCTGACTCCCGCTTTCCCAGTATTTTGCATGGCCCAAACTTTTTCATCTTCAATTTATTGTAAGTCTTGGCAGGAAATCTCTCCTTCCTGAGATACACCATAACCTCATCTCCAATCTCGAACTCCTTGAACCGCCGCTTCTGGTCTGCCCTTGTCTTATATTGACTGTTCATTTTTGTAATCTGTCTTCTTACTTCCTCATGCAGACTTTTTATATGCTCTGCAAATTCTTCTGCCTCGGCACTACATTTTTCTCTTCTGTCCAACTTTCTTAGCTCAGACACATTCCTCGGGTTGTTTCCATATACTATCTGGAACGGTGATTTATTTGTGCTTTTATTAACTGAACTGTTATATGCAAACTCTGCCTGTGGTAAGACCAAATCCCATCCCTTGGGTTGATCCACTATCAAACACCGCAGTAAATTGCCCAGGCTTCTATTGACCACCTTCGTCTGCCCATCTGTCTGTGGATGGTATGCTGAACTGAATTTCAAGTCTGTCTTCAATTTCTTCCACAGAGTTCTCCAGAAATACCCAACAAACTTTGTATCTCTGTCTGAAACTATACTTCTCGGTAAACCGTGAAGTCGTACCACTTCTTTGAAGAACAACCCAGCAATGTGAACTGCATCACTTGTCTTTTGGCAGGGAATAAAATGTGCCATTTTGGAGAACCGGTCCACCACCACAAATATTGAATCATTTCCTCTCTGTGTTCTCGGCAATCCAAGAACAAAATCCATGCTTATGTCCTCCCATGGTCTCTCAGGCACAGGTAATGGCTGGTACAGTCCTGTATTTTGTTTTACACCCTTTGCCATCTGGCATATTCTGCAACTTTGCACAAACTTCCGTACATCTTGCCGAAGTTGTGGCCAGTAGTAATTTTCCTCAATCAAGGCAATGGTCTTATCCCTACCAAAATGCCCAGCCAATCCTTCGCTGTGCTTTTCTTTGATTAAATTCTCCCGCATGGAACTTACGGGAATGCACAACTTACTACCCTTGAACAAGCATCCCGTCTTGGATTAAGAAATCCAACCATTTTGTTCTATCCATAGTAAGAGGTATTGAGCAAGCCTTCCGGGCTTACGCAAAATCCGGATCTGCAGGGTATAGACCCTTCAGTTCTTCAAACCCCACTACTTCCACTTGTCAATGCGGTCAGTGAGTCGCGCTTACGCTTAAGGCATCCGCAACCCTGTTTGACTTCCCACTTCGTAGCTCGGTACAAAGGTATAACTTTGGAGGAACTCCACCCATTTCATGTGCCTTTGGTTCGGTTTTGTCCGATTGTTAATGTATTGCAAAGCTCGATGGTCGATAAAAAGTACAAACTCCTTTGGTAATAAATAATGTCTCCACTTTTTCGGGGCACGAACTATAGCATAAAATTCTTGATCATAGACCGAATACTTTTTCCGCGCATCATTTAACTTCTCACTTGAAATAAGCAAGCTGGCTTGCCTCCTTGACTCAAGTACGGCCCCTATTGCATCGCCACTGGCATCACGAGTCCACCGAAATACCTTGTTGAAGTCTGGAAGTGCCAAAACAGGCTGCTCGATAACTTTTCTTTTTAATGTATCAAAGCTCCTTTCAGCTCCTGATGTCCATTTGAACTCCTTTTTATCTCCCCTCATTGTCTCTGTGAGAGGTGCACAAATACTGCTGAAGTTCTTTATGAACTTCCTATAAAAACTGGCCAGACCATGGAATGACCTCACTTCAGTTGTGCTCCTTGGAGTAGGCCATTCAATGATGGCTCTCACCTTTTCGGGGTCCATCTTCAGGCCTTCTGCTGAGATTACAAACCCCAAGTATACCAATTCCTTCTTGACAAAATTACACTTTTTCAAATTTATTAATAACTGTTCTTCTTGCAGCTTTTCAAAGACTCTCCGATATGCATCGGGTGTTCCTCCAGGGTCCGGCTAAATATCAATATATCATCTAAATAAACAATAACAAACTTTCCCAGAAATTCTTTCGAGTACTTCATTCATCGGCCGCATGAAGGTACTTGGTGCATTGGACGAGTCCAAAGGGCATGACCAACCACTCAAACAGGCCTTCTCTTGTCTTGAAGGTTGTCTTCCATTCATCCCCCTCTCGGATACGGATCCGATGATAACCACTTTTCAGGTCAATCTTTGTGAAGTACTCGGCTCCACTTAAAGCAGTCCATGATATCATCCATTCTTGGTAACGGGAATCTGTACTTAATAGTAATTTTGTTGATGGCCCGTGAATCAGTACACATCCTCCATTCCCCATCCTTCTTTGGCGCCGACACTTGCGAGTCTTGCGCATGGACTCAAACTTTCCCGAATTAATCCCTTTTCTAATAATTCTTGGACCTGTCTATTTAACTCCTCGGTCTCTACGGGTGTCATCCTGTGTGCGACTTTATTTGGCGAGGCTTGATCCTGGTACTAAATCTATATGATGGCTAATTTTTCTCACGGGGGGTAAGCCCTCAGGCACATTGTCAGACACAATGTCTGGAAATTCCTCCAGCAGATTTAGAATTTCTGTTGGGGTATCCCGGCATTCCTTCCCCCTAACTCTAGGGATTATTGCATAACATAAATGTTCATGCTTTAACCCGTTCAGAAACTCTCTCCCCTCAACTAAACAGACTTTGGAAATATTACATACCTTTTCATCTGTATCCTTCAAGGGCTTTAGTTTATGGCGTACACCATTCTTTGTCAATGAGTAGGTGTTGGCACGGCCATCATGTCTTGCACTCCGGTCAAGCTGCCGGGGTCTCCCCGGCAACATGTGGCAAACATCCATGGGTAAGATGTCACATAGGACCTCATCACAATACTTCCCAATGTTAAATTTAATAGAACACTGCTCATTGACCAAAGCTCCGTGGTCCTTTTGTAACCATGCGACCCGGTATGGGTGTGGGTGTTTCTTCCTCTCTAACTGTAACTTTGTAACCATTTCCTCAGAAACCAGGTTATCCGTGCTACCATTATCAATAATGATATTGCAAACCTTGCCCGCACATTTACATCTAGTGCGGAATAAACTTTTCCTCTAGTCTGTGTCCTTCTCCTCGTTCAACGTGACTCTTCTTACAACCTTTGTTTCTCCTCTCTCCGCTTCTTCGAAATGCTCGGATTCGGCATCCTCCTCTTCCACTGCAGCTCTGGCTGGGCCCTCAGGCCTCTTGTTTGTTCTTTCTCGGTGTTGTGGACATTCAAATGCCCTGTGTCCTTCTTCACCACGGTGGAAACATGTTCCACGAAATACTCCCCTTCCAAACCCTCGTCCAGATCCACCCCGTCCTCTTGGGTAGCTATTCTGATCTCGGGGCTGATAAACATCTTCTTCTTTTTGGTCCCGGTTACCTATCGGCTTCACCGGTCTTCTTCGGATCCTTGTACTTTTCTCCACTTGGTCCTCCCACCGAGTCCTTCCACCTCGGCCTCTTCCTCTTTGCTTGCCTTCAAACCGCTTTTTTAGCTTTTCTTCTACCTTCAAGGCAAATTGATAAGCATCCTCTATGGTGTTTACTCGAACCAGGCTCAGTTCTTCCTGGATACCAAGCCTCAACCCATTAATGTAACGGGCTACTTTCTCTTTATTTGCCTCTAAATGCCCTGTTCTAATAGAAATTTTGTAAAATTCTTCAGTGTACTCTTGGACAGTTTTGTTTGTCTGTCTCAAGCTCTGCATTTTTCTTAGCAGATCCAACTCGTAATCTGCCGGGATGAACTGTCTTTTAAGCTTCTCCACCATTCTATCCCATCTTGTTATTCTCTCTTTCCCTCTTCTGTTTCTCTCCAACCGCATTCCCCTCCACCAAATGTTGGCATGACCCTTTAACTTGGTCTTAGCAAATCCGACCCGGTTAGGGTCTTCAATCTCCTCATACTCGAAATATTCCTCTAAATCATTTATCCAGTCAATCACTTCTTCCGGATTCAGATTTCCTGAGTAGGTAGATACCTCCATTTTTGGTTGTTTTCCAATCTGAGAGATGGCCTTATACAACCGGGCCTGAGTTTGGATCCACGACTTCTGCTTCTTCCTCAGACTGTTCTTCCTCTTCAACTTCATCTTCACTTTCCTCTTCCCCTCCGGGTTCGCGCCTTCTGCGTAACTCTGCTTGCAAGGCTTGAACTTGTCTTTGCAAGGCCCGGAAGTCTTCGGCCGGCACCACATTTCCTGCTCCGCCACGGTTCCTTCGTGGAGGCATGATATTTTCTCTGTATTATTTTTTTTTTTAGAATTCTTCCACAGATCCTGGTGCAAATGCCTCTCTCCGGCGATCTGTTACACGCTCAGGAGCTCCCGCTCTGATACCACTTGATGGCAAGCCGGGATTCACACAAACACATTCACCGTAATTTCATGGTAATTTCATTAAAAATAGCTTAATACGGTTTACAGTAGTCTCTCCAGTATACCACTTCTCCCCCCCAATCCCGAACTTCACCATCCCCCATCCTTACGACATTTCGGGTTTTTAACGAGGCCCCCGATCCTCTCGGCCATCAATGCCCTGCCTAACAAATTCAAATTCTAATTTTCCCTCCCTCGGTCGAACTTCCCAAATTTTGTCATAAATGGCCATTGCCTTACCCACCATGAAAACCTCATTAAAGATCTTCTCTGACTTGCAAACGCCGCCTTGGTCGGATCGTCCTTTCGCGCCTCTGTTTCGCCCATAATGTCCATGCTCTGTCATTGTTGTGAAGACCATTCCCATCTTAATACACGCGGTCGCCAATTTCAATTTCAATCTTCGTGGCGGCCCGCGCGTTTAATTAATTAATTTTTTTTGCTTTGTCTTCGACTGACCGTGCCACTTTAACACACGTGGAGGTCGCGTGTCACTATGGCTTTCCTTCTCATTTGAACACGTGTCCACAAGCTTGTCTTCATACTTGTCGCGATACCGCGACATGTCGCGATATCGCGACCCACTGTCCCTTTGCTTTCACCTTGGCAGAAAAAGTCACGATATCGCGACATGTCGCGATATCGCGACATGTCGCGATATCGCGACCCAACGGTCACCTCTCTTCCGTTTGCAAATGATGCCGCGATATCGCGACGTCGCGATATCGCGACCAAAACCTTCTCCCCTTCTTCGTCTGCATCGAGCCTTTGATTTTAATTGCCAACTGTTCAACGCTGTTGAAGTCGGAACAAGAGTCGCGATATCGCGACGTCGCGATATCGCGACTCAAACTGGCCATTGCCCTTCCGAAGCTTTGGGGTCGCGATTTCGCGACCCCAACGCAACTTGTGCCTTTACACTAAAACTTCCTCTTCTTTTTACAAAACCTCCCTCTTGGGCCAAGATTCGAAACAAACCCAACACAAGTACTTAGAAAATAAAAGCAAACAATAAAATGATTTGGAGGATGCAAGATTGCTCCTTGACCACCGGATGCTCCTGCATCACTCTTCCTTTCGTTCGTCTTCTCCCACGTGACTCTCCCAAAAAACAAACCTTACCTTTTTATTTTGTTCTATCACATTCCAAACGATATGCAAAAATTATGTGAGTTGTTTTTCCTTTTCACCATGCACAATGTCTAGTTGTCAAGCTTCCACTTCTGCTTTATGCGTGCTCCAACTAATTGCCAATTCATCATTTCACATCTCTATATTAACTAACCTTAAGCATAAATGCATTCACCACTTGGAGGTTTTCATACACCTAGTTCTACCACTTATACTTATTTTCTTAAAATTCAAGATGAAGCTATCTTCACAATAGTGTGGACCACTTTATATACAAATTAAATAAAATAGAATTAATAATGTTATGGCCATTGTCTTTTATTTCAAAGCAAAGTAACAATAGTGTATGTATAGGTTTTCCTACATGACAACCTAATACCATATTAATTCATATATCAAACAAAATATCATTTTTAAACAATATCCTCACACATGATTTAGCAAGCAACCATACACACATGTTATTCTTTAAGAAACTAGTGGCTCCCATCATCATCACCACCTAAAGCAATATTTCTTATTCCTTGCCAAACAAGCAATACTTGAATCAATTTAATCCATGCAGAGATGCAATATGTAATGCACCTATATGATATACAAACATGAGTTTCAATGTGCTCACGAGCTGAATCATCACATCCCGGTATCACCTTTTCCCCTTGATTAACTTCCTCTTATTACTATCACACAACTATCCTATGTTCACAAAAGTTGTTAGTAGTACCATGGTTTAGATAAAAAAGGTAAGTATATGTGTATTTTACTATCCTTTAAAAATCATGCGAGGAGGGTCATTACAATTTTACGAGTCTCTAAATTGTAAGCTCTTACAAAATTTTAATACAAATCCAAATTCCTTCTAGTGGCAATTTAGTGCCAACTTTTTATCTATTTCATATTTGCATAATACATCATTTGAATTTGTAAATATTGATTCTATCACTGGTCATTAATTATAACGATTGCATAATTTGAATGAATATTATTAATCTAGTTAGTCCTTTAGTTTTCTCTCTTTTCATGTAAATTGTCATAATCTTTGCTATAATGGTAATAGATAAGGCACTGGTCTAGGCATAATTACAAAGTTATTGTAAATCTTGGTCAAAGAACATAAACTATTTTTCTTTTATTTTTTTATTATCTAGATGAGGATCGACATATAAAGAAATATTATTAGTCCACCTCAGGGGTATCCTTACCCTACTCAGTCGGTCTACAATATTTTTGATAATATTTCCCTGAATTAAAGTGCTAGATTTACCAGATTTTGTAATATTGCTTGTCATCAACACAATCTTGTGGCATGATTGATATTATGGGACATAAGAAGTTTCCACAACAAGAAGGTTCTTCATTGGGAATCGGAAGGCCTAGGAGTAACAAAAAAATGAAGTTGATGCTTTGGAAATCATAAAAGGCTCTCTCAATGCTTGGAAGAATGGAGTTTGGAAGAACATAGTGGAGCTTGACTCTCAATTTTTGTTGGGTTTGCTAGATGATATTAGGAATTTTAGAACGATTGTGAGGCAAATCAAGAACATAGTGGGTTATATTAAAGTCATTTGGCAATAGTTTGAGGATTTCATTCTATTTTATTTAGGTAGAGGGAAGAATGCAACAACTGACCATTTGGATAATAAGGGAAGTGAGCATCTTTCTAGATAGTTATTGAAATATGATTAGAACATAGATATTGTATATTGGATTTAGGTTACTAGCAAATAATGAATTAGGTAATGAAGTGGGGGACCAGGCTATATGTTTATGACAATTAGCCTTTGTTCTAGCATCACGTTTCTACTTGTAGCATTCTTATTCCCAATTTGGGATATCCCCTAAAGTCATGGTAAGAGAGAAGCAAATCTGGGTTCTCTAGAATAGTATTAATTAAAATTATAATCATGATAGGATTTTTTTCTCTTTGGATCGCACTAAGAATTGTGTGGTACAAGGAGATGTTAAATTTAGTTTTATTAGGATATTAGGACTGTCCAAAAGTGGTAAGCTAATTATTGTAACTTTACATTTGTCTTCTTAATATAGATTCCGTGTTAAAAAAATATTTGTTCATTCTATCCTTCTCTTTAGCATAGTGGAAAATTGTAAGAAGTCAAAACACTCAAATTAAAAATTTGAAACCACCTTTTAAGATCACATAAAAAATTGGACACCTTCTCAAAGAGGTTTCACTCAGTTTAGATACATTTTTCTAAGGTATTTCTAAATCCCCCAAATGAAACCTAGTATTTTTTTTTGTTTCTTTTTTTCATTTTTTAGTTTTTTTCAAACATTAAGCTAGGTCATTTTTTTTTTTTTTATTCCATCCCCACCCTATAAAAATTAGGGGTTTGTTAGTTTTATTTTCATTTTCCTCTTTCCAAGCATGTAGTCTATGCAATAACTTTTTTTTAAAACATTGAGGCTATGACATATGATTAAATAATATATTTTCCCTATGATTATTTTCACCTCCTAATATAAAATAGAGATGTCTTATTTAGGTGTGGTCCTTGGAACCACCGCATGCCATAATGATCCTCCTATAAGTGGAACTCGACAAACTTCTTTATCTATAACCCCAAGTCAAAACCCAAGAAGAGACCCAATATGGAAGCATGGAGTTAAGGGAAACTTGTCGAATCAAGTCTTTTGTAAAAATTATGAAAATGTAATGCAAGGAGGCATCTATCGCCTCACATTCCATTTGGTTGGGCAACTAGAGCATGATGTAGACCCTTGCCCTAAAGCATATGATAGACTAAAAATAAGGTGATGACTTGGTTGTGTATTAGAGAGACCAAGAAAATTGAGCACAAAAGGACAAGAGCTATGGTGGGACATGGAGAAAGACCATGGGGATTCTTTTACAAAGATGAGTATGAACTAAATGATATAGATATTATGGTCAAATAGTTAATACCTTTGAAATTATTTTATTTATAGATTTATGGTGGGAGGACTATGACTTCAAATCACCTACTCTATAGAGGATAGTTGTTTGCATTTTGATTTAGCCTTGTAGCACATTTGGGTGTGAGCACAATTAGTCTATATCTGAAGTTGTACATACCAAAAAATACAATAGGTTAAGCCAAGAGTGTCTCAATGACCATGTGTTAATGCAATACGATCTCAGTACAAGATAAGTGGAGGCTAGTGATTCCTATGAGAGAATTCAACTCAACGAGTTAGATCCACTATGTGGTTGGATTGTGGAGAGTTTTACGCACCCTAAGTTTATTGTAAAGGATATTGAGACACTTGAGGAGGAAAAAAAACATTTAAAATCATTAGAGAAAATATGCTATGATGATACCACTTCACCTGCATGGAAATTTATTTTTTTGAAAAAATTAAAAACTACTTTACAATTTAAAATATTATATTTAAAATAATTCATAAATGAATAAATATCTAATATAAAATCAATTTTTTTTTACTCTATTTATTGCTTAAAATATTTTATTTCTTTTTCAATTTATTATAATAAAAAAATCGATCTTTTTCTCAAATTTTCTAAGTTATTATCTTAAGCTGCAAAATAGACTTTATCATGAATTGCCGGTGTTAAAACAATGATATAAACTACATCAAGTTGACCAACGATTCGAAATGAATCAAATCGAGGTTAAGGTAACAAGGGCTCATAACAAGAAGTGAACCGAAAAGATTTTTTTTTTTATAATGTTAATTAAAGTATTTTTAAAGTAAATTGATAGAATATTATAAACCTGCTCAATCCAATTAAGTACATGATATACTATTCAACACTTCGCGAGGAATCTGTCAAGCATGTTAGGATTCATTGAACCCCTGACAATGGTAGAAATAATACCGCTGTCTGGTCGGCTAGCTAAACATGCTTGACAACTGTAGAAAGTCAGTATGATTGTGCTAGCTAAACATGCATCACACAAAACCAAAGGAAGGTGAGAACGCTGACGTGGTAGAATATTGGCTAGAAAATATCTATTTTAAAAGCGAGGCATAGATTGATCTACCTAGGTTACGATAACATGGCTCCCCTAAGGATTTTACACTTAAGATTGCCATCTAAAATTATGTGTGTCCTTCACAGATATTGATCAATATCTTATTATTTATCATTGTAATTTGTGTGTTTATGCCATTCTCAAAGTAAAAAAAATATATGATAGATTTCCTTCTTTGTGAAAAATTTAGGTGGTTTGTTATTTTAGTTTTAAAATCATTGTAAGTTTTTTTTAGGTAAAGAATAAATTTGTTCATATATTTATATTTTTTAATCAATATAAGATTGTAATTTAATTATTCTGTGATTTTGGATTAAATATATTCATAAATAATTAATTATAATCAAATGTCCTACTATTTTATTTTGTAATTAAATATTTTTATTACTGTGTTTTGATATGTTAATATCAATATAATGACATTTTATTATCATGTTTTGAGGCCTGTTATTCACTAAATTATAAATTTTTTGTTGCAAACATTATTAATAAGCTATAACTATGAATATGAATAGATGAAAAACATGTGTTAAAAAAAAAACATATAACATTGAGAATAATTATAAATTTTTAACTTTTAAAATCTTTCTTGATATATTGTATACCAAGTGTTGACTTGAGTTGAATTATGACATAAAAATGTTAATACTAAATTAGGATATAATCTAAAATTCGATGCAATAAACAATATACCTATTGTATTATTTAGATCTAGCAATTTGATAATTAAAACTTATTATTATTATTATTATTATTATTATTATTATTATTATTATTATTATTATTATTATTATTATTATTATTGTTATTATTATTATTGTTGTTATTATTGTTATTATTATTGTTATTATTATTATTATTGTTATTATTGTTATTATTATTATTGTTATTATTATTATTGTTATTATTATTATTATTGTTATTATTATTGTTATTATTATTATTATTGTTATTCTTATTATTATTATTGTTATTATTATTATTATTATTGTTATTATTATTATTATTATTATTATAATTGTTATTATAATAATAATAACAATAATAATAATAATAACAATAACAATAATAATAACAATAATAATAATAATAATAACAATAATAATAATTATTATAATAATAATAATAATAATTATTATAATAATAATAATTATAATAATAATTATAATTATTATTATTATTATTATAATTATTATTATTATAATAATAATAATTATTATTATTATTATAATTATAATTATTTTTATTATTATTATTATTATTATTATTATTATTATTATAATAATTGATAGTATAAATTATTTTTTTACTATATAGGACAATTGAATTTTATCCCATCATAATTGGATGTGTTATTCTATATGTTTGATTAGGGAAAATACTAGAAATGATATTCTCTTTTTCATGATGATTGTTTGTCATTTGTAATAGTATTTTTTGGCTTCATTAGTGTACCACATGCCAATTAGTAACGTGTGATTTAAGGTTTATAATATCTGAAATGGAATTAGATGAGCCTTTTATATTTCTAACATAAGGCTAGATAATTGTATAAATAGTTTCTTACTCCTTTTTGTTTTACATGTGGCTAGATGTTTATAGTCAAGTTTAAATGGTCATATTCTTGTAGCTTCATAAATTGATCTTCCTAATATCGAACATGAATGTATATCCTTATATTGATACAAAAAAGTGGTGCTTTATGTGTGGATGACTAAATCCTTATCCTCATGTAAAATTATTGTTTAAGGTATTTTGTTTTCTTTACTACCATTTTGTCATGGTAAATATAAGTTGGATGGTTGGATAATGCCAAAAGGAAAATTCATTTTATTAATAATTTTGGGTATTTTGAACCCTTCTAGTAAGAGATGTATGTCATGTTTTCAGTATTTATAGTTTGCATTATTATGTCTATATAATTTATACTATTATTATTAAAAATAAAATATTATGTTTAAGGATATTATAATTGTGGGTTGGACAAAAGTATCTAAGATGATGGTTACAAGTGTTACATTGAAATGATGAAGTTAGATTTTTCTTTTACAATATATTTACTATTGGGACTTGGCAATACCTATTACATGGGTATCTAAATATTAATATCCACATAAAATAAATATATTATGAGTCTTAAATGATTTTAGCCATTTTTATGAGCACTTGAATCAATATATGATATTATTTTGTTTGAAACATATTCCATTTGTGCATGATACATGAAAAATTTATGTATGAATTTTGACTTATGTTTTATAAATTGGATATCATTAACAAATATTTCTTGGCATCTTATTTCTATTATATTTAACTTATCTGATGATAATAAAATTTATGTCTAAGTCGACCTTATTAGAAGTAGCTTGTAAATTTAAAAGTATTTTTTTTCATGAAACTTTGTTGAGTTTCACACTATATTTGGGTGGTATTAGTGGAATGCTAGATTTTAAAATGATTATAGACCTATTTCCTTACAATAATTCTTGCACTTTACCAAAGTAAAATATTGTTATTGAAAGTGGATTGGACTATCAATGTCATGAGAAATTTTTTCGAAATTTAGAAAATATTAGATGATTCAAGGTGTTTATTACATACATACCTTCTTTTTAAAATGGTAAATATCTACCATTTATGTATAATTAGAAATATAGTTTAGATAATATCATCTCATTTATTGAATATTTACACAATGCTAACTAACACCAGCATCCTTATAATTACGATTCATATCTTTATTGACAAAGTTTCAAGATTACTAAGCATAATCCTACATGTAGTACATATTAACCTACATCTAGTATTCAATGGTTATAGCTTTGTTAGTTACTTTACATGACTAGATGAACCTTATTATATGTATGTATGAGTTCTTTTGATCCATGTTTTGTCTAAGAGAGATATTAAATCCATGAAATTCTTCATTGCTAGACATACTCTTAATATTGTTGATGTTCAAAGTAATATGCATCAAGTAAACCATGTAATATACACTTAAAAATGTTGACGCAAACATATTCTAGCATTCTAAATTTTCTAACTTGAAAATAATTTTTGTTATTTTTTTATATATATATATATATATATATATATATAAACCTAGGTGTTGTAGGTGATTTGGAGAGGAGATGGAAATCCTCCAAGGTATGTCCTAGGTTCGAATCTCCACCCTACCAAAAAGTTGAATTGGGTACCCAAAATCCAAATTGATAATGTTGGTGCGGGCAAGGCCAGGTGCAACTCCTGGGTGAATTTGACGGTGTAGAACCCCATGTTCATGGTCTCTCAGACCAAGGCGACCCCACAAGATGTTTTTTTTATATATATATATATATATATATATATATATATATATATATATATATATATATATATATTATAAACTTATTTTTTTCTATTAAAAATATATATTTGAAACCTTATATTTTTTTTAAAGAAGACAAATTTATTTTTAGATTTTAAAAGATAACCATAAACTTAACTTTAAAATAGTTTTTTATTTTTATTTTTTAATAATTTTTTTTAATATAATTTTTAAACTTAATTTAAAAATTACAAATATTTTTTTAAATGGTAAAAGTCTTTTTAACATTTTAAATTTGATAATTAATTAATTTAGGTGGAACATATCAAATATTCTATATAGATAAAGTAAGCTATGTGTGGCTTCTATTGGGAACCACTCTCATTATATTTCTTTCATTATATTTATAGCAAGTTAATTAAAGCATACCCATATTTTTCTTTTTATAAAAGATATTCTTCATCTTCCTCAAACTACTAAGTTTTCATAATTATTTTTTTTAAGGAACTAACAACAAGAAAAACCCTTAAATGACACATAACTTTAAGATATAGAATGAAAACATACATAAAAGTCATCCATAAAAGAAGAAATTAGTTCGAATATTTTTCTTTTATAACAAAGGTTCTTCCTCCTTTAGAGTGGCAAGACCTGAAAATGCATTTTTGCATTTCAAGTTCTTGAGGTAATATCTAGTTGTAACACATTTTATAGGATGATATTCATTTTTAGAAGATTGACTGTCATAAATTGTTTCATAATTAGCTTCAAGAATACCATTTGAGATGCTAATTTTTTAATGGAACTAGTTGGATGGTCTTTAGTAACCATTTGGCTTTTATCAATTATTTGATTCAAATTTTCCTTTTGGGGTTGAGTCTTATATTGCTCACATGATTTCTACTAGATAATTGGTGTATCTGGAGGATGGGCTTCTTTCTTTTGGACTAGGATATTTGGATGTTTTGAATCATTCACATGCAAAGCCTTCTCCTCTACCAAGGAGGAATTAGAGCATGATCGAATGACTAGGCAACTCTTCTCAAGGTTCCCATATTGCTCACAGTCATAACATCTTAGGGAGAAGTTTTCATTTTTGATATTGTGGATCTATTCCCCTTTGCTTGAGGAGATAGTAATGGATCGAAAAAAACATCCATCCAAACAACCAATCTTGCTTTACTCATTTTAATTTTTTTGGACAAATTTTCCTTTATTTGGGCATGATTATGGTGAAAATATTCTCTCCCCAAAACTCCACAAGGAGAGCATAAATATTCATCAATATTGGGAGGCCATTAACTTATTCTATAAATGCATTGAAACAAGGAGTCCAAGGTCTTATATAAACACCCATTTGTCAAAAAAACCAATTATTATCTATAATCCATTACCCTATACTATCCACTAAATTAGAAAAGGAAACAAAATAAAATTTCTAGTTAGGAGAGTTACTTGAAATTTTGTACTGGTCCATCAATCTTTAATGTATCCTTTAAGCTCCTCCATGCTTAGTGTTTTGCCTTTGAGTTCGAAGATAATTGTTCAAGTTTCATGATCAATCAAGTCCAACCCAAATTCATCCTCTGAAATTTTAAGAAAGGTCAAAGGTTCATCCATCTGCAAACCCAAAAATCTCTAAAATTATTTCTTTTGACCGAAGAGGCTTTGTCATGGATTCAAGAGACTGTCTAAAAAAAACCTCTTTCGGTTGCTGACTGAAGTTCCAATGTCATGCACTTTGAGAGGCTGCTGACTTCGTTTATTTTATCCGCCTAACAATTTGATAAACAAAATAGATGGGCAAATAAGCATTATTTTTAATGTGAATAAAAACAGGAATTACAATAATTTTAATGTGCAGCAGTGAAAAACATAGGTAAGGGAAGGTACATAGTAAGGGGTAACACTGTATAAAAGCGCCCGTCCACGGAAAGCAAAGGAAGGGCAATAAATGTACGGTGACAATAACAACCGCAAAAAAGCAACGACGTATGTGGAATGTCTCGTCAAGTCACTATTAAAGTTGAAGGTCCCAGTTGTCCTCGTTTTAAAAATAAAGTAATAACTGGAGTTACACACCAAGTGGTCAGAGAATGGACCTGGTTGTCCTCGTTCTCAAAAGTAATAACTGGGTTTAAACACCAAGTGATCAGAGAATGGACTAGGCTAACAGAACCCAGGGGAGTAATGCTAAGGTTGCATTGAAATATTCCCAGCAGTACTCTTAGGAGAGTTGATGTCTAAAGAGATGCCAACAAGGTCTTACAAGCAGCACTGTTGAGGAAAGCTGTATTTGTTAATTAGCGTATAACCATAAGACGGAGCCAATGAAAAGCAGATCCGGTCCTGTGTATCCTTGGACCACAATGGTGGCTTCCAATTAAGTGGGGTCAAACCAACTTCTGGTGGATCCATGTCGCATTCTACTCACGGAAAGGATAAGAGAGGGGCAGACCATTGAAGATATGAGCATGACCAACCTGAGCTAATCATAATTTGATAAGAGAGGGGCAGACCATTGAAGATATGAGCATGACAAACCTGAGCTAATCATAATTTTATGTCGTAGTTAACCAATTCAGTTGGATGCATACCTTGGTCAGGTTAGGGAGCAATGTGATATGGATTCTTCTACTCATTCAATATGAGTTAAAAGCGCAGCTTGGATGAAATTGAGGTTCAGCTTGTAGAGTCTTCTTAAAATTGAACAAAATTGGAATTCGGAGCATTACATTTGTATTTAAAAGATAGTAAATAAATAGTACATGCTATGGTGGTTCAACGAACTAGTTAGTGGAACGTTGAACTAGTTAGTGGAACTATTTCAACTTCCATATAATTAATTTATGTCCTAATGAATTTGTAAAGCGTTCTTAAAGTATGCATTTAATTATGAAAAGAACAAATAATGTAATAACCTATGCATCAAAATAATATCATCTGTGACTTAAGCTAACATTTCCCTTATTACATTATTAGAAAATACCAAGAGTATTGCAAAACAGTTCAAATTTGACACGTGCAAGTGCCTTAGTGAAAATGTATGCATCCTGGTCATCATTGGGAATGTACTGGAGTTGTATGTTGTGCTTTGGAACTTTATATCGAATGAAATGACATTGAGTGTCAATGTGTTTGGTGCGTTCATGAAATATTGGATTCTTGACAAGTTTTGAAACACCTTGGTTGTCGCAAAACAAGTGAATTGGAAGGTTCTGTGGTAGACCCATACTTGAAAGAATGCTACTTAACCATATCACCTCGCAGACTACGCCACAGGCTGCATGATATTCTACCTTTGTAGAAGATAAAGCAAACATGTGTTGCTTCTTACTGTGCCAAGAGACAGGTCCAGATGCAAGATGGAAAATGTATCCATAAGTTGATTTTTTGATCATCAATTGATTTGACATAGTTTGAGTCTGTGTATCCCTATAAGAAGAAATTGTCATTCTTCTTGTACTCCAAGCCATAGTCTGTACTACCACGAACATAATGAAGAATATGTTTTAATATTTTCCAATGACTTACCTTAGGTTCTTGCATGAACATTGAAAGATAACCCACAACAAAACTGATATCTAGCATGGCATTGGTCAGATATCTGAGACTCCTAACCAACTGGTGATAGAGAGTACCATCTACCTATGGAGAAGTATCATATCATGATAACTTAAGCTCTGGTTCCATTGGAGTTAATTTAGGCTTACAATCAGTCATGTGATATTTTTCAATCAATGTCTTGGCATACTTCTTTTGTGTCACTCTGATATGATTCTTTTTATGTGCCACTTCAAAACCAAGATAATAGTTAAGAAGTCCTAGACCTGTCATCTCAAATTATTGCTTCAAGTCATCTTTCATTGCATCTATCATTTTCTTTGAACTACCAGTGATGATTAGATCATCAATATAGAGTACTAAAATCACTATGTTAGAACCATTGTTCTTGATATAGATATTAGCATCTAAAGGAATTATTTTGAATCCATGATGCAATAGATGACTATCCATTTTGATGTACCAATCTCGTGGAGTTTTTCTTAACCCATACAAATATTTAACCAACTTGCAAATATTTTGCTCTTGACCTTCAACTACAAATCCTTCCAGTTGGGTCATGTACACTTCTTCTTGTAGGTCACCATTTATGAAGGCACTTTTGACATCCATATGATGTAACTTCCACCAGAACTAAATTGGCATAGCATAAATTACACAGATGGTTACACGAATGGTAGTCATTCTTATCGTGGGTGCAAAAGTCTCTTCATAATCAATGCCTTCTTTCTGAGCATATTACTTTGAAACAAGATGGACCTTATGCTTATCAATAGTTCCATCTACCTTATACTTCACTTTGAACACCCATTTGCATCCAATGAGTTTCTTTCCAAAAGGTAGATCAACTAGCTTCCATGTGTTATTTTTCATGAGAGATGTATGTTCAACATCCATAGCAATTTTCCAGTAAGGATCACTAAGTGCATCTTGAACCTTTGTGGGACTATTCTCATCCAATGCAGACATATAAACCCTTTCATCATCCATATTTGCTTCTATGTCTTCCTCTACATCTACAAAAAATTCATCAAACTATTGGTAAAGCTCATCAACCTTTGAAGTTGATGCCTCTGCTCTCATTTGTTGAGTCATGTTGTGAGTACAAGGTCGATCTAGAGTTATATCTGAAAGTGAATTCAACTTTGAATCTCTCAATGTGCTGGTATATCATTTTGTAATATTTTTTGTGGGGGTGGAGTCTCTTTATTATGCTCCTCTTCATCTAGGTATACAACTATAGATGTGTTAGTATCTGATGTGAAAGCTTCATCAAATACCACATCTCTATTTAAATGATTTTCTTGGTTTAAGGATCTATCAATGGATATCCCTTTGAATGCTCATCATAATCAAGAAAAATACATTGTAGGGATTTCTCATATAACTTCTTTCTATTTACTTTTGGAACAATGCCTTACACCCAAAAATTCTTAGTTGATGAGGGTTTCCTATCACTGCATGCTTCTTGTGGAGTCGTTCCTTATAGAAATTTTGTGGGTGCTCTATTCAGGAGGTGCACTACTATATTAAATACTTCTACCCAATATTGTTACTCAAGATGTGCCCCCTTAAGAATACAACGAACCGTTTCCATCATAAAACCCATATATTCCATGAGTAGTCACCAAAAAACAACTAAAAATACCTCTTTTCACCATAATTGTTTGGCATAGAACCACACAGATCAGTGTGTACCAACTCCAAAGGTCTCTTAGCTTGTGAAGAGCTTACCCCAAATAATAATCGATGTTGCTTCCTTGCTAAGTAATCCCAGCAAACTGGAAAAGTGGATGAAAGGTTGGGAAGATATTTCACCATCTCATATTTACTCAGCTCAAGCAAATATCCTGAATTCATATGCCCATATCTCTTTTACAAAAGAGAATTGGTCTTCTTTGTGTTTGCTACCATAGAAATATGAGGTATAGAAATGGTATCTAAGATAAACAAGTTATGCTTGTATGAACCTATTGCTACATGATTTCCCATTCTGGTGATGAAGCAACACTTGCTGCCATCCTCAAATCTAAAAAAAATATCCATATTTTTATCCAAGATCTGAGGGAATGACAACAAATTGTTTGCCAATCCAGGAACATAAAGAAATTTCTTAATCTAACATTGTCCATATGGAAGAGTTATGAAAATATCTCCTTCACCCTGGACTTGGTAGGTCTTATCATTAGTGATTGTCACCGGTTTGTCTTCCTTTGCCTCAAATATCTTAAACCATGATCTATCACCAGTCATGTGTTTGTTGGCTCTAGAATCAATATACCACACATGATCCTTCTATTGAGAAGATGTCTAAGTCATGAGCACCTTGTGTGCCCTTTTAGAATATGAGTCTGATTTCTCATAAGCAACATTTCCCTTGGGTTGCTTATTCTTCTTCTGTGGTTTGTATTTTCCCTTGCCCTTTTTCTTTTGATCTTTGTCATGGGGTTGTTTATTCTTAAACCAACACCTATTGGTATCATGGTTATCCATATCATAGATTTTGCAATACTTCTTTTCTTTCTAATGAGTTTTTTTCCCTTTTCCTTTAAAATAAGATCATCACTTCTAAAAGTTACCTTGTTTCTTTCCCCCTTATTTTGAGTAAAGTGCATTATCTATCACTTCATCTCTTTGAAGCTGATTTGCCTCTTTAGTTTGAAGCAAATTGACCAAATCCACAAAAGTAACTTGTCTACTAGACACTTGAAGGGATGTGATAAACACCTTATAGGAATCTGGTAAAGCTCTCAAAATGATGGAATTTAAGAGCTTATCTTCCACTACTTCTCCCATAGCATTCAATTTGGCTTTCAATTCTGCCACTCTGCATAGGAATAGTTCAACTATTTCACCAGATTTCATACTGAGTGTATGTAGTTGAGATTGAAGGTTAATAATAATGGACTGATTCTTCCCTTCATAGATGGTGATTAAAGCATATCAAGCTTTTTTACTAGTTTTAGCATCATAAATGTGTGGTTGTATCACAACTGTAGTAGCAAGTAGGATAAAAATGAAATACTTTCTATCCTTCTTATCATATACCTCTTGATATGGTGTTGGTGAGGTAGGACATGATGTAGTGCTAGTTACTACATCCCACAAATCTTCAACTTGAAGTATAGCTCTCATATTTTTTCCCATGGTGTAAAATTAGAACCTTTGAGCAACTATGAATCTAACATATATTTGTGAGCAATGGCCATTGTGAAGGTTCCTTATATCATCAAATGGTCCTCCTTTTGATATAATACAAATATTACATGAAAGGTAATTCAATAAAATTGATGGCACCTACCTCAAAACCATTTCGAAAAAGGATGATGAGCTAGAGGAGTTTAAGCCGAACAATAAGAATGAATTAGGGTATAAAATAGAGTGAATATCAAAACAAACTAGCTTTTCTTATTTCTCCTCGATGATTTACAAAGAAAAATCTTAGACATCATTGTTGCAGATATGTTAGGCAACAAATACAGTAGCCCAAAGCATGAAAGCATTATCTAAAAGTGTGGGCCAGAGGTATCACATATACCAAACACTACAATGCAATAAATTACACAAATAGGTGTAAAATTTGGGGTCTTTCTTGTTTTTTATTTTTAAATTGTTATTGAAATACAAAAAAACAAGAAATTAAACGCAATAAACAATCACAAGTGCCCATAAATTTTAACTAGAGATGTCAATTTCCACCGAAAATGCACCTATTTACAATGCCAGTTTTGTTTTCAAGATGTCAATGTCCACTAAAAATGCATCTTTTGTTACGATATTTTTTGTAAAATATTTGAGTTTTGTTCATTTGCAAAAATGATATTCAAATCCACAATTTTCCTCCCATTTGTCTTAGAATTTTGTAAAATAAACGATGCTTTTATCCCCCCTTACTGCAAAATAAGCAAGGTAGAAAATTTTGATGTACCCTTTCAAAGTGCAAAATAAACTAAGTGCAAATATTTACTTATCCCTCCATGGAAAAAACAACATACTAGCTTTCAAAAATGTGGTTTTTGTTTTTGTTTTATCCCCCCATCCACTAATGTTCTTTGAAACTTAGAAAAAAAATAATGCTTGGTCAAAAAAAATGCACTAAGGGTGAAGGTTTGCAAGAAGTCTCTTTTGGCTTTGAGTGATTATATTGAATTTACAATTAGGCACATTTGATGTAAAATGTCCAAAAATAGGGAAAACTCAAAAAAATATCTTATCTAAAGTTATCACTTGCAAAAATATGGGTTTTTAAACTCTGTGGGGTTTGAACCCCCATTCTGCTAGCCAAAGTCTTTGCACAAATTGCCCGATCAACTTTGTTGTCGGGGCAGATGAAACCAATAAGGCACTATGTGCCTTTTAATCTATAGGAGCCATTAAAATATTTAAAAAATATTTAGGGAAGCTTTGTCCCACATGCATTGCAATGCTACATGGACATTGCTTGAAATATATTGGTGTATAGTAAATTAGTCAACTGCCTTTGGGCAGTCAGATCAATAAAAAATTTTACCACCTTTTCCAACCTTGAGGAGCCACCTCATCGCATGTGCCACCCACATTAACAAATATTTTCTTGCCACGTCACCAGGGTATACCACATCAATAGAAATCTACCACATAAATGAACAATATCTCTGTGCGTACCTCATCAACAAAAATATACCACATCAATGAATAATATTGGTGTCTAGGTGGTCTGTGTGCTTTCTTGGTGTCTGCACATCTATGCACGTTAGAGGTTTGATAGAGTGCAGGTTTGATAGAGTGCAAATCTTGATTCTGCAAGTCTGTTAGTGCATACCGATCTCATATAACACATGCTTCTATCTTCTCTGTGGTGTCTGATTTGCAATTTTGCATAGGTTTATCAATGTTTTTAATGTATGCACGTCAGAGGTTTGATAGAGTGCAGGTTTAATAGAGTGCCAATCTTGATTTTGCAAGTCTATTAGTGCATATCCGTCTCATAAAACATGTGCTTCTATCTTCACTGTGGTTTTTGATTTACAAGTATGCATAGGTTTATCGGTGTGTCTGATGTACCTCGTTCCTCATGCATAGGTTGCCAATGCTCAGGGTCCCATGTGCGTAGAAGTCAGCAGTCATGTAAATCGCTCATGCGCTTGGCGTGCCTTGTTCCTCAATTATGGGGTGTTGCAGATTATAGAGTGGAAAAATTCAAACCACCTTGCCCAAACCAAAATAATCACCTTGCCCAAAATCAATAAGCTCTGATACCAAATTGGAATTTGGATAATTACAATTGTATTCAAATATTTTAAATAAATAGTACATGCTATGGTGGTTCAATGAACAAGTAGTTCGTGGAACTACCTCAACTCCCATATAACCAACTTATGCCCTAATGATTTAGTAAAGCGCTCTTAAAGTATGCACTTACTTATGAAAGGAACAAATAATGTAATAACCTATGCACCAAAATAATATCATGTGTGACTTACCTAACACACACGAAACAAAGGAGTTGAACCAAGAAGGTAATTTTCATAACAACCAACATGAAAGTTATTTTCCCTCTTTATTTATATTATTAATAACTACAAATATTGATGTGCAAATAATCTAGGGGTTGATTTAATCAAATTTGGATGCTTCTAAATGTTTGAAATGCCAACGATGACTATTGAGTAGGTCATACTGATGAATCACATGTGATCATGATTTACTAGATATTATTTGCTAGATCAAATTTCGACAAAAAAAAACATGAAAGGAAGTTTAAAGGAATCTAGAGGTTGAATTAATCAAATTTGGGTGCTTTTGAATGATTGAAAAACCAACAATAATTTAGTAGGGCCATGGAAGGAATTTCGAGGTCAATTTAATCAAAGTTGAATGCTTTTGAATTATTGAAATGCCAATACAATTTAGTAGGACCATACTAGGAATCTAGAGGTCTACTTAATCAAATTTAGAGAAGTTGGACGCCTGTTAATGATTGAAAATCCAATGACAAGTTAATAGGGCCATAGAAGGAATGTAGAGGTCAATTTAATCAAAGTTGGATGCTTTTGAATGATTGGAGAGCCAAGGATAATTTAGTAGGGCCACAGTGTCCCCTTAGCACATGTGGAGATTTTATTCTAATTTTGAGGGGTCATGTTGGTAAATTTAGGCCATCTATCCATTTAAAATGTAATGAAACCTTAAAAAATTTAAGTATTTTTTCAAAATTTAAAGGCTTTATTTTTAAAATAATTTAAAAATTAAATAAAAATTTATTATCTTAAAAAATAAAAAGATTTATGATATGTTTTGAATTTTAGCATTTGATATTATTTATATCATATATATGATAAATTTCAATTTGTGAAAGTTGTTTGTAAAACTAGATATTTGCATTTTTGAATAATAAAATATTTAAAGAAATAATACAAAAAACAAATTAATATTTTTCCTTTAATAAGAACTCCAAATATAAATTATTATAAAAATATAAATACCATATTTTGTATTTTATTGTTAAATAAATGTTCTTATTAAATGATTCCTATCTATGGTTCATTTTCATTTTTATATGTTGATTCCTTATTCTTCTTGAGTGAATTTTTATCTTTATACTTTATAAGAAAAATTAAAGATAGTTTAAATATTTATGCGTTTCTTTAAATTATTAAGAATAATAATTGAATATTGGTGGAAAAACAATTTGAACATTCTAAAATTTTAGTTTATTTTTAAATTATAGTAAAATTCCAGATAATCCTTCCAAAACATAGGAGCAATATCCATGGTATTCTCATGTTTAATGTTTTTATTCAAGCACTACCAAGAAGAGACCTAGGTTCAAACCTTGGGGAAGAAGCCAACCCTTTGCAAAGGTAGTAGTATGTTCTAAATCCTCTGAGTGCGCGCTAGTCCAACGATGAAGATATGAACCCTGAGCGATCGGTGGTCCCCATCTCACATTGGATCAACAAGACCGATACGAATAGGTTTTTTTGGAGCAATCCCTCTGGTTTGAACCCTGCATTGGCCAGTTACTAAAAATAGTGGTTGTAACCAACTCTCTTATGTAATTAAAAAATATATATTCAAATACAATTGGAAATATACTCTTCACAATATTGAGGGATTCTTCTCACCAAAAAATTTAAAAGTGTAAGACCTAATATTAATAAAGATAAATCATTATATTTATTATTATATAGAATATTATAAGAAACATACTTTAAATCTCTAATGATTTCTTTTTTTTTTCTTTGTGAAAAACATCCCAATTGGGATGCCACTTTTGAGTAAGTCCCAGGGAGACAGGGGTATCTATTCCACCAAGAATGCCTAGGGCTCACAATTGGCCTGCTCTCTTTGGAACACTCAAAGAGCATGCCTAAAAAACTAAAAACACAAACAAACCATAAAATGCAATAATAATAGTAATAATAATAAACACAAAAAAAAGAAAATACAACAAAAAAAACACAAAACAAGCACAAAAACATAAATAAAACAAAACACAAAATAATAAAAAAATGTAAAAACACAACAAACAACAAAACACACACAAAACAACCACCAAAGACAAAAAAACAACACACAAAAACAAAAAAAAGAACAAAAACACAAAATACAAAAAAAAACAACATGCACACCGAAAAATTAAAAAAGAGAAAAAAATTAAATAAATGTTTGGATTTTCTAGGTCAAAAGGCTATTCAAGCAACAATCAACAAAGAAAATATAAGAATTATGAGTTTGAGCAAGAGAACTAAAATACCCTTATAAAAAAAAGAAACAAAAACAAAGAAAAAAGGAACTAGGTACCTCTAGTACTGGAGCCATACAAATAAAGGATAGAAATAAAAGCTTCCCTTATTTGTGAATCCCACCATTTGGGAGGGTGATCGTAGTAAGTAAGATCACCTTTTTCCAATGGCCAATTAGCTAAACCATAAACACTCTTGTTATGTTCTCTAACCACAATATTGTATTCAAATTTCAAAAACCCCATTTGGATTAATTGAATCTTCTCAAAAATTCTTTTTATTCTCCAATAAACCTTATGATTCTTAGAAGGAGCCTTCAACAAACAAATTGTAGACACCCAATTTTGACACGCATATTGTGACTTCCCAAAACCAGTCCAAATCACATCTAAACTTCCCAAAACCTATTATAAAATTCACAAAAAGTTCAAAATCATCATTCCCCATCAATATAGACACTTAAAAACACATTTACTAAATTCACCACTTTGACAAAATTTGCTAGTGGTGAATTTGGAAAATTGTAAAATTAGGGTTTTTTGTCCAAAAGTTAGTTTTACCAAATTTTCCACACCTATAGCAAATTTGACTAGTGGAAAGTTTGGTAGCCCTTTTCAAAATTCAAATATCATGAATCTAATTTTATTTGTTACTAAATTCACCACTCTAAATCAAATTCACCACACCTATTGTGAATTTGGCAAATAGTGGTTAATTTGGCAAAATGACCAAGAATATTTCACACGAACCAAGTTGATGTGAATTGAGCATTTTTCCACCTCCACCATTGATCCCACATAGTCCAATAAGGTCTAAGATTTTTTGGTTTTAATGCATTCTTATTCAACTCTCCCTCCAATCCCCCCTCCAAATCCTATTTAAGGACCTCATTGGGTAGGCATTTGGCAAGGTTTTCTACTATAGAAAATGTTAGAATTTCCCAAGAGTAGAACTACAAAGCATTACAATATTTGAAGAAACAAAATAGAACTAATTGATTATTCCATGGATCAACTTTGTATAAATAACAAAGTTGATCATTAAGAGTCATTGGATTACAAAAACTCATCAAATCTGATGTAGACTATAACTAAGAGTTCACCTGACTCATGAAGGAGTGGAAACTCAAGTAAGTATATCCTAGTACAACTTAAGAGAATAATTACTTATTCTAACATCTCCTTTTAAGTGATACAAGAGTTTGATTATGCAAATGAGTCCTAAAAACAGAGCCTGATGAGGTACTCATGTACAATGGTTTCTTTTTTGAAGAGATGGTAGAAACCCCATGGGAAAAACCATATATTAAAAAAAAGGAAGAGGAATGTATTCAGTTTGTGAAGATTGTCCTCTTAATACAAAAAAAGATGAGTCTTGACAACATGACTTGATGAGGTTTTCATTTACAACATATATGAGATTTGATGAAAAAAACACATGGGAAAAACCATATGCTATGAAATAAAGAGGCATGTATTCAGATGGTGAAGATTGTCCTTAATAACAAAAAAATAGAAAAAATGAGTCTTGAAAACATGGCCTGATGAGGTACTCATGTATAATACATAAGGGAGATATGATAAAAAAAAAAAACCACATGGGAAAAAACAATCCTCCAAAGAATACAATAATAAAAGGAGAGGTGAAAGACCTATGTTTCAATGTAGTTGTAATACTCCAAGTTTCTCTTGCAACTGTATGTAACGCGAAGAATGAAATTACTTGGTGAAGATGTCTGCAACTTGATTTTTAGTTGGAATATAATCCAAGTATATGTCCCCATTCTGAATATGTTGTGAAATCAAGTTCATGTGTATCTCAATGTGCTTGGTGTGCTAATGCTCAATTGGATTGCGTGCAGTATGAATTCTGCTCTGATTTTCACACCAAAGAGTAATAGGTTTTTCATGGAAATAAAAAAATTCTATTATAATCTAACAAAGCCAAAGAGCTTCCTGACTTGCTAAAACTGTTGCCCTATATTCTGCCTTTGTAGATGATAAGGCCACTGCTTGTTGTTTTTTGCATAACCAAGCAATTGGTGAAGAACCAAGACAAAGGACATAGCCAAAATTTGAACATCTATATTGTATTGAACCTGCCCAATCTGAATCCATGTAGCCAATGATATCCATGGATTTTCCCTCATATAAAAGCCCAAAGTGATTAGTTCCTTGCAAGCAGAGAATGATTCTTTTTGTTGCTTGCCAGTGACTAAAATGAGGTTGATGTGAGAATTTGGATATTAAGCCAACAACATATGAGATATCTGGATGAGTATGAGTAAGGTATAATAGACTCCCTACAATATGAAGGTATAGAGTTGCATCACATAGAGGGGAAGTACAAGAAGTACTTAGATTGACTCCAAACTGAAAAGGTGTAGGAGAAGGTTTGTAATCTATCATTTTAAACCTTTGAAGAATATCTAGAGTGTATTTTGTTGACACAATGAAATTCCTGCATCTGTTTGATTTATTTGGATCCCAAGAAAGTAATGAGCTATACCCAAATCAGCCATATCATTTTTTTTAGATATGGAGTCTTTTATAGTTTGAATGTGAGCGAAGTCACTACTAGTGAGTAGTAGATCATCAACATATAGAACAAGTATGGTGATTTTTCTTTCATCTCTCCAAATATAGACTGTGTTCTTAGAATCACAATGAGAAAAACCTGAGGAAAGAAGGAAGGAGTCCATTTTTTCATACCAAGATTTAGGAGCTTGTTTGAGGCCATAGAGAGACTTATTTAGCCTACAAACAAGAGAGGAGTCTTGAGTGAAACTAGTAGGTTGTTCCATGAATATCTCTTCATTTAAGTCCCCATGTAAGAAAGCACTTTTTACATCTATTTGAAAGATAGACCACTTTTGGGAAGCAGCCAAAGCAAGAACCAGTCTAATAAAGTCCATTTTGGCAACTGGTGCAAAGGTTTTAGCATAATCAATTCCTTCAATTTGAGAGAAACCTTTGGCTACTAGGAAAGCTTTGTGTTTGTCAATTTCTCCATTAGACCCATATTTTGTTCTGTAAATCCATTTACAACAAACTAATTTCCTTCCTTTAGGTAGGGAAACTAAATCCCAAGTTTCATTTTTGATTAAGGAAGAGAATTCATTGTCCATGGCATCATCCCATTCTTTAATACCTTTTTCTTCTTTGAAGGATTGAGGATCAGAGGAAATAGACTGGCAGACAATACCAATGCCTATGGAGTTGGTTAATCTAGATGATGGAAGATTTTGGATGTAAGGAGTAGCTTCTTTAACAATGATGCGGGCCCATTTTGGCATAGTGGAAGAGTAGAAGGAGTGGAAAGACTTTTAGTTGGACTTATAGGTTCCTCATCTTGATCATCAATCTCTAAATTAATCTCTAAAGTTGGTTCTTCATTATATTGATGTTCTACTATAGGATAAGGTTCAATAGAGGAAGAGGATGGTTGAGGATATTTCTTAGGGAATATTTCATCAAATTAGATATTCCTATGAAAAAAGACCTCATGAGTTGTGGGATCAAGAAGCTTGTATGCTTTCATTTCCTCACAATAACCAAAAAAGATGAGCCTTTTGCTTTTTTTATCCAAATCCTTCCTTTTCTTCTTTGGGATGTGCACCCAAGCAGTACACCCAAAAATATTGAAGAAGGAGACATCCGATTTTGAGTCAGTCCATGCTTCTTCAGAAGTTAAATGGTCAAGAGCTTTATGAGGTGTGCGGTTTTGAATATAGTTTGCATAGTTAATAGCTTCTATCCAAAAAATATTTGGAAGATATCTTGAATGGAGCATATAGTTTACCTTTTCTTTCAATGTTCAATTTTTCCTCTCTGCAATACCTTTTTACTGCAGATTATGGGAGACAAAATGTTGGTGAATGATGCCATGACTTGATAGAGATATTTAGAACACATTACTGTAGTATTATCTCCCATTATTTGTGCAAAATTGTTTGATGGTGCAAGAGGCCTAATTTTCAACTAATGATTTGAAGATTTTGAAGTGGGATAGAACATCACTTTTATATTTTAGGAAGTAGACCCAAGTTCTTCCAAAAAATTCATCAATAAAGGTTAGAACATATTTAACTCCTTTGAAATAAGGCTATGGGATAAACACCAAGTCACTATGGATTAACTCTATATGGGATGAGGCTTTTAGAGAACAACTTGGGTTGAAAGGATCTTGATGTTACTTTCCAATAGAACATCTAGGACATACTCCATCAATAGAAGAGACTTGAGGTAAACCTGTTACCATTTCATGGGTGTTCAATTCCTTTAGGTAGTTATAACTGAGATGACCAAATATTTCATGCCAAATTTTGCTTTCAAGATCTCCATGAGCCACAAAACAAGAGGTCCCTTCTAGATTTTTGAATACTTTGAAGTGAAATAGGCAAGTGTTGTGATCAATATCTCCTTTGGATATAAGAGAGTGGTGGTCTTGAAAGTCTCTTATCTCTACTCCTATTGGAGAGAAGAGAACATTTTTCCCCTATCCAAAAATACAAATCTAATAGACAGAGAGGAGATTTATTGCAATATTTGGAACATAGAGAACATTATTGATAGAGCCACCATCCATAGATATTGATCAAGCAAAATATGGTAAAGAAAATAAAATAGTAGAAGAGCCCCCTATAGACTTAGAAGAAACCCCCACCCCTCCCTTAGCATAAATTAAGTCAACCATATTTATCGCAAACCATATCATTTCGCAGAACTTGTAAATGTGTTCCTCTCTACTCGAGACATAGGAATGCCTAGTATAAAGGGATTTAAAATTCATATAGGATCCTACACTTTCATCCATAGTGGAACCACTTTCAACAAAAATATTCAAGGATGCAATTTCTTTCCCTCTGAACAAACCTACGCCACATGTTATATGTTTCCTATGTACCTCCTAGTTAAAAAAAATCTTGCCAACATGGGATACCAAGGTAATTGCCTAGAACACCACGAACAAGGCATTAAAGTACCTATAGAAGTATTACCTTGGCCAACACGATGTGGGATTGGATTCATCCCTAACAAAAATGAACCCTCTCCTCTATCTGAAGAAGAAGATGAAGATGACCAATCTAGTTCAATACATTGATTTTAATGGGGTGAAGAGGACGAAGAACTTTGGTCTCTCCTCAATAAAATCCCTCATAAAACCATATTATTTGAAAGTATCAACATGATAGAATTAATTCATCTAGAGGATATTTCAATCAATAAGAATCTTGAAGTATCTCTAGATAATGGTCATATAGAAGAATCTCTAGACCAGATCTTCAACTTAAATGTCATCAAACCTCCCAACCTAGAATAAATATTCATGGATCCTAGAGAATTCAAATTTATAGGGATCATATATTCTCCTCACCATTTTGAGGATGAGTCACAATCCTTAATTAGGGAAACCATAGAGGTTAACATTAGAACTGATCAAGATCCATGCCTTATCAAACTAGGTAAGGTCATGACCTAGGAAGAGCAAATGGAATACACAAACCTACTAAAATAATTCTTTGATATTTATTGGAGATATAGTGATATGCCAGTACTAGACCCCTCATTAGTAGTCCATCACCTAGTGGTACGTCCTGATGCGAAAGCCATCAAACAAAAACTAAGAAAGATACATCTAAGAGTCACCCTATTAATAAAGGATAAACTCCAAAAACTATTAGATGTTGGGTTCATAAAAGCCATATATTATTTAGACTAGATATCTAACATTGTTCTTTTCACCAACAAGGAAGGATCCATTCTAATTTGTATTGACTTTAGAGATATAAACAACACTTGTCCTAAATATGACTTCACGTTACCCAACATAGATATGATAGTCGATCTCACCGTAGGATATGAGATGTTATCCCTAATGGATGGCTTCTTAGTCTACAACCAAATCAAAATCATGGAAGAAGATCAATCTAAAATGACCTTCACCACCCCTTGGAAAACCTTTTGCTATCAAGTCATGCCCTTTGGCATCAAAAATACAAGAGCAAAGTATCAGAGATCCAGGACCTACATATTCATTGACCTTATGCACAAAATAGTAGAATATTATGTGGATGACATTATAGCCCGATCCCAAGAAATAAAAGAACATACCAAAGAACTTAGATGTATCTTCCAAAGACTACGAGACTAAAAATTTTGAATAAAACCCCTAAAGTGCATTTTTTGGGTAAGATATCGATGTGGTATTGAGATCAATCCCTTACATATCGCTGCCATAACCAACATGCCACCTCCCAAAAACTTAACTAAACTTTGTAGCATTCAGGTAAAGCTACAAGCTATACGTAGATTCATATCGCAACTTGTGGACAATTTCCAAACTTTCTCTAAATTTATGAAGAAAGGAGAAAAATTTGAATGAAACGAAGGATACCAAGAAACCTTTGAAACCCTAAAAGCCTATATCTTAACACCATGATTTCTAGTGCCACCAAACTTAAACCAACCATTATTTTTGTACATAGCTACTACAAAACACGCCTTAGGAGCCCTATTGGCCCAATATGATGATCAAAATAGAGAAAGGGTGATCTATTACATCATAATAACATTGGTAAACTATGAAACTCGATATACACCCATTAAAAATATTGCTTAGTGGTAGTCTTCTCATCTATGAAATTAAGGTATTACATGCTTAGCCAAAACACTTACATTCTATCAAGAGTAGACCATTTATGCTATATGATGTCAAAAATTTATCTATCAAGAAGAACCACCAAATGGATCATTTCTCTTAGTGAATTTGATATAGAATTCATAAACCAAAAATCACTACAAGGGCAGGTTATAGGTGACTAACTCGTTGCTACCCATTTAAAAGCTAAACATCCTATAAATATTTCTTTCTCGGATGAGATGGTTGCATCAATAGAGGCCCAAGAACCCGAAACATGGGCTTTATACTTTGATGGAGCACAATATGCAAAGAGTGCAAGGTCAAGAATTGTCCTAGTGACTCCACAATAGAAACTCATCTCATTATCATTTAAGCTTCATTTTTCTTGCACAAACAACACAAAATAATACAAAGCTCTTATTTTAGGGCTTAGGGATATGATAAAACTAAACATGAGAAACATAACCATATATGATTATTCACAATTAGTAGTCAACCAAAAAAATGATACATATCAGACCAAATATGAACATCTAAAACCCTATAAAGACATTTTAGACCTACTAAAAACTCACTTTGATCAAATAACCATAGAAGCCATACCTTGCTCTAGCAATCGCCATGTTGATGCTATGGCAATAACTGCATCCCTCATTACTCTAGAATAGGATTATTAAGAAGTCGCCATCATTATAAGATCAATAAAGAAACCTTCTACCCTAGAATCATGCCTCCTGCCACTCAAAATATGCAGTATCTATGTGGCCATATCTCAAGCACCCTCGTATCAAGACATCTTCAATATTCTTAAGGAACATTCCTTGAGGGATTCAATTCCTAGAAATGTAGGTAATTTAGGCTAAAAGCTTGTAAATATGTCATCATTAGAGATATCTTATATCAATGCTCCTTTGAAGGTATAATCCTCATATGTGTAAAATTAGAAGAAGCACAAACCCTCATAAAATAATCCCACTATGGATCATGTGGTAGTCACTTTAGCAGTTTAACCATCACCAAAAAACCCTTAGGATGGGCTATTATTGGCTTTCCATAGAAAAGGATACTCACAACTAAGTTCAAAAATATGATAAGTGTCAATGTCACAATAATCTGGTACATACCCCCTCTCAAGAATTATAGCCTATAACATTCCCATGGCCTTTATCCTCATGTGGATTAGATATCATAGGAAAATTAAATTCTCGATCATTCTATGAACATAAATTAATTATAGCTACCATAAAATATTTCACTAAATGTGTTGAGGTAATGCCTCTGTCCTCTGTCACAGGAATTCGAGTATCAAATTTATCCTAAATCAAATCATTAGCCAATATGGTATTCCCTCAACTATAATCATATATAATGGCACCCCATTTAAAAATAAAGATGTCACCAAATGTGTGCCAAGTACAAAATCCAACAAAGATGGTCCACCCCTTACTATCTACAAGAAAACATATAAGCCAAATCCTCTAAAAAATAATAATCAATATTCTTAAGAAACCAGTCAATAAAAATAGTTGATATTAGCACCTATAGATTTAACCCACCTTATGGGCATATCGTACAAGTGTACGTACTCCCAATGGGGCAACACCTTATACCCTAGTATATGGAACAAAAGCACTCTTTTCTTTTGAACTTGAGATTCCCTCCTTAAGGATCCTATTGTAAGATTTAGTTGTAGGATATGAATACTGAAAAAACTACCTACAATAGATTTAACCCTTGAAGGAAAAATCCATCAATACTTTAGAACATCTTAGATACTATAACAGGCTTTGACAAACTTACAAAAAGAAAGCGCATCACAAGTCTTTTGAAGTTGGGAATTTAATCCTCAAATAAAATAAAAAGAACACCCACACTATCACAAATATCAAAGGAAAATTTGAATCCAACTGGTTAGGTCCCTTTATTGTCACAAACAAATTTGGCTTAGGATCCTACCACCTAGCCATATTGGATGGTCAATAACATAAAGAACCAATTAACATCATTCACCTCAAATGATACTATGCATAAATCACAAACAAGTCAACTGCTTGCTGCTCATTTGATTTGCACATGGTAATAATCATCACATAATCATGCACACTCTATCGCTTGTAAGTTTACCTCATTTTCTTGATCATACCATCAATTCAAGAGGGTTTAATATGATGCAAATGCCAAACCTTATTATAAATACATTTGCATTACATCCGCCTAGGCTAACTCATATGTGGATTAAACTCTCTCGATCCAAAAATCTTGTCCTCTACAATCTTCTTCTATATATCCCATTTTGTTATCTTCATATTTATTTTCTTCTTCTACCTCTCTTAGGTTAAGTGATGTATTGAAGAACACAAGATTATACTGAGAGGGGGTGAACAATATAAGACCAATTTTTACTTTTATTTCCCAAACAATATTATATAATATATCAATGCAATATCAACAACAGTAATCAAAGCAATTCACAAATCACCACACACAATAGATACACCAATTTAATGTGGTTTACCCAATGTGAGCTACTCCATGAAGAAAATATTTTAGTAAATGTTTCTCAAAAAATATCTTGGCAATCCTTTCCCTATTACAATATTTATGGACCTCTGTCCAAAGGAGACACCAATCCCCTAATCAAGTTCATGCATATCTATCCATAGAAGACACCAATACCCTTAGCCGGTTTGTGGATCTCTATCCAAAGGAGAATTTCTCTTCTACTCTGGCTAGAGATCCTCTAGAATACTAATACATCCACTACACTGGCTTGTGGATATCTCTCCATAAAAGACTCTATCCTAACTACCCTGGCTAATGGATCTCTATCCACTGGAGACTATTGTCCTCTACTCTGTCACCTCCAAATATTTCTCTTAGCTCTATCTCAAATCTATACTAAACATAGTCCTTCAGTCTAGCACAAATATGCTCAATCTCTATCTCTGATATGCACTAAGCATAGTCCTTCGATCTAGCACAAATCTTCTCAATATCTATCTCTAGTCTGGCACAAACCTATCCTCAAATCTTCACCAAAATCTGTCCTCAAGCCCTAACACAAAGCTTGACTCAATCAAAAATCAACTCTGCTAGATCTGCCCCAAACCTTAACTCAAGGTTTGAACAAATAAATCAACCAACTATGCTCACAAGTCTTCTCAAAGACTTTCCTCAAATATGTCCTACAAGTCCTCACTAGAACTTTTCCAATATTATCAATAAGTATTCACCAATACTTGTCTCAAATATGATCAAAAAGTTCTCACTAGAACTTGTTCAATCTACTCAAAAAATCTTCACCAAGCCTTACCTCAAATTTGCTCAACAAGTCCTCACTAGAACTTTTTCAATCTACTCAACAAGTCTTCACAAAGACTTATCTCAAATCTTCTAAACAAGTTCTCACCAGAACTTGTTCAATCTACTCAAAAAGTCTTCACCAAGACATACCTCAAATCTACTCAACAAGTCCTCACTAGAACTTGTCCAATCTGCTCAACAAGTCTTCACCATGACATGCTTCAAATCTGCATTGTAATATTCCACAAAAGCTTAATCAACTCAACTCAATCACAAAAAACTTCTTCAATCACTCAAACAAGCTTCACACAAAATTTTGTTCAATCTCATATAAAAATATAGATAATTGTTAGAGACTCCTTTGTCCTCAAATCTATCCTCAAGCCTCAACACAAAGCTTGAATTAATCACAAGTCAACTCTTCTAGATCTGCCCCAAACCTTAACTCAAGGTTTGAACAAATCAATCAACCAACTCTGCTCACAAGTCTTCTCAAAGACTTACCTCAAATTTGTTCTACAATTCCTCACTAGAACTTGTCCAATATTCTCTATAATTCTTCACAAAGACTTTCTCAAATATACTCAACAAGTCCTCACTAGAACTTGTCCAATCTTCTCAACAAGTCTTCACCAAGACTTGCCTCAAATCTTCTCAACAAGTCCTCACTAGAACTTGTTCAATCTACTCAACAAGTCTTCACCAAGACTTACCTCTAGAAGTTGTTCAATTTGCTCAACAAGTCTTCACTTAGACTTACCTCAAATCTTCTCAATAAGTCCTCACTAGAACTTGTCTAATCTTCTCAACAAGTCTTCGCCAAGACTTACCTTAAATATGCATTGTAAGCTTCCACAAAAGCTTACTCAACTCAACTCAATCATAGAAATCTTCTTCAATCACTCAAACAAGCTTCACACAAAATCTTGTTCAATCTCATAGAAACATATAGAGAATTGTTAGAGACTCAATATGTTTCACTCACAACAATGCTTAATCACTTTAAATATTTCCTTCAACTCAATCCATAAATAAAGAACAATTTGTTTGATAGAACTTGAATTGTCACTTCAATACATTCAATCAATTATTCTCAATCAACTCTCCTCAACCAAACACTCAATGAAATCTTATTCAACAATATTTATAAAAAAATCTCACATAACAATGATACTCATGATCTTTCACAAAACCTAATCATGCACATGAATACTCACTCGATATTTCCAACAATTCTTATCAAACAAGGTTTATATAATCAACCATTATTCCAAAAAAACCTTCATCAATCAATATTGGATATCTCAATACATAACTAAACAATGCTCATCAAACAATCCTTTCCACTCCAACTTAACATTCACAATATCCAATCCAACAATATTTTACTCACAAGGAAGATGTACCCATACTTTTTAATTTGATGGAGATATATCTTCAAAACCTGTCTTAACCATAATCAAATTTTCCTTACCAACACTAGTGTTAGGTTACCACAACCTATCTCAAGATCTCCACAAAATAATTTTCTCAAAAATTAATTTTCATACAAAATATCAAATCCTTTTGTACACCTTATAATCTCTAAACTTACAATATTTAACTCAATAATTTTGCCATAAAAAAACACTTAACAATTTCCCTTGCACACCTTATACCCTCCAAACTCACAATATCTAACTCAACAATTTTATTAAAACAACATGCATAGCAAACTCCCTTATACACCTTATAATATCCACACCTTATAAATTTAAATCACCAAAAATAAAAATAAAATATTTTAATTTTTATTTACCTTATAACTCCCCTAAGCACTTAGCATTCACGATAATCTCAAAGCACTTAATTTTCAACACCTTGGAAAATAAAATCGAATGGCATACCTTTAATTTGTTCTACCCACAAAAAAATTATCTTCGATGAATTTGACCATGTGATCTTGCACTCCCAACACCCTAGCTCCAAGCTAGGCCACCAAGTGGGTTGCGTGCCCACATGAGACAAACGACACATGCTATCCAAAAAGCTACCTCACAAAAATACCAAGCAAGTCAAACAAAGGCCTCTTCTTCATGCAAAATTTTGATCATGTGGATCAAACCACAATCTCCTCCACACAAGCCTTAACACTCTCCCAACTGTCGCTTGTGCTACCGTCATTGGTGGGATGTCAAATAACCTCACAACCTTTGTTGCCTCGTTTTCCTTCAAGCTATTTGAAAATGTAATTTGTCTTCTTCTTAGATGCAACACTCGATATTCTCTTTTCTCACATGCAAAGGTTTGTTATCAACCTTATGAAATGGAAATTATTTCCTATATAAATACATATTATCTTTTGACTTCTCACATCGACCCATTTTCGAATTTAAAATTTTGAATTTAATTTTTAAATATTAAATTTTAAAACCTTTGCCTCCATTATTAATTTAAATTAAAATTTTAATCAAATATTAAAATATTTTAATTTAAATTAAACCTTTTGAAAATTTCTCATGGGTCTTTTCAATTTGGACTTCATTTTTCTTCACCTTGTTATTTGACCCGAAATATTATAATAATAGAATATTATTATTTAATTTAAACTTGCTTCTCCTTCCTCGGGTCTTCATCCTTTGGACCCTTTTTAGGCATATAATATTAAAAATAAATATTATATCCTATCCCTTTCCAATACCTTCTTGCTTTTGGAAAAACCACTTGTTGTCCTTAATGACGAGAAATCAAACCAATATTCTTTTGACATCAATGACAACAAAACCACTCAAAATTTCCAACATGTATGACATGATGATCTGTGATCCTGATGACCTACACTTATTCCTTTCTTCTATCCCAATATCGAGGGTAATCAAACAAACAAACAACCATCAAATTTCTATTTGCACTCTTCCCTCTACCCCTCAAAATTAAGCAATAAATACAACCTACTTTCTTCTATCTTGAACATAATTCACTTCATCAATTTCAGCAAGCATCTCACAACCCTATCAATTATATATATCTACACTTTTCAAAAAAGGGATTTTATGTTTTCAACAACCCTCGTAATTATTCTATAGACTCCTTAAAGAAACTTCTTTCTCTCCTACAATGCATAATAATGTATTGTATAAGATAATTAACGAGTTGTCTATCGAATGTGTTGCGATATTCACACATATCATTCTCCACATATAACTCATTTTATAGTCCATTCAAGGATAGGAAATTGCATTCAACCAATTTCTTGTAGATTCATAATCATTTATGAATTTGACTAGTTACTAGTCGAATGGAGTTCTCTTCCCTAATTGTCCTGTTAGTTGAGTTCACAATATCATGCCTAATACATCAACACCTACCTACTCATTCGGTTGGTTGCACGGGCCACGAGTGCTTTTATCATCCATTCGTATATGTAGTAACAATTACTTGTCAACTTTATATATGAATGGATGATTAAGGGTACTCCTCTCTTGACATACCATTCAAGTACACAATCCAATATAAATCATATTCTCACATTTTTTTTCCAATAAATCATAGGAATTGTAAGGTTCCCTTGATCCGATGATGCACAGGTTTGCAACTTCCTCGTGGACCTCACTAGACACCAGATCAAGGTTACTTTTATTTTCTCTTCAATCTATTGTGTTGACATGCTATCAACCACATCAAAATCTCAATGAATACTTTCGATAGTCCACAAGGGTATCAAGGATCTCATTGATCCACTATCTCGTAGGTCCACAATTACTTGTGTGCCTCACTAGGCACTGGATCAATGTTATCTTCGTATCCTCTTAGATCCTATCATGCGCATTCCATAAAATAAAATTAGGTCTCTCACAAACTATTTTTTAAAAGGATCTATCAAACTATGAGGTCTTATGGATCCAATGCCTGGTAAACATGCAATTGCTTGTATGCTTCACCAGATACTGGATCGATATTATCTTCATAGCCACCTAAGCCTCTACAATAGTAGAACATCCAAAAATCATACTCTCAACATTAGCTATTTACCTAATAATGCTATTGGATCAATAGAATTCTATTTCCAATCAATCATATTATGCAAATATACCATCAAGCATCATAAACCTAAAATTGATCACCTATCAAATGGATATTCTCTATCTATCCATAGGAAATAGATAGAGAACTTCCTCCTCAATAGGTGATGACAACTTATCAACCTTTCTTCTAAAATCAAAAACATCCTAGCTTCCTTATATGACCTTTGGAGGCATCAAGGGTTGGTAATCAACACTTTACATACCCATAATCATTTATGATTGCATCAAGCAATTGATTATCAAATCCTTGTGCATCCTAATGGCTTATAATATAGCATGGATGTTATATGACTATTCATTTGAATGAGTTCATCCAAAATCAAGACACAATTTTCATATGCACATCCGAGATGAGGGGAGGTCCTTCTTCCATATCCTGTGCATATACATTTCTATGTACATACACCGAATATGGGAGAAGGAGCTATTCTTCTTTGGGATTGTACATATGGGAACTCTACCCTTAGTTTTGAAATATTTTATTCATAAAATACAAAATCAACAAGAGCTTTCATAACTGACAAAATATCATCACAAAGCAATTACAACACCAATTTATCATTCTTTAAGACATTTGTAAAAATCATTTCCACTCATTTCACAAAAATATTTATAAACAAAGAATAATCAAGTCATAAAAGCATTTGCAAAATCATCTCATTACCTTACAAAGCATCTATAAAAGAGCATTTTCCATCACTTTGCAAAAACATTTGCAAAGATCACTTTACAAGACATTTGTAAACATTTTCCATCACTTTGCAAAAACATTTGCAAAGAACATGAAATAAAATCACAAGATGCATTTTTAACAATCATCCTATTAATTTACAAAAGCATTTGTAAAGATCACTCTCATTACTTTGCAAAATATTTATGAAGACCTCTTGCAAAATATTGCAAAAATCATACAGCAAAAACTTCTTACAATCAATACAATCAGCATCAAAAGCATTCACAAACTTCATATCAAATATTTTCCAAAGGCTTGCAAAATCTAAATATTTATCTACATGTCTAAGCGTTTTATAAAGAATGACACTTATAAATTGATATATTTAATTTACTTAGCTAAGTATTTCATAGAAAATGACACTTAGATATTGGTGAAAGGATCACATCTACCTTATCTACGTACTTGAATGTTTGCAGAGAGCAACATGCAAAAACACTGATAAGGATCATACTACATCTATATTATCTACACAGTTGAATGTTTGCAAAGAGCAACATTCGAACACTGATAAGGATCATACTACATCTACCTTATCTACATAGTTAAATGTTTACAGAGAGCAACATTCAAACATTAATAAGGATCATACTACATCTACCTTATCTATGTAGTCAAATGTTTGTAGAGAGCAACATTCAAACACTGATAAGGATCATACTATAGCTACCTTATCTACACAGTTGAATATTTATAGAGAGAAACATTTGAACACTGATAAGGATCATACTACATCTCCATTATCTATGCAGTTGAATGTTTACAAATAATAGCATTCAAACACTGATAAGGATCATACTACATTTCCCTTATCTATGCAGTCGAATATTTGTAGAGAGCAGCATTCAAACACTGATAAGGATCATACTACATCTACCTTATCTATGCAGTCGAATATTAGCAAAGAGCAGCATTCAAACATTGATAAGAATCATACTACATCTACTTTATCCATACAATCAAGTATTTATAGAGAGGAGCACTCGAACATTGATAAGGATCATATTACAAGTACCTCATCTACACATTCAAATATTCATGAGAGTAGCATTTGAACACTAATGAGAAGAAAACATTTCATATTTCTTGTACATATTATAGATACCTCATCTACGTAGTAAAATTTTAACAATAGTAGCATTTTAACACTAACGAGAAGAAAACATTTTATATCTCTTGTGTCTATTACATGTACCTCATCTACGCAGTCAAATTTTTGCGAGAGCAAAATTTGAACACTAATGAGAAGAAAACCAATATATTATATCTTGTACATATTACAGATACCTCATCTACGTAGTCAAATGTTTACGAGAGTAATATTTGAACATTAATGAGAAGAAAAATAATATACTAAGTCTTGTACATATTACAGGTACCTCATCTACATAGTCAAATGTTCATGAGAGCAACATTTGAACACTGATGAGAAGAAAAAATATACTATCTCTTGTACATATTACAAGTACCTCATCTATGCATTCAAATGTTTGTGAGAGCAACATTTGAACACTGATGGGAAGAAAAAAAATATACCATCTCTTGTACATATTATATGTACCTCATCTACGCAGTCAAATGTTCACGAGAGCAAAATTTGAACACTTACGAGAAGAAAAACAATATACTATCTCCTACCTCATCTATGTAGTCAAATGTTTGCGATAGGAGCATTTGAACACTCATGAAAATAAAAAATTTCATATCTCTTGTACATATTATAGGTACCTCACTATGTTCTAAATGATATCACAAATATGGCATTATAGGCCACCATTTAGACATAATGAGATCATATCCCTACCTATGGGAACATTATGGTAAATCTTACCTCCTAATGAGCATTATCCTATATCAGGTCTAGAGACCACCGCTCACATACAAATATATCGGGATGTTCATTCATCACCTAAATCATTCAACATATCTCAATTTAGGGCATCTCCCCCTCATCCATAACATTCTATCTAAACATTAATAAAATAAAACATTCACATCACATAGACACAAAAAAACATCATCATAATACAAAATAACCAAAGCATCATCATAATATATATATATATATATAGATAGATAGATAGATAGATATATACGCCTTACAACATACAAGTCGATAAGAGAAGGAGCATCACAAGAGAAAAACATTGTGCTCATCTCATAGGAGGATGCGTTACAATCACAAAATCCGTTCAATCACTCTCGATCATCCCATAAGGTCCCCTAACGCAAGGCCTATGTATCCCTAGAGTCTACTACTGCAAGAGGAGGGTGTGGATGCTAGAGGCCAGTAGTCCCCCATGTACCACTCATCGTTGTAGCCCTCGATTGCGTACCCTATGGATATGGTACCTAACACTTCATAGGTACCACTATATGATATAAATCATAGTATTGTATGACTTTGATATGTGCCTTCTCAACCTAAATAATCAAGCGATGAACCTTCTCCATAAAATCCAACCTCGTATTCTCCAACAAGGCCCTAGAAGCTTCTAGCTCTCATTCAAGTGGCCTTGTAATGATGGTCGTAACCCTACTATCAAAATTTTTCCCTATCGAATCATGAGCCTCATCCCTCTACTTCATCACCTACTCTATATCAGAACTAAGGCTAGCAAGGAAACACTCGACCACAACCTAGTCCAAGGAATATTAAAGCCTCAAAGTGGTCTCCTCGCTATCTGTTTGCACCTACGCCACCTTATCCTTGATCTATGCTACCTTTGACAATTGTAGGGCCTCCATAGTTGTCAAGTGGCCCATCACACCCTCCAAGGTGCATCATAGTACCCTTAAATCCATCGTTGTAACATCTATGTTAGTCGTGCTCACGTCAACTTCTATACCAAAATCTGGCTCTGCCCCACGAGCATCCTGCCCACCTTAACCTGATGCCCCTCCACTAGTTGGGACACATAATAGAGAGATAGTAGCCAAGATAGTCACATATAAAGGATCTAATCTCCTCACCCTCTATATACCCATCCTTATTCGCCATACCTCTCTCCTAGTACAATGCCTAGTCACTCATAAAGCACTCAGCATATCCAAGAATATATACCTTCGATCCCTCAATGGTTGGCCTTTAGTCAAATGATGGGGTATGAATTTCATATACCAACCACTGTAATCCATTGTCACACCCACATCATCCAGTGCAAGATTCAAGACCATAGGACCATCCTTATCGAACTCCAAAAAAGTGAGAGGATCCATAAGATCCCACCAAGTCTCACAATGCACTTATCATATCCAAACTTCTCTCTCAGTTGATATCCCTTGTATCTCTCTAAACTAATGAGTCACCCAATTATAACAATATAATTCAAAGGTCTTATTCCCTTCATCTAACCATATAAATTACCTCTTCATAGACAAATCCTTTTGGTCCTCAGACCACGCGTACACCCATATCCAAGGATGCCAATTGACATGAGATATATGCATATCATCAATGAGATGCCTCACCCAAACTAGATTACAAGATGAAGAACCATTAATAAATTATAGGAATTTCATGTTCAATCCTCCTCATCACCACTATAAGCCATCGAATAGCTATATGTTCCCAAGCCCAAACCTAGAGTAAGGTAAAATAGGATAAGCTCTAACCCTTTTGATAAACCACTCTGTAAAGGGTATGGTATAATATAGCCAAAATAGCTAGAGCCCAAGCATAAACTATCTAACTATCTCTCATCCATGCTATGATGTGCCCCCATCCCCATGGTATGAAGCTCTTGTTGGTATCACTCATCATCAACCCCGATACTACCATAGCTAGAAGTATCATGCTCCTATCAATGTGCCCTCCAATGTAGGCATCATTGATCCTCAAGCCCTTTTCCATACCCAAGAAATCACCATCCTCTAAAAACACAAATATCCCTATGACTAAATTTATCCCCACATGAATGGGAACTCCTTGAACTAGTACCTAAAGAATGCACCATACATCCTCTAAAGTGACTATCATCTCACCCATTGATAACCTGAAAGTGTTGGTGGATGGGTACCACCTCTCCGTAAGATTTGTCAGCAAAAAATGTTCAAACTTCAATCTAGGAATATATCCAACATGATACAACCCCACTTTTTTCAACAACACCACGTCCTCAACTCTTCGGTCACCCCCTAATATGCTCCCCAAGAACTTAGGACGACGCTCTCAACTAGTCAAAACCTTCATCGCCTACCAAAATCCACTACATAGAATAAGTGAGATAAGACATCAAATCATTTCAAAATTTCACAAAAAATACTACCATTGGATATCCCTCGAAGAGATATTTGCACCAAGTATAAATATGACTATAATTGCTCGCATATCGAGGTAAAAAAGTACAAAAAAATTAGTTTATTTTACCAAATTTGCCACTCGTACCAAATTCACCAGTATCAAATTCACCACTAGGACCAAAATTTCTAGTGGCACCTCTACCAAAATCACCACTGGTGCCAAATTCACCAAAAATTTCAAAAATCATGAAAAACATAACCTAGATAAGCCAAATTCACCACAAATTTTAAAAATCATGAAAAACATAACCTAGATAAAAAAATTTAGCATCGAGATTAGGGCCTACCTCTCAGTTTTGCTCTAACACCTCAATTGTCCCTCGAACTACGTTAGCATGATGTACCCATCCTCAAATATTCACCATATCCTCTGATAACTCCACTCCACTCTCTCCAACTCTTTGTAAAAGGATAAAAGTGCAAATGAGGTCACTTTCACCTCTCTTTTAGCCTTTATACCCTAAAACCCTAATTAATTCAAAACACTCCTCATCTTGAAAACTCGCACCAAAATCTATAATCTAGCATATGGGTTTCGACAAATCATGTTTCCAAAACAAAATTTTCACAAAGCCTAGCAATTCTTTTCCCAAATATTGAGGCACACAAAACAAGGCATATATATATACAAATCCTTCCAAACCAACTAAAATCTTCAATCAATCTCACACAACAATCAATTATCATTCCAACATGGTACAACATCAAAATTGAGTATCACAACTTAAATTTTGATGTAACATCTCAAATATCACATCAAAACTAGGGTAAAATGTAGACACCCAATTTTGACACACTTATTGTGACTTCCCAAAACTAGTCCAAATCACACCAAAACTTCCCAAAATCTATTCTAACCTTCACAAAACTTCAAAATCATCATTCCCCATCAATCTAGACACTTAAAAATACCTTTACCAAATTTTCCACTCTAACCAAATTCGCCAGTGGCGAATTTGGCAAAACTGCAAAATTAGGGTTTTTTGTCCAAAAGTTAGTTTTTACCAAATTCACCACACCTATGGTGAATTTGGCTAGTGGTGAATTTGGCAGCCCTTTTTAAAATTCAAATATCATGAATCTAATATGATTGGTTACCAAATTCGCCACTCTAAACCAAATTTGCCACACCTATGGTGAATTTGGCAAATAATGGTGAATTTTGCAAAATGACCAAGAATATTTCACACGAACCAGGTAGACACGGATTGAGCATCTTTCCACCTCCACCATTGATCCCACACACTCCAGCAAGGTCTAATATTTTTTGGTTTGAATGCATTCTTATCCAATTCTCCCTCCAATCCCCCCTCCAAATCCTATTTAAGGACCTCCTTGGGTAGGCATTTGGCAAGGTTTTCTACTATAGCAAAGCTCTACCCACATTATTCTAGCATTTGCATTTCTTCTCTAGGCTCTTCTCAAGCAATAACATAATTTTTCTCAAGCATTAGAGTATTCTTCACAAGCATTGGAGGCTAGGGAGGGCTTGTAAGTGATGAGGTCACAATTGGAGGCAAGGAGGGAAGCTCTCCTAGCTCCCTTCTTCTCTCCCTTCACATTTGGTTCCATAGCATTTTACCCCCACATGGTTGTAGCCTTGCTAGCTTAATATCTCTCATTTTCTTTTGTGCATTTCCTTTCATATGCTTAGTCTTTCATATTAATTCCTCTAACTCTAACTGTGTTTTGCAACCTCCTTTTCATGTATTTTGCTTCTATATTATCATATCTTACATCTTTCTCTTGCAAACTATCTTAGTTTGCCATTTCCTTTACTTTATTTTGGCTCTAATCCTCCATTTTGCAGGGTTTTTGCTATATTATTACTTGCATATTTGTATAAGATCTCCACTAACCCTTTTGTCTACAAGTATTTTTATCTTATCCACAACATACTAATCTATTTTTTTTCCTTCCATGCTATTTCATCTTCATAGATTTGATTCAAGCATTTTATATAGCATTTCCTCCTACTTTATATGCAAAATTTCTTACTATTTGGAAGGATAACTTGTCTTCTCATTTGAGTTGATTGTAGTTAGCATTTCCTATTTCATAGCATCTAATATTACATATATTTGTGTTTCTATTAAATCTGATTTTAGTTTCATGTTTTTGCATTTACTCATTATTGTTCATTTACTTTAAAATTTGGACAAGTTTCTTGATATATTTTGTCAATTTCTTAAATCAGTCCTCTAATTCACCCTTATAATACTATTAAGAGGTAATTATGCACTAATCTAACCTTTCTTAAACCTCTACTCTCCTTCCACGATCCCTTACAAGTATGATTTTTCATATGCATCCTAATAATGTTTTAATCAACTTTCTTTCACAAGTGCAATAATAGACAGAGGCAAGTCAACCTCTAAGGATATGTGGCCCTTTCATGGCCCTTATTTAAATCCAAATCTGCATCTGCTCAGTCTAGAGGATTTCTACTAATAATTTATATTAATTTGATAGCTGGCATTAATATCTTGCGCCAGCAAGGGAAACTCATGTGTAAAACGAAATTCTATCTCTAAAATATTTCTGATAAACTATTTAAGTAAAATGAACTTCCATCTTATGAATATATCTTAGGAAACTGGCGAAGCACAGGAGAGAAAAAATCCACTACCTTGCTCATGGATGGCCTGTATTTTGGAGATTCTCTTGTGTAGACAAGGGCAATCTCAATCATCTTGCGCATTTCATTACTCCACATCTCATATTTTGTTCTCAAATCGGGATCAGCACAGTCATCACTAGGCTTAGATCTTCTTGACTATTTTCCATTGTAATAGAAGTCCATTGAGCCAATCCCAGTCGTTCATCTTTTCCCTCCCCAGCTTCTACATCAGGGTTATGCATAGTGACGAATATTCGTAAATTGGGCGAATATTAGGATTTCCAAAATTGGAAATTGATGAATATGAGGACCCTCGATGTCGGCCCATTTGCCTAAAATTTTTAGGATCAATTTTTTCTTAGGGTCAATTCGCCACAATATATATCCAAACATAGGCATATTTGTACTCATTGGAAAGCTCTTTTCAAGCCTGATCTAATGGTGGTGAATTTATGAAGTTATAATATGATTTAATAAGTCAAAAGTGGCCCCAAATATGATGTTATATTATAGGGTTTCAAATACCCCAAATTTTGGTATGAAAATGCGTCATTTGATTTGCTTAGGATTCTCCATTATTCACCTTGATTTTGATTAGAATTCACCATTTTTTTACAAGTACATTTTGAATTCAACTCCTTATGCATAACCCTATTCTGTATTTATTATTGTTGGCTTTCCAGCGACGAGTCCGAGGAGCACCACCCCAAAGCTAAACACATCTTGCTTCGTCGAACGCCTCACTCCATAACCACATTCTACAACCAAATTAAAGAAAAAAGCTAAACACATCTTGCTTCGTCGAACGCCTCACTCCATAACCACATTCTACAACCAAATTAAAGAAAATACACGAAATTATTCATCGACAAAAATTCTTAATAAATGTACGGTGAAATAGATATACAGTTAACTACCTGGAGCAATGTAACCGTAAGTACCATCCAATATAGAACTGCTGGATTCCCCGCCAGTGGACTTATCTTTAATCAACCTTGCAAGCCCGAAATCCGCAACGTGAGGAATGTATTCATCGTTCAGCAGAAGATTAGCGGATTTCACATCACCGTGGAGGATTGAAGGATTGCAGTCATGGTGCAGATATTTGAGTCCTTCTGCCACTCCCAACGCTATATTGTACCGAGTCCTCCAGTCCAGCTTTTGCCTTTGGGATTCTAGTGCTCCAGCTAGATATTCCCACAACGAACCCTTAGCCATGTACTCGTAGACCATGATATTTATGTTGCTGCTGGGTATACAAATGAGGCCATGCAAGGACAATATGTTTCTATGGCGAACTAACCTTAGAGCTTCAATCTCGCGCGTCATACTTTCATTCACCCTTCCGCCATCATTTTGCAGATTTGACAACTTGACAGCTAGCACTTGCCCTGTCCCTGCTCTTCGTCCTTGTGATTCTTCGAGAATGGCCTTGTAAACTTTACTAAAATTACCAGAACCAATTAGATATTTATCACTGAATCCCTACGTGGCCATTACAATGTCTCTGTATCTAACTATATATTTATCTCCCCCAAATTCAATGGCCTCTGCTCGACAATTGATATCCTCCTCCACTTTAGATTCATCTCCCTGTTCAGTTCCTCTGGTTTGGTAATATATGCACGATATGACTAGTATGGTAATCATGGCAATTCCACCAACAACAATGCCTACTATCGCCCCTATCCCCAATCTTGTCTGCTTTGTACCAGTAACATTCGATGAAGGGCAAGTGTTGGAAGTGGGTAACCCGCAGAGTCCAGGATTATCATCAAAGGCGCTCGCTGGACCTTCGGAGAAAGCTTTCAGCCCTGGAATTTGCCCTGTGAATTGATTGAAGGAGAAATTGAATTCGTGAAGACTCAACATGCCTTCCAAAGAGATCGGAATCTTGCCTGAGAGTTTGTTGTGGGAGACGTCTAAGGATTCAAGGCTGGTCAACATTCCGATTTCCGATGGAAAACAGCCGGAAAGATTATTCCAACTGAGATCCAAAGCAGATTGCAGATGCACAAGCCGTCCTAGTTCTCTGGGAATGGACATCTCAAATTTGTTTCGAGAGAGGTCCAGCTCTATCAAAGTTGAGCAATTTCCCAGATATCCGGGAATGCTTCCACTCAATTTGTTTGAGCTCAAAGCCAAAAAGAGCAAAGATGACAAATTGCCAAGATGGGCAGGAATATAACCTTCTAATGAATTCCGGCTCAGATCTAGTCTTTCGAGATTAACGAGATTTCCAATTTGTGAAGGAATGTATCCCCCAAGCTTGTTATCACTCAAATTGAGTTTGCCGAGGGTTAATCCTAAACCCCCTATTTGAGGAGGAATAGCTCCACTTAAATTAATCCCACTGAGGAGAAGATTAGAGAGGTTCTTGAGTTTTCCAAGGGCAGCAGGTATTTCACCCTCAGTTCTGTTAGACGAAAGTTCAAGGTAGTACAGACCAGCAATTTTAGATATACCTGAAGGAATGTTGCCCACCAATAGGTTATTTTGCAGACGAACTCTTCGCAGTGAAACACATTTCTCAAAAAGCCATAGCGCCGTAGCGCCCTACCTCTGCATATTCCAGGAGGAATTTTTCCATTCAACTGAGAAACTTGCGTGACAGTGCAATCTAGAAGTTACAGAGGCTTTTATCATTCAACTGGGAAACGTGCGTGACGGTGCTATCTGGAAGTTGCAGAGGCTTTTACCGTTCAATTGGGAGAAAGTGGAATCTACCTAACGCCCACATATTGTCCACGATAGTGATTTCCACAACCGTGAGAACTTTGGCAAGTGCAGACAGCTGCGTAAACCTATGTTAAAACATCGAAGGATCCTTAAAGTCCAAAATATACATGTTGAGCTTAGTGATGGGTTGACAAAGTCTTCAAGTACAAATATACAAGGGTGCCTTCGTGTTTAGCCTAAGCATGCTCCTTGTTTAAACAAAACATGTGTTTTGAACTTTGACATGTATATAGGTTGGAAAGGTGGTTGTTTAAACAAAACATGTATTTTGAACTTTGACATGTATATAGGTTGGAAAGGTTGTTGGATTGGCAAGTTTTAAATAAGAAGGGATTTAGGTTCAAATTTTGGAAGCATGTTTGTTTGTACAAAGGTAGTAGTCTGATATGACTCTCAAGTGGTATCAATCCCAAGCCACCAATGGTCCTTATGAATCAACAACAAGTGGTCTAGGGACTATAAGAGGTAGCCTCAAGATATGAACCCTTCTTAATAATAGAAAAGGACTGTGGATGTAACCAATTCCTCTATGTATAAAAAAAACTTACGTTTTATACATAAAAGATAATATATAAATATCAAATGAAATACGACTCAATAATATGGTCTTGATTGATTGAAATGTCTAAGTATATTAGATTATTTGGTACATGCTAATGTACCACTTGTATACATCGTTGTAAATATTAGATTAGGATGTGCGTTCTAGATTACAGTGGGAGTATTTATTTTATGTAATATAATAATGTGCAGGAAATGTGTAAGTGTTATTAAAGTGTGTAAAGTATTTAATAATATAAATATGTACAAGTGTCCAAAATGTAAGTGTGCATGTGTCCTTGAATTAGATAGAGTCAAATGAAGAGTTTGGTTACAAGTGTACATCAAAGATAGTTTCATGTGTGTGCAAGTGATAGCCCAGAGTCACAAGGAATGAAGAGTTATGGTCATCCAAGAGTCCTCATAGAAAGGCTACATATACATGATATAGTCTAGAGTTATGTGATGCAATATTATATTAGTAGGTTACTATTGTGACTATTAGGTTCTATTGTAATCTTCTTGAGAGATTTTGTAACAGAAGATAGTGCAATACAAGTTGCATACATTTGAGTAATTAGTGTGTGAATCATCTATATTCAACATATTAATTTGATTTATTATTCCTGTTACAAGTATATATTGATTTTGATATATTGCAACTTTATTTTATTTAGTTCCTGTAATTAAAACTTGTGGTAATTTTATTAAGTATTAAGCATCAAAATCTAATAGTGGTATTAGAGCCACAATGAAGATTGATAGAAGATAGGGAGATTTTTAATACATGATTGGAATATTGAATTTGGCTAGAGTCTTTTTACAAGGTTGCAAAATAAATCATGAAGACTATGACTCGACATAGATTTTTACCACTAGATTGAAGAACAACTAGTGAAGATTATTGATTTGAGAATTTTGGAGAATTGGATGTATTTAATTATTGTTGTCTAAGATTTTTGTAGCAAAAAATTGATTTTGGAATTGTAGCAAAATATTGGAGATTGAAGTTTTTTGGAGGTCTAAGAGAAAGGTCCCATTGGATAATTTGAAGAATTGGAGATAGGAGAATTTGAATACTACAGAAAGAAGATTGAGGAGACCCAAGAAAGAGGTCCCATAGGATAATTTGAATGTTGAAAATTGGAGAAAAAGCAGACCCAAGAAAAGAGGTCACATAGCAAATTGAAGAGAGAAGAGAGAAAGAGGCTTGAGAAGCCCTATTGAAGATTGAGAAAAAAGAGATCCAAGAAAAGAGGTCCCATTGTAGATTTGAGAAAGGAATAGGATATTTGAGATAGAAGATTCAGGAGACCTAGTAAAAGGTCCCATTAAAATTTGGAAGGAGAAAGAAGAAGAATAGAGAAGCCCTATTGAGAAATTGAAGAAGTGGCCATTGGAGGAGATTTGAAGAAAATTCAAGGTAGAAGATGACAAGAAGAACAAACTCCTAAAAGGAAGTAATCACATCAAAATTGGGACAATCATCACCATCCGATGACAAGACCAAAAGGATTTGTGAAACTGATTGAAAGAGGAAGTATTTGGTAAGAAGTTTGTCAAATTTTGAAAAAGTATATTTGAAGACTTCAATACATTGAGAATATTGAAGAATAGGACAACAAAAGAGGTCAAATTTAGAGAAAAAAATCAACGAGAGCTAAGGAGAAGAAAGAGGATTGAAGAGACCACAAAATTGATATTTTTTGAAGGCAACCATTGAAGTTTTGAAGGCTGAAATTTGAAGGAAAAATTTCAAAAAAATTGGGGTAGAATCTAAAGAGTTTTGGACAAAAAATTGAGGAGTAAAAGGCAGCATTTGAAGGAGATATAGAGCTATGAAATTCAAAAAATTTGAGCAGCAAATTAAAGGAGAAGAAGATATAATTTTGGAGTAGTATTTGAAGATATTTTGGCGAGCATTTGAAGAAGTAGAATAAATTTATTCATAAATATTTGTCAAAATATGCACAACTCTTTTTTACTATAATACACCTGATACACAATTAAGGATTGTATAATGCAACTTCTTCATCCACCTATTGGTCAATTCCTATATTTATTATAATTTCTATATTGATCAAAGGTTAGTGGAGTGCTTGACTGGCCAGGTACTTACCAAGAAAAGACCTAGATTCAAACTTTAGGGGTATGCTTGCCAGCTTGCAAAGGTAGTAGTCTATTTTGAATCCTTTTAGTACGTGCCAGACCGACAATGATGGTACAAAACTTAAGTGATCGATGGTCCATTTGATGCTGGGTTGATAAAAAAAAACGTGGAATAGGTATTATAAGAGGCAACCCTATGATTTGAACCCTGCTTGGTAGTAGAAAACGATTGTACTTACCAATAAAATACCCATATTCAAACCTTGGGGACATGCTTGCCAGCTTGCAAAGGTAGTAGTCTATTTTGAATCATTTTAGTACGCACTAGACCGACAATGATGGTACAAACCTTAAGCGATTGGTGGTCCATTTGATGTCGGGTTATAAAATAACAAGGTGGAATAGCATGCTTGCCAACTTGCAAAGGTTGTAGTTTGTTTTGAATCCTCTGAGTGTGCGCGAGAATGACGGTGATGGTACCAACCTTGAATGACTGATTTTCCATTTGATGTTGGATTATACAATAACAAGGTGGAATAGGGATTATACGGAGTAGCCCCAAGATTTGAACCCTACTTGGTAGTAGAAAATGACTATGGATGTAAGTGATTCTCCTATGTATAAAAAATAAAAAATAATATTAATTACTCTAACACTCTTATATATATATATATCAACTTAAGGGAATTGACAATGATTATGAATATTATTTTTATTTTTATTTATTTATTGATATACAGGGTTTTTTCCACTATGTGAGTAAGTATTTACTTCCATGAGGGAGATCTGGAGGGGCTACCAACCTTAATCACTCAGCCGATAAAGATGCCACTTACACAAAACCGAAAAAAAAGATGCCACTTACACAAAACCGAAAAAAATACCACTTACATTATCAGTGATGAGATCAACCCCAAATATGTATAAGAAGTATTGATTAAAAAAACTACAATCCTAAATGAATCAAATCGAGGTTCAGGTAATAAGCACTCAACTCAGGTCAGCGCAACAAGCAGTCAACCCAAAAGTTTTTAATGTTAACTAAATCATTTTTTAAATGAATTGCTAGGATATTCTAAACCTGCTCAATACTATTCAACATCTTGCGAGTTGAGGAATCTGACAAGCATGTTAGGGATTTATTGAACCAGCAACAAAAGTAAGAATAATGCCGCTGTCTGATCGGCTAGCTAAACACGTATGTAAGAATAATGCCGCTGTCTGATCGGCTAGCTAAACACGTATGACAGTTGTAGGTATTTATTGTGACTGAGCTAGCATTTATTTGATTCTGACTGTATGCATCAAGGTGGGAACACTGAGAGAAGGGAGGACGAGACATTTCTCTCCTCAACAGATTTCTATACAACGTCTCTTGACTACCGCGTTGTAAGAAGACGACATGAACCTGAGGCGAGTGAATATGGCAACCCTGTCATGCTGTACACTGCATTTATCACGAACACATGGACAAGTCCTCTATCGCCTCCCTCCGATCATATTGGAAGTCAAATATATAAAAACTAAAGAACATAGAGTCTAACAACCCGTCAAGGACGGGCAGCAGGAATAAGTCAAAGAAGGAAGCTTCTGAATTGAAAAAAAAATCAACAATTGTTCCTTGGATAATTAATGGTTTGCGAAGTGCTTTCTTCTTTTTTCACATCTTCTCTGTTATTTTGGCGCTGCCGTGTGTTAGTTTGATTGGAAGTCAAATAGAAAAAAAATTAAAGAACATAGAGTCTAACGAGCCGTCAAGACTGCAACAAGGATAAGTCAAAGCAGGAAGCTTCTGAATTGTTGAGAAAAATTGCACAGTTGTTTCTTGGCTCATGAATGCTTTACTTCCCCCCCAAAAAAGCAGAAAAAGGATATTCAAGTACTTTCTTCTCTTCTCTTCTCACATCTTCTCTGCTATTTCGGCCCTGCCGTGTATTAGTTTGCTCGGAAACAACAAAGTGCAATGGGGACACGCTTGATTATGCTAATGTTTCTATCCGACTGTCGTCTTCTTAGTAATTTACTAATCCTTTTAAATCCCCAATTTCCCTTTTTCTGTAAAGCAGATCTGTCTGCGTCTTTTTGGATGGTGCATGCATATATTTATATTGATGTTTGTATGGATTGGAGTACGTGATCACAGACGAGGTCGAGGTGGAGACGGACGTAATGAAGGAATCCGAGCAAACAAAGGTATACAATGTGATTCATGTTTTGCTAAATTTATGTTGTGTCAGGTGAGATCAGAGGGTCTAAGTGAATGAAAGTATAGCATAATATTAAGATGCAGGGACCATAAATAAAGATATATAATTATCTTATATACACTGCTGATTGATTATGAAATAGCCGAGACAGAGTGGCCAATACACATTCTATATTCCATTTTTCTTTAGATTCAAGACAATTGGACTACCACATGGTGAAGCACTTAGTGTTATGTATGCATTTTATTAAATCCTTTTCAACCTTACTTTCAAATACTTTTAAAAACACTTCAATTGGCTATATTTTGTGTGAGCCATTATGGGCTATTTTAAGTCTTCTTCTAATGCATTTTTAAAAAAAGGCTTCAATGGGCTATATGAGCCTTTAAATTTCTCCAATACTTTTTATTTAATGCTTTTTAAAATGGCTTCACTAATTTATCTATTTTTTAGTGATCTTCAAGAGAATATTCAAATAGCTTCCTTCTTATATTATATGGTTTCCTTTCCTTGTAACCTTAAGGAGCTTCAAATGGATTCCTTGGTGCTAAATTTTCTTCTTGCAAATAAGCTACAATGGCTCCATTCTTTGCAATATTAAAGATATTTTAGAGCTTCCTTTTCTTTTAAAATTTTGAGGAGCTATAATTAACTTCCTCTCTTGCCTTAATTTGGCTTGGTTGTTTGTTTTCAAGTTGTTTCCTTTGAAAGGGGTTTTCAACCCTAAATTTTCATTGAGTATGCCATGGAATTTTCTTTCACGGTCATAATTCTATATAGGCTACTTTTATCCTTGAAACTTCTTATCTCAATCTTGAATTTTTTCTCAAGTAGAGTGCACCTTAGTTGTCTTGGTGTCAAACCTAGATGAGGGTTAGAAGAAAAATTATTTCTTTCTTCTACTTTTTTTTATACCACATGTTAGATATTAATGCTTTTAATGGTTGCATTACAGTTGTGAAGGATATTTAAGTAAATAAGGTGCCTAAAATAGACATAAAACACCCTCATAATAATTTCAAACTATCGTGTCCTATATCACATACATATACCTTGAGAGGGGTGGTTATACCACTTGACTTATCACATGGTCTATCATGTAATAACTCATAACAAGATACACTCTTTACTACTTTTTTTTTTTTGAGTAAATACTTCTTATACATATACATATTCACATGATGTGGTCTACAGGCAAGGACACCACTTGCATTATCTATTTACTACTTCTATTTGTATTGTAAGGAGATGATTTTATGTTGCTTAAGAAAAATGAATATTATTTACCTAGACTATCCTTGACCTTCATCTCATTTGCTTTAAAAAATACCTTATTACCTTTAAATCCTATAAATTTTAAAATTGTGCATTATACTTTGTCATCCATTATGTCATTTTTTTTCTATTGGTTGATTAAAATGAGCTATAATAAAAAATTTTCATTTGATGATGTAGAGGAATTTCCAAAACCAGTTTCATAGGAATGAAAAATCCTTGATATAACCTAACTTCTACTCTGATATGATATCCATGTTTTATATTAATGTTTGTCTCATACCCAATATTTTCTCTCTCTTTCTCCATTATTTTTTACTTTACAATGTCTTACCATGTGTTTAGTCTCATAACATTTGTGAAATTAGAATGCAATCTTTTCATATTCTAATTTTTTATCCCATTCTCTTGATTTAGATTTAATCCTAGTTTTTTTTTTAAACAAAAAATCCCTTGTGGGGCTGCCTTGGTCTGAGAGACCACGAACAGGGGGTTCTACACCGTCAAAGTCACCCGGGAGTCGCACCTGACCCTGCTCGCACCAAAATTATCAATTGGATTTTGGATACCCAATTCAGCTTTTTGGTAGGGTGGAGATTTAAACCTGGGACCTCCCTTGGAGGATTGCCCTCTCCTCTCCAACTCACCTACAAAACCTTGGTAGATTTAATCCTAATGAACTATTGTAAAAGTTTTGAAATATCCACGAAAACACATATTTGAGTGTATATAGCATGCCTTCTCTCCTTAGTAGCGCATCCTTCTTGGACGAAATCTGAAGCATTATCAATATTCTTTAAAATATCCTTACTAATAAGCTTATATGGAAGTCTAAAAAGCCTAATCTACACCAAAATCCTTATAATAGTCTCTAAATCCAAGGAATATTCTAACTCTATGGTCTTGAATATAATGCATCTTTGTCCCTAAACCAATGACCACAATCCATTATTTTATCACTTTTTTCTAGACTAGAGAAGATAATGAGGAGAAATCCTTTTGAAATAAAATTCGCAAGAGTCATTTGAATTCAATCAATACTTCCACTTGATCCAATTTTGAATCTTCAAACACCTAGTCACTATACATAGAACTTATGTATTAATACTTTTTAAGAACCATTGTATCATGGTCAATCATCTCATCCTTGGTAATTACTTTTGATGTAATATTTGATACTTGGATAAGGTTTTCCATAGATTCACTCTTCTTCTTATCACTAATTAACTTCCAACTAGGGCATCCTTACATTCAATAAGAAAATTCAATCATAACATTTTTACCATGTTCTCTAGATTTTCTTCACATGTATCTTTTAGTTTATGAATTTCTCCTATGCTTTGGAGTAAGAAGAAGTGATGTTCAATCCTTGCTCACATTGTGTTTGCTACTCATACTTCTTGCTCTTAGTAGTAACACTTGCTTGCTTTCTAAAACAAAACAAAAAAATGAGGCCCGCATTCACTTTTAGATCATAATTAAATATATATTATACTAAATATTATTAAACATTTAAAAATAATTTAAAAATTAAATTAATTAATTTATAATTAATTAAAATAAAAATGATCCACTTATTCATTAATAAATACTAATTTATTTTATAATTTAAAGACGCACAACAATCTAAATGATTCAAGATAAAAGTCATAATAACAAGTTGAATTGTTTTGTTGTTCAAAACTAAGGATTTACAAGTGTAACATACGTTTTGTTCTTCAAAACTAAGGATTTACAAGTGTAACATACGTAACATACCTCTATATATATATATATATATATCAAACATTAATAAATAATATTTTAATTAACTTATTTTTTATGAATATGTATTTTTTTTTAATTATATTTAACAATATTAATATGATAAACTTTATTTTTTTATTAAATAAATCATATATTATATTAAAATTATTATAAATTTTAAATTAAAAAACTTTATTTAATTAATAAAACATAATAATAAACTAATCCTTTAACAGTATAACAAATAAAAGAAACACCGTAATCTAAATGATTCATATAAATGTTATAATATAGGATTGTGAATGCAAAACATTTAATTGTATGCAATTTAAAAATATATATATATATTTGCAAGTAAACATGTTTGAAAATTAAATGAAAAAAAAAAAACTTTTAAAAACAACTTACATGGCATATTCCAAATATGGAAAAAAATATCAATCATTAAACATAAGAACATTAATTTCATTTAAAATTATTTAAATATTTTTAAAATTAAATAAAAAATAGTTTATCAATAATATATAATAATAATAATATAATTTTGTTAGGAGGGAACACTGTTAGGTGCAGATTTTATTTTTTTACGAAAGGTTCAAGGTTCAAACTATGGTATGGATGAGTGTATGGTGGTTGTGTTAAATTCCCTATTAATAAGCATAGCTCTTAGCTTTAAGAGAGACTATAGTTGGGGAGACTGATCCAATTCATTGATTATAAAATTTTATCATACTAATCAAATCAAATATATATATATATATATATATATATATATATATATATAATTTTAATATATTTAAAATTTGAAAAAAACATTTTATATTTTTATTTTTTTTAAATATTTTATTTTTTGTGATTGGAAGATATTTTCACAAACAAAACATATAATTAAACACACAATAGTGACCATAAACTTTAATCTCAATAATATAAATCCAAACATGAAATCAATAATTTTGATTTTAATGTGAATATATTTTATTAAAAATTCAAGGTTATTTTGAGCTTTTATAAAAAAATATATTCATGAGTATATTTCAATCATTGTATTGTTCACAAGAATATTTTTTATACATAAATAATTTGTGATTACAAACCATATAGCAAGAACACAAGAATTCGAATGATATTTTAATCAACTTATCTTCACATGGACAATAACAGCCAGAGTCAAGTCAGCCTCTAGGGATATGTGGCCCTATATGGCCCTTATTTAAATCCAAAGCTGCATCAACTCAGTCCAGAGGATTTTTAATTTAATATCCTGTGCCACTTTTAGCAAGGGAGACTAATGATAAAACGAAATTCTATCTTTAAAATATTTAAGTAAAACGAACCTCCATCTCCTGAATATATCTCAGGAAACTAACGATGCACAGGAGAGAAAAAGTCCACGACCTTGCTCATGGATGGCCTGTGTTTTGAAGATTCTCCAGTGCAGACAAAGGCAATCTCAATCATCTTCTGCATTTCATGACTCCACGTCTCATATTCCGTTCTCAACTGGGGATCCAGCACAGTCATCACTAGGCTCGGATCTTCTTGACTATTTGCTATCGTAATAGAAGTCCATTGAGCCAATCCCAGCCGTTCTTCTCTTCCCTCCCCAGCTTCTGCGTTTACTATTGCTGGCTTTCCAGTGACGAGTTCTAGGAGCACCACCCCAAAGCTAAACACGTCTTGCTTCGTCGAACGCCTCACTCCATAACCACATTCTACAACCAAATTATTGAAAATACACGAACTTATTCATCGACAAATAAAATTCTTAATAAATGTACAGTACAATAGATATAGAATTAACTACCTGGAGCAATGTAACCGTAAGTACCATCCAATATAGAACTGCTGGATTCCCCGCCAGAAGACTTATCTTTAATCAACCTTGCAAGCCCGAAATCCGCAACGTGAGGAATGTATTCATCGTTCAGCAGAATATTGGCGGATTTCACATCACCGTGGAGAATTGGAGGATTGCAGTCATGGTGCAGATATTTGAGTCCTTCCGCGACTCCCAACGCTATATTGTACCGACTCCTCCAGTCCAGCTTTTGCCTTTGGGATTCTAGTACTCCACCTAGATATTCCCACAACGAACCCTTGGCCATGTACTCGTAGACCATGATATTTATGTTGCTGCTGGGTGAAAGCACGAGATTCCGGGCAAAGGAAACACTAATTGCGATGCATTCAAAATCAAATACGCTTAAGTCCTAGAAATGTAGAATGCATGAAATGAAAGAGACGCATTGAAATGAGATACAAGCAAATGGAGAAAACACAGCCCTTTCATTAAACTCTCTTGATCTCTCTTACAAATACGCCTCCTCCCTTTTCAGGGGCTAGGAGCGTTAAAAGAATTTGATTACAATCGAGACTTAAGGTTCCTCTTTCCGCGTGCCCACACTTGAAATGGGCGGGCCAAGATGATGCCGCCGCTGATGTTGATGAGTCCTTAACCTCTGCTGCTCCTCCTGCGAACAAAGAAATAACAAAGATGTCGGTAGCACTCGTTGCAAATAGGAAGTGTTTGTTCTCTAAAATCGCCAAAAGATGCATGTAAACATTTGTCCAAATCGATAGACAAAATGACTCTAAATGACCCGAAAATCCGACAGAGGACAGAAGACATCACCAGAGGGCCACTGCCATTGAAACAATCGGCCAATCTGCCTTCAACTGGAATTCGTCCCTGGGCAGGACGAATTCTGATCGCTATTCGTCCCTGGGTGAGACGAATTCTGCCGTGTTGGAAAAGCCGAAGTGATACCGCTCCAATGTCGAATCCCGAGACCTCCAAAACACCTGCAAACAGAGGGGTTATGTAATTGGGGCCATTTTGGGACGACCCAGATGGTCGGATTCTCCCAATTTGGCCTCTATCCTCGGGAATTCGATGTCGCCACCTGCAAGTTAGTAGGACAACAAAGCGACAAAAGGCATGATAAAATCTGATCAAAATGTTATGAAATTGAAGCTATGAGTTAACCAAACAGAATAACATGAGATGCAACCTGAAACAATAATCTAGAATGCTTTTAGAATAAAACTTAGAAAGTGCGGGGGTGCCCAAGTGGGCCTCCCACCGTTGGCACTTGATTTTGGCGCCAATCCACTAGGGATGGGCCCAAAACCTCTTAGGATTGGGATGTCTGCAAATTGGTGGTGTAAGGTGGTCAAATGTTGGATTTGGGTTGGATCCACGCTTCCAAAAGCCACCCAATAACCTCCCTTGCAAAAGAGATTAGTGGATGTGAGAAGGTGAATCAAAAGGATGCAAGTGGGTAATCAATCGGACAGCACTTCGTTGCTTGAAATCGCCTCCAATCTATCCTTTTGGGTGAGAAAAGTCCCACCTTTTATAGACCCATGGGGTCTCTTTTGAGAGGGAAGCATAAGCGCCATGTGTTGGTCATAGGTGCCATGTGGCGCTCATGTCTTCCCATGAGGGAGGGGAGTCCTCCATGACTTGGGCTTTCATAACTACCCTTGTGACAGTCCTCTAACGGCCTATTTGCCCACCCACACACGCGTGCGAGGCAGGAGTCATCAACTGATCGTCCTGGGCTGCCACTTGGCGCCATTCTTCTTTTTGCCCGTTAAACTTGGAATTCGTCCCTACCAGAGACGAATTCAGAATTCATCTCTGGGTGAGACGGATTCCATTTTGAATTCGTCCCTGGGTGAGACGAATATTGAGCAAAGTGTCTGAATGTGCCAAATTGCCTCTTGACCTTACAAAATTGCTATGAAAGTGGTTAGGACCACTGTTTGACCTCTGAGGGCTGCCCTGGGGGCTGTGTTTGTCAAAGCGATCAGTGTTTGCAGTCACATAATCGGATTGGTGCTGTTTTGGTGTCTACAGATGCCCCTTTTTGGGATGCGCTGTGCATAGCGCAGCGCCGAGCAAAAATAGATAACCAAAGCACTAATGATTAGGGTTTCTTGGTAACCTAACCAACTTTTGATGCCCCAAGCATGGAAAGGGCATGCATTCTTGAATCCTTGCTTCCGACGAGCTAAGGAGTTTGATTTCAAGTGTTAACCTATTTTGGTGAGGTGTGACTTGAGCTTGGACATTGATCAGTCATGATTAGGCAAAGGGCGCAACCTTTTATCCTCGGGGGAACCTTGTGTTCATGATTCACGAAATGCCAAGTGTTTGATTGATTTGATTGTTGCTTGTTTACTGCCCCAAGCAGGAGCGTGATTGTCTTTGTCAATGATTCTTTGAATGCATGTCGTTTTCCTTAATTGGGTGTGTGATTGTTGATTGGTGACTAAGTGTGACTACCCCCTCAAGCGACGAATCGATGAGGGAATGACCTTCATGAGAAAAGCGACGAGTCGCTTGACCCAAGATGACTTGTGCAAGGGTGCCTTTAGATGGTTTACCAGTTAAGCATGTGCAATTTTTCCAACATTTGGACCTATTTTTGGTGGGTGTTAACCCTTTTGGTGATGCCATAATGGGGTGAAATCATCAAAAACCCATCTTCCCGTGGAGCGGTCCGGCTATGGTAGCCTTCTTGGGGAAGTAGGAGAGTGACAATTTGAACCCCGACATCGAATTTCTATGCCAAGAGGTTAAGTGCAAGAGCACTTGTGTCCGGCAATGCTTATTGCTGTGTTTTTGTGTTGCATTTTTTTTGTTGTTTTGATTTTTTTTTGTGACACCATTTGGGGATTAATTGTCGAAAATCCCTCCTCCCGTGAGGGCATGTACCTTCTTGAGTAATAAGATACACTTTAATGTTTATTTTTTTTATTTTTTATTTTTTTAGTATTTGTGACGCCATTTGGGGTTGAAATTATCAAAAATCCTCTTCCCATGGAGCGGTCCGGCTATGGTAGCCTTCTTAGAGAGTAGGATAGTGACAATGTAAACCCTGACATCAATTTTTCTATGCCAAGAGGTTAAGTGCAAGAGCACTTGTGTCTCGGCAATGTTTATTGCTTTGTTTTGTGTTGCATTTTTTGTTGTTTTTGTTGTTTTACTTTTGTGATGACCATTTGGGGGATTAAATGTTTCAAAAACCCATCTTCCATGGAGCGGTCCGGCTATGGTAGCCTTATTAGAGAGTAGGATAGTGACAATGTAAACCCCACATCATTTTTCTATGCCAAGAGGTTAAGTGCAAGAGCACTTGGCGCAATGTTTATTGTTTTTTTTTCAATGTTTATTGCTTTTTTTTTGTTGCATTTTTTTGTTGTTTTGTTGTTTTGATTTTCTTTGATCTTATGCATGATGGTTGATGAATATGGATGTATGCATGTTGATTTATTTTGATGGATGCATATGCTATGATGAATGCAAATGTTTTTGATTTATATGTGATATGCAGAGATGAAATGGATGAATGGGATTTGTGATGTTTGGCTATGGCACCATAGACTGTTTAGAACTCTGTTATTTTGTTTTTAGGCGATTGCTGTGATGCATGACTTTGTATGTATACATGTGGTTTTTCTTTTTTTGTATTTTTTGATGGTATTGTAAGGATGAAAAGTAGCGCAGTTGGTTTAGAAATGTAGCTAAGGTTTTCTGAGACTCAGGACGGTTTTAACTCACTAGCCACGAATCGTACTTTATCTTACAAGACTTTTGAACAAGGTATGAATCGGACTTGTTTTTGACCAAGCTATTTCACATCCCTGTGTGTGCAATTGAGTTCATTTATGTGGTATTTGTCGAGATACCGCCAGTGCCAGATGGGCTTTCAACCGAACCTGTACTCGAGGATCACCTAATTAGCTCCACTAACTCCTTTGTTGTATTTAGTTAGATTAATCTGCGGTGTTATCCAGGATGCCATAAGCTAGCTCATCCACATGCAAACATTGATCTGTACGCAAGTTAATGTGACAGATATATCATCATGCGAGAAGTTTACCGCCAGTTACCGATAGGCTATCAACCAAACCGATACTGAGGCTTGCTTCATGACCTTTTAGAATGCTGAGAGTTCCAGGGATTCAAGTTCAACTCCCTTCTTTTCTTCAATTGTATTGGGATACTTGCTCGTTTGTAGTGATAAGATCACTGTTTATTTTGATTTGTTTTTCTTTTGAGCAAGGGATTGGGGAGATGGAGTGATGAAAATCACTATCGTTTGTGCCGTTTGATGTGTGCACTGTAGGATGTCAAATATTTGAGTTTTGACATTTTGCAAATTTTTGATGTTTTGCAACTATTGAGAACTAGGGATTCTTAAGGAATTGGGTAGGGAGGATGCTTGTCCTTTTGCCAACTCTCAGCATTCTTGGGGTCATTCGCACAGGGGGATGAGCAAGATAACCGTTTCGCTTTTGGTGACCTGGATTACTATGCAGGTTTCATCTTTCGTTCACACAACTTAGGAATTGTTTTATGTGTTTTAATTTGTGTTGGGATGTTACGTAACAAGGTGTATTTCAAGTTTAACTCTACCTTCGTAAAATCTGTCTGACTTGATACATTACATGGCTAAAGAGGAAAATGATGACTGAATCACGAAAACTCTTGATACATTAAAAGACCACTGACTCTAGTGTGGTACAAGGCAATGTTGGTGTTTTTGTTGTTTTGTAAAATGGAACAGTGTGGAACAAGATGGACTAGCAGAGCAATTACAGCCTATGGTGCCTTTGACTCGTACGACCACAAATATGCAATGTATGGATGCAATGCTTAATGCAGCTACATATTTTTGTATTTTTGATGGATTGATTTTTGTGAATATGAAGATGAAGTGCGAGAAGAGCTCTCTATTGATGAATTTGAGTATGCCTAGAAATGAGATGCAAATTTTTGTTGTTTTTGATGATTTTTTTTTTTGTTTTTGAATTTTCTTGATCTTGGTGACCAAGTGATTTGCGATAATCCTTGGAGCCTTTTGGGGTGACCAAGTGATTGCGATAATCCTTGGAGCTTTTTGGGTGACCAAGTGATTGCGATAATCCTTGGAGCTTTTTGGGTGACCAAGTGATTGCGATAATCCTTGGAGCTTTTTGGGTGACCAAGTGATTGCGATAATCCTTGGAGCTTTTGGGGTGACCAAGTGATTGCGATAATCCTTGGAGCTTTTTGGGTGACCAAGTGATTGCGATAATCCTTGGAGCTTTTTGGGTGACCAAGTGATTGCGATAATCCTTGGAGCTTTTTGGGTGACCAAGTGATTGCGATAATCCTTGGAGCTTTTTGGGTGACCAAGTGATTGCGATAATCCTTGGAGCTTTTGAGGTGACCAAGTGATTGCGATAATCCTTGGAGCATTTTGGTTTGGATTATGGCTCTTCAAGGGATAGAGGTACCCCCAGCTTGATGGTCTTTGCACTCCGGATCTGGCTCTAGAGGTATGGGCATGAACGGATCGGCCCTATGTGTTGATAGGAAGACGGGGTCTTCCCTTGGTACTGATGTCATGATGGGATCTCGGGGTGGACGGTGCTCATCGTGGATTTGGAGCCATGGATCCAATACTTGGTCCCACCTTGCAGGGTCTACCCACCATTCATGCCCTAGTAGTATGCCCATCTGTCCCATTAGATCTTCATGAGTTAAAGGGCGGTGATGCCGTCGCGCATGTCTGAGATAGTCCATCTCAGTCTCATCTTCTGAATCACTTTCGGAGACCCAAAAATGTTCATTCTCTTCAACAACTGTTGCTTGCGACGTTGAGGGCTCTCCTTGTTCCAGCAAGTTAATCCGGTCCCATTGTGGTTGTTCCACTCTTGGTGGAGGGACCTGATTCTCTTGACACTGTGTTGGTTCAGCTGGAACCTCTAAGGGGAATAGCTTCAAAAAGATGTCTGGAAGCCGTTGATGTTCTCTTTGAGGATTAATCTCTGAACTCTCACCTCTCTCTAGCAAAGGAGAGGGATTACCACTGTTGCCAAGGGTGTTTGTTGACCATGGGAGGTAATCTCCCAAGGTATATTCTGTATTTGGGTTGGCATAAGGATCTGGTGCCAATCCCCCCTTGTTGCCTATTTCTAGGCCTTGCATATTTTCGACCAAGATGTCTAAGGGCAGGGGGTGGTTGAACCCTACTCCTGACTTATCATATGGCATCTGATATCTTGGTTGGCAAAGGACCCGCATCCCTTGCTCATATCTCGCCTAGCCCGTATCCATGCCAATTGCATTGGCCGAGATATTTTAGGGCAAATTCTGGGTTTGACAGATAGTTGATGTTTTCAACAAAAGGCTCTTCGTCTGCTTCCTTTTGTTTGCATGGTTCAAGACCATGATCAAGGCCCCCATACACAAAATTTGTTCTGGTTTGGTGGGTAGCCTAGAGGAACAACTCGTCCCTATGGGAAGGCGAGGTCTTCCCATGTCTTGTACTGACTCCAATGCGGGGGTTGCCACAACATTTTGCACTAAATACTCCCCCAGGCCCGTATCGGCCATTTCAACAGTGATTGTTGATGATTGGGTGGGAGGAAACGGGAGTCCTTCCTGAGTCCATTCCATGTTCGGCATTTTAGGAGTCTCCGCTTCTGCTGTGTGAGGTGTTTCTTCTGTTGATACCGTTGAAATTGTGGGCAACCCCTCTTCTAGGGGCTTAGCCTCTTCCATGATCTGTTTTCCCTTGTCCTTCTGTTTGGCCATGGCAAGTGGCGTTGATAATGAAGGAGCAGATGATGAAGGCTCACCTGGCTGGGATTTTGTTGATTTGGTCACCAGTGGTGCCTGCGGTATTGGACCCTGTTTAGATGGATTTAACTGGAAATCCAAATGCGTTGAAGGGAGGGTCGATTGAGGCATGAATTGTACCGCATTGCAATACTTGAAGGGCTCTAAGTCCATTGGGACTACATGTATTTCTCCTTCAAAAGCATACTTTAAGCACTCGGTGAGCGATCGAAGGGACACACTTCATGTCCCCGATCCAAGGCCGCCCTAGCAAGTATATTATAAGCCATCTCGCCTTCCAACACATGGCACAATGTAGGTATTGTCTTTTGTCCTACCCGGACAGGCAGAACAACCGTGCCGACCGTCGAGCATATTGCATCGTTGAAAGCTCGTAGTGTGTACGTGGAGGCTGTGATGTGAGAGGCTGGCAGCTTCAAATGTTTTAAGGCTGCAGTGGTAATGATGTTACTGGACGAGCCAGTATCTACCAACACTCTCTTGTACGGGATCCCGTTGACCCGCGCGATAACGTGCAGGGGTGGATCTCGCCATGTCATTCGATATTGTTTTGACTTCATCTTCTCTCGAAGGTGATGACCGGCTCCGTACATCGTTTCACATGTCCCACGAAGTTGTTGAAAGAATTTGCTTCATGAGGCTGTAATTCGATGGCTTTTAAAATGTCCATAAGAGCTTCCCTATGGGGTGTCGATTGTTGAATAAGCTCGTAAATGGACAGCCTAGCCGATGTGGTCCGCAAACTCTGCGTGAGTTTGGTCCGTATCGTGACCTCGGGTCTAGGCGGAGGCAACTGCGTTGGGCATTGTTGAGGCTGCGATGTTGTCGAAACTTCCCTCGTAGCTACCTCGGGGGCAACTCGCTGGGTACTTTTTGTTCCTTGTCACTATACTAATCATTCCCACAAATCCTTGCATGGGAAGATTCTGTCGCACCTCGTTAATCCGGAGAGGTTTTGCCTCGTGCTTCGTGGGCGAGGCAAAGGGTCCTTGAATACCCCCATTTGTTGATTATTTGGCGCTATGGGGTTGTCCACGGCCAATGTTCTATTGTCGATCAAATCTTGGATTAATTCTTTGAATTTCCAAGCATCCATTCAAGTCGTGTCCTCTGCGCCTATGGAATCTACAATACAATTCCTCTCTGTATCCCCTAGGCTTAGGAGCGTTAGGGTCTATAGTTTGGATTTTTGGCAGAGTGACTAAATTTGCCGCTGACAAGCGGTCAAATAGGGAGTCCCTGGACTCCGTGTAAGGGGTGAATTGTCGCCTAGGGCGACGCTGCTGATTCTTGCTCCCTGTCTTCTATTATCTCTTTCAAAAGCAGGAGGCACTGCCTGGTAATTAGCCTTTTGGGGCTGCATTTCTTGCACAAGCGCGGGAACATTTATCGCAACTTGGTTAACCGCAGCGTGTTGTGATTGCGTTGTCCCGATTTTAGTGGTTTTATTCCACTCTTTCTTTTTAGGCTTGGCGATTGCGCCTTCGCCTATTTTGATCTCTTCTATAACTCTGGCTTGCGCCAAAGCTTCTTCTAAGCTGGCGTATTGTTGCAACTGCAATAGCCCAGAGATCGATTTCAAGCAACTTTTTGTGAACATCTGTGTGAGATCAGACATAGGGGGACGGTAGGGTAACTTAGAAAGCAAAGCTCTCCATCGATTCCCGTATGCTGCCATTGTTTCTTCCTCAAATTGCCTGAGGCTAGCCAGATCACTCAGTGATGCCTTCTTCCTTGTGTTGAAGGCAAAGCGTTCAAGAAACGCATCTACTAATTGATCTAGGTTGCTTATGCTGTGTTTGGGTAATTGTGTGAACCAATCCGAGGCAGGGCCTAGCGAATGTGGTTATGAATGTTCTAAGCAACAATGCGTCATTATCTTGGATGCCGAAGCATTGGCTTAGAAATCTTGTAACATGTTCTTGTGCGTCCTCTTCACCTTTAAAGACTGCCAATTGAGGCAACTTGAAGTGTTCGGGGTAAAGAGGTGTAGGCACTGAGGGATGCACTGGATGACTCGTGGAGTTGACGTAATGTGGGTTTTTGATGCCCATAAGCTTTTGTCTCCATGGACTCCAAACGCTCTAATAGCGCTTTGTATGCATCGGAAGATTTTATTTCTTCCTCTTTTGTTTGCTCCCGTTGTGAGTTATGGAAGACTAGAGGCCTATGGAGGGGTGGCCGAATGGCAGCCCTCCCGCCTTGATGGGGAGTTTCAACATATTCTATTTCTGGTTCATACTCCTCATAAAATTCTTGAGGAGTCTCTGGGCGAGACCTATGACCCTGATTGAGTCCTCGCTGAAGGTACCCATCATTGTTTCGGGGAGTGGCCTCCCTCTCGGGTCTATAAGGTCTCGGAGGCAAAGCTTGACGAGGTCGTGGAGACCTGTCCTGCACCAACGGATTATGCCTCTCATATTGTTCGGCTCTTTGGGTGCGAGGGGTTGGCCCCCTCTCAGGTAGTTCATAGCGTAACTCATCCGCTTCGCGTTGCATGCGCTCTCTATCCAAGCGGTGTCGATACTCTATCTCCTGATGACTTTGTTTAAGCCGCATGATTTGGGCTTGACGGGTGGCATGTCTGGCGACTATCGGGTCAATTTGGTCTACCCTATTTTGCTCAGGAGGTTTGAATGTTTCTCCTATGTGTTTGCCTCGATCTTGATGATCTAAAATTTCAATGGGTCGCTTCCCTCTGTCGAGGTAGGCGACATTTACTCGAGGCTCTGGCCTCGATGTATGATCATGATACCTAGCAAGTGCGGAAACGCAAGGTTCCCACGCTGTATGTTGTCCCCGAGGAATGCGATGATCTTCCTCGTACTCCCTTTCATGGGTGTGAAAGGGGCGGGCGGAGTTAGCTCGCCCTGTGTAAGGAGCCCTGCGCTCTGGATTTTGTCTTTCTGTCCTGATGGGAGGTAAAGAAGGGACGCCATATCCACGTTGTCCCTCCAAATGGACAGTGTGCCTCTCTAGCGCTTCATCACGCTGTGGCCACTCATGTCTAACCTCAGAAGGTGATTCTCTGTTTACATCAAGGTCTACATGTAAAGCGTCTTCCCGAAAGGGGCTGTTTTGAATGGGCATACCCCACCGAGGATTCTGACATGGATTCTTTTGTAGGCCAGACCGATAAGGCGGTATGACCAAGTCCTCAGGACTGAAGCGAAGGCGACTTGTGCCTGCTTCTTGTGTACCTTCCGGAGCTTCTGCCCTTGATTGGGCTTGGCTACGGGTGTACACCATTGCGGTGCTTCTCTACTATCTAAGTAGATTTTTATCTCGTTTATGATGATTTTTCTTTTTGTCTACACTAAGCAGAAATGAACACACACATACACAAACCGTGATTATCTCTTTTAAGGATTAATGGTGTGTCCTAAACTGGTTTAGTGCATTTTGATGTTTTGTTTTGTTTTTTGAATGTTTTTGAAGAACGTTTAAATGCATAATGAAGGCTCATATAACTCCCAAAATGGTCGCCCCTTCAATATACCAACCAGGCCGATATACCAACCTCTCTATATACCCGCCCTTACGAGAGGGAGACTATAGGTACGTGAGAGCAGAAGGTACATGGTACGTAGGCGGTACGGAAGGGGGATTGTCCTGTTAATGGCACCTACCATAGAAGACTTATCCTCGCGCGCATGGGAATCACCCCAGCGACACTCGGTCAGCTTTCGTCAGGATTTACGCCTAACAACAGAGTGACAATCGGGGAAATGGATGCAAAGCTAAGCCAAGGTGGTGATGAACCCACCGTTGGTCTTGCTCAAGGGCTGGGGTCTTACGACCAGCTCCTTGGTTTAAAGTTATTGCGTGAAGTGTGTGGGATTCATTTTATTTAACGAAAATGAAACAAGCATAAATGACTTTCCCTAAGCAATGCAGGATAAAATGAAAACAATCAAAGAAACAGAAACAAAAATAGAAAATTTAACAGAGATTATAAAAATCCCTACCTCTTCTCTGCCTGGACCGGTTGCTTCTGAATTTCTGCTCTGAAAATCCACAGGCAGGAATTCGTCCCTCTGTGAGACGAATTGCAGAACAGAATTCGTCCCTGCCAGAGACGAATTTGAATTCGTCTCAGGGTCAGACGAATTACAGTAAAGAATTCGTCACAGTCAGAGACGAATAGCAGTTTGCAACAAAAAAATGTACCTTTCAAGCACAAAACACAAAAATTTAATCAGTTTCGTGATTTTAAAAACCAGGGAACAGGGTCCCACCGTGATCGCCACTGAAAGCACGAGATTTCGGGCGAAGGAAACACTAATTGCGATGCATTCAAAATCAAATACGCTTAAGTCCTAGAAATGTAGAATGCATGAAATGAAAGAGACGCATTGAAATGAGATACAAGCAAATGGAGAAAACACAGCCCTTTCATTAAACTCTCTTGATCTCTGTTACAAATACGCCTCCTCCCTTTTCAGGGGCTAGGAGCGTTAAAAGAATTTGATTACAATCGAGACTTAAGGTTCCTCTTTCCGCGTGCCCACACTTGAAATGGGCGGGCCAAGATGATGCCGCCGCCGATGTTGATGAGTCCTTAACCTCTCGCTGCTCCTCCTGCGAACAAAGAAACAACGAAGATGTCGTAGCACCTGTTGCAAATAGTAAGTGTTTGTTCTCTAAAATCGCCAAAAGATGCATGTAAATAATTAGCCAAATCGATAGACAAAATGACTCTAAATGACCTGAAAACCCGACAGAGGACAGAAGACATCACCAGAGGGCCACCGCCATTGAAACAGTCGGCCAATCTACCTTCAACTGGAATTCGTCCCTGGGCAGGATGAATTTTGACTGCTATTCGTCCCTGGGTGAGACGAATTCTACTGTGTTGGAAAAGCCGAAGTGGTACTGCTCCAATGTCGAATCCCGAGACCTCCAAAACACCTGCAAACAGAGGGGTTATGTAATTGGGGCCATTTTGGGATGACCCAGATGGTCGGATTCTCCCAATTTGGCCTCTATCCTCGGGAATTCGATATCGCCACCTGCAAGTTAGTAGGACAACAAAGCGACAAAAGGCATGATAAAATCTGATCAAAATGTTATGAAATTGAAGCTATGAGTTAACCAAATAGAATAACATGAGATGCAACCTGAAACAATAATCTAGAATGCTTTTAGAATAAAACTTAGAAAGTGCGGGGGTGCCCAAGTGGGCCTCCCACCGTTGGCACTTGATTTTGGCGCCAATCCACTAGGGATGGGCCCAAAACCTCTTAGGATTGGGATGTCTACAAATTGGTGGTGTAAGGTGGTCAAATGTTGGATTTGGGTTGGATCCACGCTTCCAAAAGCCACCCAATAACCTCCCTTGCAAAAGAGATTAGTGGATGTGAGAAGGTGAATCAAAAGGATGCAAGTGGGTAATCAATCGGACAACACTTCGTTGCTTGAAATCGCCTCCAATCTATCCTTTTGGGTGAGAAAAGTCCCACCTTTTATAGACCCATGGGGTCTCTTTTGAGAGGGAAGCATAAGCGCCATGTGTTGGTCATAGGTGCCATGTGGCGCTCATGTCTTCCCATGAGGGAGGGGAGTCCTCCATGACTTGGGCTTTCATAATCGCCCTTGTGACAGTCCTCTAACGGCCTATTTGCCCACCCACACACGCGTGCGAGGCAGGAGTCATCAACTGATTGTTTCTGGGCTGCCACTTGGCGCCATTCTTCTTTTTGCCCGTTAAACTCAGAATTCGTCCCTACCAGAGACGAATTCAGAATTCGTCCCTGGGTGAGACGGATTCCATTTTGAATTCGTCCCTGGGTGAGACGAATACTGAGCAAAGTGTCTAAATGTGCCAAATTGCCTCTTGACCTTACAAAATTGCTATGAAAGTGGTTAGGACCACTGTTTGACCTCTGAGGGCTGCCCTGGGGGCTGTGTTTGTCAAAGCGATCAGTGTTTGCAGTCACATAATCGGATTGGTGCTGTTTTGGTGTCTACACTGGGTATACAAATGAGTTCGTGCAAGGACAATATGTTTCTATGGCGAACTAACCTTAGAGCTTCAATCTCGCGCGTCACACTTTTGTTCACCCGTCCGCCATAATTTTGCAAATTTAACAACTTGACAGCTAGCACTTGCTCTGTCCCTGCTCTTCCTCCTTGTGATTCTACGAGAATGACCTTGTAAACTTTACCAAAATTACCATAACCAATTAGATAATTATCACTGAATCCCTCCGTGGCCATTACGATGTCTCTGTATCTAACTATATATTTATCTTCGCCAAATTCAATGGCCTCTGCTCGACAATTGATATCCTCCTCCACTTTAGATTCATCGCCCTGTTCAGTTCCTCTGTTTTGGTAATATATGCACGCTATGACTAGTATGGTAATCATGGCAATTCCACCAACAACAATGCCTACTATCGCCCTTATCGCCAACCTTGTCTCCTTTGTACCAGTAACATTCGATGAAGGGCAAAGTGTCGGAAGTGGGTAGCCCGCAGAGTCCAGGATTACCATCAAAGGCGCTCGCTCGACCTTCAGAGAAAGCTTTTAGCCCTGGAATTTGCCCTGTGAATTGATTGAAGGAGAAATTGAATTCGTGAAGACTCAACATGCCTTCCAAAGAGATCGGAATCTTGCCTGAGAGTTTGTTGTGGGAGACGTCTAAGGATTCAAGGCTGATCAACATTCCGATTTTCGATGGAAGAGAGCCTGAAAGATTATTCCAACTGAGATCCAAAGCTGTTTGCAGGTTCATAAGCCCCCCTAGTTCTTTGGGAATGGACATCTCAAATCTGTTTCGAGAGAGGTCCAATCCTATCAAAGATGAGCAATTTCCGAGAGATCCAGGAATGCTTCCACCCAATTTGTTTGAGCTCAATGCCAAAAAGAGCAAAGATGACAAATTGCCAAGATTGGGGGGAATAGAACCTTCTAATGAATTCCGGCTCAGATCTAGGCTTAAGAGATTAATGAGATTTCCAATTTGAGAGGGAATGTATCCCCCAAGCTTGTTATCACCCAAATTGATTTTGCCGATGGTGAATCCTAAACCCCCAATTTGAGGAGGAATAGCTCCACTTAAATTATTCCCACTGAGGGGAAGAGTAGAGAGGTTCTTGAGTTTTCCAAGGGCAGCAGGTATTTCACCCTCAATCCTGTTAGACGAAAGTTCAAGGTAGTACAGACCAGCAATTTTAGATATACCTGAAGGAATGTTGCCCACCAATCGATTATTTTGCAGCCGAACTCTTATCAGTGGAACACAGTTCTCAAAAAGCACAGTGATGTTTTACTCTAGCAAATTATCAAAAAGATTAAGAAGCCGTAGCTCCCTACCTCTGCATATTCCAGGAGGAATTTTTTCTATCAATCGATTGGAATAGGCCTCTAACTTCCCCAATTTGCTGAAATTCCCAAGTGCACGAGGCAAAGGACCTTCCAACCTGTTTTCACTGATAGCTAACTCTGTAAGATTCGGAAGAAAGCCTATTCCTTCCGGCAAGCTGCCTTGTAACCGGTTTTCTATCACCGCTAATACCTGTAAGCTTTCAAGATTTGCAAATGAAACAGGGACTTTGCCTGAAAGGTTATTATAGGACAAGTTGAGGAGAGTGAGCCTCTTCAAATTACCAATTGCAGAAGGCAGACTTCCATTGAGTTTGTTGGAAGATGCGTCTATCACTTGCAACGTAGACGAGTTGCCCAACTGCATGGGAATATGACCTGAAAGAAGATTGCTGTATATCCACAACGTATTGAGTCGAGGTAGAAGGCCAAATTCTTTTGGGATAGGACCTTTGATGAAGTTATAATGAACAGCAAATACTAGCAGGCGGGTGCAATTCGCAATGCTGGAAGGTATAAATCCACTCAAAATGTTGCCGAAGAGAGAGAGCACTTCGAGTCTTCTCAAATTGCCAATTTCCGATGGAATTCTGCCCTTCAAATTTGAGGAAGCAAAACCCAAAATCCTGAGCCGCGTGCAATTCCAAATTTCGGGTGGTAAAGAGCCAGAAAAGTGGTTTTGTCCAGCTCTCAGCGTTTGAAGATTTGCAAGCTTACCAATAGAGGACGGCACAGCACCGGAGAGATTGTTAGCATACAGCAAAAGAGAGGAAAGACGTGACAGCCGAGACAGTTCTGCGGGAAATGCACCATAAATATTGTTTAAACTGAGGTCCAGAACGGTCAGTAGACTGCAGTTGACGATACTTCGTGGGATGACACCACTGAAATTGTTAGTTGAAAGATTGACGTGACGAAGGCGAGTACAGTTGCCTAACTCTGCAGGAATATCCCCGCTTAATCTGTTGCCAGAAAGATCAAGTCTCTCTAACTTGGTAAGCTTCCCTATCGCTGGAGGAAGATGCCCTGAAAGATTTCTGCTGGGCAGCGAGAGGGAAATTAGCTGTCTAGTTGATGGTGAGCAAGTGATGCCTCGCCAGCTACATATATGAGAAGAAGAGGCGTTTGTCCAGTCGTGGAGGACATACGCAGGAGCATGCAGAGAGTGTTTAATTTCTAAAAGTATGGTGGCCGAATTATCTGAAATTCCATAGGCACTACCTAACTGCAAAGCTACTCCAAGGAAACACAAACAGAACCTCATGAGACACACATCAATACAAGATTGAGGGGCCATGTCTATGGTAAAGAGCCAAAAAAGTAGTTTTGCTCACCAATCAAAATTTGAAGATTTGCAAGCTTACCAATAGAGGAGGGCACAACACCGGAGAGACTATTAGAATATAGCAAAAGAGAGGAAAGATGTGCGGAAAATAAACCAAAAATATTGTTTGAAATGAGGTCCAAAACGGTCAGTAGACTACAGTTGATGATAGTCCATGGGATGACACCAATGAAACCGTTATTTGAAATATTGATGTGACAAAGATGAGTGCAATTGCCTAGCTTTACAGGAATATCCCTATTTAATCTATTGTCAAAGATATCGAGTCTCTCTTACTTGTTAAGTTTTCCTATCACTGGAGGAAGATGCCCTAAAAGATTTATTTTGGGCAATGAGAGGGAAATTAGATGTCTAGTTTATGGTGAGAAAGTGATGGCTTACCAACTACATACATGAGAAGAAGAGGTATTTGTTCAGTCGTGGAGGACACACGTAGGAGCATGGAGACAGTGTTTAGTTTTGAAAAGTATGGTGGCCACATTTTTTGAACTTTCATAGGCACTACCTAACTACAAAGCTACTCTAAGGAAACACAAACAGAGCCTCATCAAACACATATCAATTCAATATTTAGCTGCCATGTCTATGGTATCACCCCATTGGAAGGCAACTCTAGTATAAAGGAATGGTATTTTTAGGATGAAATGTGAGCTTGAGGTTTTGGTATAGCCAAAGTCAAGGATGGAGTGGGTTAGTCAAGTCAAGAGTGTGGTAGATGAGTGAAGTGACATGTCTTGCTGAATGGAAGTTACAAAGGCATTTACTGTTCAACTGAGAAATGTGCATGAAAGTGCAATCTACCTAGCATCCAAATGAAAGTTGTACAGGCTTTTCCCATTCAACTAGAAAATGTATGTCAAAGTACAATCTACCTAACACCCACATGTTGTCCACAATACAAAACCTTAAGGACTTTTGCAAGTCGAGATAGCTAAGTAAACCTTAAAAGTCCAAAAATGATCCTTAAAATCCCAAAAAGCACAACTTGTTGAGCTAAGTGATGGGTTGACAATGTCTTCAAATACAACTATATGAGGGTGCCTTTCTTGTAAGTACGTTTAGCCTGAGCATGCTCCTCATTTCGACAAAACATGTGTTTTGAACTTTGATGTTTATACATAAAAGATAATATGTACATATATTTAGTTCCAAAGATAGTGTATTGGTTTGGGGTTTGGCTTTTTTTCATAGGTTCAAGGTTCAAATAGTGGTGTATGTGGTGTTATGTGTTAAATATCCCACTGATAAGTTCAACTCTCCCCTTTGTGAGATGTCATGGTGGGATGGGGATGCCTAGCCCTGAGATGTCATGGTGGGATGGAGATGCCTCGCCCTAAGCATCGGTGGTAAGGTTTTATCACACTAACCAAATCCAAAAAATATATAAATATTAAATGATCACAAAATCTTTAAATATATGAGATGATTATTTTTAGAATACCATAATAGTAAAAGTATTAAATTTTCCTTATAAACAATGATAGGGTAATGAGAGACTATGTACAGTAGGTTAAAAAATTTGTAGTGGGAAATGATTGAAAATTTTGAGAAAATTAATCCATCATCTCATTCCTCTATTTTAGAAGGGATTCATTAAACATTTCCTTAAAAGGATTGACTGTCTTGGTTTTTTCCATTGTGGATCTTAGTTGAGATCATTTAGAATGAAAAGGAAGGTAATCAAAAGGATGTCATGTTTGATACACAATATTATGATAACTCGATCTTGTGTTTATGAACATACATTAAAAAGATAGACCACTATTATACCACTAACCTAAAACCTAGAAATTTGGCTGATTCAAAACTCAAAATATCAAATCAATAAAGATCATGAAAGAGCGTAATTCAAAAATAACAAAGTATAGAAAACTAGAACACAAAAGTACACAAGCATAATTTTAATCCTAAAAAAAAAATACAATGCAAGTAGTCTCTAAGAAGGGATGTGAAGCTATAAAATTGCATCCATTAATCATACCTTTTATAGTTAGGGATGCATATCTCTTTATACAAGAATTGATGTGTTGAAAATCCATCATATTGGATATGGAAGGTCACCCATATGAAAATATAATGATTTACTATCCATAAGTTAAAAAGTGCATATTAAATGAAAATTACATTCATGTGAATTGTACTTCTGTGTTTTATCCTTAAATAATGTGTCAACATATCTAGAAATGGATTTTGGCTATGAAAAATATAAAATATAAAACTACCATTTTTAAAAATATTTTATTTTATATTTTGCATGGCCTCCATAGGATTTTTCCCATAAACATGTTGGTAACTTTATTTACAATATGGCTCCTACAAAAATTATTGTTCTCTCTCTAATATTTCCAACCCATATGGAATGGATCAAAATAGAATCTCAAGGTAAAATTTATGCCCCTAATAGTGTAGATATGATTTAAAAAATATAATTTTGGGTATTATTGAACATAAATCCATGCTACAAAAATGTCACATACCTGTATCATAGTTCCCCTTGAAAATTAATGCTTCCCATTGAATCAAATTTTGATATCAAGTGCAAAATTACTTCATTTATTTAATTTTTCATGAGCCACTCCCATTCTTGATTAAATTTTCCTACCTTGACCATTGTATGTATCTAAGTGGACTACCTTCTAGTAATCATGGCCCATGTGTCAACAAATTGATCCTTATCCACTAGTGCTAAGTTGTTTGCATTGAGTTCTTCAATATCCAACTATTTTTCTACTATAAAAGTGTCAAATAGAGGTGGATGATAGGATCAAAGATGCTCAACATTGAAGATTGAATGCAAACCAACATAATATGGAAGACTCAATTAAAATGAATTTTCTCCTACATACTTGGTGATGGTAGTTTTTGGCAATTTGAGTTATTTTATGTTGTCATTGATGTCACATGGATCATTGATGTCACATGGATCACATTGAGTTTTGATGGCCAAATGATATTTTGGAAAGCATGGATAAATACAGGGTTTTTGTGAAAACCAAGGCAAGCAAAATAAAAGGTTTTATTTAAAACCATGGATGGCAGATTTGAACTGGGTTTTTCTTAAAACCCAAGTTGACCTTTCGTTTCATCGAAAAAGATACCCCGATGATGGAGATATTTAATTTTTTTTATTTGTGGAAAACATCCCAAAGGGATGCCACTTTCAGGTAAGACCCAAGGAGGTAGGGGTATCCATGTTATAATCACAATGACACTGAGAGGGGGGGTGAATCAGTGTGTTCTTTAAAAACTTAAAAGCAATTTAGACTTTTAAATAAACTGCAGTAGATTAAAACAGAAATAATAAAAGTACTAAGAGCATCACACATAACACGGCATTTTAACGAGGTTCACCGATGTGGCTACTCCTCAAAAAGACTGCTTGGACTACCATCCAAATCCAGTCAAATGCAAAGCTACAACTTTACATAATCATTCACCAACACCAACCGGTAAGAGGCACCAACCTCTAAATTTTATCTCCTACAACAGAATGGAGCACCAACTCCAATTTTTCCAGCTCCAACTGGAAAGAGGCACCAACCCCTTTTACCAAGCTACAACTTGGAGATAGTAATAAAAATTGCAGAATGTAAACTTTCACCTCAATTATCATGATCTGCTGTTTTTCTTGCGTTCTGATGCTTGTCGGCATTCGATCGTTGTTGTGAAAAATGATTCGCACTTTTTCAACCACTCCTCTATATCTCTCCGCGTTCTCTGCTGCAACTTCACAGAAATATTACTTCTACAGCCAGCACACTGTCATTTCACACTCGAAACACGACTTCTGCATACCGCGTTCTTATCTTCTCTTTGCACCACTCACTCTGCTGCACCTTCCATGAAATCTCACTTCTACCATCTACGTATTTTTGCCTCGGACTTTAAACACGTCGTCTGCATATCGCTCTCTTTGTTCTCGATCAGTCGATACGCACTCACTCACTATCTCATCGTTGCGATCTCTTTTCTTTAACTCCAAAGAACTATCACCGACTTACACTCTGCTGCACACGAACTTCATTCGCATATATCGCATCACGCCCACTCTTCAACCTTGCAACAGTCCCGCATTTTTATAGAAGAGAATATCCCATCAAAACATTCTCAAACACGTCGACTGCAACCCTAATTAGGTCAACATGAAACCCTAGAATTTTTTGGTTGCTTAACCTTGCTTTGTCGATAGGAAACCCTAATTGATCCGTTGCAAAACCCTAGCAACGTCGGCTTTGAAAACAAGCCGGTGAACAGCTTTAATTTAATTTTAAAATATTAATTTAAATTTTAAATAAATAAATAAAATTTAAATTGGATATTTAAAATTAAATATCTTCATCATCGGAGCACCTTTTTCAACAAAACGAAGAGCTAACTTGGGTTTTAAGAAAAACCCATTTCAAAACTGTCGACCATGGATTTAAACAAAACCTATAATTTAGTCTCGCCTTGGTTTTCACAAAAACCCTTCCGCTCTTTGACATCAATGACAACATCAACACTTGAGCAAGGGCAATGTACCCAAGGTACCCAAAATTGCCAACAATCTCCCCCTTTGTCATTGATGGCAACCCTTTACTAAAAACACATCTTCAAGAGCCAAAACTGAAATCAATCTCTTTGAAGTTTTGCTCCCCCGGACTTGAAGCTTTCCTCTTCACTTGAAGCTCTCCCCCTTACTCATATCTCTCCCCCTTTGTCATCAATGGCAAAGGGCCACCTTTGGGGCTCGAAACTAAGAATGAGCCTCTTAGCTTAGTCCCTCCCCCACCTCCCGATGAGGTGATTAATTCTGGGGTGGGAGTAAAACTCCCATTAGGCACCGATCAACATCAACGTCTATAACTTCCTTGTCGGGTCTTCTCTTGAACTCTTTGACCATATTCTTGTTCCCTGTCATTGTTTTGATCCTTGGACCTGATCATGCCATTGTTCCTGTTCCTATATCCTGGAATTTCAACTCTGCACTGTCTGACAGTGTGACTTTTATTGTTGCACTTATAACAAGTAATAGTGTTGTTTCTTTTAGGCATACCTGTTCTTTGAATCCACATGTTCTGACTAAGCCGCTTCGACTAAACCTGTTTTGACCAAGCCTCGTTAGTGTGATGTTCTTTTGTTTTAAATGAAACTCTGGTCTGTTTACCCTTCTGACATGAAGCACACATACTATTTGCAGGTTTTTTAATGATTGGAATATCTCTCATTGCTTGTTTAGCGCTAATTCTTACCAGATTATCAAAACTTATGTGTCCAAGCCTCTTATGCCACAACCAGTTCTCTTCTTCTTGTCCCATGAAGCACATACCTTCTGAAAACTCTGAGAGTGTGTACAGATTGCCAGACGTCCTTGAGCCGGTTGCTATTAATTTCCTGCTGTTTATTTTTTTGACTTCACAACCATGCTTCTTGAAAACTACTTCATGTCCTTTGTCACAGATTTGACTCACACTCAATAGATTATGTTTCAAACCATCCACATATAAAACTTCCTCTGACTTGATCTTTCCTTCACTAATTTTGACCGTTCCTTTACCTATTATTTTGGCTCCGTCATTGTTGCCGAATTTTATAGAACCACCCTCATACTTTTGTAGATTTTTGAATTTCTGTTTGTCACCTGTCATATGACTTGAGCAACCACTATCAAGAATCCAAGGAACATGTTTATTCTGAGCTCTAAAAGTTGTCTGCACTATTAAAGAATCATGTTCTTTCCTGAACTGTTCTTTTTGTTTCCATTCTGTTTTAACCGTGGTATTGGGTTCTAGTCGTGACTTCCCCTTTTTAGAATTTTGCACATATCCTTCAGTATAAATTCTATTTTGTTTTGCTCTATACGGTTGAAATCTGCTTTCATGAGGTTGATATGAAACAGACATACTACGACAATTTCTGGCAATATGACCAAAGTTGTGACACTTAAAACACTCTACTGCATAACTCATTAAAGGAGCAAACGCATTTCTACTAGTGAAACTTCTTGGACCTACGTTGTATTTGCAATCAACAATTTTATGCCCATAAACATTACACTTGAAACAAAAACCATAGAAATAATGATTAAACCTGAAAGATGGTCTTGGCCAGGTTGTTGCTGGAGCCTTGGATCTTCTATTCTTTTGATGTGTGACCTTAGTAAAGCCATCATTGTCAGCTGCTATTTCAGGTCTGGCATTATATCTTTCTTTTGCCTGATTCTTGTCTTTGTTCTTTTCACTTTCAACATTGCTTGCTTTTGGTCCAGATGATGATTCTCCTTCAGAAAAGCCGAGACCAAATTTGATACCTGTGGATCTTTGATCGCTCAGAATTTTGTCCAATTTCATCGAGCTTTCTTCACGTTTTACATGACAGTTGATTTTTCGATCCAGACTCTTGTATCCGTATTCGAAGACTCACATTTTCTTCTTCCAATTTGTTGCGGTGGTCTATCTTCATGGATACCCGTATTTCCAGATCTTCAGACATTTTCTTGTATTCTTCGATCTCGTATTTTTAAACCGGCAATAATGTTGTTTGCATCCTTAAGTTTCCTTGACAATTTTTCATTCTTCTTTTTCTCCGATTCCCATTCCGTAAGGGCGGACACTAGCTCACCCTCTAAATCAACTTCAGCCTCAACTTCTTCAACTTCGGAGTTCATTCCTTCCGCCATTTCTCGGTTCAATTTTCTCAACCATAGGAACCGAAACCGGTCGGGATGCCTTTTTGGATGAGGATCTATTCTTCTTAGCCATTGTGTACTAATCCAAGATCAACCCCGATCGATTTAGCCAAAATTGGGAACCTTGCTCCGATACCAATTGTTATAATCACAATGACACCGAGAGGGGGGGTGAATCAGTGTGTTCTTTAAAAACTTAAAAGCAATTTAGACTTTTAAATAAACTACAGCAGATTAAAACAGAAATAATAAAAGTACTAAGAGCATCACACATAACACGACATTTTAACGAGGTTCACCGATGTGGCTACTCCTCAAAAAGACTGCTTGGACTACCATCCAAATCCAGTCAAATGCAAAGCTACAACTTTACATAATCATTCACCAGGACCAACTGGTAAGAGGCACCAACCTCTAAATTTTATCTGCTACAAATGGAATGGAGCACCAACTCCAATTTTTCCAGCTCCAACCGGAAAGAGGCACCAACCCCTTTTACCAAGCTACAACTTGGAGATAGTAATAAAAATTGCAGAATGTAAACTTTCACCTCAATTTGCACGATCTGCTATTTTTCTTGCGTTCTGTTGCTTGTCGGCATTCGACTGCTGTTGTGAAAAATTATTCGCACTTTTTCAACCACTCCTCTATATCTCTCCGCGTTCTCTGCTGCAACTTCACAAAAATATTACTTCTACAGCCAGCACACTGTCATTTCACACTCGAAACACGACTTCTGCATACCGCGTTCTTATCTTCTCTTTGCACCACTCACTCGGTTGCACCTTCCATGAAATCTCACTTCTACCATCTGCGTATTTTTGCCTCGGACTTTAAACACGCCGTCTGCATATCGCTCTCTTTGTTCTCGATCAGTCGATACGCACTCACTCACTATCTCATCGCTGCGATCTCTTTTCTTTAACTCCAAAGAACTATCACCGACTTACACTCTGCTGCACATGAACTTCATTCGCATATATCGCATCACGCCCACTCTTCAACCTTGCAACAGTCCCACCTTTTTATAGAAGAGAATATCCCATCAAAACATTCTCAAACACGTCGGCTGCAACCCTAATTAGGTCAACATGAAACCCTAGAATTTTTCGGTTGCTTAACCTTGCTTTGTCAGCAGGAAACCCTAATTGATCCGTTGCAAAACCCTAGCAACGTCGGCTTTGAAAACAAGCCGGTGAAAAGCTTTAATTTAATTTTAAAATATTAATTTAAATTTTAAATAAATAAATAAAATTTAAACTGGATATTTAAAATTAAATATCTTCATCATCGGAGCACCTTTTTCAACAAAACGAAGAGCTAACTTGGGTTTTAAGAAAAACCCATTTCAAAACCGTCGACCATGGATTTAAACAAAACCTATAATTTAGTCTCGCCTTGGTTTTCACAAAAACCCTTCCGCTCTTTGACATCAATGACAACATCAACACTTGAGCAAGGGCAATGTACCCAAGGTACCCAAAATTGCCAACAATCTCCCCCTTTGTCATTGATGGCAACCCTTTACTAAAAACACATCTTCAAGAGCCAAAACTGAAATCAATCTCTTTGAAGTTTTGCTCCCCCTCACTTGAAGCTCTCCCCCTTACTCATATCTCTCCCCCTTTGTCATCAATGGCAAAGGGCCACCTTTGGGGCTCGAAACTAAGAATGAGCCTCTTAGCTTAGTCCCTCCCCCACCTCCCGATGAGGTGATTAATTCCGGGGTGGGAGTAAAACTCCCATTAGGCACTCGATCAACATCAACGTCTATAACTTCCTTGTCGGGTCTTCTCTTGAACTCTTTGACCATATTCTTGTTCCTGTCATTGTTCTGATCCTTGGACCTGATCATGCCACTGTTCCTGTTCCTATATCCTGGAATTTCAACTCGCACTGTCTGACAGTGTGACTTTTATTGTTGCACTTATAACAAGTAATAGTGTTGTTTCTTTTAGGCATACCTGTTCTTTGAATCCACATGTTCTGACTAAGCCAGTTCTGACTAAACCTGTTTTGACCAAGCCTGTTAGTGTGATGTTCTTTTGTTTTAAATGAAACTCTAGTCTGTTTACCCTTCTGACATGAAGCACACATACTATTTGCAGGTTTTTTAATGATTGGAATATCTCTCATTGCTTGTTTAGCGCTAATTCTTACCAGATTATCAAAACTTATGTGTCCAAGCCTCTTATGCCACAACCAGTTTCTCTTCTTCTTGTCCCATGAAGCACATACCTTCTGAAAACTACGAGAGTGTGTACATGATTGCCGGACGTCCTTGAGCCGGTTGCTATTAATTTCTCGTTGTTTATTTTCCTGAATTCACAACCTTGCTTCTTGAAAACTACTTCATGTCCTTTATCACAGATTTGACTCACACTTAATAGATTATGTTTCAAACCATCCACATATAAAACTTCCTCTGACTTGATCTTTCCTTCACTAATTTTGACCGTTCCTTTACCTATTATTTTGGCTCCGTCATTGTTGCCGAATTTTATAGAACCACCCTCATACTTTTGTAGATTTTTGAATTTCTGTTTGTCACCTGTCATATGACTTGAGCAACCACTATCAAGAATCCAAGGAACATGTTTATTCTGAGCTCTAAAAGTTGTCTGCACTATTAAAGAATCTTGTTCTTTCCTGAGCTGTTCTTTTTGTTTCCATTCTGTTTTAACTGTGGTATTGGGTTCTAGCTGTGACTTCCCCTTTTTAGAATTTTGCACATATCCTTCAGTATAAATTCTATTTTGTTTTGCTCTATACGGTTGAAATCTGCTTTCATGAGGTTGATATGAAACAGACATACTACGACAATTTCTGGCAATATGACCAAAGTTGTGACACTTAAAACACTCTACTGCATAACTCATTAAAGGAGCAAACGCATTTCTACTAGTGAAACTTCTTGGACCTACGTTGTATTTGCAGTCAACAATTTTATGCCCATAAACATTACACTTGAAACAAAAACCATAGAAATAATGATTAAACCTGAAAGATGGTCTTGGCCAGGTTGTTGCTGGAGCCTTGGATCTTCTATTCTTTTGATGTGTGACCTTAGTAAAGCCATCATTGTCAGCTGCTATTTCAGGTCTGGCATTATATCTTTCTTTTGCCTGATTCTTGTCTTTGTTCTTTTCACTTTCAACATTGCTTGCTTTTGGTCCAGCTTGATGATTCTCCTTCGGAAAAGCCGAGACCAAATTTGATACCTGTGGATCTTTGATCGCTCGGAATTTTGTCCAATTTCATCGAGCTTTCTTCACGTTTTACATGACAGCTTGATTTTTCGATCCAGCTCTTGTATCCGTATTCGAAGACTCACATTTTCTTCTTCCAATTTGTCTGCAGTGGTCTATCTTCATGGATACCCGTATTTCCAGATCTTCAGACATTTTCTTGTATTCTTCAGTCTGTATTTTTAAACTGGCAATAATGTTGTTTGCATCCTTAAGTTTCCTTGACAATTTTTCATTCTTCTTTTTCTCCGATTCCCATTCCGTAAGGGCAGACACTAGCTCACCCTCTAAATCAACTTCAGCCTCAACTTCTTCAACTTCAGAGTTCATTCCTTCTGCCATTTCTCGGTTCAATTTTCTCAACCATAGGAACTGAAACTGGTCGGGATGCCTTTTTGGATGAGGATCTATTCTTCTTAGCCATTGTGTACTAATCCAAGATCAACCCTGATTGATTTAGCCAAAATTGGGAACCTTGCTCTGATACCAATTGTTATAATCACAATGACACTGAGAGGGGGGGTGAATCAGTGTGTTCTTTAAAAACTTAAAAGCAATTTAGACTTTTAAATAAACTGCAAGCAGATTAAAACAGAAATAATAAAAGTACTAAGAGCATCACACATAACACGGCATTTTAACGAGGTTCACCGATGTGGCTACTCCTCAAAAAGACTGCTTGGACTACCATCCAAATCCAGTCAAATGCAAAGCTACAACTTTACATAATCATTCACCAGCACCAACTGGTAAGAGGCACCAACCTCTAAATTTTATCTGCTACAACAGAATGGAGCACCAACTCCAATTTTTCCAGCTCCAACTGGAAAGAGGCACCAACCCCTTTTACCAAGCTACAACTTGGAGATAGTAATAAAAATTGCAGAATGTAAACTTTCACCTCAATTTGCACGATCCGCTATTTTTCTTGCGTTCTGCTGCTTGTCGGCATTCGGCTGTTGTTGTGAAAAATGATTCGCACTTTTTCAACCACTCCTCTATATCTCTCCGCGTTCTCTGCTGCAACTTCACAGAAATATTACTTCTACAGCCAACACACTGTCATTTCACACTCGGAACACGACTTCTGCATACCGCGTTCTTATCTTCTCTTTGCACCACTCACTCTGCTGCACCTTCCATGAAATCTCACTTCTACCATCTGCGTATTTTTGCCTCGGACTTTAAACACGTCGTCTGCATATCGCTCTCTTTGTTCTCGATCAGTCGATACGCACTCACTCACTATCTCATCGTTGCGATCTCTTTTCTTTAACTCCAAAGAACTATCACCGACTTACACTCTGCTGCACACGAACTTCATTCGCATATATCGCATCACGCCCACTCTTCAACCTTGCAACAGTCCCACATTTTTATAGAAGAGAATATCCCATCAAAACATTCTCAAACACGTCGGCTGCAACCCTAATTAGGTCAACATGAAACCCTAGAATTTTTCGGTTGCTTAACCTTGCTTTGTCGGCAGGAAACCCTAATTGATCCGTTGCAAAACCCTAGCAACGTCGGCTTTGAAAACAAGCCGGTGAACAGCTTTTAATTTAATTTTAAAATATTAATTTAAATTTTAAATAAATAAATAAAATTTAAACTGGATATTTAAAATTAAATATCTTCATCATCGGAGCACCTTTTTCAACAAAACGAAGAGCTAACTTGGGTTTTAAGAAAAACCCATTTCAAAACCGCTGACCATGGATTTAAACAAAACCTATAATTTAGTCTCGCCTTGGTTTTCACAAAAACCCTTCCGCTCTTTGACATCAATGACAACATCAACACTTGAGCAAGGGCAATGTACCCAAGGTACCCAAAATTGCCAACAATCTCCCCCTTTGTCATTGATGGCAACCCTTTACTAAAAACACATCTTCAAGAGCCAAAACTGAAATCAATCTCTTTGAAGTTTTGCTCCCCCTGACTTGAAGCTTTCCTCTTCACTTGAAGCTCTCCCCCTTACTCATATCTCTCCCCCTTTGTCATCAATGGCAAAGGGCCACCTTTGGGGCTCGAAACTAAGAATGAGCCTCTTAGCTTAGTCCCTCCCCCACCTCCCGATGAGGTGATTAATTCTGGGGTGGGAGTAAAACTCCCATTAGGCACTGATCAACATCAACGTCTATAACTTCCTTGTCGGGTCTTCTCTTGAACTCTTTGACCATATTCTTGTTCCCTGTCATTGTTCTGATCCTTGGACCTGATCATGCCATTGTTCCTGTTCCTATATCCTGGAATTTCAACTCTGCACTATCTGACAGTGTGACTTTTATTGTTGCACTTATAACAAGTAATAGTGTTGTTTCTTTTAGGCATACCTGTTCTTTGAATCCACATGTTTTGACTAAGCCGCTTCGACTAAACCTGTTTTGACCAAGCCTGTTAGTGTGATGTTCTTTTGTTTTAAATGAAACTCTGGTCTGTTTACCCTTCTGACATGAAGCACACATACTATTTGTAGGTTTTTTAATGATTGGAATATCTCTCACTACTTGTTTAGCGCTAATTCTTACCAGATTATCAAAACTTATGTGTCCAAGCCTCTTATGCCACAACCAGTTCTCTTCTTCTTGTCCCATGAAGCACATACCTTCTGAAAACTCTGAGAGTGTGTACATATTGCCAGACGTCCTTGAGCCGGTTGCTATTAATTTCTTGTTGTTTATTTTTTTGACTTCACAACCATGCTTCTTGAAAACTACTTCATGTCCTTTGTCACAGATTTGACTCACACTCAATAGATTATGTTTCAAACCATCCACATATAAAACTTCCTCTGACTTGATCTTTCCTTCACTAATTTTGACCGTTCCTTTACCTATTATTTTGGCTCCGTCATTGTTGCCGAATTTTATAGAACCACCCTCATACTTTTGTAGATTTTCGAATTTCTGTTTGTCACCTGTCATATGACTTGAGCAACCACTATCAAGAATCCAAGGAACATGTTTATTCTGAGCTCTAAAAGTCGTCTGCACTATTAAAGAATCATGTTCTTTCCTGAGCTGTTCTTTTTGTTTCCATTCTATTTTAACTGTGGTATTGGGTTCTAGCCGTGACTTCCCCTTTTTAGAATTTTGCACATATCCTTCAAGATAAATTCTATTTTGTTTTGCTCTATACGGTTGAAATCTGCTTTCATGAGGTTGATATGAAACAGACATACTACGACAATTTCTGGCAATATGACCAAAGTTGTGACACTTAAAACACTCTACTGCATAACTCATTAAAGGAGCAAACGCATTTCTACTAGTGAAACTTCTTGGACCTACGTTGTATTTGCAGTCAACAATTTTATGCCCATAAACATTACACTTGAAACAAAAACCATAGAAATAATGATTAAACCTGAAAGATGGTCTTGGCCAGGTTGTTGTTGGAGCCTTGGATCTTCTATTCTTTTGATGTGTGACCTTAGTAAAGCCATCATTGTCAGCTGCTATTTCAGGTCTGGCATTATATCTTTCTTTTGCTTGATTCTTGTCTTTGTTCTTTTCACTTTCAACATTGCTTGCTTTTGGTCCAGTTGATGATTCTCCTTCAGAAAATCCGAGACCAAATTTGATACCTGTGGATCTTTGATCGCTCAAAATTTTGTCCAATTTCATCGAGCTTTCTTCACGTTTTACATGACAGTTGATTTTTCGATCCAGCTCTTGTATCTGTATTCGAAGACTCACATTTTCTTCTTCCAATTTGTCGTAGTGGTCTATCTTCATGGATACCTGTATTTCCAGATCTTCAGACATTTTCTTGTATTCTTCAGTCTGTATTTTTAAACTGGCAATAATGTTGTTTGCATCCTTAAGTTTCCTTGACAATTTTTCATTCTTCTTTTTCTCCGATTCCCATTCCGTAAGGGCAGACACTAGCTCACCCTCTAAATCAACTTCAGCCTCAACTTCTTCAACTTCAGAGTTCATTCCTTCTGCCATTTCTGGTTCAATTTTCTCAACCATAGGAACTGAAACTGGCTGGGATGCCTTTTTGGATGAGGATCTATTCTTCTTAGCCATTGTGTACTAATCCAAGATCAACCCTGACTGATTTAGCCAAAATTGGGAACCTTGCTCTGATACCAATTGTTATAATCACAATGACACTGAGAGGGGGGGTGAATCAGTGTGTTCTTTAAAAACTTAAAAGCAATTTAGACTTTTAAATAAACTACAGCAGATTAAAACAGAAATAATAAAAGTACTAAGAGCATCACACATAACACGACATTTTAACGAGGTTCACCGATGTGGCTACTCCTCAAAAAGACTGCTTGGACTACCATCCAAATCCAATCAAATGCAAAGCTACAACTTTACATAATCATTCACCAGCACCAACTGGTAAGAGGCACCAACCTCTAAATTTTATCTCCTACAACAGAATGGAGCACCAACTCCAATTTTTCCAGCTCCAACCGGAAAGAGGCACCAACCCCTTTTACCAAGCTACAACTTGGAGATAGTAATAAAAATTGCGGAATGTAAACTGTCACCTCAATTTGCACGATCTCGCTATTTTTCTTGCGTTCTGTCGCTTGTCGGCATTCGATCGTCGTTGTGAAAAATGATTCGCACTTTTTCAACCACTCCTCTATATCTCTCCGCGTTCTTTGCTGCAACTTCACAGAAATATTACTTCTACAGCCAGCACACTGTCATTTCACACTCGGAACACGACTTCTGCATACCGCGTTCTTATCTTCTCTTTGCACCACTCACTCTGCTGCACCTTCCATGAAATCTCACTTCTACCATCTGCATATTTTTGCCTCGGACTTTAAACACGTCGTCTGCATATCGCTCTCTTTGTTCTCGATCAGTCGATACGCACTCACTCACTATCTCATCGCTGCGATCTCTTTTCTTTAACTCCAAAGAACTATCACCGACTTACACTCTGTTGCACACGAACTTCATTCGCATATATCGCATCACGCCCACTCTTCAACCTTGCAACAGTCCCGCATTTTTATAGAAGAGAATATCCCATCAAAACATTCTCAAACACGTCGGCTGCAACCCTAATTAGGTCAACATGAAACCCTAGAATTTTTCGGTTGCTTAACCTTGCTTTGTCAGCAGGAAACCCTAATTGATCCGTTGCAAAACCCTAGCAACGTCGGCTTTGAAAACAAGCCGGTGAACAACTTTAATTTAATTTTAAAATATTAATTTAAATTTTAAATAAATAAATAAAATTTAAACTGGATATTTAAAATTAAATATCTTCATCATCGGAGCACCTTTTTCAACAAAACGAAGAGCTAACTTGGGTTTTAAGAAAAACCCATTTCAAAACTCGCTGACCATGGATTTAAACAAAACCTATAATTTAGTCTGCCTTGGTTTTCACAAAAACCCTTCCGCTCTTTGACATCAATGACAACATCAACACTTGAGCAAGGGCAATGTACCCAAGGTACCCAAAATTGCCAACAATCCATTCCACAAAAAATGCCTAGGATTCGGACTTGGGCTACCACCTTTGACATACTTAAGGAGCAAACAAACACACAAAACCAATTTAAAAATAAGTAATTAACAACAAAAATAATAAAATAAAATAAAAAAACATGCTCCTTGAGTGTGTCAAAAACAAAAGAACAACCAAACACGCACAATAAGATAAAATAAATCACAACACAAACCACATAAAAAAACACAAGAACCACATAACAAAACACAAACAAGACAAAAACAATAGAACACTACAAAGACATAACCCAAAAAAAACTTGAAAAATAAACACAACCAAAACCTAAAAAAATAAAAATAAAATAAAAATAAAAAACAACCAACAACAAACAATAAACAAAAACAAAAAACATAGAAAACACTCACACATAAAAACACGAAATAACACAAACAAAGAGAAACCAAAAAACAAGAACAAAAAAAACACAAGAACAATAACAAAAAACATAAAAAAGAAAACAACAAAAAACAACACAAAAAATACAAAAACAAAAAAAAAACAAAAGAACCCACCCACCTTAAAAAACTAAACAAAAAAAAAAAAAAAAAACAAAAAAAAAATTAAACATAACAATGACCTATCTAGACCATAAGACTATTAAGGCAAGAATCAATAGAGGAAACAAAATAAAGAATAGAATGAGCTAGGGAACTAAAAAAAACTGAATGAACCAAAGAGAAGCAAAAAAAAAAAATCAAGAAGAAACTAGGTACCTTCAGAACTAGAGCCATCCAAAGAAATGATAGAAAGAAGAGCTTCCCTAATTTGAGAAGCCCACCATATAGGAGGGTGGTCATAACAAGTAAGATCACCTTTGTCCAAAGCCCAATTAGCTAAAGCATCAACACTCTTGTTTTGATCTCTGACCACATGATTGTAATCAACTTTCAAAAATCCCATCTGGATTAATTGAATCTTCTTAATATTTCTTTTTATTCTCCAATCCACCTTATGATTCTTAGGAGTCTTGAAGAGATTAATAATAAGTTGAGAGTCAGACTCAACGAACACCTTTTCTCATCCAACCTTAGTAGCCTCCTGAAGGCCTCTAAGGATACCATACCCCTTAGTAAGGTTATTGGAAATAATACCCAAATTCTTAGCAAAAGTAAAAACCAGGGAGCCATCTGAAAGTCTACCAATTCCTCCCACTGGCTTTTCTAGGGTTCCCTCTAGAGGCTCCATTAGTATTGAATTTTCCAAAATCCTTAGGAGGAGGTTGCTAATTTCTAGTCCTATCCATCTTACTAATACTCACATTCCCTTTAAGTTGGTTGCCCTTAGAAGATTTAATCTTCAATATTTGCATCACTTGATCCCATATTTGGTGGGAGTTTTAGGGGTGATTAAGGAGTTGATGGATCGATTCAACTAATTTGGCTATGGTCTTTTGCCAAATATAGTGAATATCCTTCCTATATTGATTAAAAATTTGGTTGTTTCTTTCATTCCAAATATTCCAAAGAAGAATGGTAGAACCCATACAAACTAACTGCCTAATAAAATGATCAAAACCCTCTTGATTAGGCCAATCCCTCCAAAGTTGTTCAAAAGTAAAAAAATTGGACCACTGTAAGCCAAGTAAAGTGGTCATTCTCCTCCATAGCTCAGAGGCTAAAGTACACTCAATAAAAATATGGTTGATATTTTCTACATTCTCTTCACACATTTCACATCTAAAAGGGCCATGAAAACCACACTTCATAAGTTGCTCACCAGTAAGCAGCCTACGATGCAATAAAAGCTAATTAAATAACCTCACCTTAGGCCAAATATTTTGAGCCCACAATCGAGAAAATATTTCAGAAGAATGGTTGGGATTATTATGGCATAAGATCAAATAATATTGAGCAACTAAATACTCACCCTTAGTAGTGTTGTTCCATCCAAAACAATATTTTTCATGGGACCAAGAGAGGGATCTCTTATGAAGGATGCCTTGGATATCTTGTCTTTGCCTTTCTAGGATTTGAATAGACCAGTCCTCAATAGGGATCCAATATCTACCAACCTTTGAATTACCAATATGGTACCGATAGTAATTAGCCACCTTTATCCAATTAGCTCGGTGAAGATCCTCCATCCAAGGCCTCCAATTGAGAAACTGAGTTATCAAAGGCTTGTGACCACCCCAAGAATCTGTCCAAAAATGTACCTTTTGACCATTATGAATGATCCAAAAAAAAAATTCCTTTATCAAATCCTCACCAGTCTTAAGAACTGCTAAAATAGGAGAACCTTTGGTAGGAAGTTGATAGCAAACAAGGTCTTCAGGACTTTTGTTCTCAGCATATTTAGCACAGAGGTTATTGGCCCAAAGAGCATTGGAGTTATGCAACATCCTCCAATATAATTTAGCAACTAAATATTTATTGTTATTAATAGAATACTGGAATCCTAACCCCCCTTCACTCTTAGGAAGATATAAAGTATCCCATTTCACCAAGGCCCGTTTTCTTTTCTCCTTAGTACCGCTCCAAAGGAAACGATGACTGATTTGATCCAATTCTCGAAGAATAGCCTTTGGGATATTCAAAACGAAGGAAACATAAATAGGAATAGCTTGAAGGATTGATTTTACCAAGGTGATTCTACCCCCAGAAGAAAGTCACTTGTTGGTCCACTTCCAATTTTCTTCTTGACTTTGTCCAACAACCAATTCCAATATTTATTTTTTTGCCTTTGAATATTTATGGGAATACCTAAATAAGTGATTGTAAGAGAGGTCTTCTTATATCTTAATTTATCCAAGACCATGGATTCTTGTCTAGTAGAGTAGTGAAAGAAAATAACATTAGATTTATCTTCATTGATCAACTGCCCAATAGCCTTAGAAAAATAGCTAATGATTTGCTTAATATTAGAAGCTTCCTTAACTGTAGCTTTACCTAAAAGAGTAGATTCATCAAAAAATTGAAGATGAGAGATAGGTCTAGCTCCATGAGCAATGGTAACTCCCTCAAGGGTTTTGTTTTCCATATTTTTGGTTATAGTCCTACCCAAGCATTCAGCAAGAATGATGAATAAATAAGGGGATAACAAGTCACCTTGCCTAATACCTCTGGAAGCTGGGAATGACTGAGAAGGTCTGCCATCGATAAGAACTAAGTAGGAAACTAAAGATATACATCCCATAATCCAATCCATCCAATCCTTAGAGAAACCAAATTGCCTCAAAAATTTGATAATGAAGTGCCAATCCACTCTGTCATAAGTTTTGGATAAGTCTAACCGAATGAACATGGAAGGAGAATTTTGCATATCTATGGAATGGATGGCTTCCTGAGCAAGAAATATCTCATTTACAATTTGACGTCCCTCCACATAACCCCCTTGCTCTGGGGAAATAATCTTATGCAAAAGAGGCTTCAACCTTTCTGCCATGATTTTAGTAATGATTTTGAGAAGAACATTACATAAAGCAATAGGTCTAAAAGCTGAGATATGATCAACCTCTTGAGCTTTTGTAACAAGATTAATATAAGTTTTATTGATAACCTTCAGAATATCTTTGGCTTTCCTGGCTTCTTCCACCACCTGAACTCAATGGGAAAACCATCAGGACCTGGGGTTTTCCCTTTTTGCATTTTAAAAACTACTTGTTGAAGCTCATTGATAGTAACAGGAGCAGTCAAAATAGAGTTCTCCTCAGAAGTGATAATAGAATGGATTGCTTGAAGAACATTTTGTTGTGAATCTGATTCAAGAGGAGTAGCAAAAAAAATATTGGAAAAGTAATCAACAACAATAGATTTCATGCCATCCCAATTATAAACAACATCTCGAGAATATGATTTTAAGGAAGAAATAAAGTTGTGAGATCTTAAAGCTAGAAGAGATTTATGGAAGAAATTTATGTTTCGATCTCCTTCTTTGAGCCATTGAATTATATATTTTTGTGAGTTTAATTTCATCTGCACTTCTCTTCTTTGTGAGGCCATCTAAACATATTTTATTATTCAAATTTTCAATATGAGCAATAACTTCATGTTTTTTTTTATGAACATACCCAAACTCTTTCCAGTTCCAAGTCTTGATTTTGGATTTAATGTATTGTAGTCTTTTGGCAAAACAGAACATCTTAGTCTCATGCCTAGGTTTACCTTCCTTCCACCATTTTTGCACATGAGGTCTGAAGTAAATGTCTCTAAGCCACATTAATTGAAAACAAAAAGGAGATAAACTCACATTGGTTTTACACGTTTCCACCATGACTGGCCAATGATCCGAACCAGCATTATTAAAGTGTTCACTTTAGGAATGTGACCATGGATTAAGAAATTTTCAGAGAGCAAAAACCTATCCAATCTCTCCATTATACAAGCTAAGCCTTGCCTTCTGTTAGACCAAGTCATAAGGCCATTATCTGGTTGGATATCCACAAGATGGAGGTTTGCAATATATTCGCTCATGAGGTCAGTGCTTTTGTCTAAATTTCTATTTCCCCCCTTTTCTCATCTAGAGAGAGGATGGTATTGAAATCTCCTCCGATAAAGATCCAAGCTTTAGGAAAATGAGAGATAATATGAGTAATATCCTTCCACTGTCTTCTTTTTTCCTCCAAAGAAGTCGGAGCATAAATAGTAATGCAGAGCATAATCTGGTTGGAATGTCTACTTTGAATAGTTATAGCCAACAAACCCTAACTGCAAACCATATGGTGAATAACTACCTCTTTTGGGTCCCAAAGATAAGCAATGCCACCCGAAGTCCCTTGGGAACTGAGGGAAACCACTTTTTCAACTGGTCAAATTTTACTGGCAATTGAGTCCATATCCTCCATTAACATCTTTGTTTCTTGAAGGAAAACAAGATGTGGATGATTTATCTGAATCATTCTTCTAATTTCATTTTATTTTGAAAGACTCCCTTTGATTCATCTAATATTCCAAGTGATGATCTTCATTAATACCAGGGCTAAAAAATTTGGGAAGGGCATTAATATTACCTTCATCTACAATATTTTCACCTTATTTTACCATATGATATTGATTGGTATTGCGACCTGCTTTTTGATTAGAATCCATCTTCAATTTTTTTTCTCTGTTTCTTGACTTATTCCAATTGAATCTGAGATTGCTTCTAACTTTGAATAATTCTCGTACACAGCCAAAATTTTACTAAATGGTTCAACAGAGTCTATATTGAGACCTGCATTATTTGAAGTTTTGACATTTGAAAGATTGTTTTTCTTGTGTAAATTTTCTCCTTTTTTTTGTTGAAAACCTTTAATTTGTTGGTTTATCTCTGAGTTCTTCCCTTCATATTTTAATTGTGTTTCTAAGATTTCAGTTTCCATTATTTCCTCTTCCTCACTTGGGACATCATTTATGGGAAGGATTTCAAACATATTAGCAGATGACTTTGATTGATCCTTCATAACTAGTTTTTTCTAAGTGTTCTTCTTCTTAGGTATTTGGAAACCTGCTGAGTTTATATCTTCTTTATTTTGATCAAGAATTTTATTTGGGCAAGCACTGGCCAAATGACCATATTCATGGCAAATTCTACAATGAAAAGGAATGTTATCATAGTCCACTACTTGCTCCCAAGTGTCTTCCCCAAATTGTAATGTGATCTTTTTAGGTAAGGGTTTGTTAAAATCCATTAAAACACAAATTTGAGCATAAATAATATGTTCAAAATTTTGAGTACAATTAGCAGTTATAATAAAAGTTCCTAAAGAGTTTCCAATTGAAGAAAAAACAGTAGGATTCCAAAATTCAATAGGGAGGCCAAAGAGTCTAACCCACACGGGAGCTATAGAAGGCATATCTTCTTCGGCTTTAAATTTAGTATGCCAGGGCTTCATGAAAATCCCCGCCCTTCCAAAAAACCAAGGACCCCCTTGAAAAATTTTCTCTCTATCTTCATTATTAGCAAATAAAACAAGAAAATAACCATTTGGATAAATAGATATTTGTAACTCACCTTTAGTTTTCTAGCTTTTTGCAGCCCAGACTTTGAAAGCAGATAGACGAAAACCCACGAACCGACAAATTAATCCTCTTTTTTCCAAATCTTCAATGCTAGTCTGAATGTTACCCATATCAAGCTTAACAATAGGAGTTCCATCAGCTACTTTAAGACATCCCGACTCTGTTTTACTGGGATCAATCTTAGGAATTCTTAGAGGTTTATGGGAAGCCCTAAGATTGATATTAGCATTGGGCTGAGGCTTTACACCACGAAGGGCATCCCTAAAATTCATTTTTGGGACTGAGTCTTCGAAATTCTTACCCTTGATAGGGGTTTTCATAGTAGAATTATTTTGTGGGTGCACCTTAGCACCAGATTCACTTGAGATATGAACCATTTTTTTATCAATTGCTTGAAACTTGTTTTGTAATCTCTTTAATCCTTGCCCTAGATGCCGTGGAAAAGTATGGTTTTCACTTTTCTTTTGTGCAGCAAATTGGAAGCCGTTGTCACTCAAGTTCACAGTATGATCTGTTGAAAGACAAATTTCTAACCCATCTAGGATCCCCTACAACATTTCCTGCTAAACTATTGAGCGTAAACCACAAAAATATTGGCTGCTAGGGCTCGAAGGCCCTAAAAACCAACCTCTGGAGCTGCTTGCACTCAACCCAGATGAAACCCTCACATAGCTGCTTACCAAATATCTCGTTCACACATAGGGATATGCTAGGATTTGTGTTGCTCTAAATGTTATGAAAATTTGTGGAAATGTTCTAGGGTTTTTCAGGCATCTACCCTCAAAATTGTAGTTCAATCCGAGTCTGGATGAGTGAGATATAGATGAAACAGGTTCGACAGTTTGGGCAGTCCTACGAAAAACGTCTAATAAAGAAACCTTTGATTTTAGGAGATATTTAATTTTTAATATTTAGTTTAAATTTTAATTATTTAAAATTAAAATTTAAATTTAAAATTAAATATGCAAGATTTCCTCTGATGTCATTGAAAATAATAAGGAGGCTATATAAATGGGATACCTAAGGTTCACAAACTGATCCTTGCTCATGGTTAATAATCGTTGGCTAAGCATCCGAATTGAGCTCGTACTAAAATCATTTAGAAAGTAGAAGCATCGAATAAAATAATGTTGGTTGAAGTCTAAAGTCATCATGGGCAGAGTGGCGCATTGGCAATTGGATTTTGGCTAAGGTGTGTGGCAGCACAAACGTTAAGTTTTTGAATGCCCTTGACTACGTTCGGAAGGCGTTGGAAGAAAAGTGCTCGAAGCGCTTTTGATTTACGAAAAGGGAGGAAAGGTTTTAAGGCACATTGTGTCTTTCCATTTTGAATTAATGGCTAGCTCGTGTGGCAACCTTAGCCACGGCTAAGGCACTCACAGTGTGGGCAAGTCGAGGGTTCGAATCCCCTTGAGGAGGTAAATACGTTTTTGCTCTAATTAATTCTGTTAAGCCCTAAGTTGGAGTTATAAGGTGGTTAGGAATAATTAAAGTTTTTAATTAAACTTTGTTTTTATAAGGGCTGTGATTATTATTTCAAAGGTGGATGAGTTGTTGATTTAATTTGATGTTCATGAAATTGGAAATTAAGATTTAGGAGAAATAAGGAGTTGTTATAAAATAACTTTTGAGATGTTTATTGATTATTATTTTTATAAGGGTATTTATTAAAAGGACTTTTGTGGATGTGTTTATTAAGTTGGAGTAAAAAGGTATAAATTGAGTTATGCTTTATCTTGTGATTATTATTTGAAGTCCACTAACCCTTATTGAGATTGGAAAGGAAAGTTGTGTTTAGTGTGACAGATTTTGTGGATAACTTCTTGGCATCAAAAAGGTATGGGCACATTCTCCTATTGATTGTTTATGGTGGTTGATTTCTAAAATATCATTAGAGTGAAAAGGATTGATTGTGGTTTCCTTTTCGAAAGTGGTTGGTTGAATGCTTCAAGGTTTTCTAGTTTGAGAGTTGTGTTTAAACCTTGTTTTATAAGCTTAGTTGTTGAATCCCATTGGTTATGTAAACAACTTGAAAAGAACATGAGTATCAGTGTTATATGAGATTTGTGGTTGAGCATTGTTGGAAACATTTGAGTTGGTTAATACATTCTTGGACTAGGTTTTTGTGAGAAAGAGTTTTTCCTTGTGGTGATTGGTTGAGTTGAGTTGATTGAGCCTAGTCAAGTGATTGTGTGAGGTGATTGTTCAAGTCCCATGAAATAAACTATTCTATAATTATGATTTGAGTTGAGATTGAGCTTAGAACATATTGAGTCTCTAAAAATTCTCTTTATGCTTCTATGAGTTGACTTGAGTTGATATTGATTTGAGTTGAGTTGAGTTGATATCATTGTGGATCATTGTTGTCATCCATTGTAGAGTGCATTGCCATTCATTGTTGAGTTCATCTTTGAGCCTTGCCTTCATAGATTTGTGGATGATATTTGAGTACTACTTGAGCATGATTGATTGAGCCTTTGAGAAGGCCTTTGGGATAGATTTCTAGACAGATTTATGGTAGTTTGTGTATGATTGATTGAGCCTTTGAGAAGGCTTTGTGGACATTTTTTGGGACAACTTTGTAGATAATTTTAGAAAGATTTGTGGATAGATTTGGGACAAATTTTGATGAGGTTTTTGAGAAACAATGATGAAATTGTTCTATTGATCAACAATGAATTACATAGCTTTATAGTTCTTGAAAGAACTAAAAATAGACACGGTGGTTGAGAGAAATCATCTAAAACTTATTACAAAAAACTAACTTAAAGATAGATCTTATCCTAACAACATTCTAATCTTGGACTATGGTCAAACATTGACCAACCAAGCCAAAACCTCAATGTATGCTAATCAAATTAATATGTGAATCAAAACATTAAACTAAAACTAAATACTAGGACTTAATACTTAGGACTAAGGAGGCAATGTTGAAAATATTCCAACATTCTCCCCCTTGATGCTAAATACACTCATGCAAGAGTTCTTTAAGCATCACAGAGTTGGAAGAAAATATTTCTCTTACGTTTCCTCCAATATTGAATCAAGAAATCAGAATTTACAAAATACTTATGATGGCACTCCTTCCACTCTTCATGTGTAATTTCCTGAAAATGCTTGAGTGCCTTCTTTTGTTGATTAGCTCCCCCTTCAACAAAAGTATCTCCCCTTATGGTTTTCAACAACCACTCTCTTACATCTTTATCATTATGGTCTTTAAACCATGCTCTCATATTTTGATCTTCTTTTACATCTTCAACACTAAACAATACTCCACATGAGTATTTACAATTAATCATCTCACATAGATGATTATACCATACAACTCTTTCACATATTTCCACACAAAATATCACAATAAATATGGTCATATAATGACCAACTACATATGCAACATAAAGTTGCTCCTCACACAAATATTCTCTCACAACAATGACTTTACAAGAATCCTTCTTCCAAGGAATTTTGAACACATCATTTTGATCCATGTGACCCAAGTTCTCCATCACTGTCTTCTCTCCAAGAAGACTCTTCATCAAAGTTGTCTCAATGAGACAATCACCTTTCAATAATGCCTTTGGAAGACATTCTCCTTTCTTTTCATTTTTGCTCACAAAAAACAAATCATTAATCATAAAAACATTACCTTTAGTATGAGTAGATTTGGTGCTTCCCATAAAGTTATTTTGTAGCAGTTCTCCTTCATTGTATGGTGCTTCAAGATCAACCATAAACTCTACACTAAGAGTTCTCCTCCTTTGTTCAATCCATGTTGGTGTGTTGAAACACCATTCATTCAATCAATCATACATTGTTGCATTTTCAAGACAACTCTCTTTCTGCAATGTAGTCACTCCAAGTGAGTGATCATCATCCATGAGTGATGTTTTATTTGCCACTATAACAAGAAAATCAGCAATCTCATTTTCATTTTTTGTTTCTATCTCATTTGTCACATTCTTCTGTCCCTTTAGAGGAACTCTAAAAATTTTATCTTCTCCTTGTAGGAGATCTTCATTTGCTATGTCAAGATAGCATACATCCATTCCAAGTGAATGGTCTTTAGGCCAATGATCATCCATGAACATTGCTTCTCCATAATCATCTTCTTTATTCTCCTTCATGAGAATTGTAGGTGAATTCTCCATAATACACTCTTCATTTATCTCCTCCAGGAGACATTCTTCATCATACATTTCACTTTGATGGTATTCAGGCAAGGAACACTCCAATGTGAGTGTTTCTCTTCCTTCATCTTCAAAGTCTTCTTCCACTTTTGAGTGGTCTTCACTACAAGGTCCTTGAGCAATTGTCTCTCCATTGAGACATCCATCCTCTTTGCTATCAATGTGAATGCTTTCCAAGCATGCCATTCCTACAAAAAAATTATTAGTACAATTTTTCTTTTCATATTTTTCTCCTTCTAAAAGAAATAATTGACTATTACAAATTTCCATGCCATTACAAGACATGTTTGCAACTATGGGTGTCTCATAATAACTCTCTCCAATGAGAGCTATACAAGGCTTCTTCGCCTTCTCATCATCTTCTCCATGAAGGGATTCCTCATCTTCGTATCTCTTCTCTTCAAGAATTTCATCACACTCTTTTCTTCAAACATGTCTTCCTCTTCAAGAAATAATTCACCATCATAAGAATGTATGTCTTCATATGAGTCTTGAAAAGACTCTTCAAAAACTCCTTCAAAAGGATCTAATTCAGAAACTGCTTCAAGGAAGCAAGGCTCCTCCTTGCTTAAACAATCTTCATGATTGTCACACATGGATTTATGGGTGTCCTCATAAAACCCATAAGCATCCTTCAATACTTGCCATGCCATTGTAGTTGTTCTACAATTAGCTATGAGAGGAAAAACATTCTTTTCCATTCCTCTCCTCAAATCCATAAGAGCTAAGCAATTTGCATATTGTTGCTCCTTCTCTTTTCTCTCCTCACCTTGTAGCTTGCTCCAAGTGGGTTCCTCATAGCCTTATTGAACTATATCCCATAATTCTTGAGCCTTCAAGAAGGTCTTCATCATTATGCTCCAAATAGCATAATTATCTCCATTGAATTTGGGTACTTCCAATTCTTTATACATGGTGGCCATTCTGCAATCCACCATTCATCAATCTTCCACCTAGCTCTCAACCACTCCTTTCCTATAGAATTTTGATATACTTATCTGAAAATCCACTAAATTTCAGATCCAAATTCACACAAATGAGAAATATGTGATCAATTTACTTTTTCCCTTTCTAGATCTTAGAGTTTTTTTTAGACAACTTCAATGTTTTCACATAAATCAATCCATACAGCTCCAAAATTTTTGAAAATAAAACTCTGTATTTTTTAGACAATAATCTGAAAACCCTCTAAATTTTAGAAGAAAATTCACAAATATGAAAAATATGTGATCATTTACTTTTTCTCTTTTTTATCACAATTTCGGATCTAGTATTTTTGAAGAAACAATCAATATTCACACAAATCAATAAATACAGATCTAAATGACCTGAAATTTTTTTTGAATTATGATTTTATCTAAATAATATTTCTCCCAAAATTTGAGAAGCAAATACCTTGTATTCCACCTTATAAAACCATTTTATTAAAAAAATCAAAATGTTAATAAAATCATAAAATTATCTCCAAATCATCTACAATTTGGACTGCATCCTCTTGATACAATTACCTAACAACCCTCAAAATTTCTTAATCAAATACCACAGAATTCATGAGATATTAATGATTTACTCGAGATCTTCCTTGTAAATTTGCTGAGTGCTGGCCACTTGAGTTTCTCTAACAAAGTGTGTGCTTCAGATCTCTTCACACCACTCTCCACAGGTTTTGATCCGTTTGAGCAAACTTGATTTGATACCAAATGAGAAACAATGGTGAAATTGTTCTATTTATCAACAATGAATTACATAGCTTTATAGTTCTTGAAAGAACTAAAAATAGACACGATGGTTGAGAGAAATCCTCTAAAACTTATTACAACAAACTGACTTAAAGATAGCTCTTATCCTAAAAACATTCTAATCTTGGACTATGGTCAAACATTGACCAACCAAGCCAAAACCTCAATGTATGCTAATCAAATTAATATGTAAATCAAAACATTAAACTAAAACTAAATACTAGGACTTAATACTTAGGACTAAGGAGGCAATGTTGAAAATATTCCAACAGCTTTGAGTGAGCCTATTGAGCAGAGTTGATAAAGTTCTTGGTGAGCTTACTAGAGCATTTTTTGACAAGTTCTTGGTGAGCTTATTGGAGCATATTTGAGCAAGTTCTTGGTGAGCTTGCTATAGTAGATTTGGACAAGTTCTTAGTGATCTTGTTGAGTAGATTTGAGCAAGTTCTTAGTGAGCTTGTTGGAGCATATTTGAGCAAGTTCTTGGTGAGCTTGCTAGAGCAAATTTGGACAAGTTATTAGTGAGATTGTTGAGCAGATTTGAGCAAGTTCTTAGTGAGCTTGTTGGAGCAGATTTTAGCAAGTTCGATGTGAGCTTATTGAGTCGTTTTGGACAAGTTTTGTGTGAGCTTTTTGAGTAGATTTGGACAAGTTCTATGTGAGCTTGTTGAGCATATTTGGACAAGTTTTGTGTGAGCTTATTGAGCAGTTTTGGATAAGTTTTGTGTGAGTTTGTTATGCATATTTGAAAAAGTTTTATGTGAGCTTGTTATTGCCTAGATTTGAGCAGATCAAAGAAATCATTGTCTTGGATAAGGATCCTTATTTCTGTGTGAAATATTATAAGGATATTTTCTTGTGAAGTACCCCACATTGGGGGAACCACATTAAATATTATGTATCAATTGTGTATGGTGACTTGTGCTCTTGCTTGCTATTATTATTTGATTTATTAATGCACAATGCTATATTTGGTTATTGTAATTAAGGACATTAATTGATATTGGTTTTGAAAGAAAGTAAAAAGTGGTCTTATACTGTTCACCCCCCTCTCAATATAATCTTGTGTTCTTCAATTGGCATCATAGCAGGTTCCTTTAGAAAGGCTAATAGCTTGAGGGCAGATTCTACAAGAACACAGATGGCTTCACATAATGGATCATCTATAAATAAGGCTCCACTGTTTGATGGTAACAATTATGCTTTCTAGAGCATGAGTATGAAGAACTACTGGATATCACAAGGATATGAGGTATGGCAAATGATTAAAAAATAGTATAGGGTTGAAGGTAATCCCAAGGAAGATAAGACTATCAGGAAATTTGTTGAGATCAATGCAAGAGTAATGAATTACATTTTGAGTGGGCTATGAAAGACATATTTTGCAAAGGTTATGGTATCTAATTCAGCTAATGATATGTGGACCAAGTTTTGGAATACTTATGAAGGAGATTCCAAGGTAAAGTTGGCAAAACTACAAACTCATGGAAAAAAAATTTGAGGAATTAAAAATGAAAGATTTTGAATATATTGCAAGGTTTTTACTTTGATTTTATGAGATTACTAACACCATGAGAGGTCTAATATTTGAGATGAAATAATCAGAAGATACTCAAAAGGTTTTGAGATCACTTCCCATTAAATATGATGCTAAGTTTTTAGCAATAGAAGAAACAATAGATATCAATAAGCTAACAATGGAAGAATTGCAAGGAACTCTCACAACTTATGAGATGAGGGTAAGTAAGAATCAGGTTCCAAAAAAGGAGATTGTATTCAAGGCTTCAAAAAAGAAGAAAGGAAAAGTTTCAAAAATAGATAAAGTTGTAGATAATGATGAGGAAGCTAACTTCATAAAAAGGAATAAGGACTCAAGGAATTTTAGGGATATAAGGAAATTCAGATGCTACAAGTGTGGTGATCTTGGTCACTATGCATACAAGTGTCCACATGAAGAAACTAGTGATGATGAAAAATAGGGTCACAGAAGAAAATAATATGGAAAGCATAAGCATGACAAAGATGATATATGCAAGCAAAATAGGTATGAGAAGAAGAAAAAATTTCATAAGGTAAAGAAATCTTACTACATTGTATAAGCAAGTGATAGCTCAGATCATAGTGATAGAGACAAATCAGATGATGAAAAGGAAGAACATCTATTCCTAGGAATAGAAGGTGAAAGAGAGCAGTGCTTTGTGTGTGGCCAAAGAGATCACAGATCAAGATATTGCAATGGTTTCATTGATAGTGAAGATGAGATGACACATCAAAGAAACAAGCATGGTCAAAGAAATCTTGAGAGTTTGTTTGCTATAGAATATTATAATGATCTTAGTGATAGTGAATATGAAGAAGGGTTTTTCTATGGGATAAGAGAAGTAGAAGAAGAACATTCACTCCAATCATAAGAAGTTAAACAAGAGAATAGTGTAAGAAAGTCAGATATCTTAGTTGATCTAAAAGAAGACTTCAATGAGATCCATGAGCAACTACAAGAGGTTAAAGAGAATCTAAAAGAATTGAGATGTTCCATACATAAGAAGTTTGATCCATCACATGACTCAAAAGGTCAAGATATTTTCACTAAGAAGGAAACATGTATTTCAGAGGCTATAGAGATGGATGCCAATTTGCTACTTGACACAAATAAAGAGAAAGAAGAGGAATATTCCAAAGCACCAAAAGTCTCATATTTTAGGTTTGGGGAATCACACTCAAAAGGAAAGGAAGTTCTAAAATATGAAAGCAAGGAAGCACCTAAGTATTATGAAGAAAGTTCCAAAGTTCCTATGGCTCAAAATATTCATTTTGGTTCTTGTTTTGAGATAGGTGAATCAAGTTCAAAAGGAAAAGAAATACTTGAAGAGAAAAACAAGGAAGAAACTAAGGAAGAGGATTTAGATACTACAAAGAAAGTTCAAGAATGCAATGCACAAGTTGAAAATGATCATAAGGATAATGGTCAAGAAAGGTATGAGGAACCAAGGCATGAACAAAGGGCTTTTCAAGGACATTGTTTTTCTTGTAATGGATTTGGACACAAGGCTATACACTATAGGGTCTATGGATCAAAGAAGTTTGATTTTTCTAGAAGGAACATCAAAGGAAGAAGGTATGGTTTTCAAGGACATTGCTTCTCATGTAACAGGATTGGTCATAGAGCTTCTCAGTGCAAAGGAAATGAGCAACATGGTTTTGGTTTTAGAGCTACACAATTCAGAAGTCATGGTCATAATGGTCATGAAAATAGAACTTCACAATACAAGGTTCAAGAAAGGAATGGATATGGAAATTATTTCAAGAAATATTTTAGGATATGGGCACCATCCAAAGGCTACAATATCAAGTGTTTTAATTGCAATAACTTTGGACATATTGCAAAATGGTGTAGGACTCAATTCCAAATAAGTTCAAGGCAAGAAGGTCAAACAGGTTCAAGGCAAGAAGGTCAAACAGGTTCAAGGCAAGAAGATCAAGAGAAGGATATCATAAAAACATGGAAGGAAGTTGATAGAGGAAAGAAACAATGTAATATGGGAGTAAAAGTACTCCCACCCCAAAATTAATCACCTCGAGAGAGAAGGTGGTGAGGGGGCTATGCTTAAGAGTCATATCTTTTAGCCCCATAGGTGTCCCTTTTGCCATTGATGTCAAAGGGGTAGAGATTTGAGTAAGGGGGAGAGCATTGAGTTAGGGGGAGCAGCCTCCAAAGAGAGCATTGAGTTAGGGGGAGCAGCCTCCATAGAGAGTATTGAGTCAAGGGGAGCAGCTTTGATTCTTAGAGATGGTTTTTGCAGTGATTGTGGTTTTTGCATTAGAGGTGTTGCCATCAATGACAAAGGGGGATATTGTTGGAAATTTGAGTTATTTTATGTTGTCATTGATGTCACATGGATCATTGATGTCACATGGATCACATTGAGTTTTGGTGGCCAAATGATATTTTGGAAAGCATGGATAAATACAAGGTTTTTTGTGAAAACCAAGGTAGGCAAAATAAAAGGTTTTATTTAAAACCATGGATGGTAGATTTGAATTGGGTTTTTCTTAAAACCCAAGTTGGCCTTTCGTTTCATCAAAAAAGGTGCCCCGGTGATGGAGATATTTAATTTTTAATATTTAGTTTAAATTTTAATTATTTAAAATTTAAATTTAAATTTAAAATTAAATATGCAAGATTTTCGTCGACGTCATCAAAAATAATAAGGAGGCTATATAAAGGGGATACCTAAGGTTCATAAACTGATCTATGCTCATGGTTAATAATCGTTGGCTAAGCATCCGAATTGAGCTCGTGCGAAAATATTTTAGAAAGCAGAAGCAACGAATAAACGAAGGTTGGTCGAAGTCCAAAGTCATCATGGGTAGAGTGGCGCATTGGAAGTTGGCTTTTGGCTAAGGTGTGTGGCAGCACAAATGTCAAGGTTTCGAATCCCCTTGACTGCGTTCGTAAGGCGTTGGAAGAAAAGCGCTCGAAGTGCTTTTGATTTGCGAAAAGGGAGGAAAGGTTTTAAGGCACGTTGTGCCTTTCCCTTTCGAATGAGCGGCTAGCTCGTGTGGCAACCTTAGCCATGGCTAAGGCGCTCACGGTGTGGGCAAGTCGGGGGTTCGAATCCCCTTGAGGAGGTAAATACGTTTTTGCTCTAATTAATTTTGTTAAGCCCTAAGTTGGAGTTATAAGGTGGTTAGGAATAATTAAAGTTTTTAATTAAACTTTGTTTTTATAAGGGTTGTGATTATTATTTCAAAGGTGGATGAGTTGTTGATTTAATTTGATGTTCATGAAATTGAGAATTAAGATTTAGGAGAAATAAGGAGTTGTTATAAAATAATTTTTGAGAGGTTTATTGATTATTATTTTTGATAAGGGTTTTTATTAAAAAGGACTTTGGTGGATGTGTTTATTAAGTTGGAGTAAAAAGGTGTAAATTGAGTTATGCTTTATCTTGTGATTATTATTTGAAGTCCACTAACCCTTATTGAGATTGGAAAGGAAAGTTGTGTTTAGTGTGGCAGATTTTGTGGACAACTTCTTGGCATCAAAAAGGTATGGGCACATTCTCCTATTGATTTTTTATGGTGGTTGATTTCTGAAATATCATTGGAGTGAAAAGGATTGATTGTGGTTTCCTTTTCGAAAGTGGTTGGTTGAATGCTTCAAGGTTTTCTGGTTTGAGAGTTGTGTTTAAACCTTGTTTTATAAGCATAGTTGTTGAAGCCCATTGGTTATGTAAAGAACTTGAAAAGAACATGAGTATCATTGTTATGTGAGATTTGTGGTTGAGCATTGTTGGAAACATTTGAGTTGGTTGATACATGCTTGGACTAGGGTTTTGTGAGAAAGAGTTGTCCCTTGTGGTGATTGGTTGAGTTGAGTTGATTGAGCCTAGTCAAGTGATTGTGTGAGGTGATTGTTCAAGTCCCATGAAACAAACTATTCTATAATTCTGATTTGAGTTGAGATTGAGCTTAGAACATATTGAGTCTCTAACAATTCTCTTTATGCTTCTATGAGTTGACTTGAGTTGAGATTGATTTGAGTTGAGTTGAGTTGAGATCATTGTGGATCATTGTTGTCATCCATTGTAGAGTGCATTGCCATTCATTGTTGAGTTCATCTTTGAGCCTTGCCTTCATAGATTTGTGGATGAGATTTGAGTACTACTTGAGCATGATTGATTGAGCCTTTGAGAAGGCCTTTGGGATATATTTCTAGATAGATTTGTGGCAGTTTGTGTATGATTGATTGAGCCTTTGAGAAGGCTTTGTGGACATTTTTGGGACAGATTTATGGATAATTTTAGATAGATTTGTGGATAGATTTGGGACAGATTTTGATGAGGTTCTGAGTGAGCCTATTGAGCAGAGTTGAGAAAGTTCTTGGTGAGCTTGCTAGAGCAGTTTTGGACAAGTTCTTGGTGAGCTTGTTGGAGCAGATTTGAGCAAGTTCTTGGTGAGCTTGCTAGAGTAGATTTGGACAAGTTCTTAGTGAGCTTTTTGAGCAAATTTGAGCAAGTTCTTAGTGAGCTTGTTGGAGCATATTTGAGCAAGTTCTTGGTGAGCTTGCTAGAGAAGATTTGGACAAGTTCTTAGTGAGCTTGTTGAGCAGATTTGAGCAAGTTCTTAGTGAGCTTGTTGGAGCAGATTTGAGCAAGTTCTGTGTGAGCTTGTTGAGCTATTTTGGACAAGTTCTGAGTGAGCTTGTTGAGTAGATTTGGACAAGTTATGTGTGAGCTTGTTGAATAGATTTGGACAAGTTCTATGTGAGCTTGTTGAGCAGTTTTGGACAAGTCCTGTGTGAGCTTGTTATGCATATTTGGACAAGTTCTGTGTGAGCTTGTTATTGCCTAGCTTTGAGAAGATCAAAGAAATCATTGTATTGGATAAGGATCCTTATTTTTGTGTGAAATATTATAAGGATATTATCTTGTGGAGTACCCCACATTGGGGGAACCACGTTAAATCTTGTGTCTCAATTGTGTATGGTGACTTGTGCTCTTGCTTACTATTGCTATCTGAGTTATTAATGCACACTGCTATATTTGGTTATTGTAATTAAGGACATTAATTGATATTGGTTTGGAAAGAAAGTAAAAAGTGGTCTTATACTATTCACCCCCATCTCAGTATAAGCTTGTGTTCTTCAATTGGTATCAGAGCGGGTTCCTTCGAAAAGGCTAACAGCTTGAGGGCAGATTCTACAAGAACACAGATGGCTTCACATAATGGATCATCTACAAATAAGGCTCCACTATTTTATGGTAACAATTATGCTTTCTAGAGCATGAGGATGAAGAACTACTTGATATCACAAGGATATGAGGTATGGCAAATGGTTGAAAAAGAGTATAGGGTTGAAGGTGATCCCGAGGTAGATAAGACTATCAAGAAATTGGTTGAGATCAATGCAAGAGCAATGAATTGTATTTTGAGTGGGCTACGAGAGACATATTTTGCAAAGGTTATGGTATGTAATTCAGCTAATGAGATGTGGACCAAGTTGCGGAATACTTATGAAGGAGATTCCAAGGTAAAGTTGGCAAAACTACAAACTCATAGAAAAATATTTGAGGAATTGAAAATGGAAGATTTTGAAGATATTGCAAGGTTTTTACTTTGAGTTGATGAGATTACTAACACCATGAGAGGTCTAGGATTTGAGATGAAAGAATCAAAAGTTACTCAAAAGGTTTTGAGATCACTTCCCATGAAATATGATGCTAAGGTTTCAGCAATAGAAGAAACAATGGATATCAACAAGCTAACAATGGAAGAATTGCAAGGAACTCTCACAGCTTATGAGATGAGGGTAAGTAAGCATCAGGTTCCAATAAAAGAGATTGCATTCAAGGCTTCAAAAAAAGAGAAAGGGAAAGTTCCAGAAATAGATAGAGTTGTAGATAATGATGAGGAAGCTAACTTCATCAAAAGGAATAAGGACTCAAGGAATTTTAGGGATATAAGGAAAGTCAGATGCTACAAGTGTGGTGATCTTGGTCACTATGCATACAAGTGTCCACATGAAGAAAATAGTGATGATGAAAAATAGGGTCACAGAAGAAAAGAAGATGGAAAGCATAAGCATGACAAAGATGACAAATGCAAGCAAAACAGGTATGAGAAGAAGAAAAATTTTCGTAAGGTAAAGAAATCTTACTACATTGTAGAAGCAAGTGATAGCTCAGATCATAGTGATAGAGACAAATCAGATGATGAAAAGGAAGAACATCTATTCCTAGGAATAGAAGGTGAAAGAGAGCAGTGCTTTGTGTGTGGTCAAAGAGATCCACAGATCAGGATATTGCAATGGTTTCAGTGATAGTGAAGATGAGATGACACATCAAGGAAACAAGCATGGTCAAAGAAATCTTGAGAGTTTGTTTGCTATAGAAGATTATAATGATCTTAGTGACAGTGAATATGAAGAAGGGTTTTTCTATGGGATAAGAGAAGTAGAAGAAGAACATTCACTCCAATCAGAAGAAGTTAAACAAGAGAATAGTGTAAGAAAGTCGGATATCTCAGTTGATCTAAAAGAAGACTTCAATGAGATCCATGAGCAACTACAAGAGGTTAAAGAGAATCTAAAAGAATTGAGATGTTCCATACGTAAGAAGTTTGATCCATCACATGACTCAAAAGGTCAAGATATTTTCACTAAGAAGGAAACATGTATTTTAGAGGCTATAGAGATGGATGCCAATTTGCTACTTGACACAAATAAAGAGAAAGAAGAGGAAGATTTCAAAGCATCAAAGGTCTCATATTTCAGGTTTGGGGAATCACACTCAAAAGGAAAGGAAGTTCTAAAATATGAAAGCAAGGAAGCACCTAAGTGTTATGAAGAAAGTTCCAAAGTTCCTATGGCTCAAAATATTTAGTTTGGTTCTTGTTTTGAGATAGGTGAATCAAGTTCAAAAGGAAAAGAAATACTTGAAGAGAAAAACAAGGAAGAAACTAAGGAAGAGGATTTAGATACTAAAAATAAGGTTCAAGGATGCAATGCACAAGTTGAAAATGATCATAAGGATAATGGTCAAGAAAGGTATGAGGAACCAAGGCATGAAAAAAGGGCTTTTCAAGGACATTGTTTTTCTTGTAATGGATTTGGACACAGAGCTATACACTGCAGGGTCTATGGATCAAAGAAGTTTGATTTTGCTAGAAGGAACATCAAAGGAAGAAGGTATGGTTTTCAAGGACATTGCTTCTCATGTAATAGGATTGGTCATAGAGCTTCTCAGTGCAAAGGAAATGAGCAACATGGTTTTGGTTTTAGAGCTACACAATTCAGAAGTCATGGTCATAATGGTCATGAAAACAAAACTTCACAATACAGGGTTCAAGAAAGGAATGGATATGGAAATTATTTCAAGAAATATTTTAGGATATGGGCACCATCCAAAGGCTACAATATCAAGTGTTTTAATTGCAATAACTTTGGACATATTGCAAAATGGTGTAGGACTCAATTCCAAACAAGTTCAAGGCAAGAAGGTCAAACAGGTTCAAGGCAAGAAGATCAAGAGAAGGATATCATAAAAACATGGAAGGAAGTTGATAGAGGAAAGAAATAATGTAATATGGGAGTAAAAGTACTCCCACCCCAAAATTAATCACCTCAAGAGAGAAGGTGGTGAGGGGGCTATGCTTAAGAGTCATATATTTTAGCCCCATAGGTGTCCCTTTTGCCATTGATGTCAAAGGGGGAGATATTTGAGTAAGGGGGAGAGCATTGAGTTAGGGGGAGCAGCCTCCAAAGAGAGCATTGAGTTAGGGGGAGCAGCCTCCATAGAGAGTATTGAGTCAGGGGAGCAGCTTTGATTCTCAGAGATGGTTTTTGCAATGATTGTGGTTTTTGCATTAGAGGTGTTGCCATCAATGACAAAGGGGGATATTATTGGCAATTTGAGTTATTTTATGTTGTCATTAATGTCACATGGATCATTGATGTCACATGGATCACATTGAGTTTTGGTGGCCAAATGATATTTTGGAAAGCATGGATAAATACAAGGTTTTTGTGAAAACCAAGGTAGGAAAAATAAAAGGTTTTATTTAAAACCATGGATGGTAGATTTGAATTGGGTTTTTCTTAAAACCCAAGTTGGCCTTTTGTTTCATCAAAAAATGTGCCCCGATGATGGAGATATTTAATTTTTAATATTTAGTTTAAATTTTAATTATTTAAAATTAAAATTTAAATTTAAAATTAAATATGCAAGATTTCCGTCGATGTCATCGAAAATAATAAGGAGGCTATATAAAGGGGATACCTAAGGTTCATAAACTGATCCGTGCTCGTGGTTAATAATCATTGGCTAAGCATCCGAATTGAGCTCGTGCGAAAATATTTTAGAAAGCAGAAGCAGTGAATAAACGAAGGTTGGTCGAAGTCCAAAGTCATCATGGGTAGAGTGGCGCATTGGCAGCTAGTTTTTGGCTAAGGTGTGTGGTAGCACAAACGTTAAGGTTTTGAATCCCCTTGACTGCGTTCATAAGGCGTTGGAAGAAAAGCGCTCGAAGCGCTTTTGATTTGCGGAAAGGGAGGAAAGGTTTTAAGGCACGTTGTGCCTTTCCCTTTCGAACGAGTGGCTAGCTCGTGTGGCAACCTTAGCCACGGCTAAGGCACTCGTGGTGTGGGCAAGTCGAGGGTTCGAATCCCCTTGAGGAGGTAAATACATTTTTGCTCTAATTAATTTTGTTAAGCCCTAAGTTGGAGTTATAAGGTGGTTAGGAATAATTAAAGTTTTTAATTAAACTTTGTTTTTATAAGGGCTGTGATTATTATTTCAAAGGTGGATGAGTTGTTGATTTAATTTGATGTTCATGAAATTGAGAATTAAGATTTAGGAGAAATAAGGAGTTGTTATAAAATAATTTCTGAGAGGTTTATTGATTATTATTTTTGATAAGGGTTTTTATTAAAAAGGACTTTGGTGGATGTGTTTATTAAGTTGGAGTAAAAAGGTGTAAATTGAGTTATGCTTTATCTTGTGATTATTATTTGAAGTCCACTAACCCTTATTGAGATTGGAAAGGAAAGTTGTGTTTAGTGTGGCAGATTTTGTGGACAACTTCTTGGCATCAAAAAGGTATGGGCACATTCTCCTATTGATTGTTTATGGTGGTTGATTTCTGAAATATCATTGGAGTGAAAAGGATTGATTGTGGTTTCCTTTTCGAAAGTGGTTGGTTGAATGCTTCAAGGTTTTCTGGTTTGAGAGTTGTGTTTAAACCTTGTTTTATAAGCATAGTTGTTGAAGCCCATTGGTTATGTAAAGAACTTGAAAAGAACATGAGTATCATTGTTATGTGAGATTTGTGGTTGAGCATTGTTGGAAACATTTGAGTTGGTTGATACATGCTTGGACTAGGGTTTTTGTGAGAAAGAGTTGTCCCTTGTGGTGATTGGTTGAGTTGAGTTGATTGAGCCTAGTCAAGTGATTGTGTGAGGTGATTGTTCAAGTCCCATGAAACAAACTATTCTATAATTCTGATTTGAGTTGAGATTGAGCTTAGAACATATTGAGTCTCTAACAATTCTCTTTATGCTTCTATGAGTTGACTTGAGTTGAGATTGATTTGAGTTGAGTTGAGTTGAGATCATTGTGGATCATTGTTGTCATCCATTGTAGAGTGCATTGCCATTCATTGTTGAGTTCAAATTTGAGCCTTGCCTTCATAGATTTGTGGATGAGATTTGAGTACTACTTGAGCATGATTGATTGAGCCTTTGAGAAGGCCTTTGGGATAGATTTTTAGACAGATTTGTGGTAGTTTGTGTATGATTGATTGAGCCTTTGAGAAGGCTTTGTGGACAGTTTTTGGGATAAATTTGTGGATAATTTTAGACAGATTTGTGGACAAATTTGGGACAGATTTTGATGAGGTTCTAAGTGAGCCTATTGAGCAGAGTTGAGCAAGTTCTTGGTGAGCTTGCTAGAGCAATTTTTGACAAGTTCTTGGTGAGCTTGTTGGAGCAGATTTGAGCAAGTTCTTGGTGAGCTTGCTAGAGCATATTTGGACAAGTTCTTAGTGAGCTTGTTGAGCATATTTGAGCAAGTTCTTAGTGAGCTTGTTGGAGAATATTTGAGCAAGTTCTTGGTGAGCTTGCTAGAGCATATTTGGACAAGTTCTTAGTGAGCTTGTTGGAGCAGATTTGAGCAAGTTCTGTGATTTTTGGAGAATATTTGGACAAGTTTTGTGTGAGCTTGTTGAGCAGATTTGGACAAGTTCTGTGTGAGCTTGTTGAGCAGATTTGGACAAGTTCTGTGTGAGCTTGTTGAGAAGATTTGGACAAGTTCTGTGTGAGCTTGTTGAGCAGTTTTGGACAAGTTCTATGTGAGCTTGTTATGCAGATTTGGACAAGTTCTGTGTGAGCTTGTTATTGCCTAGCTTTGAGCAGATCAAAGAAATCATTGTATTGGATAAGGATCCTTATTTCTGTGTGAAATATTATAAGGAGATTATCTTGTGGAGTACCCCACATTGGGGGAACCATGTTAAATCTTGTGTCTCAATTGTGTATGGTGACTTGTGCTCTTGCTTACTATTGCTATCTGAGTTATTAATGCACACTGCTATATTTGGTTATTGCAATTAAGGACATTAATTGATATTGGTTTTGAAAAAAAGTAAAAATTGATCTTACACTGTTCACCCCCTCTCAGTATAAGCTTGTGTTCTTCAGTAGTATCATCATGGACCAAGGTGGACCAATTGGAAGAATCATGGTCACAAAAATCAATAATGGTGGTGAGTGTTGTGATTGGAGGTCAACTCAAACAATTTGCTACTAAATTGACACTCCATTTCTTATGCTTGATGATCAAATGAAGTTATAGATATGTGGCCCACTTTTAATGTCCTTCATTATTTATATTACTATATGCCTAAATAAATTCTAGAGGTTTATGATATTTGTGCATGATGGTTTCCTTACCTAAGATATAATGCTTCCACTTTTTACATTCTTATACAATGGCATAGAGTTATTTTTTTATATGTGGGGTATATTTGAATGCTTCATTAAGTTTTTCACTATGATAGGCATTTGTATGCCCATGTTGTATAAAAATAGCTCTCAATGTGTACTTTGCATCAATCATTACCTCAAAAGGTTGATGCAAATCAAACATGCAAACTATAGAATTTAAACATAATTTGTTCTTCACCCTCTTCAATACCCTTTGTTGTGTATCTTCCAAATGGAACTTGGATTTGGTACCCCCTTTGGTCACTTGGTGTAGTTTCCAAGTAATGTTTGACAATCCTAATACATATATTTGATAAAAAATAGAAAGATCCAAAAGATTGTAAAGCTCTATTAGAGTCTTTTAGTTAGGTGAATCTCTGATTACCTAAATTTTCTTAGGATCAACATGGATTCCCTATTTGTCAACAATAAAATCAAGGTACTAAATTTTTTTCATGCTAAATGAGAGCTTCTTCAAATTATCATATAGCTTATATATTTGATGAATCTGAAGCACCTCGTAAATATGGTATATATATTTCTCCCATATCTTACTATAGATGAGAATGCCATCTAAGTAGACTACTACATATGAGGTGGTATAAGAATGCAAGATTTCATCCATGAACCTTATGAATATGATAGGTGCATTGGTCAATCTAAAAGTTATAACTAGGCACTCAAATAAATCCTACAAGGATTTGAATGTAGTCTACCATATGTTAGTGGGCTCTATGTGTATCTGTTGATACCTAGATTTGAGATCAATTTTGGTGAAGAACTTTGTACCATGGAGCTAGTCTAGCAAGTCATTTATCTAAGGGAGTGGATAGAGGTTTTTTATAGTGATATTATTTAAATTTCTATAGCCAATACAAATTCTCTATATTCCATGTTTCTTTACATTCAATACAATTGGACTACCACATGGTAAAGCACTTAGTGTTATGTGCACATTTTATTGAAACCTTTTCAACCTTCCTTTAAAATGTTTTTAAAAAAAAATCAATTGGCTATATTTTGTGTGAACCATTATGGGATGTTTTAAGTAATCTTCTAATGCATTTTTTTAAAAAAACTTCAATGGCTATAAGAGCCTGTAGATTTCTCTAATATATTTTATTTAATGCTTTTTAAAATGGCTTCATTAACTTCTCTATTTTCTAGTGATATTCAAGAGAAGATTCAAATAGCTTCCTTCTTTACAATTGTAAGGATCTTATATTGCTTCCTTTCCTTGTAACCTTAAGTAGCTTCAAATGGCTTCCTTGGTGCAAAATTTTCTTATTGCAAAGAAGCTACAATGGCTCCCCTATTTGCAATATTAAGGAGATTTTATAGAATTCTTTCTTATAACCTTTTAAGGAGCTACAAATAACTTCCTCTCTTGCCTTAATTTGGCTTGGTTGTTTATTTTCAAGTTGTTTTCTTTGGTAGGGATTTTCAACCCTAAATTTTCATTGAGTGTGCCATGGAGTTTTCTTTCACAGTCATAATTTTATACATGGTACTTTTATCCTTGAAACTTATTATCTCAATCTTAAAATATTTCTCAGCTAGAGTGCACCTTGGCTTTCTTTGTGTCAAGCCTAGATGAGGATTAGAAGTAAAAATATTTTTTTCTTCTACTTGCTTTGATACCACATGTTAGATCTTAATGCTTCGAATGATTGAAATATATTTTTAAAGGGTATTTAAGTAAATAGGATGCCTAAAATAGGCATAACAAACCCTCAAACAAACTTTAAACTATCTTATCCTATATCACATGCATATACCTTGAGAGGGGTGGTTATACCACTTGACTTCTCACATGGTCTATCATGTGATAACTCATAACAAGATACACTCTTTACTACTTTCATTTGTATTGTATAGAGATGATTTTTCCTAGATTATCCTTGACCTCCATCTCATTTGCTTTAATAATTACCTTCTCACCTTTAAATCCCGTTAAATTTAAAATTGTGCATTGTGCTTCCTCATCCCTTATGTCATTCTTTCTTCTATTGATTGATTCAAGTGAGCTATAATGGACTTTTTTCATTTGATGATGTAGAGGAATTTCAAAAACCAATTTCATAGGAGTGAAAAATTCTTGATTCAACCCAACTTCTACTATGTTATGATCTCCATGTTTTATATTAATTTTTGTCTCATGCCCAATATTTTATCTCTCTTTCTCCATTACATTTTACTTTGCAATGTCTTGCCATGTTTTTAGTCTCATAATATTTGTGACATTGGAATGCAATATTTTCATAATCCAATTATTGATCTCATTCTCTTGATTTAGATTTAATCCTGATAAACTATTATAAAAGTTTTCAAATATCCATGGAAACATATACTTGAGTGTATATAGCATACCTTCTCTCCTTAGTAGTGGGTCCTTCTTGGATGAAATCTTTAAATTATTGTCAATATTCTTTAAAATATCCTTACTAATGAGCTTATATAGAAGTCTAAAAATCCTAATCTATACCAAAATCCTTATAATAGTCTCTAAATCCAAGGAAAACTCTGACTCTATGGTCTTGAATATAATGCATCTTTTTCCCTAAACCAATGACCACAATCCATTATTTTATCACCTTTTCTAGACTATAGAAGATAATAAGGAGAAATCCTTTTGAAATAAAATTCACAATCATTTGAATTCAATCACTACTTCCACTTGATCCAATTTTGAATATTCAAAAACCTAGCCACTATACATAGAACTTATGTATTAATCCTTTTTAAGAACCATTATATCATGCTCAATCACCTTATCCTTGGTAATCCCTTTTGGTGTAGTATTTGCTACTTGGATAGGTTTTTCCATAGATTCACTCTTCTTCTTATCACTAATTAAGGCATTCATACTTCCAAGTAGAGTATCCTTACTTGTGAAATGGTAGTTTTACCATGTTCTCTAGATTTTCTTCATATGAATCTTTTAGTTTTTCAATTTCTCCTACGATTTGGAGTAAGAAAAAGTGATGCTCAATCCTTGCTCACATTTTCTTTGGTACTCATACTTCTTGCTCCTAATCATAACACTTGCTTACTTTCTAAACTTGTATCATAATTAAATATGTATTATATTAAATATTATTACACATTTATAATTAATTAAAATTGACTATGCCCCTGGCCCCGATGGTTTTCCCCCTAGGTTTTTTCAAACCTATTGGGACATCCTTGGAGATGAGGTGTGCTCCACCATCCAGGAGTTCCAAGTTTCTAAGCATATCCCCCAAAGCTACAACTCCACCTTCTTAGCCCTGATCCCAAAAGGTCCAGCTCCGAGAGCCATATCTGAATTCAAAACAATCAGCCTCTGCAATGTGTTATACAAAGTCCTCACTAAAGCCATTACAAATCATATGAAAGGGATCCTGCCCCAGATTATTGATTCCTGCCAAGGCAGTTATGTTCAAGGATGGTCGATCCTGGATGGAGTTATTACTATCCATGAAGCTCTTCACTCTGTCTCCCAGACCAAGAAGGAAACTTTAGCGCTAAATCTTGACATGAATAAGGCCTTCGATCGTGTCAGCTGGGACTTTATGATTGCCATATTGTTGAAATTTGGGTTCCACCCTGACTGGGTCAGACTTATTAGTTGTTGCATTCGATCGCCTTGGTTCTCAGTGTTGGTCAATGGGTCGTCGACCGAGTTCTTCCAAAGTCAGAGGGGGTTCAGGCAAGGGGATCCTATTAGCCCTATGTTATTTATCATTGTGGCTAAAGCTTTAGGAAGATCAATCAAAGTTGCCCGTGTCTCTGGATCAATTTCAAGTATTAAAGATACTTCTCTCATGGATCTGGTTACCCATCAGCAATTCATGGATGATACCTTAGTGCTGACTATGACATCGATGGTAGAGGCCAAGAACATAAAGCATATCCTTAATCTCTATGAAGATGCAGCAGGCAAAAAAGTCAATTTTAATAAAAGTAAGGTGTTTTCTCTCAACAACCCCCCAGGTAAATTAAAATAGCCAAGATCCTTGAGTGCTCTATTTCCACTCTTCCTACGTCTTACCTTGGTCTCCCCTTGTTCATCGGGGTTTTGACGTTTTAAATGTGGAACTTTGTCCTGGAGAGGATCCAAAAGAAGCTCGTCGGGTGGAAGGGCCACTTGTTGTCCCAAGTAGGTAAGGCTACTCTTACCTTGGCTTCCCTTCAAAGTATCCCAATCTACTTCTTATTGGTGTTTAAAGCTCCTGCTCGTGTATATCAGTCAATTGAATAGCTCCAAAAGAACTTCCTTTGGTCCGGCTCAGAATAAAAGCAACGAATCCACCTGGTTGGGTGGGACAAGGTGTGCAAACCTAAGGATCTTGGTGGGCTAGGTTTGAGGAGATTCTGTTGTGCAAACCTAAGGATCTTCTCAATCTGGCTCTTATTGCTAAACAAGTCTGGCATCTAGTTTCCAATGAAAGTAATGAATGGACTACCATCCTTAACCAAAAATATCTCCAATGCACTGATCTCCTGAGAAACACCATTCCAACCCAGGGATCCTCCTTCTGGAAAGCAATATTTTCTGGTAGGGACGTGTTGAGGAATGGCATGAGGTGGACCCTTGGATTTGGGCAAAAAATTAACTTTTGGGAGGACAGATGGGTAGGGGCAGAGGCTCTCTACTCTAATCCCTCTTTGGCTCAGCTAAGAAACATCACTCTTGATATTTTTGGGACTAAGGTGGCTTACTTCCTTATGCAAGATAGGGGCAGTATCAAATGGAATCCCATTGTCATTCGAGGGATGAAGGCAATGACTCAAAATCTCAAGAGTATCCTGGAACATCAGTTTGTCCCCATAATTTTGAGCGATGATCAGATAAGATGGACAGCCACAGATAGTGGGAGGTTCACAATCAAATCCACATATAATCTGCTTATCCATCTCGATGTTCCCCGCTTCTAGACCCACCTAGTTTGGATCAAGGGACTAATTCCCAAAGTAGCCTTTTTCACTTGGCTAGTTGTCCAAGGGAAAATTCTTACTATTGATAATATGATGAAGCGTGGTCTGACTGTTCCTAATATGTGTTTCTTGTGCAGGGCAAATTGGGAATCAATCCATCACCTCTTCATAGAGTGCCCCATTGCCTCTTCAATCCTAGATAGTATCCTCCAAGCTTTCAATATAGCCTGGGTTAGACCTGGCTCCATTCATGACTTTTTCCATTAATGGCCAAAACCGTTTACCAGCCCCCAATTGAGTTTCATGTGGAATATTTATCTCCACCATTTCTTGTGGCAGGTCTGGCTTGAAAGGAACTCTAGATTTTTCAATGAATCGTCCAGAGATTTAGGAACCATCACGAACAAAATCCTCACCTTTGCCAGAGAAAACACCATGTCGTCCTCTATTGAGGCCCCTTCTGTTCCCCCTGGAGAAAAACTTCTAGCCTAGTCCCTGAATCTCCCTTGTAATGATGGGAGTGACAAGACTAATCCTAGAGGTGAGGTCAGGTGGATCCCTCCCCCCGCTGGGTGCCTTAAGCTAAATTTTGATGGTGTTGCCAAAGGCAATCCTGGTCACGCTAGGGCTGGCAGTATCGTTCGAAACCATCAAGATCACACTGTCATGGCCTATGCAAAGCCCCTGGGTTTCTCTACCAGCAATGTTGCCAAGGCTAGAGTAGTTTGGCATGGTCTTCACCTTGTTCAAAACGTCCGAGAGTGACTAATTGTTGAAGGAGACTACCAAGTGATTATCAATCTCCTCAATAATGATAAGGATCCTCCCTGGAAATTCAATGCTTGCTTAAGGGAAGCAAGGATCCTATTAAAAAATAGAAACGGCAGTGTGGCCAACCACGTCTTTCGTGAAGGTAACAAGGTGGCAAAAAAGTTTGCAAACTTAGGCATGGACGCTGACAGGTTGATCACATGGATGTATAACCTTCCGTCGGACGTGGAAGGGATTATTCAAAATGATCGCCAATGATGTTGAATCTGTGGGGGTCAAAAAAATGAAGAGGAGTCTCTTTTTGTTTCGTCAGTATTGCTTCGATCCTCCTTGTGTCGATCTATGGGGGAAAGCAAAAGCGAAGAGCAAGAAGAAAAAGTGTCGCGATATCACGACATGTTTCTTTATCGTGGTCAAAGCAAAGAGAAAGAGCAAGAGGGAAAAAAGTGTCGCGATATCGCGACATGTTGTATTTTCGTGGGGGAAAGCAAAAGGGAAGAGGAAGAAGCAAAGAGTGTCGCGACATCGCGACATGTCGTATTTTCATGGTCAAAGCAATGAGGAAGAGCAAGAGGAGAAAAGTGTCGTGATATCGCGACAGGTTGCTTTTGAAAGAGAAAGAAGGAAAAAGTGTCACGATTTTGTGACATGTTGCTTTTGAAAGAGCAAAAAGGAAAAAGTGTCGCGATATCATGACATATTGCATTCTCGCGGTCAAAGCAAAAGGAGAAAAGTGTCGCGATATCGCGACATTTTGCTTTTGAAAGAGCAAGAAGGAAAAAGTGACGCTATATCACGACATGTTGCATTCTCGCGGTCAAAGCAAAGAGAAAGAGCAAGAGGGAAAAGTGTCGCAATATCGTGACATGTTGTATTTTCATGGGGGAAAGCAAAAGGGAAGAGCAAGGAGGAAGAAGTGTCGCGATATTGCGACATGTTTCATTTTTGCAGTCAAAGAAAGAAAAAGTTTCGCGATATTGCGACATGTTACTTTGTCATGGCCAAAGCAAAGAAATCGAGCAAGAAGGAAAAAGTGTCGCGATGTCATGACGTGTTGCACTTTCGTGGCCCGAAGCAAAGACAAAGAGCAAAGAGGAAAAAGTGTCGCGATATTGCGACATGGTGCATCTTCATGGTCCGAAGCAATGAGAAAGAGCAAAGAAGGAAAAAGTGTCGTGATTTCGCGACATGTTGCATTTTCTCGGTCAACAGCAACAAAAGGTAGCAAGGAGGCAGAAGTGTCGCTATCTCACGACATGTTGTTTTTTAGTGGCCATAAGAGAAGAAAGAGAGCAAGAAGGAAAAGGTGTCGCAATTTTGCGACATGTTTCACTTTCGTGGCTCAAAGCAAAGAGAAAGAGCTAAGGGAAAAAAGTGTCACGATATCGCGACATGTTGCATCTTCGCCGTCCGAAGCATTGAGAAAGAGCAAAGAAGGAAAAGTGTCATGATATCACGACATGTCGCATTTTTGCAGCCATAAGCATCAAAAGAGAGCCAGGAGGCAGAAGTGTCGCGATATCGCGACATGTTTTTTCGCGGCCCGAAGCAAAGAGAAAGAGCTAAGGGGAAAAAGTGTCGTGATTTCACGACATGTTGCATCTTCGCGGTCCGAAGCATTGAGAAAGAGCAAAGAGGGAAAAGTGTCGTGATATCGCGACATGTCACATTTTCATGGCCATAAGCATCAAAAGGAAGCAAAGGGTAGAAGTGTCACGATATCGCAACATGCTATTTTTTCGCGGCTCGAAGCAAAGAGAAAGAGCTAAGGGAAAAAGTGTCACGATTTCGTGACATGTTGCATCTTCGAGGTCCGAAGCATTGAGAGAGACCAAAGAGGGAAAAGTGTCGCGATTTCGTGACATGTTGCATTTTTGCCGCCAAAAGCAACAAAAGGGAGCAAGGAGGCAGAAGTGTCGTGATTTTGCGACATGTTGTTTTTTCGTGGCCGAAAGAGAAGAAAGAGAGCAAGAATGAAGAGGTGTCGCGATTTCACATGTTGCACTATCGCGGCCCGAAGCAAAAAGTAAGAGCAAAGAGGAAAAAGTGTCGCGATATCGCGAAATGTCGCATTTTCACGGCCAAAAGCAACAAAAGGGAGCAAGGAGACAGAAGTGTCACGATTTTGCGACATGTTGTTTTTTTGCGGCCAACAGAGAAAAAAGAGAGCAAGAAGGAAAAGGTGTCACGATATCGCGACATGTTGTATTTTTGCGGTCCCAAGCAAAGAGAAAGATCAAGAAGGAAAAGTGTCACGATTTCGCGACATGTTGCACTATCGCGGATGGCAGCAGCCAGAGTGCAAAATGGGAGACGAATGTCGCAATTTCGTGACATGTCTCATTTTCGCGATATGTCATATTTTCGTGACATATAACAGCAAAGGAGCAGAAAGAAGGCAGAATGTCGTGATACCATGACATGTCTCATTTTTGCGACATGTCACCGTTTCTTCCGCGGTTCTCTTTGGACTATCTTTTTTGTCTTTCGGTCTTCTTGTTCCAAGGCTCCTGTCGTTTGTGTTGTAAGCCATGTTCAGCTGGTAAGGTTAGAAGGTCGAGGATCCTTTGCTGATCTCTAGTTTCGGTCCTCAGCTTTACGTTGATTTTGTACAAAGGTTTTGGGTCAACCTGAAAAACCCGTTTGATATAAAATCTTTCACGTATCAAAAAAATAATTAATTAAAATAAAAATGATCCACTTTTTCTTTAATAAATATTAATTTATATTATAATTTAAAGGGACACAACAATCTAAACAATTAAGGTAAAGTTCATTATAAGAAGTTGATATTGAATAACCTTAAAATTATTTTGTAAAATTATTTATTCATGTGTGAACATGCTGAATTATTTTGTTGTTCAAAACTAAGACTTTACAAGTGTAACATACATGACATACAAAAAAATTATCAAACATTAATAAATAAATTTTTAATAATATATATATATATATATATATATATATATATATATATATATATATATTAGAGGAATTGACAACACATTACAATTTTTTTATGCCTCTTCACAGGTCCTCCAATTGTATTGAGGTAAAAGGACCTTTTATGTAACCAGCAATGTTGACGTTGCATGCCCACCAATACTATGAACTTTTAGAGATTGGAACCATGATCTCCATGATCCTACATAAACATTTTGATCACGGCCCCAATATTTTAATTAACTAATATCTTTATAAATATGTATTTTCTTTTAATTAAGCTTTATTTTTCTGTTAGAGAAATCACATATTATATTAAAATTATTATAAATTTTAAATTAATTTTTTTTAATTAATTAATTAAAATAATAAAATATCCACTTAACAGTATAACAAATAAAAGAAACACCGTAATCTAAATGATTCATATAAATGTTATAATATAGGATTGTAAATTTAAAACATTTAAACATTTAACTGTATGTTTTTTTTTTTTTTTTTTTTAAGACATGCTAAATTGTTTTTAAAATTAAATAGAAAAAAAAAAATTAAAAACAAATTACAATCATTAAGCATATGAACATTAATTTTATTATAAAATTATTTAAATTATTTTAAAATTAAATAAAAGAAAGCCTATAAATTATATATATATATATATATTATTTGCATGTAAACATGTTAAATTGTTTTCAAAATTAAATTAAAAAAAAAAAACTTTAAAAAACAACTTACATGGCATATTCTAAGTATGTAAAAAAAATCAATTATTAAGAATATGAACATTAATTTCATTATAAAATTATTTTAAATAAATCAAAGAGAGCTTATAAATAATATATGGGTATGAGGCTTTGGTTGAAAGATGTTTATGTGGGAGCATGGAGACTAGGGTTTCAATCCTTCATGCTCGGGTATGTTCGTCTGTGTAATCGAATACGCAAAAAGTTTACCGATGCAATTGAAGTTATAGTGGCAACAAGGAAAAAGATTTGAATGTTATAGTGGCAAGGAGATTTGAATCCACGAAAATGCTTAAAAAATTGTAACAAGTTACTTATAATCTATACAGATATATCTTAAAATATAATGTAAATAATAATAATATAATTTTATTTTCAAAAGGATAAAGCAAAGTGCTCGATTTTTATAATGTAAAATTTGTCGTACTAACCAAATTAAAAATAATAATATTATCATTTTTATAAAAAAGAAAAATATATACAATTAATTTTAATATATTTAATATAAAAAAAATTGTTAATATATATATATATAATAGTAACCATAACCTGTCTCAACAATATAAATCCCGACAAGAATTCAATAATATTGATTTTAAGTTCAATACATTTTAATCAAATTCCATAGTCTTGAAATTAAGGTTATTGTGGGCTTCTATAAAAAAAAAAATTGTTGACAAATAAGATTGATTTATGTTTTAAATAATATGTGATTACAAACCATATAGCAAAAAAACAAGAAATCGAATACTTTAATCAACTTCTCTTTCACATAGACAATAACAGCCAGAGTCAAGTCAGCCTCTAGGGATATGTGGCCCTACTTGGCCCTTATTTAAAATATTTCTGACAAAATATTTAAGTAAAACGAACTTCCATCTCGTGAATATATCTCAGGAACCTAACGATGCACGGGAGAGAAAAAGTCCACGACCTTGCTCATGGATGGCCTGTGTTTTGGAGATTCTCCAGTGCAGACAAGGGCAATCTCAATCATCTTCTGCATTTCATGACTCCACGTCTCATATTCTGTTCTCAACTGGGGATCCAGCACAGTCATCACTAGGCTCGGATCTTCTTCACTATTTGCCATCGTAATAGAAGTCCATTGAGCCAATCCCAGCCGTTCTTCTCTTCCCTTCCCTGCTTCCTCGTTTACTATTGCTGGCTTTCCAGTGACGAGTTCTAAGAGCACCACCCCAAAGCTAAACACGTCTTGCTTCGTCGAACGCCTCACTCCATAACCACATTCTACAACCAAATTATTGAAAATACACGAACTTATTCATCGACAAATAAAATTCTTAATAAATGTACAGTAAAATAGATATACAGTTAATTACCTGGAGCAATGTAACCGTAAGTACCATCCAATATACAACTGCTGGATTCCCCGCCAGAAGACTTATCTTTAATCAACCTTGCAAGCCCGAAATCCGCAACGTGAGGAATGTATTCATCGTTCAGCAGAAGATTAGCGGATTTCACATCACCGTGGAGGATTGGAGGATTACAGTCATGGTGCAGATATTTGAGTCCTTCTGCCACTCCCAACGCTATATTGTAGCGAGTCCTCCAGTCCAGCTTTTGCCTTTGGGATTCTAGAACTCCACCTAGATATTCCCACAACGAACCCTTGGCCATGTACTCGTAGACCATGATATTTATGTTGCTGCTGGGTATACAAATGAAGCCCTGCATGGACAGTATGTTTCTATGACGAACTAACCTTAGAGCTTCAATCTCGCGCGTCATACTTTCATTCACACGTCCGCCATCATTTTGCAAATTTAACAACTTGACAGCTAGTACTTGCCCTGTCCCTGCTCTTCCTCCTTGTGATTCTGCGAGAATGGCCTTGTAAACTTTACCAAAATTACCAGAACCAATTAGATAATTATCACTGAATCCCTCCGTGGCCAATACGATGTCTCTGTATCTAACTATATATTTATCTCCGCCAAATTCAATGGCCTCTGCTCGACAATTGATATCCTCCTCCACTTTAGATTCATCGCCCTGTTCAGTTCCTCTGTTTTGGTAATATATGCACGCTATGACTACTATGGTAATCATGGCAATTCCACCAACAACAATGCCTACTATCGCCCCTATCCCCAACCTTGTCTCCGTACCAGTGACATTCGATGAAAAGCAGGTGTCGGAAGTGGGTAGCCCGCAGAGTCCAGGATTACCATCAAAGGCGCTCGCTGGACCTTCAGAGAAAGCTTTCAGCCCTGGAATTTGCCCTGTGAATTGATTGAAGGAGAAATTGAATTCGTGAAGACTCAACATGCCTTCCAAAGAGATCGGAATCTTGCCTGAGAGTTTGTTGTGGGAGACGTCTAAGGATTCAAGGCTGATCAACATTCCGATTTCCGATGGAAGAGAGCCCGAAAGATTATTCCAACTGAGATCCAAAGCTGTTTGCAGGTTCACAAGCCGCCCTAGTTCTCTGGGAATGGACATCTCAAATCTGTTTCGAGAGAGGTCCAGTCCTATCAAAGTTGAGCAATTTCCCAGAGATCCAGGAATACTTCCACCCAATTTGTTTGAGCTCAATGCCAAAAAGAGCAAAGATGACAAATTGCCAAGATTGAGGGGAATAGAACCTTCTAATGAATTCCGACTCAGATCTAGGCTTAAGAGATTAATGAGATTTCCAATTTGAGAGGGAATGTATCCCCCAAGCTTGTTATCACTCAAATTGAGTTTGCCGATGGTTAATCCTAAACCCCCAATTTGAGGAGGAATAGCTCCACTTAAATTATTCCCACTGAGGAGAAGAGTAGAGAGGTTCTTGAGTTTTCCAAGGGCAGCAGGTATTTCACCCTCAATCCTGTTAGACGAAAGTTCAAGGTAGTACAGACCAGCAATTTTAGATATACCTGAAGGAATGTTGCCCACCAATAGGTTATTTTGCAGCCGAACTCTTCTCAGTGAAACACAGTTCTCAAAAAGCACTGTGATGTTCCACTCTAGCAAATTATCAAAAAGATTAAGAAGCCGTAGCGCCCTACCTCTGCATATTCCAGGAGGAATTTTTCCTGTCAATCGATTGGAATAGGCCTCTAACTTCCCCAATTTGCTGAAATTCCCAAGTGCACGAGGCAAAGGACCTTCCAACCTGTTTTCACTGATAGCTAACTCTGTAAGATTCGGAAGAAAGCCTATTCCTTCCGGCAAGCTGCCTTGTAACCGGTTTTCTATCACCGCTAATACCTGTAAGCTTTCAAGATTTGCAAATGAAACAGGGACTTTGCCTGAAAGGTTATTATAGGACAAGTTGAGGAGAGTGAGCCTCTTCAAATTACCAATTGCAGAAGGCAGACTTCCATTGAGTTTGTTGGAAGATGCGTCTATCACTTGCAACGTAGACGAGTTGCCCAACTGCATGGGAATATGACCTGAAAGAAGATTGCTGTATATCCACAACGTATTGAGTCGAGGTAGAAGGCCAAATTCTTTTGGGATAGGACCTTTGATGAAGTTATAATGAACAGCAAATACTAGCAGGCGGGTGCAATTCGCAATGCTGGAAGGTATAAATCCACTCAAAATGTTGCCGAAGAGAGAGAGCACTTCGAGTCTTCTCAAATTGCCAATTTCCGATGGAATTCTGCCCTTCAAATTTGAGGAAGCAAAACCCAAAATCCTGAGCCGCGTGCAATTCCAAATTTCGGGTGGTAAAGAGCCAGAAAAGTGGTTTTGTCCAGCTCTCAGCGTTTGAAGATTTGCAAGCTTACCAATAGAGGACGGCACAGCACCGGAGAGATTGTTAGCATACAGCAAAAGAGAGGAAAGACGTGACAGCCGAGACAGTTCTGCGGGAAATGCACCATAAATATTGTTTAAACTGAGGTCCAGAACGGTCAGTAGACTGCAGTTGACGATACTTCGTGGGATGACACCACTGAAATTGTTAGTTGAAAGATTGACGTGACGAAGGCGAGTACAGTTGCCTAACTCTGCAGGAATATCCCCGCTTAATCTGTTGCCAGAAAGATCAAGTCTCTCTAACTTGGTAAGCTTCCCTATCGCTGGAGGAAGATGCCCTGAAAGATTTCTGCTGGGCAGCGAGAGGGAAATTAGCTGTCTAGTTGATGGTGAGCAAGTGATGCCTCGCCAGCTACATATATGAGAAGAAGAGGCGTTTGTCCAGTCGTGGAGGACATACGCAGGAGCATGCAGAGAGTGTTTAATTTCTAAAAGTATGGTGGCCGAATTATCTGAAATTCCATAGGCACTACCTAACTGCAAAGCTACTCCAAGGAAACACAAACAGAACCTCATGAGACACACATCAATACAAGATTTAGCTGCCATATCTATTGGTATCACCGCGTTGGAAGGCAACGCTGGTACAAGTGAATGGTATTTATAGGGAAAAAGGTAAGCCAAGTCAAAGTCAAAGAAAGGTTTTGGTAAAGTGAGTCAAAGTCAAGAGTTGGGTAGGTGAATGAAGTGACATTGTAGCTAAAGTCAAGGGTGTGGTTAGTTAGTGAAGTGACATGTCTTGCCGAATGGAAGTTGCAGAGGCGTTTACGGTTCAACTAGGAAACGTGCGTTAAAGTGCAATCTGGAAGTGGGAAATGTGAGTCAAAGTGCAGAACCGTTTACGGTTCAACTAGGAAACGTGCGTTAAAGTGCAATCTGGAAGTGGGAAATGTGAGTCAAAGTGCAGAACCGTGAGAACTTTGGCAAGTCGAGACAGCTAAGTAAAATACATAAAAGATAATACATAAATATATTTAAAAGATTATACATAAAAGAACATGTGTTCTGAACTAAAAGATAATACATAAATACATTTAAGTATCAAATGATCACAAAGTCCTCAAAGTCTTCAAATCGGACAAAAATTGGAACTGACAAACACAATTAAAATACATCGTTGATGGTTCATGATTATGTGTACATGATCTTATTTTCTATATATATATTTTACATAAATATATTTAAATATCAAATGACCACAAAGTCTTCAAGGTTTTCAAATTGGACAAAAATTGGAACTGACAAAGACAATAATATTTAATATCGTTGATGATATATTTAAATATCAATGATCACAAAGTCTTCAAGGTTTTCAAATTGGACAAAAATTGGAACTGACAAAGACAATAATATTTAATATCGTTGATGATGATTATATTTACATGATCTTCTTTTATATATATATATAAAAAAAAAATATATATATATATATATTTTGGCTTAGGGGAGGTATAACATTAATTTTAGATGACTGGTTAATTCTTAAACAATATATTATTATAATATAATAAACTTTATTTGGTTATGAATAAAAAAATCATTCAGAAAATGAGGTATAAGATGGTAGAAGATCTTTTTTGGAGATAACATTTGTTTGCCTGTCTATATTACAGCTTTGTGGAATTTCTTCCATGTTATTAATTTGTTTCGACTTTGGAAAGCTAGGAATGTTACTGAATATTTTATATATTCTATTTCTAGTCAGTTTTCCTTAATGAAAAAATTATAATATATTCTCCTGTTATTGTTCAACTCCATTTGCAGGCTTCCAAGTTGACTCAGAGTTGGTGCATTTGATAAATCTTGTCAAGTTCTAGCATGAGGCTTCGTGCACTATCAACATGGCTTCGCCTAACCTCCTTCCGCCTTAAGGTTTCTCTATTTCTTTGAGGCCTCGGTGTAGCAGGTTGAGAGGGTGACATTTTATATCATCAGGTTGTTCTATCAGTGCCCACAGTAGGGCTCGGTCTCCTCTTGGAGTGGCTCCCTTTGTTTAGTTATTCTATTTATTCACCCTTTTAGGGGTTAGTTTTGTTTTTGACCTCAAGTCTTTACGATGTTGATTGTTTGGGTGGCCTTGCACCCCGAGCTGTGATTTTTCTAGCTCCCTTTTTATTGAAACCTCTCTTATTTTTATTGAATATAATTGTTGGTTCCAATAAAAAATTATAATTTTTGTTATTTTTTGTTTAATATATTATTTCAAACTAACATGTATGAGGAAAAGTCTTTTTAATTAATTGAGAGATTTAAATATTTAAAGAGATTAAGAAAAAGAAAAGAAAAAATTATCTTAAAAATCAAAATATTTAATCAATTAAACTTGTGGAGTGTAATATTTTACCACCCATATATATATTGAAAAATAATTTTTTTTATAGAAACATTTTTAATAAAATGTATAATTAATATACATAATAATTATATAATATTTGAAAGAAATGAAGCAATCGAAGCAAGGGGTCTAGTGGATTCAATGGGTTTGGTAGGTTTCCAAAGCATCAAGTCTGACACTAAGGATGATTGATAAGTGTCGTCAATCACACCATTTAATCATTATAATTGTCAGTCCAAGGTGATGTCCAATGGTTGTAAACGATAGTAGAGGTAAGCATCTTGAAGGTTAGACTACTTAGGAAATAGCTTTATTGATAAGACCAGTCAGTCTTGGAGGTATTTGGTGTCACCTCTAATCTTATGAGCTAAATTGAACTCCTAATTACAATCGCTGAAACAAAATTGCAAGAATGGAAATATTGCAGTAAAATAAAACTAATTAATCTTTGTAGAATCTGAAACAATAAGAATGAAACCTATTTATGCTTGCAAAATGAAAATGATAGAAATAACAACTTTGTAGAAATTAAATCCTAATTATATTATCAGAATGGAAATAACAGAAATGAAATGAATTGTAGATCTGAAGTACACAAGTTGCTAATTGATAAACATGATAGCATTGTTGGAAATTTGGAAATAACTACTAAAAACAGGGTAAAATCACAAGTGTTGTCAAATTCCAAAACCTATGCTATATAAATTTACTACACACCACAAATATTACATGCATGCATCTACAAACACATAGTTAATAACAAGAAATGGAAATTTCCAGGTTTTCATTATTCTACTGTAGTAAGAAATGAACAGAAAAACCTGCAAAAGTTGATCCTTCTCATGGGCCTAGAAGTGGTCCTTGCCCCCTGATCTAGAACAAGGCAAGAGGACTGCTCTTAGCTACCTAGCACTCACACATTCACTTATAATACTTAGATGGATGACAAAACTGCACCTTTATTGATTATGGAATGACATTATAGTAATGCAAGAGAAATCATGCTGAACTACTGCTCTATTACAGCTGAAAACTATGAAAAAACTCTCCTTGTCTTAATATCTATCTAATCATATCTATATGCTCAACCAATATGGGAGCTTGGTTATTTATACTACTCTATTAGATATGTTGATTCATTCTATTGCTGCTTTTCAGATATTTAACAACTGTTCTGGAGTTGTCTTCCTAAAATTCAGGAAACTGTTCTACTACATATCCATTTTTCTTGTTGGGCGCAATCCATTGGAAGAAATACGTTGGAAGGGGTGATAAAACCCCTCATACAACTGTATCCATCATCATTTTTCCATTTGCCACCTTTCTGACTGTTCTGTTGATAGTTTTGACCAAAACTGGTCCTACTCCGCTCAGTCCGGAGTTGCTCCGGATTATCAGGTAGTGTAATAGTTTTGATGTTTATCAATGCATCAATTGCTTAGGACGATGGGTTTTATCATCTAGGTAGTCTGCTTAAGTCCTCATAAGATTAATTCCATAGGGTTTATGTGCTGGTATTGACATATCCCAAGCCATGTTTTTTATGCATAGCTGGTTGGAATTTGTATGGTCAAATTCTATTTTCTGCACAGTCACATTAGTTTGAATAGGTTTTGGTTCCTTTTTGTATTTTGAATAGGTTAGAAGGTAAGTAAAATAAATAACATGATCCCAGAATGGAACACATATCAACATACATTATTACATATTCAAATACATGTCTATTTGCTAGGTAAATCAGCTAAAACAATACAAAAATGCAAGAAATAGTCAAAACAAAGTACTATGCTCCTAAAAATTTAAAAATGTAAATAGTAATATATAATGCATTTCATCATCAAAATTAGCACAAAAACATAACATAAGGTCTATCAAATAGTTTATGAAATATCCAAAAATGGTCTATGAATGAGGCAATTTTTGGCCTCATCATTTCCCCCCAACCTATTGTAATGTATGTCTTCATGCATTTTGTGAAGCCATAATGGCACAAAGATCTATATCCAGATTTCGTTCTTGATAACTCAGTTTTCACCCTGGAACCTGATAATATCCTCTAAGTACCTGTATTTGCTTGAGCCACTCCTGGAACTACTCATCTGGCTGTGAATCATTATCAAAGAAATATGGAACAGGGGTTATAATATTCAAAAATCTATATCTCAAACCTATCCAATAATCTTTTAGTTTGTGGATGACCTGAACTATGTCCTCTTCTCTTCTACTGGACCACAACAAGTTGTTGGGCGAGATAGGTTCCCTTTTCTGAAGTGATATTGACAACTCTCCTCACCTACTTTTATAAGCTAAGAGCATTACTAAAATTTTGGTTATAAAAAACCTAAAAAATTATTGCACAATTAGTAAGATCGCTTATATAAAATTTTTTGATTCTCTGCTCCCTCATCATAATGAAATGTTGGTTTATGGAGGTCCTATAATTTGCATGGGAAGGTCTTATTAACATTTCAACTTTCAACTCCATTTCTTTACTTACCTTTTTCTCCTCCTCCCAATGCATCTGATTTTGCAATGTAGATATGAAATATCTCAACTGGATATCTCCTATGAAGATATGTGGTAAGAATTTTACATTCTCAGGTATGAGAAACTGGTGTAGGAACAGTTCACACATCAAATTATTCTATTCTTCTAGACTGTGCAAATAGACTTCCAAAAATTCTTCTGCAGTGTTTATTTCATAGGGGAGATCAGAACAAATTCTCATTACTTGCCAGCGGAGGTAACTTTCTTTCAATATTAAACTGTAAAATCTAGTTGGCCTCTGAAACTGAATTAGATACTCTGCAACCTAACAAAGATACTGAACCTGTCCCTACAACTTATTTTTTTGTGCACTTTGAGCATCAAGTTTTTGTTCCATAGATTTCAAAGATGCAATTTGTGCTTCCATTCCTTGACACTTAAGCATCCAATGTGTTATGTCCTCATTATACTTTGTTAGTGTAACTGTTTGTGAGTACCTAGCTATATGCTATATTTTTGGAGGTAGATCTACCTGTATTCCAATTTATGTTGTGTCTACAAGGGGTAAATCTACTTGCACCCTAATATCTATTGTTTTAATTTGAGGTGAACCAGATGTATTCAATTCAACAGAAACATGAGGAGAATGCACATTTACTTTTTCATGTACTTCCTCTTGTTCACTAGCATCCACTGATGCTTGTGATGTTTGTTGTGGCAAATTGTCAGAATGTTCTGTAGAAGCCCCTGAATCTTCATGTTCTGTCATATTTACATCCTATTGGAAGATTTATGTTGTTGTCTCTTTTATTTATACTCCTCTAATGGGTGATTCCCCTTCAGGTAGGTTTGCCTCCCTATATTCATCTGCTAATTCCAATAGAATTCTGGCCAACTCATTTTTAGGTTCATATTTTGTAGACAGTTGCTCCAGAATTGACAATCTAGCCTTCAATCCATTTACCTCCTACTACAAACCAGTAATAAATTTATCATTCTCATTTATAGAGGCTTCATTTTGTTCAACCCAACCCATTTGTGTCCTAATGACACAAATATTGCGATAGAGGGTCTCCGTGAGGGTCTCCGTGAGGCTTCTTCCTTTCATTGATCGTTGTTGCAGAAGTGCTTGGAAGAAGTATTGCAACAACGATCAATGAAATGAAGCTAGGGAAATTTAAGGTAGCCTCAATAATGGATCTAGTGTCTCATCAATAGTTTGTTGATGGTATAATTATTGTTTCAATATATCCAATTTCTCAAACCTGAGAAATCTCCCTAGTAATCCATTGTAAATATAGGGCAATATTAATAAAAAAATTAACAAACTACCCATCGACCTTCTGATAAAATGATGAATATTGATTCAAGTTTCATGACCTTCTTAATTGAGGTATGACCCAAAATAAAAGTATCATCAATAATTTGGAGATAAGATTCAAAGGGACCGTTGTATTTGTAAAAGAATCACTAATGGCTGATTTTATCGATGGTAGATAATCATGTCCTCCTACATATGGGGCAAGGGTGGACTAGCTTTATTAGTCCTTGGGTAGAACAACAATAAGCCATGTTGGCCAATACTTTTGGTTCCCTTTCATCACCCAGGTGTTACCTTTCTACCACCTTTCATTATCATTTTTGTTTGTTAACTTTTATAAAAATCCAAAACAAGGATAGAGTTGTGATTAAGGGACATGTTTACACATGAGCATGCATTATTAAGGTCAATGGTGTCATGATCATGGTTATTTATTTCTTTTTAGTGTTTTTAATTTCCAGTCATGATCCTAGAATATTTTTATGCATAGGGTTAAGTTGACGTGTCATTTGGATTGATGGTTGTGATTTTATAGCTCTAAAAAAGTATAATTTAGTCATTGGTCTCAAAAGGAAAATTTATCCTTCTCATCTAATATAAAATTCCTACTTCATCTCCTCATTTACTCACCACACTATTACTATGCATTCAATTACTTCAAAAATTCACACATGCTCTTAATCATTGCTCTCAAGATTTTTGTATCTATTGCTACTACCACATGCGACCTTCTTTTTATCTTTCTCTCTCTTTTGTCCTTGTATGCCCAACCAAAGTTATCAATCATTGCTTCACTTCCTTCAATAGAGGAGAATGAGATATTGTATCATAATTTGCAACCAAATTTCAAAGTTATAAAGGACTACTTTTCAAGGAACATTGAATCCTTTGCATTTATTCTAGGTGTGATATCTCCCTTTTATAGTGGTGATGTTGCAAGCAAGATAGAATAATAGTGAGTTATTTATTGTGCTTATTTGGTGAAGGGCTAATCCACCCAACACTCACACAATACTTAATATCATAGAAAATTTCAAAAGAAACCCAACATCTAATATTACTTCAATGAAATGGAAATACATAATCATAAATTACAATGTTATGACCACAAGGCTGATTTTATTACAAAGAAAATCTACTAAAATTCTGCAAGTTGGATCCACGATCTATAATACTCGACCCTTCAGTAATATCTATTCCCCCTTAAATAACTTCCATAGAATATTCTAGAAAACGTAACTCCTTTTTTTCGCCATTCATTTTTCCGCCCAAAAAGATATTCATTTGAAATTTAAATTTTCATTTTCCCACCTATGAAGATATTTAATTGAAATTTGAATTTTCATTTTCCCACCTAGGAAGATATTCATCTAAAATTTGAATTTTTGTGGCACTTCTCGGAGCCATAACTTTTGACTCAGTTGTCCAATTAGCTATTATAACATATCATTGGAAATCTAGCGAAGATATCTATAGCAAAAAAATAGGGAAAGATCATTTTGTCAAATTTTCATCCTTTTTGGAGGCCTCTAAGGTCTTCAAATTTTATTTTTAACTTTATTGGTGGGCTTTCTTAGGATAAAAACTTTAATATCTCTCAAACCGTTCAGTATATTGGGGTGATTCTTTCGCCATCGGATACATTTTTCAATTTTTCTCATTGGGGTAAATGTTCAAGTCCATATGTACCCGTTTAGGATGACTTACAAAAATAGTCCATGACCATTTTTCACGTTTTGGGACTTCTGACTGACTTACACCTCTCAAGTGTCATCAAAGAGTCCAAAATAACTAAAGAAACCTACAACCAAAAGAGAAAATAAAAGTTTTTTTGTTTTTAGTGATGCAATATTACTCTTACACCACTGAATTCTCCTACATAATTATTTATGAATGGTATGGTCCTTGATGCCCTTAGTTTCAAGTATTTGACTTATTAAATTAGGATTTTTCCTAACTTATGCTTTTTGTATATTATTTTAATGTAATATATCCTTGAATGTCATATTTATATGTTTGTTTAGACTAGGATAGTTTTAAATTTAATTGCATAATTATTGATTTGTTGTCTAAGTATTTTGGTATACCTTAAATTAATTCTTATAATTTGTTATGGTACCTAGGGATAGGAATATGGGGATATAATATTATATTGTATATGGGTATTATAGACAATTAGCATGGGCCATACATAATCCAAGGTTGATAATATTATAATAGTATATTATAATAATGAGTGAGATAAAGGTTTAGGGGTCATCTCGATAAAGTAGCATTAGAATATCAATATATAAAGAAGTAATATTATCATTGTAATGATCATCAATCATATGAGTGGTTAATTCCTTAAGGAATGACATCAGTGTTTCCCTACCCGAAGGGTATTATCACATCTTGTCTTGTGTTGATTAATTACTATGGTTGATTTATTTAATATTTAGCATATTGTGAGTGCCTTCATATTTATAAGAAGCAAAGGTTCATAACAAGTGGTATCTAAGCAACAACAAAGTCTATGGAAGAAGCAGTAGCGAAGTCCAAGGAAGCTTTGTTAGAAGCACACAAGGAAATGCTAAAAGAAGGGCACAATACAGAAAAGCATGAGGAAGAATTTAAAAAAGATGAACAAAATGCTAAAGTATCAAAGTAAAAAAAATGTTGGTTAGAATCATAATATGTAATGAATGAAGATTAATTGAGGCATAAACATTCTCATTTTAAGATTCATATTAGAAAGGAACAAACCTTCTTTTACCTCTTTAATATTTTTTGTTCTTTATATGCACATTGTATTATTTGTTATTTCTCTATGGATGTAAACACAAGTGTCTCATAAACATCTTATTCATATAAAATTCTTGTTTCATTTAGTTTGTGATCATGGTTTCCTTGACGTCGATTGTTTTAGTATACCATCATGGAAAATTAGCTTAAAATATCTAACATATTTCATCACTCTATTTATTATTAACATGAAAAATCCACTTTATAGTGTTTTTTTTGGATAATGGTGATGATATACTTTTTTCTTATCATATTGGTTTATATTGCTTTAGTAGAACACACGTCTTTCTTGGATATACTAAATTATGGAATCTTAAAATTATCCTTTTATATATAATTTTCTTGCATGAATTCCTTATGTATAATTCATAGTTTAAAGAGAAAAAATATATTTTATGTTAACACTATATTTAGATCCTTCAATGAATAGCCCAATAAAATGAACTAGTTTTGATATTAATTGTATAATATTATACAATATACTCTTCCTCTTGTAAACGATATTGACATATATGTATCCTCTCCTCTACATATCCAATGAGATAAAGTTACTTTTGAATTATTACTTTAAGAAAATTTACCTAGTAGCAACACCCTTTTGTGTTGGTATTCTTCATCAATTATTTAGCATCGTCTATTTAGTAATATTCATGCAACAACCCACTTCTATAGTAGTAGTCATACTTATTAGAACCGTAAAACACACAAATAATATAAAGATAGATTTATTTTTATTTACTTATTTATTTATTTATGAGACTCCTACTAACATCATGGTTTTCAAGACATCCCATGTCCTCTAGAGCCTAGAGGGTTTTGACTAAGAGAAAATAATTTATTGTTCAGGATGTTTCCTAGTTTCCTAGTTTTCAACATCCTTCTATCTAGTAGCTCCTAAAAGGTTTTCACTACTGGATTTTTTTGTCAACTAATTTCTTACTTTTTTGAAGTGGAATATGTAGGAGGTACATCTTCCACAAATTAAAGTAAGTTTGTGTGGTGAGAATGGCATCATTGAGCTCCTTGGATAACTGATGATTATAGATATTTAGACGATGACTATTGACCATGAGAGGTTTCTTGGTCTCATCTATTGTTCTTAATTTCACCACTTTATTACCATAGGTTGTATCAATTTCATAGGGACCCAAATACTGAGTATGCAATTCATCCATAAAGTCCTTGTATCTAGAGTAAATAAGGAGAGCCCAATCACATACTTTGTACTTTTTGTAACTAATAACCCTTTCATGCCATTGTCTCCTTTTTCTTTGTATCATCTTAATATGGTGTAAATGCTCCAATGTGCATTCATCTAAGGCATTTAGTTTCTCATTGCATTACTTTTTTACCTTAAATAAATTCATCATAAGCTAAAGGGTATTCAAAGCTTTTTTATTTCTAACTCAATAGATAAGAGGATATTCTCATCGAAGACAAGTTCATGAGGTGTGAACCTTGTGGTGGTTTTGTAATTATTATGCACTTGCTATAAATAATACACCACTAATAGACTACATGTTCTCCAATAATTGTTGTTTGAGTCCTTTACTAGCTTTCAAACTTTTATTAACATCATTTAAAAAAAAATTATTTGTATTTGTTTAATACAATGTATTTAAATATGATGTGGGGGCAGGGGTGGTTATACAAGGAAAGGAGCACATGTAAAATAGAGGAGGGTGAGGGAGGGCATGTGGAGAGGAAAGGTAGGTGAAGTATGGAAGTAATTTATGTGAGTGGTTTTTTAAATTAATGTGGAGATAGGGGGGTTGAGAACGACATGTGATAGGAGACACTACGTATAGGGAAAAGGAAAATGTGGCATGTGTTATAGCACATGATGAGAGGTTTTTTATAATATCTTGGAGTTGTGCTAAAGTTGGATATTTCAATGACTACTTGCTCTTTTTGTTGCATTTTTGGTAGATTTGAGAGGAATAATAGTGATGACATCATAAAAATAAGCCAAGAGGAATGATAGTGATGGAGGCACATGGATAACATACTATAATGTCATGGTGTTAGAGTGATAAATCGAACAGACATAGAGGATGCAAAACTACTATGACATAATAGGTTATGAAGGTATTTTTCACAAACAATTTCTCTTGATGTTCACACCATTATGCATCCAACAATAATTTATAATATATGAGAAAATTAATATGTATATCAAGGCCAATATAATAAAGAAAATAAAATTATATAATCAAATATGAATGTAAATTTCCTAAGTTATTCATGAACTATGCATGAAGAAAAACTTACAATATTAATTGCTCAAAATTTGTATATAAGTTTTATTCCAAACTAGATCTCTTCATCATATTACACTTTTATTTTCTCTTTCTTGGATTGATTTCTCATGGAGTATGTCCCCATAATATAGACATGGTAATGTGACTCTTCATGTACTTGACTATTTCTCTCCATATGACAAGTCCCATGACCTTTGGCTTATCATCTTGCCACTTGCATACTAGACTCTTCACTTTCTTCTTGCATGCATACTTAACTTTTGTGACACATCTAAATGACTCTTACACTTCTACATGCACCTAATCTAAGACACTTATGTACATACTTGCATTACATATTTGCACACTTACGTACATGACACCTGTGCACATTATCTCAATCTACACTTTCACTCTAAGTTACATGGCATGTGTATTTCCTGCACTTCACATTCTTAAATGACACTTGTGCATTTCCTACACATTTACACTTACATGAAAGAGTAAATATAAATCATACACCTAAACTAAAGACTCAACCCTAATTCGTTACATATTTATAATTGTACCCTAAAGGTACCATGGGGATATATTAGCATGTACCAAATAATGTAATATTCCTCAACATTGGTCCTCATATTTATCTTCAATATTACATTATTTGGTCACTGCTAATACTAGACTCCTTCTTGCCTCTATATTACATTATTTGGTTATTGAAGAATTTAGTCTTCAATATTGGTCCTCATATTTATCTTCAATATTCAAGTGACCTTTCATTGTTCATGAACCTCTATTTCTCTAAAATCTTCTTCATCATATTGAATTTTCTTCATGTTTGTAGGATAACCTTGGACTATGCTTGATCCAATTCCTTATTTCCTGTCATTTTGAAAAATCAAGAAACCTATCATGAATTTCATCTTAAGGCAAATGTTCAATAATTTTTTGAGAGAATCCCATTGAATATAAGGTATATATTCCATTCTTTATTGAACAAGTAGCTTTAGTTTTGTTTTTATTCTTGATAAAGCATTTTTTATGTTAATTTGTATATTTGAATTCAATTGTTCTCCATTTTCAACCAATTAAGAAACTAAGATAAGACTAGTTGATAGTCCAAAAAAATATAAAATATTTTCTAGTACAAAAATTGAAAAATATATGCTAGGTATTACTCTACCATTTCTTTGAACTTGATACATCTTATCATCTGTAATTTTTAGTGAGATATTATCCCTAACTTCTAAGGATTCAAACCAATGTAAGTTTCTAGTCATATGATGACTAGCCCTTGAATCTATATACCAAATATCTTTGAATTTTTTGATGAGATTCAAGTGATATAATCTCACATCTTTGATATGATGTTGTCTTTTGTATTCAAAAGATTATTTTTTATACAAATTCTATTTTTGAACTTTTCCTCTCATAAAGTATGGTTTTGCAATTTGACAATTTCTCCTTGTTGGAAATTTGAGGTATTTTATGTTGTCATTGATGTCACATGGATCATTGATGTCACATGGATCACATTTGGTTTTGGTGGCCAAAGTATTTCATATATAAGCATTTATGACATTTTGGAAAGCATGGAAATTTATAAGGTTTTTGTGAAAACCAAGGCAGGAAAAATAAAAGGTTTTATTCAAAACCATGGATGTCAGATTTGAAACTGGGTTTTCTTAAAACCCAGGTTGCCTTTTCATTTTGTCGAAAAAGGTGCCCCAGAGATGGAGATATTCAATTTTGAATATTTGGTTTAAATTTTAATATTTAAAATTTAATTTCAAATTTTAAAATTAAAATTACCTTAGCACCGACATCATCATCAAAAAGAAATTAATTTAAAAGCTTCGCCGACGTTTGCAAAATTAAATTGAAGTTGCATATAAATGCAAAAGCTTTTATTTCAAAAGCCTTAGAATTGAATTTAGAGGAGATAAGATGAAAAGCACCGAAATATTTGTGTGGTAGCGTGATCCAACGACGAGCGAGGGGAGTGCAAAGGTTTTTGCTTGTGAAAGAGACGAGGTTCGATTCCCACGGTTAGAGTTTTGAGAAAGAGAATTGGCCCACGTTTTTTTGACGTGGGCAAGGGGAGAAGGATAAAAGTGCATTCTCCGCTCTTCGTCCTATGCGAGTGCGTAGCTCGCGTGGTCTTTGGTGCCATGGTTGAGGATTTTTTGGGAAGAGACGAGGGATTGATTCCCTCTAAGAGGTAAGTAACATTTTTATTAATAAATTTTTTATTATTGCCTAATGTTGGAGGAATAAGGTGGTGAGGGTTGATTTGATTTTTTATTGGAAGGCAAATTTAAAAGAACTTTTAGAAAAGAAGATATTTTTGGTATTTTCCTTTTATAAAAGTATATCATATTATATATCATTGGAAAGCTTATTTCGAGGGCTATTTGACTAACACATTTAGAAGGAGAAATAAGTTGTATATAGAGAGATATTTATATTTTTGTAAAGGGTTTCAAAGTGAAGATTGTTTTGTTTCAAAGTATGTTGAGTGTGGCAAATTTCCAAAGGGGTTTCTTCACTTCATAAAAGGTATGGGCACATTATCCTATTGATTTTTTATGGTGGTTGATTTCTAAAATATCATTGGAGAGAAAATGATTGTTTGTGGTTTCCTTTTTGAAAGTGGTTGGTTGAATGCATCAAGGTTTTCTAAATTGAGAGTTGTGTTTAAACCTTGTTTTATAAGCATAGTTGTTGAAACCCATTGGTTATGTAAAGAACTTGAAAAGAACATGAGTATCATTATTATGTGAGATTTGTGGTTGAGCATTGTTGGAAACATTTGAGTTGGTTGATACATGCTTGGACTAGGGTTTTGTGAGAAAGAGTAGTACCATGTGGTGATTGGTTGAGTTGAGTTGATTGAGCCTAATCAAGTGATGTGTGAAGTGATTGCTCAAGTTCTATGAAACAAACTATTTCATCATTCTATGTTGAGTTGATATTGAGGTTAGAACATATTGAGTCTTTAACAATTCTCTTTATGGTTCTATAAGACTTGAGTTGAGTTGAGGTTGACTTGAGTTGAGTTGAGATTGATTTGGGTTGAGATTGAGATTAGAACATATTGAGTCTCTAACAATTCTCTTTATGCTTCTATGAAGTGGATTTGAGTTTAGATTGCCAATCATTGTTGAGTTCATTTTGAGTACTACTTGAGCATGATTGATTGAGCCTTTGAGAAGGCCTTTGGGACAAATTTGAGGACAACTTTGGGATAGATTTGAGGATAGTGTTGGGACAAATTTGAGGATAGTGTTGGGATAGATTTGTGGATAGTTTTGGGTAAGTTCTTAGTGAGCTTGCTAGAGCAGATTTGGGAAAGTTCTTGGTGAGAATGCTAGAGAATATTTGGATAAGTTCTTGGTGAGCTTGTTGGAGCAGCATTGGACAGGTTCTGTGTGAGCTTGTTATTCAGCATTGGACAGGTTCTGTGTGAGCTTGTTATTCAGCATTGGATAGGTTATGTGTGAGCTTGTTATTAAGCATTGGACAAGTTTTATGTGAGCTTTTTAAGTAGGTTCTATGTGAACCTATTGATTAGGTTCTTAGTAAGCCTATTGATAGATATTTGGAGGTGACAGAGTACATAGGATAGAGTCTCAATGGCTAGAAATCCAACAGCCAACACAGTTGAATACATATCTGAGTGACGAGTCTTCAAGTGGAGAGAGGTCCACCAGTCAATGCAGTAGAGAGACAGAGTCTCCTAGAAGATCACAGCCAGAGAATAACGGGAAATAGTTCTCCTTTGGACAGAAATCCATAAACATTGTAATTGGGAGTGATTCCCAAAGAGATTGATTGAGAAAGTTTTAGTAAAATATTTTCTTCGTGGAGTAGCCCACATTGGATGAACCACGTAAATTATTGTGTCTCAATTATGTGTTGACTTGTACTCTTGCTTACTACTGCATTGTATAAGGCTACTAATATCAAATTGTGCACAGCATCCTTGCACTATACATATACATATATTGGCTTCTATAGCCTTTATCTTCACTATCTTAGAATACAATACTTATTATATAATTTCTTTATCTTCACTAGCTTAGAATACATTTTTTCATTAATATATGACTGCTTTAGACATTTAATACTATGCTGACTATAAAAGCTCCTATGGATATTGTTTATTAATTCACATACTACATCGGTTAGCTTCTTACCTTTCTCTTTGCTATATTCTTCCTATATGATGGACAAATCAGGCTTTGTAGATTTACTTATATTCTTAGGCTCTATTCTCTATACAAATCCACTTAGACTTTATCTCTTTACAAGATTGCTTAGGATTTATCTTTTTACAAGACCGCTTGAACTTTATCCTTTTACAAGATATCTTGAGCTTTATCCTTTTACAATGGACTTTATCCTTCTATGCTTGGCTACTTAGGTTAGTCTCATAAATGTTGGTCACTTCTTCTATGTGGATGATCGCTCCACACTATTATTATTACTTGTTTTAGATTGCACTTTGGTGCTTGTTGTAGAATAATATCAAGGTCAACTTATTTTGTACCTTATTCTTCACCTATTCCTTTATCTTAGAAAGCTTACAATGCTTTCTTTTCTCTGCATACTTCTTTTTACTCTTTCTCTCTGTGCTTACTACTTTTTGTTCTTTCTCTTTGTGCTTACTACTTTTGTTTTGCTTCTTTATGCTTTTTTCTTTGCTTATCTATCTCTATAAGAAGCTTGAATGCTTCTCAATCTATTGTTTGATCTTTTTAGGAAGCTTGAATGCTTCTCTATATCTTTCTCAAACTTTTGTATTGTTAATCTAATGTCTAAAATATTTCTTCAATGTCTTAGGTCACACCTAAGAACTCAATATGATTCTCCTCCTTGCTATAGAATTCAATATATATGTCAAGATGACTATGATTGCCCTCAAATGACCAACTTTCTCTTGAGTTGGCTTTCTTGCAATTTTTAATAGTAATTCTCCTCTTCTTATCTAGAGAATCCAAAATATGATCATGGTGACTTTGTAAGTCCCCAAAATTCTAAATTTTTTCCTAAGTTGGTTATCTCTGTCAATGTCCGACTTCTCTCCTTGTTGGCCCTTCCTATCAATATAGTCGAGTCCTAGTCTTCACTAGTTTTCCTTCAACCAAGTGGAAAGACCCTAGCATCCAATTAGGGTGACTTATCCTTGTTACATCAATTTCTACCCAATAAGACCATTAAAAATAGAGTCAAATTCTACACTACATTCAAAGTGGACATACTCTAAATTAACTTTATAAAAAATGGACAAAGTTAAATATTGATGATGGTGTCTAAAAAAACTCTATCAAGAATGGACATAATCAGGTAGTAGCTTTGATATCACCATTGGTTTTTAAGCCATACTACCAGAAAAATATCATAGGTCCCAATATAAAATAGCCACAATATTAAAGGTCAAAATAATAATATAAGAGTAGAATAATATATGAGCAAATTAATATGTATATCAAGGCCAATATAATAAAGAAAATAAAATTCACTTATATAATCAAATATGAATGTAAATGACCTAAGTTATTCATGAACTATGCATGAAGAAAAACAATCAATATTAATTGCTTAAAATTTGTATACAGTCTTTATTCTGAACTGGATCTCAATCAGATTACACTTTTGTTTTCTCTTTCTTGGATTGCTTTCTCACAAAGTATTGGACTCTTCATAGTATAGTCATAGTAATATGACTCCTCATGTACCTGACTATTGCTCTCCATATGACAAGTCCCATGACCATTGGCTTATCATCTTGCCACTTGCATATAAGACTCTTCACTTTCTTCTTAAATGCACACTTTACTTTATGACACATCTACATGACTCTTACACTTCTACGTGCACTTCTAATCTAAGACACTTGTGCACATGCTCACCTTACATATATACACACTTACATACATGATACTTGTGCACATTCTCTCAATCTATACTTGAACTCTAACTTACATGATATGCATATTTCTTGCATTTTGCATTCTTACATGACACTTATGTATTTCCTACACATTGACACTTACATGGAAGGGTAAATATAAATTACACACCTAAACTAAAGACTCGACCCTAATCTATTACATATTTACAATTATACCAAAAGATATTGTAAAGTACATTAACATGTAAATACTATAATATTTCTCAACATTAATATCCAAAATAAAAAGTGCAAAGAATTAACCAATTCTCACATCGCTTATGATGGATAAAAACGCAACTAAATGTCTTTGCCGATTTATACTAAGTAAAAAACTAAAACCTAATTCAATATTGATAATACTATAACTAACAAATTCTAAATTTAATGTAGTCTTGGTGAGATTGTCAAAATATGCACTATCTCATCTTGGTAGGAAGGGCCAATACTAAAGGCGGTTGACATCACTTATACGTCATTGTTAAAAAAAAATAATAATAAGAAAGACATACAACTTGTATCGATCCAGAATTAGATGGTATTAGATGGTATGATATGGTAGTGATTTAATTTTGGTTTAACTTTAAAAAATATAAGTGGACTATACGATATCGTAGTGATTTAATTAACTTTAAAAAAATATGAGTGGACTCCTTTTTTTTGGTTTAACTTTTAAAAATACGAGTGGACTCCTTTTTTTGGTTTAACTTTTAAAAATATGAGTGGACTCCTTTTTTGGTTTAACTTTAAAAAAATATCAGTGGACTTCTTTTAAAAAAATGAAAAATGATGAGATGGTACCTTCCACGAATGCTGAGCCGTTTAACTTCTGGCACAAAAATCAGAGCACAAAAGAGATGGGCAGAAGGATAGAGTCAGAAACTGGCCAGTTGTCGCGGTCCCACATAGGCAGAGTATGACGAAAATCGGGAAAAGAAAATTAAAAAATATATATCTGAAGGCAAGGGTGAAGATTGTGGGGTCGAATGAAATGAATTTCACCTCCACTGACGGATATCTTATCGTTTGAAAAAAAAGTTAGTGCCGTCAAGTCGTTTTAAAGCAAGATGAAAAGAAATCCACTAATCAAATCCCAAGAAATGAAAAAAAATATACTCTATCTTTTTTGGAATAAAAAAAATATGAAGGGTCAAGATTGTGGGGTCGAATGAAATGAACTTCATCTCCACCGACAGATATTATATTCTTGGAAAAATAAGTCGCCGTAAGATGAAAAGAAATCCGAAGATAGATTCATTTTCTTTGTTTTACAGATGTCCCCGGTCCCACATAAGCAGAGGATGACAATATCGGAAGAAAAAAAATATGAAGGGTCAAGGTTGTCGGGTCGAATGAAATGAACTTCACCTCCACCAACAGATATTATATCCTTGGTTAAATAAGTTGCCGTCAAGTCGTTTTAAAGAAAGACGAAAAGAAATCCGAAGATAGATTCATCTTCTTTGTTTAACAGATGTCCCCGGTCCCACATAGGCAGACAATATTGGAATTAAAAAAAATATGAAGGGTCAAGATTGTGGGGCCGAAAACTTCACCACCTACAGATATTATATCCTTAGAAAAATAAGTTGCGTCAAGTCGTTTTAAAGAAAGACGAAAAGAAATCCGAAGATAGATTCACCTTCTTTGTTTTACAGTTGTCCCCTGTCCACATAGGGGAGGATGATAATATCGGGTCAAGATCTATACGGGTGGTGGGTCAGGAAAATATAGGCGAGGATGACTCATTTTGGGTCAAGACTGGGGACGGAATGAAATGAATTTCACCTATGGTAGATACTGTATCGTTGGAAAAAAAAGTTAGTGGCGTCAAGTCGTTTTAAAGAAAGACGAAATCCGGAGATAATTCCACTTTCCACTGCTAAAGTCCATAAACGTTTTAATTTTTTTTTAATTTTAGTTTTTGTTTATGCATAAGCAAGTTGAGAACATTGGGTAAAGTCAAGTCAATAAGACACCTTTTAAGGCATACTGGGACAGTTAATTAGTAAACATGTAAATCTCAGATTGTTAGGTAAAGTAAATTATCAAACATTCTGCGGCTACCATTAAAGAACGGGTTTTCATGAGGGGTACTTTGAACCTTAAACTTCCTTAAAAAGAGGCCAAAGCCCTTATCGCTGTATTAAGCTTGCAAATGAAAAAAATGTTAAGGTGAGGCCAAAGCCCTTACCTTTGCACTTGCTAAAAAAATGTTAGAATAAATCCACGTGTTGTAGGTGAGTTGGACAGGGTAGGACAATCCTCTAAGCCCTTACCTTTGCACTTGCTAAAAAAATGTTAGGATAAATCCATGGGTTGTAGGTGAGTTGGACAGGGTAGGACAATCCTTCAAGGGAGGCTCCCTTGTTGGAATCTCCACCCTACCAAATGTACATCAGGTACTCAAAATCTAATTGATAATGTTGGTGTGATCAGGGTCGGACGCGATTCTCGAGTGATTTTGATGGTGTAGAACCTCCTAGTCGACGTGACTCTCAAGTGATTTTGATGGTGTAGAACCTCCTAGTCATGGTTTGTCAGACCAAAGCGATCCCGCAAGGAGTTTTTTTTTTGCTAAATTCAAAAAAAAAAAGTTAAGATAAAGCATGAGTTTTTATAGGGGATTTCAATCCCTTACATTAATATTTAAACTTAATTTTTTTGAATGAAAACTTAAGAATTTACCAATACAATATCCCTCCTATAACTATTTGTAGAAATACAAATAAATTTTAGATTAGTCGTCAAAGTAAACTTTGAGATACTCTCATTCTTTCAAATTAAATTGTATATCTAAAATTATCTTATGTTTTTGAATATAGGAGGCGGGGAGCTCTGGCGATTTGGCGGGAATTCTTCTGATCTGTCGGAGGCCGAAGCTCTTGGATTCTGGCTCGCGGCTTCTTCCTAGATCTCTGTTGGTTTGACCTCGTTCCCCTCTGCAGGCTCGTTCGTTTCCCAGGGAGGGCCCCATGGGGTCTCCTCCAGGCTCTCTTGACGGGAAGAAGAGCTCTTATGCCGAGATTCTAAAAGAAAATTTTGCGTCTTCTTCTGATGAAGTCCAGCGGGGTGCTTTCCAAGCGCTTCTCAAGAATGTTGGCAAGGGTTCTTCTGCAAACAGAATTAATGGATGCCTCCCGCAATCAGCTTCCAGACCTAAGATAGTCATAGAACCAAAGATGGTTGAGGATACGATCACCTACCGTGCTAACCATGACTTGATCTGCAAATTCATGGGAATCCGACCCACTTTGCACTTTCTGCACACCTGGGTTAGACAGAACTGGGAACCTATCGGTGAGTACTCCTTATGGCCTATAAGCAACGGGTATTTCATTATTAGTTTCTCTTCTCCGGTAGATAGAAACAGAGCATTTGAATCCGAGAAGAGGACCCATGGCCCGGCAGGGTTATTTGTCCAACCATGGAGAGTGGGTTTCGATCCTCGCATTGAGCCCACGGCTGTTCCAGTGTGGATCCGACTGTACGCTCTCCCGATGGAGTTTTGGGGCGAGCAGATTCTTGAGATGATTGGTAACTCTCTAGGTAGATTTATGGGAGTTTCCAAAGATACCATAGAGGGAAACACCCGCTGTCTTTGCTAGAATCTGCGTTGAAATGGATATCGATCACCACTACCACCGAGGTGGAACCGGAGTTAGCAGGACAATCCCGGATACAAGCAGCTAGATTACGAAGCCCTACCTTTTAGATGCAGTGTCTGCCATAAGCATGGCCATTTGGCTAGGTTCTCGTCCGAATACCTTGAGCACAAAAGCGGAGGCCCCGCTAGGAATCTCAAATCGACCCGCAGAGGGTAAGTTCACCCCGGCCAAAGAATCACAAAACACCCCCCAAGGTTCTGAAGCCCGTAAAGATGGCTTTGAACAGCAGAAACGAAGAAGAAATAAAAAGAGAAATGGCAAGGACCAAGCTTCACTCAAGCCAACCAACCGGTATGAAATCTTTAAATCCCTGGTGGATCAGGAAGACCAAGCTATGGATGGAGTGGATGGGAACATTGAGGATTTTAACATCCACTCTCATGTTTCTCCCTCTTCAACTCCTGCCCGCGAGCAGGTGCTTAAACCCACTGATTTTTTACAGCCAGAGAACCTGTGGGCATTGGCTATCCATCCCTCACAGACAAACGGTTACTCAGGATGTCATCATGGGAAGTGCCGAAAAGAATAGAGAAAGGCCAGCCTCGGGGATTACCTGTGGAAAAACGGTCCAAGAATAACATTTCTCAAGGTGCAGCAGGAAGTCTAATAAGGACCTAATAGCATCGCAAGGAGACAAGCCGGTCACTGATGGATCAGTGAGAACAATTGACTCTTATTGCTCTCAAGGTTTCCAATGATTATTCAATCTTGGAATGTTAGGGGTTTAAACAGCAGAACCCATCAATCTGCTGTTCAAAGACTCATAAAGAAGGGTAAAACAGATTTTTTACTCCTCCAAGAGACAAAAATGTCTTTAGATCTTATGTGTAGTACAGTTGGTAAAATATGGAGGGGAGCTGGATATATGGATGTGGCAGCTCAAGGGGCCTCAGGAGGAATTGTTACTTTTTGGAACCCCCTGGAATGGTCTGCTTTAGAACATATAGCTTGGAGGGGTGTTCTCACATCTCTTTTTAGGAATAATATCACAACGGAGCAAGTTTTAATTACAAATTTTTATGGGGCTCAAAGCCATGATGGCCAGAGGCTTCAATGGAAAGCAGTTCACAACATGAGGTCCTCAAGACAAGCTTTTGACTGGATCATTGCTGGAGATTTTAATGCCAAATTATCTGCTCGGGATCAGGAAGGTGGTTCCCCTTGTTTTGGACCTGGGGGATCGGCTTCTGATTGCCCAGTGTTCAAGCTTTTCACTTAGTTGATGTCCAAGGTCCTGGAACTTTTTTCACTTGGACTAACAAACGGAGGGATCCACACTGTTGTAAGGTAAAGTTGGATCGCTTTCTGGTCTCAGAGGAGGCTTTTGTTAAGTGGAATGTGCAATTACAGATTTTGGACGGTCCTGTTTTCGATCACTCTCCCATCATGCTGAAGGGTGGGACTATGACAGGGCAGTTCCATAAACCGTTTAGATTTGAGAATTTCTGGCTTCATAAGGAGGACCTTTATGAGGTAATTCCGAAATGGTGGGAAGAAGGTCGCCAACCTTTTGGGACAACAATGTTTAAATTTCACAAACAACTTCTTTTTGTCAAATTTAAATTGAAACAGCTGGAGGCACGCCAATAAGTCGGATTTCAAGCTGCAAAGAGCCCCCTTGTTGGCTCCGCCGGGATGAGGTGCAGTAAACAATTTAGGGAAGGTTTAATTTCTGAACAACTTAAAACTGAAGATGATGCCTTGCGCAAAGTTGTTGAGGACATTGATAACCAAGAGGAAATTTACTGGAAGCAGCGGGCTAGAAATTCTTGGCTTTTGGAAGGAGATAGAAATACAAAATTTTTTCATCGTTCAGCATGTGCTAGAAGACAGATGAATAATATGGCAGTTTTAAAAGATGAGAATGGTCATTCCTTTGATACTCTTCCAGGTATGCACTCCCACTCTGTGGATTACTTCTCCAAGCTTTTTGCTGAAAACAGGGACCAAGATGTGGGGGCTCAAAATGAAGTTCTTGATGTTATTCCCCCTATTATCACTCCAAAAGAAAATCGAGCTCTCCTCAGACCTATTGATCGTGATGAACTAAAAACTGTGGTCTTTGGAATGAGCACAGGCAAATCTCCCGGTCCATATGGTTTTCCTATTGAGTTTTTTCAGGCCTTTTGGGACACCTTGGAGGAAGATGTTTTGGCTGTAATTGAGGAGTCCAGATCTAATAAGAGAATGCTCAAGGCTCTAAATCATACCTTTATCACGTTAATTCCAAAGGGGGAGGAAGGAGTTCATATCTCTGACTTCAGACCTATTGCTTTATGTAATGTAATTTATAAAATTATCACAAAAATTATAGCTGAACGTCTTAAACCCCTCCTTCATTCCATTATTTCTTCAGAACAGGGGGGATTTGTTGAGGGTAGACAGATCTTGGATGGAGTGATTCTTGCTCAGGAGGCTATTCACTCAATGCAAAACTCTGGTAACAAAGGAATGTTCATCAAACTGGATATGTCTAAGGCTTACGATCGGGTTGAGTGGAGTTTCCTGTCAAGGATGTTGGCTGCCTTTGGCTTTTCCCAGGAATGGATTGACTGGGTTATGAGTTGTGTTTCGACGCCTTCATTTTCGGTTCTCATCAAGGGGATTCCCTCGCCTCCCTTTGGAGCCTCTCGTGGCCTCCGACAAGGGGACCCTTGCTCGCCCTATCTATTCCTTATCTTAGCTGAAGGATTAGGCCGACTCTTCTTGAGAAGAAGACTTCAAGGCCTGATAACTGGTATTAAGGTTGGGGATGAAGTCTTGACTCATTTACAATTTGTGGATGACACTCGGCTTGGTTGGAGTGGCTAGTCTCGTGGAAGCTAGGGGAATCGGAGACTCTCTTCTGTTTACCTTAGGGCCTCCAATCAAGTTATCAATGATAACAAATCTAAAGTTGTCTTTTTCAATCTTGCCCAACGGATGCAGGACAAAATCTTAGAGATTTTGGGCTTCTCTAGATCTTCTCTTCCTTTACTCTATTTGGGGGTTCCTTTGCACTTCAAGAAATTGAAAAATGACATTTGGAAAGATCTTCTGGATGGCATCAAAGATAGAATGAACCACTGGTCTCACAAATGGTTAAGCTACGGTGGCCGTTTAACTTTCTTACAATCGCTTATTCAGTGCCATGCCTATCTATAAATTTTCTATCTTGGCTGCTCCTCTTTCTATTTGGAAAGAGCTGGACAAACTGGCTAGGCGATTCTTATGGGAAGGAGCAAAAGGTGGGAAGAAATGGGCCTTGGTTGGCTGGGACAAAGTTACTCAACCCAAAGAAAAAGGAGGGCTGGGTTTGAGAAGCTCTATTCTCAACAATAAAGCCCTGGCAGGTAAATTGTATTGGAGATGGATCTCCCAGCCTTCATCTTTATTCAGCAGAATCTTGACCAGCAAATATTTGGGTAACATCCACCCCCATGAAATTTGTCGTTTCCCTCTGGATGGTAATGGTTCCCTAGTTTGGCAAGCTCTCAAGTTGGGCTCTCAAGTAATTAAAAATCAATTGTTCTGGAAAGTGGGAAGGGGGGAGAAAGCACGTTTCTGGACTGATTCATGGGACCAGTTTCCATCCATCATTGCGGAGTTTCCTGAACTGCTTCCAATTAAAACTGCCATAGAATCCAAGGGTTGGGTCACTATTGAGAACTATTTCTTCACTAGTCAATTGGGTGAGTATAAATTCAAGAAATTTAAGCGACTTGAGGAGTGGCTCCGTCACTATCCCTCCGGAGCCGGCAACCACTCGACCAACATTTTGTCTCGCAAGATTTCTCACGGCGAGAGATGAAGAAGACGAGTTAGCTTGGGGTCATGGGAATCTTGGAATTTACACTGTGAAGGCCGGTTATGATCAGCTTCTCCCGCAGCCTCCCCGCATTTATTTCCGGTTCATGACTGGAAGAAAATCTGGCATTCCAAGTGCTGGCCGAAAGTGAACTTCTTTGTCTGGCGCTTTATGCATAATGGCATCCTCACCTACGATAATCTCAGAAGCAGAGGAATTATTGGTCCTTCTCAATGTATTTTGTGTCGTAAGCATGAAGAGACTGCTGACCATTTGATGTTCGAATGTTCCTTCACCGGCGTATCCGGAATCGATGGTTCTCTCTTTTTAATCTCCAGGGTAATGGTGCTCCGACTCGGAATAATATCTGGCAAAAATGGAAGAAAGTTAGATTTAAATCAAAAGCCCTTCGATTGGGGTGGGAGCTTGGTCTCTTCTTCATCTGGTGGCAAGTGTGGCTGGAAAGGAACGCTCGAATTTTCAGAGAAACCTTTTCCTCTCTTGATGGAATTTGGCAGAGTTATCCGGAGCAAAGTCACCGAGACGGTTGCCTTACATGTCGAAGAAGATATTCTCGTTGAGTCGGGCCCACAGGAAGAGAGAGTTGCTCGCTCACGTTAGAGAAAACATGGTTAGTTGGAAACCCCCCCGGTTGGCTGGATCAAAATTAACACGGACGGAGCTGCTAAGGGCAATCCGGGCAATGCTGGAATCGGTGTTGTGTGCCGTGATCATACTGGATCTGTTCTTTATTGGGAACTCCAAGGTATGGGAAGAGCCACCAATAACGAAGCCGAAGCTTTCGCCATCAAAGTTGCTTCTTTCTAGGCTGTCTCTCAAGGATACAGAAAGATAATCCTTGAGACTGATTCTCAAATTCTGGTTGGCGCTCTTGATTGTATGAGAAATTTTGCTTTGAAAGCGTGGAGGATTCAGATCTTAGTCTCTCAAATCAAGGTCCTTTGGAGGGAACTTGAGGATGTGATCCCTATCCATGTGAATCGGGATTCAAATTCGGCGGCCGATTTCCTTGCCAAGTTGGGTGCGGAAAAGGAGGTTGGAGTTCAGCTGCACAGTAACTTGCCTGTGGAAAATGCTGTGATTAGACAAGGTCTTGCAAAATTCCTGAGCAAATGATTATTTCTGTCTTGGGAGTTTTTCGTCGTGTTTTCGCGACCTGCTGTGTTATCGCGACCCTCGGTGGCAACCTGTCGCGATATCGCGACAGGTTTTGTCGCCACGGCCTTTGGAGACTTCCTGTCGCGATATCGCGACACTTTTGGCGCATTGGTGGCATTTGGAACTTGCGTAGCGATATCGCGACAATTCTGAGGACTGTTTGCTTTGTGATGTTCCCGCCGCGATATCGCGACATCTTTTGTGGTCGGGAGCAGCTGGACTTGGTGGTCGCGATTTTGCGGCATGTCGCGATTTTGCGACATGTCGCGATTTTGCGACATGTCGCGAAATCGCGACACTTTTGGTGCAAAAGTGGCAACTGGAAAATTCGTCGCGATATCGCGACAATTCTGAGGTCTGACAGCTTGGTGATGTTTCTGTCGCGATTTCGCGACATCTTTCGTGATCGGGGGCTGCTGGCTTTGGCTGTCGCGATTTTGCGACATGTCGCGATTTCGCGACATGTCGCGATTTCGCGACATGTCGCGATTTCGCGACATGTCGCCAATTCGCGACACTTCTGGAGCATTGGTGGTATTTGGTTGATTCGTCGCGATATCGCGACATTTCTGTGGACTGACCGCTTTGTGTGGGTTCGGTCGCGATATCGCGACATTTTTTTGCGGTTGGGGGCTGCTGGCTTTAGCTGTCGCGATTTCGCGACATGTCGCGTTTTCGCGGCCAGTTGTGCGGTTGTGACCTCGGCCGGCTTGTCTGTCGCGACATCGCGACATGTCGCGATTTCGCGACATGTCGCGTTTTCGCGGCCAGTTGTGCGGTTGTGACCTCGGTCGGCTTGTCTGTCGCGATTTCGCGACATGTCGCGATTTCGCGACATGTCGCGATTTCGCGCCTTGTTTGTCTCTTGTGCTTAGTGTTGGTTTGTGCTGCCCTCTCTCTCTCTGCTGAGGTCTTGTGTCTCTGGGTTCTTCGTTGGGATGTTCTTGCTCCCTCTTGTACTTGCTCTTTGATTTAATTCAAGATTTTCAATTTTTTTCAAAAAAAAAATTATCTTATGTTTTTTTAATTATATTAGAGGAATTTGGTAACTCGTTATAATTTTTTTAATTTTTTTTACGATTCTTTTTGGATTCGAAGCTTACTCCTTGTTGTCATTATAACCTCTAGTTTTGTCGAATAAACTTTTTAACGGTGATGCTGACACACCATCCGATAATACGAGGTACTATAAGGCTTGAGGGGTTGTAACCATAGTCTCCACACTTCCATTTTGACCACTAGAGTAAGCCCTTAAAAGTATCTTATCTTTTAAAATACATACATTTGTACATATTTTACCTATTATACTGTTTTTTTGTTCAGAAAAAAAGTTGGAATTTTATATTAAGTAAATATGAAATTACATTCTTCATATGCCTCTTTGGCTTTTCTTCAAAATATCAATAGTGACCTAAAAACCAGGTCCTTTATACATCATAATTAGTTTTCTCTATCATGCTAAGTTCTAACCTTAGGCACATTTCCAATTTATCAAATAGTATCCTTTAAATTATAAACTTTTGAGAATTTTTTGAAAAAGTTGTTTTATCTGTGTTTGCTTTAACTAGAGTGTATTAATCCCCCTAGATAGAGATTTTAACCAACAACAGTGCATTACCCACATTGAATTCTTGTACTAAGCACATACCTGGATCAATCTGAAGTGCCTCCTTTGAGAGTTCATCTACTTCCCTATTTAGTTCTCTATAAATATGCCAAAAAGTAAAAGCTTCACTTCGATTCATAACTTATTTTATTTGAGAGAAGATGGGTTGTAGAATCATGTTTTCCATTCTAAAAACACCAAGCATCCAATTTATTACCACCTGTGAGTCTTCATAAATTTGAATTTTTTGGATTCCTTTTGATTCTGCCAACTGAACCAACAATTTGAGGGTCATAGTTTCAACATAATTATTAGAACCTTCTCCCAATCCAACCTTGAATTTAAAATAATGAGAGTCAAAAAATATAGTAATCCTCCTGCTCCACAAACTCCAAGGACCCCTTGTCTAGCCCCATCAAAAAAATCCTAGGCCCCTGATTTATCAATCTTTGGAGGGATGATTTGTCTGTTTACCTTTGTTGTTGCCAAAACCTTACAATTTTTGAAACTTCCAATGATTTGGATGAAGACCTCCCAAGTAGGCTTCTCTTGATCTTGAAAAATTAAAGCATTCCTAGTTAACCATACTCTCCAAGACATAAACAATGGGAGAGCTATAAAACGTTTGTAAGAATTATTTTCAAACCAATATTTTAAGCACTCTTCTAAGGAATATTTTTGCCATCCTATAGGAAGCTTTAACAGTGCTATAACCTCCCTCCAAACTTGTCTAGTAAAGGAGAAAGCAACCAGTAAAAGATAAATTGTTTCATTGTTTGACTTACATAAATGACACCTTCGTGGACCATTCCAATTCTTATTCTGTAAAACCTCCCATATTAGAACCTTATTTTTCATGGCAAGCCACAGGAATAGTCTTGTCTTCAATTGGGCTTTATTCTTCTAAAGTGTCTTCCACCACCATGTTGAATTGTCATTGCTATATTCCAATAGAATCTTATACCCCAACTTAGGAGTGTACTCCCCGTAGCTCCATTATTTATCCAAACCAATTGATCAGTTTCCTCTCGCAACTTGATATGTCCAACTTTAAGTCTTCCCACATATTCTTCCCATTGGTGTGCCTCTTAGCCCTGAAGCCCTAACACTTTTGCTTCCTTCCATCCTTGACTCCAGTTTGTAGAAGATTTTGGGTTAGCTGCTTGGGCAAGATTTTCAATCCCTTGTGCTCTTAGGGTTTGAATTATATTATTTGGTAGTTTGTGCATATCACCACAACCTATCCAAGGGTCTAATCCTAGTCTTATCCTTGAACCATCCCCTATTTTCCAAGTAATCCAATCACCAACAATATAAAATGTTTGAATCATTGCCTTCCAACAGATTGAAACATTACATGTTTGCTTAATTGGGGCCCTTATCCACTCCTCAACTGTGAGTGGCTCTAAATACTTTTAATGTATAATCTTATTCCACAAGCCTTCCTTTAATATTATCTTCCAGACATACATTGATTCTAGAGTCTTGTTAAATAGGAATATGTTCTTAAGTCCCCAACCTCCATTTGCATTGGGCTTGGCTACCTATTATATTGTTGTTCTATAAAATTTTGTTTAATAAATATTATAAAATGTTAAAATAAAATAAAATAATTAAAACAATAAAGAGTAAGTAAACTGAAATAGATATTAACTTAAAAGTTATAATAAAAATATTTTAATTTTTATCTTATTTTTAGATTATTAATTTTCTAACTTAAATCTATGTATATATAAAATATTAGGTAATTTCTTGTGTACCATAGCTTCATGAACTTATCATAATACTAACAATACTCAATAAGTTTAACCAAGGATATCTAAGAACAACATATACATCATCCATAGTTATATCATACAAATTTGAAAGTAAAACATATTTATCCATAGTGATATTCAATTATTCAAGAATTTAAATGTTTTTAATTTTGAATCATATGTCCTTGATATTCTTTGGATAAATTTATGACCATCCAAATCAATATTAAATGAAATTATTTTTTATCCGTTGATGGGTTAAATAATAGATTTTATGCTTTGGATGACTTGGACTAGCTTGCTGGGGTTAATCTACAAAGGGATCTATCTGCTACTCAGATGGACACTGATCAGTCTCTAGTAAATGCGATTGTTCCAATTTTGGTGAATTGTGCAACATAGACTATTGAGGGGAACCATATTTCTATTCCTTCTAAGAAAAATATGGTTGTTCAGGAGGATGGTGTGGTGGCAAATGATCCACTATTGATTGATTTTGTGGGTTTCGATCATGGAAAAGGTTCTAAGGTGAGTTCTATGTTGGGATTGCATCAAAATAATTTTAAAAAGGGGGTACCTGAAAAGTCTTCTAAGGTGGGTCAGGAAGAAATATGTGGATAAAATTAAACTTGAGGGGGATTCATTGGTTGAGTCATGGTTGGTTAGGCCCCTTGAATCTCACTTTTCCACCCCTCATAAATGATTGTTTTATCTTGGAATGTGAGGGGATTGAATAACATCCCTTGGTAAAAAGCTATTCGCGAGTTGATTAAGTTGCATAAGCCTGATATTGTTTTTCTGTAGGAGTCAAAATTATCAATTGATTATTTGTTTAGTATTGCTTCCAAACTATGGCCTCACAGTCAATGTCAGTGTATTGGTGCCCAAGTCAGTTCTAGAGGTATTGTTAGCTTTTGGAATCCTTAAAAGCTCTCTCCTATATGGTGGGTTTATGATAAATTTTCTCTCTCTATGGCTGCTTCTTGTAAAGAGTCTGGTGAAGTGGTCTTATTAACTAATATTTATGCTCCCTCTGATATTGTTGGGAAAATTTGTCTTTGGAATCATATTTGGGTGGTGCGGTTAATGGCTCCTCACTATCCTTGGATTGTTGTTATGGACTTTAATGTGATCACCAGTTTGGAGGAGAAAAGAGGTGGTGTGGGTTCTCTTGGACAAGCATATTTGGCCCTTAATGATAATATCATTTTCTTAAACCTTGTGGATATTAAACCTAGTAATGGTATGTTTACTTGGAGTAACAAGAGATGTGGTACTGAGGCTATTTTCGAGAGATTGGATCATTTTCTAGTTTCTTCTTTATGGATCAGTAATAATTGGTAAATCAACTAAAAAATTTTGGATTGGAGAGGTTCTGATCATTGACTTACAAAGCTAAATGCCATTCTCCAGGGATTTTATAGGAAATTTTGCTTTAAATTTTAGTTAATGTGGCTCCGGGAGCCTTCTCTACATGATTTAATGAGAGTATGGTGGTTACATGGTAGGTCTACTCATGTAACTGCTATGTTATATTTTGTTAAGAGTCTCCAGTATGTGAAATATCAGCTTAAGAAGTGGAATAGGTAGAGTTTTGATAATCATTTTGTGGTTAAGATGGCTGCTTAAGAGAAGTTAAATGCTATTAAAATATAGATTAGGGATTACAACCTCATAGAAAGGACTCTTAAATAGGAATCTTATGCTCTTAAGGAGTTAGTTGACTGGAAATTGAGGGAGGAAATTTATTGGAAATAGAAGGCTCAGATTGATTGGTTGCAGGAAGGAGATAGAAATACTGCTTTCTTTTTCAATTTAGTTAAATATAGAAGGTATGGTAATGTGATTTCTTATCTTGGGGTCTAGTTGACTGCTGCTCAGGATATTTCAAGGGATGTTGTAAGGTTTTTTTTCTCTTTGTATTCTAAGGATTCTCCATTGGCGGTTGCTAAAGAAAATAATATTTTGGATTGTATTCCTTTAGTTGTCACTGCTGATATGAATGAGTTGCTCATGAGACCTGTTTCAATCAAAGAGTTGGAGGGTATTGTTTTCAAGATGAGGAAAGGGAAATCCCCATGGTTTGATGGCTTTCCTATGGAATGTTTCCAATATTTTTGGGAGATTGTCAAACTATATATTCTATCGGTTGTGCAGGAGTCCTTCAAAACTAAACAGATGCTGAGAGCTATGAATTACACCTTCTTGATGCTTATTCCTAAGCATGAAGGAGCCAATTCTTTAGATCTTTTTAGACCTATCGCACTATGTAATGTGGTGTACATAATTATCTCCAAGTTGATTTCTGAGAGACTTAAGCCTTGGCTCAGTAAGGTTATTTGTGATGAGCAGGGAGGTTATGTGATGAGTATAAAAATCCTTGATGGTGTGGCTATTGTTGTTGAGGCCATTCATTCTATAGGAATTTATAAATAAAAAGTTATGTTTATAATATTAGGTATGGCTAAGGCTTACGATAGGGCTAAATTATTTTTCTTAAGTAAAAGTCTCCTTACTTTTGGTTTCAACTCCAACTGGGTTAGTTGGGTGATGAGTTGTATTACGTCTCCATATTATTCTATCCTTATAAATGGTGAACCTTCTTCTTTGTTTCAGGATTCGAGAGGTCTCTGTCAGGGGGATCCTTCGTATCCTTATTTGATTATTATTATGACTGAGGGTTTAAGTAGACTTCTCAAATAACATGTAAATCAGGGGTTGATTCATGGTTGGAGGTGGGGTAATAGTTTTCCTGCGTATTCTCATCTTCAATGTGGATGATACTGCTCTGATGGGTCTTGCCTCTATTAGGGAAGCAACTAATTCTAGAAGATATCTGGATATTTATTTGGATGCTTCAGGGAAAAGAGAAATACTCCATCTTCTTTTTCAATACTATTCTTATACAAGCCTGAATTGCTCAGATTCTTTAGTTTCAGATTGGAGCTCTTCCTTTATCTTATTTGGGAATTCCTCTCTCTGTGGGTCCTCTACCTCAAGGCATCTAGAATAATATTTTGAGTAAATTTTGGGCTAAAGTATCTCATTGGACTATTAAGTGGATTTCTTTTTTTGGAAGAGTGTTGCTTCTTAAGTCGGTGGTTCAAGCTTTATGTATTTATCGGTGCATGATTCAAGTTACTTATGCTAGTTTTATTCATGAGTTTGAATTTTTGTCCAGAAAATTTTTAAGGGATGTAAATTTGGATTCTTCAAAACAGAGTCTGGTTAAGTGGGAGACTATTTCTAGACCAAAATAGGAAGGTGGTTTGGGTCTTAATTTGACTTCTTTTTCTGGTCAGGTATTGGTGGCCAAGTTTTATTGGAGATGGTGCATTTCTCAAGATCATGCTTGGGCTAAAATTATTTTCTTTAAGTATCTTAATGGGGTTGAGGGCTCTAATATACCTAGATACAATTTTTTTCGTAAAGGCTCTTTGATCTAGAACACCCTTAAGAAGGGGGCGACTCTTGTTAAGCAAGGATTGTTTTGGATTTGTCTCAAAGGATCAAAGGCTCTTTCCTGGCATGATTATTGGGATGGTTTCCCTACAATTTTTTTCTATGTTTTCTCATATTTATGAGCTATATAATTGTTTCTTGGATGTTGGTTGGTACAGGGTGATGAATTTTAAATTTTCCAAAAGAGTTGGGCAAGTGGAAGTAGTTTAATAGAAATATCCTAGAGATTGATCGACAGGTGGCTCTATTTAGGATAGAGAAGATTTGGCTCGTATATTAGCTACTAGGGAGTGCTCTTCTTTACAGGATGATGATGTTTTAACTTGGAATCTAGATTCTAGAGGGATTTTCTCGATGGCTTCTGGTTACTGTGTTTTAGATAGGCAACATTTTGGGGATGAGGAGGTTCCTTGGTGGAAACAGGTTTGAAATAAGTTTTCCTAGCCCAAAAGCAATTTGAATTTATGGTTGGATACTAGGAAAAAATGTCTTACCTTGGATAATATCCAAAAGAGAGGTTTTCAATGCCCTTCATTTTGTTTCCTTTGTGAAAATAGTGATAAATATTTAAGGTATTTTCTCTTACAGTGTTCGTTTGCATGAGAAATTTGGCATCTTTGGTGGAGGGTGTAGAAATAGTCTTGTTCTCATGCCTCTTATCTTGTTGAGTTCTGGAGGAGTTTAGGAAGACCTCCTGCTAAGGCTTTTTTTCTTTAGGTTGCGTGAAGTATTAGGCCCTCATGTATTATATGACAGATTTGGCTTGAAAGAAATCAAAAAAAAATTCAAGAAAGAAAGTTAACTATTTATCAAATTTGGAAGAGGATTATTGGTATGATTCAAGAAACTATTTCTTCTAAATGCCAGATCAGTCTTCCTTTGGATCAGTCTAATATTTTTATGATGCAGGACCTGAGTTTAGTGGAGAATGGTCCTCGTCCTTCTTTATCGTCTTAGAGGAGAGACCTCAATCAAAAAGTGTAGAGATATGGCAAATGACATCCTCCACCTCAAGGGGTGTTTAAGATTAATACTGATGGCTCTTCTAGAGGGAATCCTAGGTATGCAGGTATTGTGGTGTTGGGAGAGATAGTAGGGGTGTAGTTTCTTCTGTTATAAGGGGAAGCAAACTAATAATTATATGGAGGCCCTTGCTATTCATTTTACTTTAGAAAAATTTTATGCTTTGGGATGGTAGAAGATAATATGTGAATCATACTCTCGGATTATTATTAATTTGTTGAAGACTCATAATATTTCTAATGTTCATTGGTAGCTAGAATTAGTGTCTCGATAGATCATTCAAATTTGTCGGCATCTAGAGTTTATTTCCTTTGTTCATATTCCTAAGGAATAGTGTGACTGATTACTTGGCAAAATGGGCTTCTGAGTTTTAGGAATATTGGAATGTTAGGGAAATGGATCAGCTCCCATTGGATTGTTCTCGTCATCTTGATAATTTTCTTGTTGCGGATATGCCTGGTTGAGGTTGTTGTTTGTTGGGTGTCTTTTGGTTGGGTGCTAGGTGTTTTTGGGGATCTCTTTATTTTGGCCCTTGTAAGGATTATTGTTTTGGGATTCTATTTTTCTTATGTGGTTTATTGATTCAATAAGTTTTTACCAATATAAAAAAATATTAAATGAAATTATACGTATTATTAGGGTTTATGGAAATATTAATGTTACTTTTTAGACTACATCCATGAGCCTTCAAGATAGAATTTTTAAATGAAAAAAGGACTCTAGAATCTTATCTTCCTCTTAAATAAAAAAATATGGTCCCTTCTTTCTTCTCATCATATTCTTTAATTTTCCTCTCTTTCTTCTCCTTAAATATGTTTATTTCTATTTCATGAGCTTCCTTGTCTTTTTAAAATGGTTTTATCTCCTCTTTATTTTTTTCATCCTAGTTATTTTTTATTTTTTTCCATAGCTTCAAACCAATTATCCTTTTATGTAGACTCTATTTTCTAAAGAATGCTTATTTAATTTTTTTCAAAGTGCACTAACTAGTGGTCTAAATATTTTTTGGTCTATAATAAAATTCCCCTTCTAAATATATAGCCACTTTTTAATGATGAAGAATTTAATAAATATATAAACTTGTGCAAACAGTTTCTAGTACCAATATCATCATCTCCATAAAATTTTGGAAAATTCATGAGCTCAATCCATAAAAAAGACAACAAAAATTAGGATTTATAAAACTATAGTTTCATAAAATTAGCATTTAATGTTTAACATCCTTAGTAATTTGAAACTAATAATTCATGTAAAAAATATATATCTAAAAATGTCCTTGAAAATGTAACACGGTATTCGTTGATTTGCTTACATAGATTAAAACATATTTTAATTTTCATCTTTTTTGGTAAGAAATATTGTTTTAAAAATATTATCAATAACACCATTCAAGATGGTTGGCATTATAGGATGAGAAGTCTCTTAAGAATGCTTAAATTCCTTTATAAAATATTCAAATTATAAGAGATGACATGAAAATAATTGAACATCTATGTGCAAAGATATGGCTCCTAGAAACTGGCACATTTAAAAATATATATTTAAAGATTTACAAATATATTTTTGTTTTAATACCATTTGTTATGAACCTTTATCCATATAAAAAAAAAATCTTATTTATAAATATAATAAAATAGAAAATAAATCAACCACAATGCACTAATTCACATAAAATAAATAAATATCAATTATAATTTTTATGTAGAGAAACACTAAACAATACTTCTTAAAAAAGAAACAACTCCACAATATCTACTAGGATGAGAGTTCCATTCCATGGGTGACAACTGTATAAAGCAATACTTGATATTATCAATAATTTATGATTATACATACATGCTTTCTTATATACTCTTCACGTAGTGATACAATAGAGGGTATAAATATAACTCTAAATGACTCATTAAGCCTTATATTTGGGTTAGTTGTGATCATTCGAGTTATACAAAACACACATATAGAGTGGAAAATCATATCCCTTTATACCTATCCCTAGGTAAATTACAAGAAATAAAAAACTATAACAAATGTTTGTACTTCTTTTTGTAAGTGGATATTTGTACATTAGTTATTTATATGTTTTTTTTGTAACATATGCAACTAAAAACCTTTTAAAACAATGCTACAACATAAATATTAATTAATATATTTCATTTTCATATGAGGACACTATTTTTAGAAATAAGGGTTTATAGCATGGTTAAACAAAGTTGGAATTCTAGAGAAGGTGATGCAGGGGACTTTCCACTAAGCCTATGTTAAATAGAATTTGAAAGATGAAAGTACTATCATATATACTATTTCAATTAGGTACAAATTGATAGACATATTATTGTTTGATTTTTTGCAAAAAGTAATGATAAGAAATAAATACAAATAGGTAATTTTATTCACATTGGATAGTAAGATAAATCCTATCAAGGATTGTGTTTAGAAGAAGGTACATGTTATTCACTCTATGTCCATGTCAATATGGTAAAAATGACTTATAAATAATTTAACACCTATTCAATATAAATAACCAATAGAACATTAATTAGGTAACATGGCTAATTATCCATATAGGTTTATGTATATCTTTCCTTCTATAAGTAGTATGTGTTATAGATGTAGTCCCTCAATTTGGATTTTTGACATGGAGGATAATGAGTTAGTAGAACAAATGGTGAGAACAACTAAAGATAAAGTAGAAGAAATAGTAAAGGCTTGGTGGTGGTTCATTGGAGAAGAAGTCACTAATAAATTATTTTAAATTTTAAAGGAATTAAGGGTTGAGATTTTTGAGAATCCTAAACAACTCTCAAATTTGAAGAAGTGAAGAATTCAAGATGTGATATTCATTTACCCTCAATAAACTTGCTAGATACATGGGAGTGGAATGATATCCAAGGAAGTGAGATAATTAGTGGAATATAACCTATATATAAAGACCAAACATTTAAAATAATGGTCTAAATTTATGTTAGTTGATTAGAAACTAAGCCTTGTCTACTTTGTATATATTATGGTGTAGAGGGAGGAAAATTATGCATTGCATACAATTCTTGGTTGGGTTTGCTAGGAACCTAGGTGATTGTAATGGTTGTTACAACTCTACATTCAATGCTAGGAAAGGGGTTCACCAGGAATGGTTTTAAGACTCATTCCAAGTCTAGGATGAGGATGTTTTGATGTGTCAATTTAAACAATCACCTATATTTGACCTCTATAAACTAAACTATATAATTGATAGAGCGATGCAAGAAACACAATATGCAAGAAGTTAATAACTAACCCTAATATTATTCTTTGATTCAATGATTTTCTAACCCTATATTTGCCAGAAATAAAGTCATTTTATTTTTAGCAAGGTATCAAGGAATTGCACAAACAAGACTAAACCCAGTATGCACACTACATGCTCTTATTCTTTCAAATGCCTAAAAATAATGTGATAAAATATTTTTCCTTTTTTTATTTAATCTGCATTTGGAACAAAAATAATAATAAACACAACAAAAAACAACCTAAAGATTTACCAAGGACACTTATCTATTCTAACATTTGATCCTAGCTTTGTCTTGCATCTCGAATATCCAATAGCTTCAAAACTATAAAATAGCTTTGCAAAACCCTAGAAAATATAATCAGTGTTAGCAGGCTTACTTAGGCCACTCTATAACTAAGCTTGGAGGCACAACAATCAAGCCCCCTAGGTCCTTTTAGCTGAAATTTAAACACAAAAGAGATTGTTAACATTTTTTAGAAATGGAAAAACAGAATGCAATGAAATGGAACAATAGAAAAATAGAATGTAAATGATGTTATTATGTCCTAAGAGTAGCATGAAAATCAAATCTAGGGTTTAGGAACAAATCCTTTCCCCCTATCTTGATGTAGCTTAAATCATGCCCCGTATGGGATGACCATAATCTTGGCTCTACCAAAATTGTGCCCTATAAATATAGGGTATAATTTCACAATAAAAGGACAAAAGCAATATATCAATGTAAAATAAACAATAACAAATATAATATTAACAATATATGAATGAAAATGAGAGAAGACAACCTAGTGGCAACAAAAGTAAACAAAAGGATGAAGACCTCCAAGATGGTAGAATTCCCCTCAAGGCTTCAATACTTGTCCACCAAGGGCAAAAAAACAATAACAAAGAAGAAGGAGAGAACTCCACAAAAACTTGTTAGCACTTGGAAGAAGCTTTTAACAAATCACCTTCACAAAAATTACGTAGCACCAAAAATCACTTAGGTATAAAATAGGATCCAAACCCTATATTTATAAGAGGTTTGGAAATAAAATGGACAAAAAAATCCTAAGGGAGGACCAACCTCCTTGAAGTTGACCTAAAATTTGGGTTTTCTCAGAGTAAACCCTAACTTGCCAAAATCGTGCCCTACAAGGAGCAACCATGATTTCAACAAAGCTAAAGAAAAGGGGAGGAGGGAAAAGAAATGCCCAAACTTGTGTTAGGATAATTTTAAGGGCTTTTTCAAGGTTTTAGGGAAAATGAATTACTTGGATGGGTCAATTTTCCATGTCTACATTTTCCCCCTCTTTGATGCATTTATGGACCAATAAATGCATTTAAGAGAAATGTAGACACCTGCAAGTGAAAACAAACAATGTAAAGAGAAAAAAGAAAAGAAAAAAGGGTGGTTGGTTTAGAGGAAATGGATGGTGCAAAAATGGTATCATTTTAAACACTTGCATATTTTTACATGCAAAATGAAGCACTACGAAAATTAATACCTCTCATTCTAGGGTTCCCCTTCGAGTTTCAAAAGGAATTCTACATTCCAGAGGAAACTTGAAATGACTAATGCAGAAAAAAGTGGAGTGGTAAACAACAAAAAATGGTGCCATAGAGGAGAGAGAAAAACACAAAAAGCAAAAGGATTGAAAACCCTAACTCATTTTCACTACATAGATAAGAAGAAAGGAGCTCTAGAGAAAAGGATAAATGGTGCTACTAACAAACTAGAAAGAGAAAAATAAATAAAAATAAAGAGAGAAGAGATAAATTCAGTTAGACTAGAAAAGAAAAGGTTTCAATTTTACAAATTTATTGATTATTTCTATGAATGTTGAACCTAACAAAATTTTATTTTATTTTTGGGTGCAACATGATGTACTAGAGAGTCATGAGTGGTGATCGAGATCCTTAGAGATGGAGCTAGAGGAACTCGCATGAGTAGAGAAAGGTACCTTAGAGGTGGTGGGGCTACATCACCTAGCAAATATGCCCTAGGTGGAGGTAGAGATAGCACTACTGATGAAACTGGTAAAAAGCTGGTATCTAGAGTCGTCGACCTTCTAGCTACCCATAGGAGATATGATGGTCATACTAGAGGATGTGTGGTGCATCTTGCGCATCCCTATCAAGGGATATTAGTTTATAGAGCATGAGGACAATGGACCATAATATAAAGAATTTTGAGAGGTTGATCACATCAGGTGCAAGAGAGCTTGATCCTAGTCGATGAGTTAGTAGGGCACTATGGGGTTGATGCTTTGATAATAGTACTTTATAGATTGGTGGTAGGATTCTTGGTATGCCACACAAGTCAGTTATACCTATCATAGTAATTGGTGGGAGTAGTGGTATACATGTGTGGTCAGAGAGTTAGATTCACATGGGGTCCATATGTGTTGGCACGATTGTATAGGATATTATATCATATCATGTACAAATGGCATACAAGGATGGTATGTATGATATTTCTCCAAGTGTGGTGTTGGAAGCACATAGAAGTACATAGATTGTATGCACTTCCAGGGCCATTACCTAACCTAAAGTGTCCAACAACATATAGATGGACCAAGATATTTGAGTGAGTCCAGAGGATATATGTTGGCATCCTACCACTAGGGAGGCAGGTAGTAGACAAGCTACAAGAGCATAAGATTGTATGGTGACTATGGCATCTACAACTTGGATGGAAAAAGGATGCAAAATATTTGGTTAATGTTAGGAGGTTCAGATGGGTCTCTATAGAGAAGGGGGATCTAGATATCTTATGATTCGATTGAGTCCAATGATAGTTCAATATATTCCAAGATATTTCATACTTAGGAGACTACTAGTACAGGTGAATGTGTAGGGACCCATTGAGAGTCAAAGGGGATCCAAATGTGGGAATATGGGTAAAGGAGGACCTGGATGACCCACTCTACATGAATCCATGGGTGGAAAACATTGGGATGGCTCTTACTACCAAATATGTTATACGATTATCATTACCCTAAGGATATCCCCACCAATATCGGTGTAGAGGTGCTAGATTCTAGATTTACATATGTAGCTAGCATTGCAAGAGGCCACTCGATGGTCCATAGAGTGGCAAAGGTATGGCCAAGAGACCCCATGAAAAATATAGGCATGAGTATGAGTAGATATAGTGGTAGAAACCATTACTATTATTAGGACCAGAGAGGCAGGAACAATAGGGGCTGTCCCCATGATGATTGAGGTAGGGTCGAGTATATTTACTAAAGAGGCCTCTACATCAGAAACAACTTACCCCAATGATATTGCGAGTTAGGAGGATTGAGGGAGAGATACAAAGGTACTACAAACCTAGATAGTGACCTTCTAGAGATATATGAACCTACTTTGAGAGGATAGGGATAATAGGATCGAGGGGTTACAAAGTGCCTTGAGCACTACAAAGATAGAGTGGGATGTGATATGGGCTACGGTAGACCACCTCAAGGAAGAGATAAGTTGGTTGGACCAGGAGCGAGAGAAAGCTCAGGTGGAGAGGATGGCTATTGTTACCAGCAACCAACAAGATGAGAGGATCTACCTACTATAGGTAGAGCTATAGAGGCTAGGAGAGAGGCTAGAGGTTATCATGCAAAGGGTAACATTATACTAGAAAATGTACTTCCAAGCTATCTCGATAGAGAAATGAGTGCCATCACCTTTATCCCTTCAAAAATCAAGCCAATCTTGATCCAAATCATAAATAGTCTCATAGGTTGTGAACTTGGCCCCACCAAGACCACCTTCAACAAGTGAGGTAGAGGAAATAGGTTCCCCAAGATAGGATAGTATCAGGGTGACATTCTAATTTTGAGTGTGGCATGCACCCCTAGGGAGGGTCGAGTGTGTCGAGTTTGGACTATGGCACATCAATCGAGTAGACCTACGTACCTCATTACATTTTATCTAAAGTAATATCATGCTACTTTTATAAAATGTGTGTTTATACATGTTTATGCATTTATAATTTTTAATTATGCATGGATGAACACAACATAATCTTTGAAAGGAACTAACCTATAATGCAAATGCATGGATGCAATGAAGCTAGTGCAAGGCATGAAATGCATATATGGAAGAAGATAAATAAAAAGAGGATAAGAAGAAATAGAAATAAAACAAAAAATACAACTTTAGCCAAAATTGCATCCCATAAAAATGGACCATGACATTGACATAGAGCGAAATCGTGACCCATACATATGAGGCACGATTTCGAAAAAGAAAGAAAATAATAGAGAAGGAGAAATAAAAGAGAAACAAGGGAATAAGGGAAAAAATGCCAAAAAATGGGAAGGGGCTTGAAGTATGGTGTTTGAGTTAGCATACATTGTACCAAATCAATGTGATAAAATGACATAGATCAAGCAAAAATAAAAGAATGGAGTGGAACCCTACAGGTATGTATACTTGCAAATGACCAAGATGGAGGCTACCCCTTGTGTGTGGCCAAGAAGTTATCCCATAATGGTGTTATGCTTGTAAGAGATAATCAAGCATGGAGTGATACCCACAATGGGTGTAGTGCTCGTAAATATGGCTAGAGAGAAATATATATTCCCGCTAAGATGTATTCTTGCAAATGACTAATATGGAGGCTACCCCTTGCGTGTGGCCATGAAGATACCATGTATAGGGATTGCTATGTGTGGGTGATTTCTAAAGCAAGTATTATATGATAGTGGTGTGGTGCATGCATGAATGTGGATACACAAAAAAGTGGAAGTGTGTGTGCATGTTATAAACAAAGAAAGCAATGGGAATAAAGGAGCAAATGGAAAGCAAAAGTGTGTGTGTCCTTCATGAAATTTTGAGAGCTATGAGGTGTGCATAAGATATTCAATAGCTATATAAACACCATAAATGATAAACATACAATATCCCACGAGGATCTCGTAACAAGCAAAATATCAAGAAGGAAAAATGTGAGCAAAGGAAAAGATGAACAAATACAAGAAGGAACGTATATACTTGTCTTGATGAAGAAGAGAGAAAAAAATGCAAAGGATAAGTATATACCAGTAAAGGAACTATATTCCTTGAATTGGAGAGGAATTGATGGCCATATAAAAACTTCAAGATCAAGGAATACAAGAGGAAAAGATAAGTGATGAGAAATGCACCCTAGGTTGGGGAGTTCACTAGGAATCAGAGCCCTAGTGAGAGTGCAATGCATGTGAGCTATGACCTAACTAAGTGTTATCACTTGTCATTGTTGTAAAATCCTAAAAAATCTATATGATAAAGGAGCCATGCAAGGATGAGAAAGAAACAATGATAAACAGAGTGTAAATGGAATAAAATGTTAGGCAAATAATGCAAAGTATGATAGACATGCATGCAGTATGAGCAGGAAGATCAAATGCAGTATGAAAACTAAGCTAAATGTAATATGAGATGAATGATGATGGTGGGTCATGCATAATATCATTTTATATACATTATTTTAATTAATTATTTAAGTTATTTACCATCTTAAGAAGCTAAATGATAGGCACCAAAGCCAAAATTGGTTGTTATGATAAAGGGGCCTAACCAATTGGGCTAAAATTTATCTTTCAGATATAAATGAGCATTGGTGTTATTTTGGTTTTCCTTGAGGATAAGGTCCCAAAATTCAAAAGAATGATTGAAATTTTTCTTAAAGTAATATCACTTGAGTGTATCCTAATAGACTCACAAATTATCTAAGGTATGAATACACTTTTCATCCAACAACTCTAATTGGTAAAAACAATCTAGGTGATAGTTGACACAAATTCTAGTTATACCTCCTATATTTTTAATAAGGATGACAGTACAATAAAATGACCCATAAAATATAAGGCTATTATGGATGATAAATTCATGACCTATATCACTAAAAGTATCATACTTAGCATATTCCCTAGGAGTCATTGCACAAAAGTCAATGTAAAATTTGACTGTGCCATCCTTCTTAATGAAATGGGGATATATCCCTAATTTTGCAAGGTCTCTATGAGATAGAGATATGTAATCCACTTGAAAATTAGAAATCTCACTAAGTGCAACACAAGGAAATGACTTGTCAAAGAAGGATCCATTTCAAAGGACATCCTCATGAGCCATGTTATACGGAGTGCTGCTTAAATTCATGACATTGCAAAACCAAATTTCAAAGGGATAAGGTGGTCCCTCATCCTCACCACTCCATTCCAATATTTTATGATCTAAATATTCATTACAAGTAACAAGGTTATCATCATCATCAAATGGTAAAGGTTGGTTTTTATTAGGGATGTAGCCTATGCCACACCTCAACATCCAAAGGCTCTTGAATGTCTTTCTGATGTGGCTCCAAATATGTATTCACATATCCCATATTAGATAGGATATGTTTAGGGAGCTGGTAACCATTGGACAAGTAACAATGGGCAAAAGAATGCTCTACAATACAAGGGTTGCTACCATGAATCTTTTCTTTGAAGGTTGTACCCACGAATATAAAGGTACATGTGCTAATGTGTACAACTTCACCCTTATTGTGAGCTAAACCCACAGTCCTAGGTGAAGGTGGTAGCTTAGAAAGATCTAGAAGAGGCTCTTGAAGAAATGAATTAACTTGATCCCATGATAAGACATTGATTATTGGTTCCTCGCTTGCTTAAATATTTTCAAGTTGCTTAGTTATGTGATGAGGAAACTAATGGATATAAATTGAGACTATATTGAGTTTTCTCAACCATAAAATAATATTTGAATGGATGAGGATCACCCATAATGGTGACAATTTGATTCTTAAATTTAAAATTTAAACATTGATAAAAGGTAGAAGGGATACGCTTCATCACATAAATCCAAGGGCATCCAAGAAGAATATTAAAATATGAAAGGTAAGGTACCATATAGAACAAGATATCTAAGATCTTAGGTTTGACCCTAAGGGGGATGGGTACAATGTTGCAGGTTTCTTGGGATTTGTTGTTGAAAGTTTTGATGATAACATCAAGTTTTGTTAAGTCTTCCTCTTTTAACCCAAAATTTTGGTAAAATTGATAAGTGCATAAATTAAGGGAAGAACCATTATCAATCAATATTCGCTTGATAAAGGTTTTTCCAATAAATGTTGTAATGTAGAGGTAAGAATATCCTCGCAAGTTTGAGGAAGGTATATTATAATCCAAAAATGTGATGTGATGTATCCCAAGAGAACCCATTACATTAATTACAACACTAGGAAAAATGTTTGGAAGAATAGATTGTTGTCTTAAAAGCTCCAACAAAGCTTCCCTATGAATAGGAGAAGTTTACAAAAGCTCTAAAAGGGATATCTTAGTTGGGGTACTAGCTAATTGTTGTTGAATTTTGAAGGAGACTTTAGGTTGAGGTTTCAACACTAAAAGTGGATTTTCTAATCTTGTGCTCCTTTTTTGGGAATTCCTCAAAACTAAGGTTTTAAATATGGGTTGGATGAAGAACCCATCTCTTGTTGAGAATGTTGAGTCGGTTGCATCTGTGCTTGTTGCTTTGTAGTTTTTTCTATCATACCAAACATATTATCATAAGTAGAGGGCACATTGTGATATGACAGTTAATTAGCTACTTGTTGTCCATGCTTAGGTAGGGGATATTAAAAAAGCCTCATGTCTTTATTAGTTGTAGGTGCTTGTTGTGTAGGAGGTTGATTTTTTGTTGTAGGATTAGGTTGAGAACCTTCAATGATGAGGTGACCTACATCAATGAGATATTGAACCAAATGTTTCAACCTCCCACAAGATTTTTTAAAGTGTCCCTCTACTCTATGATACTTTTAGTGTTGAACAATTTTGTAACAATTAGATGTAGTATCAAGTTGTCTTATGGGAGGCAACTTAATCATATTAGCTTCTAGAATTTGTTTTAGTACCATTGTCATAGGTATGCTGAGTCTTGTAAAATTTATTTGTGGGGGTTTTTGAGGTTGGCTAAGCACCATCTTTTGCAGGTTGTTATCAACATTGTTAATAGGCCTACTATATGTTAACCCATAACCTACCACATGCTTGTTCGTATACTATGTTTTAGTGGTCATATCTTCCTTTATTTTAAGCATACCTCTTCTAATAAAGACTTCCTCTACCCTTATTGATAGATATATTGCTTGGTAAAAAGAGGTGATAGTTTTTCCAATTCATAAGATATTTATTCTTGTAAATTCCCAATAAATATCTCAAGCATGTCTCGAGGAGGTAGGGTATATCTCAAATATCCAACTAGACTCCTCCAATGAGACAATTATTTTGAAACATTTTATTCTTTACCTTGTTTTAGCATGTAAACATATTTCATAGTCACATTATTTTCAACATAAGCCCCAACTTATTAAACAAAAAATTATGTTGTCTCTTTAAAATTCCTTAAGGAATGATTGGGGAACTGATAATACCACTCTAATGCCATACCCCCGAGACTCTTAGGGAACGTCTTTAGCAATAACATGCCATCATTTATGATATCATGACATGTTGTCCTATACATACTTAGATGTTCAATTGGATCTTACATTCCCTTATAGATTGTTTAAAATTGGCATGGGAAAATGCTTAGGATAAGGTCTAGAGGCAACAATAAGGTCTAAGGTCTGATTGTACATTTCTTTATAGTTGTATGTGAAGCTAGGAGGTTGAATAATATCCACTCTTAAAACCAACTGTTTCATCACATTTTTCAAACTTTGCATCTCAATATTGTTGTTGTGCAATACCCCTAGGCTTTCTAAGGGAGGGGTATAGGTAGGATATTGGAAATGAACTTGGCCTATGTTGGATGTATTAACACTATCATGATATGGATTATGATATGTGGTATCCTTCTAGAGAGGACAAGTAATAGTTGGTGGAATGAAAGCATGAATGTTGAGGTTAGAAGAATGGGGAGGAAATTGAACATAATTTTGAGAGGCACCACTGGTTAGAGGAACCTATAAAATTATTCCAACATTGGTGGTTACAATAGCACCATAAGTTGGTTGGTGAATAGGATTACCATGATGAGAAGATTCAAACAAAGGGTTGTCATGAATATTTCTAGAAGAGATGGCTAGAGGAGGAGGAATCTCACCCCTTTCAAGATGAGATTCTTGCTCCATAACCTTAAGCAAAGCTCCCTTGTGGTATTTTATGAAACCCCAAACATGTTCAAATGATGTAAAATTGAAGCCACCATCATCATAGTTTGTATCAGTTTCAACATTTTCTTTGCTCTTTTTCATCAAGGTTAGGGTTATCTCTATCAATCTAATCATCTTCTTCGGGAATTTTATCAGAATCTAGACATGTTAATTGACTCCTAAGGAATGGATCCATTAGGAGAAGCGAAAGAGATAAAAGAGAAAAACTAATGAATGACATGCACACAAAAGGTTTTTTTAAATATTTTAACGCTTTTCTAATTCTAAGAAAACAAATTAGTGGTCTTGTTTAAAATTTTCAAAAATAAAAAATGAAAAGGCTTCCTAATTTGGCTAATAATAAGTTTTTTCACATCGGGTTCACCAAATATGTAGAGGGGGAAAAATTGTGCACTGTGTACGATTCTTGGTTGGATCCACTGGGATATGAGGTGATCGTGGTGGCTATTATAACTCTACACTCGATGCTAAGAAAAGAGTTCATCAGGAATGGTTTGAGGACTCATTATAAGTATGGGATGATGATGTTTTTATATGCCAATTTAAACAATCATATACGCTTGGCCTCTATAAATTACACAATTAAAATGAGAGAGTTATGCAAGACACCCAAGATGCAATAATATAATAACTACTCCTAATATGATTCATTGATTCAATGATTTTTTAATCCTAGATATACCAAAAATAAAGTCCTTTTATTTTATCAAGGGATCAAGGAAGTGCACAAAAAAGACTAAACCCTATATGCACACTACATGCTCTTATTATTTCAAATGCCTAAAAGAAAATGTGATCAAATGTTTTTCATTATTTTTAACTTAATCTACGTTTGGAATAGAAATAATAATAAACATAGTAGCAAAAATCCTAAAGCTTTATCAAGGACACTTTTTTGTTTGAGAATTTGATCCTAGCTTTGTCTTGCATCCCAAATATCCAATAGATTCAAACCTACAAATAGCTTTGAAAAACCCTAGAAAATATGATCAACATTAGGGGGCTTGCTTAGGCCACTATATAACTAAGCTTGGAGGCACAATAGTCAAGCTCCCTAGGTCCTTTTAGTTGATATTTAAACATAAAAGTGAATGTTGAACTTTTTAGGAAATGGACAAATAGAATACAATGAAACAAAATAGTGGAAAAATTAGAACGTAAATTATGTTATTATGTCCTATGAGTAGCATGAAAAGTAGATTTAAGGTTTAGGAAAAAATCCTTACCCCTAGTCTTGATGCAGCTAAAATTATGCCCTATACAGGATGACCACAATCTTAGCTCTACCGAAATCGTACCCTCTAAATACAAGGTATGATTTCACAATAGGAGGAAAAAAGCAACAAATCAATACAAAATAAACAATAACAAAAATAATATTAACAATCTATGAATGCAAATGAGAGAATATAACCCGATGGTAATAAAAAAGTAGACAAAAGTATGAAGATCTCCAATATGGTAGACTTCCCCTCGAGGCTCCAACACTTGTCCACCAAGGGCAAAAAAACACCAATAAAGTAGCAAGAGAAAACTCCATAAAAACTTGTTAGCAATTGGAAGAAGCTTTTAATAGATCACCTTCACAAAAATTACTTAGCACCAAAAATAACTTGGGGACAAAAGAGGATCTAAAACCTCTATTTATTAGAAGTTTAGAAATAAAATGGGTGGGAAAACACTAAGGGAAGACCGAACTCCTTGAAGTTGATCTAAAAGTTGGATTTTCTAAGATAAAATCCTAACTTGCTAAAATTGCACCCCACAAAGAGCGATCACAATTTTGGTAAAGCTAAAGAAAATGGGAGGAGGAAGGAAAATAAGACCTAAACTTGTGTTAGGACAAGATTAAGGGTCTTTTCAAGGTTCTAGAGAAAATGACTCATTTGGGTGGGTCAATTTTCCATGTCTATATATGGTTTCTCTTAAATAGAAATAATAAAATTTTGGCATGATGTGAATAACATTGGATTGTGTAAAGATGGATAAAAATATAATGAATAACATGGATATGCAATATGGGTCTAAGACACTAATGTATTAATTGGACTTGGTTAAGGGGTTAGAAAATGAATAAAAAAGGAACATATACACTGTAATGGAGGATAAACCTACCATGTTGGATAAATTAAAGAGTAAAGTATAAACACATAATAACTATTGGATGTCGTACAAAAACTCCTATTTGATTGACATATCTTTCAATATCAATAAAGAGTGGGAAATGCATAAGGAGATCCAATAAGATATGAAATAAATAACATTTTAAATATAACTTATAGTAAAAACATATCTTAATTAGAGCTTTTAATAGCAATTATTCATGAATAGAATAATTGGTGTTGAAGATTTGTAATGGAACACATAACTCATATGGTCTTTGTGCTATATGTTTACTAGGCAACTAAAAGATATAGGAGAAGGCATATAACAAATGAATATCATGATCATGGATCTTAGAGGGGGTGGACATTGTTTATTATTATTTTTAAAACATGGTTTTGGAGATGGTGAATATAAATATTTAGGCTAGTGAGACATATACTCAAACAACAACATGGGATTCTCAGATATATACATGACATGATGGACTATGTACATGAAGCATTCTATTATTTTTCTTAAATATTTTTGACTTTGTATTTTAGTCATGCTAGTGTGGTATTTATATTGTCCAAGATAATCCCTTTAATATTTTTGTTAGGGGGTTTATTAGTAGGTATAGTGTTTATCCATAAGAAAGTAATGATACTCCATGCTAGAAAAATAGGCTAACTTGTAGTTGCTAATCTTGTTCCATGTTCTTAGGCATTTAAAGTATGATTATTCAAATTTAATTAATTGTATATTTAGTAATAGAAAAGGATTTAAGTATCTTTTATATTTTTGGAATTAGAATAAATATTCATTATGTTAGTTTAAAAAGTTCATCATAAAAGTAGTCATTATTATAATATAATATTTATCAAATAATACATTTTATGGATCTTTATATAGATAGATTAATCTCAAATTCATAATCATTAAGTAAAAAAAAGTTAGATATTTTATGATTTTGATTGTTAGAGAAATAATAAATTTATATTAAAAATACCATTCCTCATATCTACCATGGAAATATAGTCTATCATAATATACAACAACATCATTAAAATAAATATACATCAAAATTATCAGAGGTTAATTCACATGAGGTCTAACTTATTGATCAAAATTAAGTTGCTCAAAACCATATATATATCAACTAACAAAATATTCATAGTAGTGAATTCTAATTATTCTAAAGCCTAAAATCCCAAATCGATTGAGCATCCAACATATTGTGATATATGATGAACCAACTCAACCTTTGATGAAAAATAAAAAATAGATATGTTGGATCATATTTTCAATATATCCCATCTTTTTAGATCTTCTCCCTCAACAATATTGTTAATATAAGTCCGAGATCTAAATTTTTTGCTCACATCAATATAAGTTTTTAGATTTGAATCTCTAGAAGCAAAATATACCTATTTGATGGTTTTCATATCAAATTAAAAGAAAGAGGATAAGTGTTAAACCAAGTATCAAATCATAGATTTACATAATCATCACCATTGATCAACTACCTAATACATTTCTTGATTAATTGTAAACTCTCTTGTATGAAGTTCCATGTTGTTAAACCCTTATGTAGGTTTTATTCCAATAAAAAAATTATTACATAATTAACACACACACATTATATAGAATTGAAAAATAGCCTTGCTCATATATCATTTTCACCACGTTACCATGATATTTCAATAGACCACATAATGGTATTATATTCCCTAGAAGAGCTAAATATGGGTCTATCAATTAAGAGTCCATATTTTTTATCTAATGTCATTTGATTGAGTTGGATTAGTTGTATAGTTTTAAATAACATGGGCCCCACTTATATTATATCTATTTAAACAGTTTACTACTCTAACCTTTTTTCAATTCAAACCTTAGGACTTATACTAGAGGCACCTAATTATTAGCCCTTGGGCCCAAGATTTAGCTATTGAAGTTATACCAAAACATATATTGTTTTTACTCATATTTTTTCTAAATTATTTTAGTTGATATTTGAATAGTCTTCAACCAAGATTTTCTCATAAGCTCACCCTTCAAATATTATTTGCTTTACAAAATATATAGCACTTACAAAGAGGAAAACTAAAGGTTTCTCACATATTATCTAATGAAAATACATTTGAATATTTTTAAATTTATATGCTATAAGGGAGAGGGACAGTTGAACACCTAAACTTATAACTTTTAACAAATTCATATGGTTCCACCCTAGCTCATGACAAAATATAGCTGATTTTTTGTAATGTTGTCTTATTATATATTTTGTTTATTGTTGGATCATGATAAGAACTATTTTAGACCACTATTTTAAGAAATATTAATACTTCATGTAAAATATAGTTAGTCCATTTGTTTAAGATATCCATCCCTAAAATTTATGCATGTATGTCCTGCAAATTATACATTTTATGTTTAAACCTATATAACTCCATGGGTATGTCTTGTTATCACATCAAAATCTATGTGTTTTAAAAATGAATTTTCCCTTAGTGGCATAAGCTACTATATGTGGCTATGTAATTCTTCAATTACTTTTATCAATGTTTTTTTAATTCATTGAAACATGAAAATAATGTTAAATAATTAGGATTTGGTATCTTATGCACTATTATAACTAGTAATCCTCAATCAAGAATATGTCCTTGTTCCATATGTGTTGGTAGAATTAGGAGTTACATTATCTATAAAAGGATAGATTACAATCTATCTTTAAAAATTTCACTCTTCCATCCTGATTATGAAAATATATTTTTGACCTTCCAAATATGATTTTATATCCCAAAATACTTTCCTTTTCCCTTTATTTAGAAAACAATACTTAGACATATTGATGGTAATTATCCAATTTTAAATACTACAATATCCACTATATATATTTTGTAAATTTAGAGCAATGTTAATGAGAAATATCCTATATTTTATTGTATTAACTAGTTATCAAGTAGGCTTCTTATGATATAGTAGTATTGATTTAAAATTACTAGCTTTATTCATCAAAAAATGACCAAAAATAGTTACCAATAACTTAGATATGACATTTAAATACACGATTTAATACAACATAAGTAACTTTGATTAATTCATTAATCTAGATGGGATTTTTAAAAGTTGAATACAATCATGTAGTCAGAGAACATAATATGAGTGTTGATGCTTTAGCTAATTGGTCATTGGACAAAAGTGATGTCCTATCCCAAATATTATTGAATAGTAGTAGACTTGGGGTAGAATGAGGAGCTTAATAATTTTTTAGTTGTCTCTATGGAGTCAAAACTAGGGACAATGGTCTAAAGAATGTAAATAATAAGAAAGGTGGAGAAGGGAAAGGAAGAGAGAAGCATTCTCCTAGTGGAATGGGATGAGGATCTATATATAGTGTGGAATAGGTGGAAGCAATGGATATGATGAATTGAAGATTATTAATGGGGTTGTAACTTAAAACAAGACCACTATCAAAATAATGAGAGGGATGGTAGCATCCAATGTGGCTAAGACACTAGACATATCAACCAATGGATCTAAAAGAATGGAAAACATAGGGGAGATGTTAGAAAATAACCACTCTACTTAGCATTATTTTCATAGGATCACAATATTTCTCACACAATAATGCACACATAAAAACACTTAAATATTATTGATGAAATCTACAATAGCATGCATAAATGCATTACTACTTTGATATATAGTACAAATCTTTATCTTCAATATATATTCACATGAGACTCTTCATATGCATGACTTTTGACCTTTCATATTTCTATATTTACAAAATGAATATCATATATTGCATAACAACCAAGTCTCTCATAATTACATAACTTCCTACTTCTAAAAATAACACCTAACCTACGTAACTCACACTTACCTACTTGAAACTTGACACTTTCACACTTGACATATAAAATAAAATATTTTTCTAATTTTTTTTTGTAAATATTTTATCATGCAATAATCTCATTGAGTTCAAATGTTTTGGTCATATTGCAAATTTTTATCTATTAAATCCAACTTAGGTTCTTCATCTAAGGCTTCCTTTATTTGTAGGCTCGCTTTTCAATGTTCGATGACTTATTCAACTTATTGTACATCTTATTCATGATATCTTGGCTTTAGATGATTTTTATAATGCCTATAATATGTTTTCTTTACTTTATTTAATTTTTATCTCTTTAATTTATCATTAAATATTTTTTCCTCTTCTTACATCTCTCTTCAATCATTTTCTTTCTCAATTCTTCAAATCAAATCAATTCAATAATTTCTTCTTTCAATCAAATTTTATTCTTCTAAATCATACAAATTTCAATTTATTATTTGTATTCTTATCACTCCAAATTAATAAATAAAATCCTTACATCTCCCAATAATAAAATTAACTCATCCAAATGATAATTTTTCCAACGATGAAAAAAATTTCTTCAACTCAATAAATTTACCTTTCTTGGTAATTCTTCTACAACTTCCAACGATATTTTTAGCTGGCTATCATCAACTTTGGGTGATCTTAGCCTTTATTTTCTTCAATCTGCAGGTGATCTCAACTTGACTTCTTTCTTCTTACTTATCGTAATTTTCTTCTTCTTCAATATCCAATATTCATAGATGTATCTTTGAATTATCATAGATAACTTCAATTCAACTGTGAGGCTTCCTTCTTCAAGGCTTGGATTCTTACAAATATAGTATATTCACTACTTGTCCTCTACAAATATGGGTCTTCCTTCTACAAGGATTGGTTTCTTTAAAAACAAAATCTTCTTAGTACTATCTCTTTCACCATAGATTTGGTACCAATGTTATAAAATCACCACTCTACTCACAAGATAATTTCCATAGGATCACAATATTTCTCACAAAATAATTCATACATAAAAACAATTAAATATTATTAATAAAATGTACAATAGATTGCATACATACATTGCAACTTTGACACATAATATAGATATTTGTATTCAATATATGTTCACATGAGACTCTTCATATGCATGAATCTTGATCTTTCATATTTCTCTCTTTACATAATGAATTTCACATATTACATAATGACAAGCTCTCATGACTACATAACTACCTACTTTTAAACATGAGAGCAAGATCATGAGTATTATCATTCTGTCAGTTTCTTGTTAGATTACTGTAGCATTTGCTTATGATTTCCTTTAACCTATAGATATTTCATTTGATTCTTATTAATAGCTTAGATATTGTGGTGATATTATTTTTCAAACAACTAGATCTTGGGAAATACAGGATTGTTAGATCCTTTCAATTCTAACATGGCATCAAAGCTTAGGTTGTTTGATATCACCCATAGGTTTAGGATCTTAGGATTGATTTTATTCAATATTGGATCTCCTTTATTGCAGATTTTTTGCATGTTTGAAGACTTTGAAGGAACCTTCTACATTGATCAAATCTGCCTCCAACTGCTCAAGATCGCCTTCAACAAGTTTTAAAATTATGAAAGTGTGGATCTTACCTCTTAGGTTTTGGCCATCGTATGATCTCACCTTACCTTTTTTAGGGGATCTTGGTGATCATAAAGTGGATCCAAATATTTGTTACAAGTCCCTTTTTCAGGCCCAGGTTGTAGCTTTTTGACTGCAAACCTGTGGCCCTGCAATTTTTTGGAAAATCAACTTCTTGAGGTTGTTTCTCCCTCTTCCAAAATCAGTTTTGGACCAAATATTTTTTTTTATTGAATTATTTTTTGAGGGTTTCACACTGGTGCATTTAGAACTTAGATATGGTGGATAGTGTTTTTCAATTTTTTTTTTTCACTCTAATATATTAAAAAACTATTTTTTTTCAGAATTATAGCAGGATTTCCAAAAAACAATATTCTTGTTGACTTCTTGTCTTTGTAGAATATTGTAACAAGCACTGAGATAAAGTACCAAAATTATTGGGGGGTTCATTCATAGTTCAATATTTTATGAGGGTTGAAAGGCACACTCTAAGTGCCTCTTGTATTTTGTCTCTTGTATTTGCTTTCCTTTTATGTGTATGGGTTAAAATGACTTCAGTCATGGAAAATTAAAATGAGAAAACTATTGAGATCTAAGGGATTATGGAAAATTTTGACGCATACACCATCCTCATTCACAAATAAATATGAATAGTTTTCTTACCTTAAAAAAATGGATGAAGCTATGGGGATCATTGGGTTACACATAAGTGATTGTCTACTTTTTCACATAGTAGATTATACTACACCTATTGTGATATGGTAAAATATTGAAGGATTTTTGGTAAAGTGGATCAATTTTGCTCTTTGCATTAGAATTTGAATTGTAATATCTCTCCCCTAATGAGTTCCCCACCATATAGGATTATCTTACAATTTTTAAATATATTTTGGCCCAATTGAAGGGGAGTGGAAAGAAGAAGAGTGCATTTTTCTCATTTTATCCAAGTTAAATGGCCCCTTTCAAGTATTCTCCTCTACATTTTACTCTAGTATGGATGCCTTAGGAAATGCATTTGTTATGCCCTCACTTGATTTATTTTTTGAGCAGCTCACTAGGGAATAATCTAAGCTTGGCCAATTAGATGCACTTCCATCTAAAATTCAAGCCTTAATAACATCCTCATCTTCTAGAGGGAAAGGGAAATATAGGTCTAAGACCAAACCAAAGCAATAATCCACTCCACCTTCTACCAAATCCACTACAAATCCCTCCAACCCTCCTCCTTCTAAATCCAATGAGTATTCCTCTAAGAATAAGAAAAAATCTACGGATACTTGTGCCTTTTGTGGTAAAGAAGACCATTTTGAGTCTAGGTGTTGGAAGAAAATGGAAGCCTTAGAAGAAGCCATGAAAAATCATAAAATATCTCTTTCCACTCCCTCTTCCACAAAATACAAAGGGCCCTTTCATTACATGCAGTGGAGGCATCATCACATAGTTGTCTTATGGATTCAGGAGCTTCTCATCACATGAATCCTAGAGAGATTTGTTCCTCTCTTAGTCCTTTTTACACTTCCAAAATTGAAGTTGGGGACTCTTCTAGCATTGCATTTTTGGGGATTGGAATAGTTGAGCTATATGGTGGGTGCATCAAGGATGTCTTATATGCATCTAAATTTTCCACTAGTATTGTTTCCATATATCATATTTGTTATTCTAGGGATGGAAAAATAGTTCTCTTTACCCCATATGGTGTTGAGATCAGAGAGTTTTTGGAGTTAGAGACTATTGTTGCTTCAAGGATCATTGATCATAGTACCCATATTTATAGTTTTTAGGGATTTGATACTTCATCCTTTGGAAATTGCCTTGTTGTTCATGCATAATCTACAAGCAAACTTTGGCATGAGAGATGTGGTCACCTCAACTACATATATATAGCATTTAAGCACACAAGACATGGTGATAGGTCTTCCTGTTTAGATGAATTTTTTCTAGGATGTGCACTTGGAAAACAACATCAAGACCCTTTCCTAAAATGGAAGGCTTTGAGATCTTTGGCACCCTTAAAGTTGGTTCATAGCGACTTGATATATTTTCCAACTTCATCATTTTTAGGGGCCAAGTATGTGCTTACTTTCATTGATGACATCTCTAGGTGTACTTGGGTGTACTTTATTGAGTACAAAAGTGAAGTGTTTGACCATTTTAAGATCTTTAAGGCCTTTTTTGAGAAGTAATCTTAGTGTTCTATCAAGAAGCTATGCACAGATAATGGGGGAGATTTTATGAGTAAAGTGTTTTCAGATTTGCTTGCGAAGTATGGTATACTGCATCAACATGTTTTCCCTTATTCTCCTCAAAAAAATGGTGTAGTTGAACGAAATAACAAGACTTTGAGAGAGATGGCAAATTGTATGCTTCAGTCTTGATATATTCCACCAGTTTTTAGGACAAAGTAGTGAATTGTGCCAACTACATTCAAAATTGTACTCCTCACAAAGCACTTGAGCATATGAATCTCGAGGAGTCTTGGACCCATGTCAATCCTAATATTTCAACATTCAAATTTTTTGGTAGCCTTTCTTGGTCTCATGTACCAAACAAGAAGAGGAAAGCCTTGGTAGAAATATTAAACCACTTATCTTTGTTAGTTATTGTGAGGATATGAAGGCTTATCAATTGCTCGACCCAAACACTCAAGATGTTCCTTTTTGAAGAGATGTAGATTTTTATGAGTAAACCATTCCAAAAGCCTTCCTACCTTGCACTTCTACTACCTCTTCTCCATCTTCCTCTTCTTCATTTGAGGATTATTTTATTCATCATAAGGATGTTATTTATGATCCTCCTACTGTCACCATGCATAAGTGGGCACATACTACTCTTGAGGAGGAAACTTCTTTTATTGGTGATATTCTATCTTCTTGATGTTCTATAGGTCATGTACATTTGATTCATGTCATTTTAGATGAACCACAACACTTTTTAGATGCACATGGAATTTTTGAGTGGGATACTGCTATGGTCGAGGAGTATTCTTCCTTAATGAAGAATCACATGTGGGATATCATTCCTCTTCCTAATGGGAGGAAGTGGGTTCAATGTAGATGGGTCTACTGAACCAAATATACAATTGATGGTTATATAGCCAAGTACAAGGTTCATCTTGTGGTAAAGGGATTCTCATAGGTTGAGGGGATTGATTACTTTAAGACATTTGCTTCTATTACTAATATGGATTCCATTCACCTTGTACTTGCTCTTACTACTTAATAAATATGATCATTTTATCATATGAATGTGAAGAGTGATTTTTTCCATGGTTATTTGCATGAGGAGATCTACATGGAGTAACCACCAAGATTTTCACAGGACCCTTCACTTGTTTGTTGGCTTAAAAAGTCACTCTATGGTCAAGCAAGCTCCTCGAGCTTGGTATGAGAAGATAGATGTCTTCCTACTTGCTTTTGGATTTACACATTATCATTTTGACCACACGGTATACATATAGAATATTGGAGAGGATATTCTCATACTTGTTATTTATGTTGATGATCTCATCCTCACTGGTAGCTCCTCTAGCATGATTCAAACTACACAATGCTCCTTGATGGAGCACTTTTATATGATAGATTTTGGACTTCTACATTTTTTCCTGGGTATTCAGATTACATAGTCTTCTTTAGGGATCTCCATATATGAGCAAAATTTTACACTTGATTTGCTTCACAGATTTGGCATGACTAATGGAAATCCAACCTCTTCTCCATTTCACTCAAGTATCAATTTAACTTCCACTTGCACCACACATCGATGTGATCCTACCTTATACATACAATTAGTTGGTAGTCTTATCTACCTAAAACATACTTATCCTAATATTTTATTTGTTTTTCAGCTTGTCTCCTAATTCTCCAAGATCCACATGAGAGTCATTGGAAGGCAGCCAAGTTTATCTTGAGATACCTTTAGGGAAAATCACACTTTGGTCTTTAATACACACCAAGGACTTTATACATTGTTGGCTATCCATATTAATATTGGGTAGGCAGTGCTTATGACCAATGGTCTACTTCAGGTTTTGTCTATTGTCTTAGTACTAGTCCTATTGCTTGGTCATGCAAGAAGCAATATACTATTACACTTTCATTGAAAAAAATTGAGTATAGATCAATAGTTCTTGTCATCCAGGAGGTTCTTTGGATTCACCAGTTATTGATAGAGTTTGTTTTTCCACTTGATCATCCTACTACTCTTTGGTGTGACAACCAAAGTGCTATTCACATCTCTTGCAATCTAGTAGATCACCAATACACCAAACATATTGAGATCCATATGCACTTCATTTAGTATCTTATCCAAGATTGAGTTCTCAATTTGGATTATGTGCCTACACATGAGCATATTGTAGATATCTTCACTAAATATTTGGCATCGCCTCATTTCCTTGAGTTACGATCAATGCTTGGGGTGCAAGAAGTTGTCCTTAGGGGGTCTTCTTGAGTCCTCCTTCCTTCACATTGATATTATATTTTACATGGGTACCTCATCAGGTCTATTTATCGAGATCCATATCTAAGGATATTATATTGTATATGGGTACCTCATCAGGCCTAGTTTTTGAGACCCATATCTGAGGATATACCTCTTTTATTATATTGTATATTTTCTTCTAAATTTTACTTAAGGGGGGTGTTGGTGTATTAGTCATGCACCTTATTAGTTTAGTTAACTTAGGATATTACCTAGGATATTATATTTATTTTTACCATTTTATTTATTAGTAGGATATTAGCTCATCTAACTTTTTTCTTGCTACTTGGCTATCTTAGTTTTTTTGCTAGTTGGCTATCTTAGCTTTTCTTTTCTAGTTAGCTATCTTAGTTTTTTTGCTAGTTGGCTTTCTTATATTGTTAGATTTTTTCTTCTAGGGTGAATATCCATTCCCTCATTTTTCATGATTGATCCTAAAATCCTCATTGTACACCCTTTCCTATATCAGCAAGGCCTTCCCTCTGTTTGAGAGCAAGATCGTGAGTATTATCATTATGTTAGTTTCTTGTTAGATTACTGAAGAATTTGCTTATGCTTTACATTGATATATAGAGATTGTATTTGATTCTTGTTGATAGCTTAGATATTGTGGTGATATTATTTTTCAAACAACTAGATCTTAGGAAATACAGGATTGTTATATCCTTTCAATTCTAGCTGTGATATCCTCTCTTCTCCTCTTCAATGGTGGAGTAAATGCACCACTGACCAATTCTATTTTTCCTTACTATTGTGATGTCTTATGATCCACTTGTAATAGTGGTTTTTTTGTACTAAGAGGTGCCCAAGGAGAGGTTATGACTAGATCTTATTTGGGTGCTAGAAGAGATTATTTGATGTGGATAATTTTCTTCACTATTACCTCTTTTATTTTAGTTATTTTAGGTAATGTTTCCTCTTCAATTTCTTTGTTAGTGGGGATGCTCTTAGTTTTTAAGTGCTAGTTGTATAACATGTATAACTTTTCATCTTTTTATAGGTCACCATAAGCTATTGTAGTGTCCTTAAATCATTGGTGGAATTTCCACCATGCATTGATTTTTTCTTCCTTCTAGTGTTCCTCTCTCAAAATTTGCTTTTTCTTGGCACTAATCTAGATTCGAGGATCCACCTAGCCCTTCTTCTTCACATAGAAATTTTTGTAAGACCTTGGCTACTAAGACTAAAAATATTGCTTTAGTTGCCATGCACTTACCTCATCCAGTGAGTTCTTTAGACTTTATACATTTAGTCTAGGCTCATGCATGAACTTAGTCAAAATATTAATGATTATGAGATAGTACCAAACTTACCTTTTGGGTCATAGTTTCATTCTCTTGGCATCATGTCAAGCCCTGGATATTTTAGTGTGTTCTTTAAGATAGAGGTGGTATTTATCTTTGTTAGAATTATATCATCAAAGCTAGATAGAAGCCTATAAAATATTCTCTTGTTCTTACCACTCTTATAGGATTCCTAAATTTAATACATCTCTCTAAACACCTCCAGAGAAAAACCCTTTTTTATACATGCTTGGGTAACCAATAATTTTTTTTTTTAAGACAAGCATTATGATACTAGTGGATTTCTACTCAAAACATAATTCTCTTTAGTTTTTTATTGCAAAAATTAGATGCTAGTACTTTGGCTTGCAACCACTTAGAGCCACTAGGGATTGAGTTGAAAAAGTTTCTATAAAATTGTAATAAGAGGACTCGCTTAAGCCATCTATTAAAAAATAAATAGACCATTCACAATCAGATTCATCTACTTGCCTCAAGACCAACCCAAGGAATATCTCAGGATTCTAAAATAGAATCAAATGGGCCAAAAATGGAGAAATTTTAAAACTATTGATGTCCTTTAATCTAGACAACCTATCATGGGATTTTTCGACAAGGAATTCATCAAAATCAAAAGCCACCCTATCTTTACTGGGTGTGTATCTCATCATGTGCAAAATTTTGAGTTGGTATGGGACCATGTCCTTGTGATTTTTAAGCCCCCAAAAAAATTCTAGGGTGCTCATAGCATATTTGGTGCTATCCCTTAAGGATTTGTGGCTTAGGGATAATTTCAAAGTTTTGGTATCCTTGATATCACTCCTCCTATAGGAACCTTGGTTTTATTCAATATGGTATTATAATACCTAGTGGTACCCTAAAAATAATGGTAATTCTACCTACTTCTACCATTCACCATTTTTTAGATGACATGGGCAGTGATAATGACCCTAAAAATCTCATCATGTGTATGGATCTCTTAGGCATAGGCATTGTAGTGTTTTGCACCTGCCTCCACTATTTCATAGAAATGGTGCACCTAAAGTACCATGTAATGAACTAGGATGCTACTCCAAATTTGTGTACTAAAGTATTTAGTATCCATCTAATTGAACCTCTACCATACCCCTTCTCTCAAGTTTTTGGTGCTTCTAGATATTTTAGGGTCCATGACCGTCTATACTAGATCCTTTACCAATTTAGGGGCTATGGATTGGAAAACATGGGATGACATTTCTCGATTAGAGATGGAGGAAGAGGAAATTCACTCTCTTAGGTCATGAAATATATGGATTGATGCTAGTTACATGGATGTAGATGTTGTTTTGCTTCTTCTCCATGGTGCTTCAAGAACTCCTACATAGGTGGACTTAGCTTTTTAGGTTCATCTTTGCAACTACACTCTTTCATGCTCTCCAAGATCCTTGTTCACTCAAATGTTTGGGAATCAAAGGAAAATAAATTGAAGGTAAGGAGTCCCTCTTTTATAGAATGTTTCCTTAAGGATCGAGGTACCTACCTACATTAAACTCACATTACATGAGTTTACTCTTTCTCTTCATGAAGAGATGGGAAGTTTCCACTATCTTTTTGGCATTTGATCTTCCTAATTTGAAATCATTTCCATTTTTGTGCAAATCTATATGGAAAATACTACCACCATTCCCCAACACCAAATTCCTATATTTAGAACCAATCCACATCATGTCAATAATGAATTTACATTATGGAAACTAAATTTCCTTTTAATAGAGCCAATGCATTGATATTTGGCACTCCTCCAAATACATTGAATCCGTACTATGTGAAATTATTTTTTCCCATGCAAGGTAGATTGAAAGGCATTGCCTCATTTAATTCACATCATGTGAATTCATTTTGTTATTTTGTTCAGGGTTGATGAATGAAGTGTCATCTTCTCACTAATAAAATGGTCTATGTGATGTCTTTTTGCCCAATAAAAATATTTGTGACATCTCAAGGAGCCTTTATCCTTTCTTTATTAAATGATGACCATTAGTGATTAAAAATCGTAATCATATGGCTTATGCATGTCCAATATTGTTCTTTCATTCTTATTACTTTGGATCTTTGTTTGTACTTTACACATGTATCTATCCATAGCTCTGGGTGGACGCTCTAAAAGACTTATTATGAGATAACATTTGGATAAGTGTGGCATGCATCTCCAAAGGAGAGTCTTCTAAATTGGATGACTCTGAAATACTATCCTTTCATTGATCTAATGATTGGAATTATAATAAGGACATTTTTATTTGCTTCATTAGTTAACATCGATTTTCATTGATTTAATTGAATAACTCATGTTATTCAAAATTTGGGCTTTCCTATAGAAATATTTGATTAAGTGTTTGTCTATCAAGTATCCTTCTTATCTTTATGATCTAAAAAACCATTATTTATTTTGGGATCCATTTGTACTGACTCCTTCTACATGCAATGACATCCATGGATTTACTCTAATTAGATAGTGTGTGCTACTTTGACCCGAGGGTCTTCCTTTCATAATCCTAGTTTAGCACATGACTACTACTTATCCTTGTCCTTGATGATTTGACCATTGTCACTACTTTTTGGAGTCACCTTTGTCCTTTTATCCCAACAAAAAACAACTTTTGTAAGATATTTTATTGGATGGCTTGTACTATTTTGGTGCTAAACCTTCTCTTGGTAACTCTCAACATAGCATTATTTGGCCATGTGTCAACATAAGTGACATGCAATCAACATCCCCTTGTACTTCATGGAAATAATTTGAATAAGTATAAAATACATTTGTAAGGGAAAACTTTGTGGGTCAGGTAGTTTGTGGTTTTGAGTAGCATGTATGTCCAATCTAGAGATAAATAATCACTTACTTTGTGATGAAATATATTGATAGTAAGATACCAAAAGTGGTTGGGAGTTCAATTAATACTATGTTATGATAGATTGTAAGATTGGAGTAAGCTTTAAATGTGTGTTAAATGATATAAATAAGTCCAAATATCTAGATAGGAGTCTCATAAATATGGACTACTCCTTTGTTAATTGATCCATAAGCTAAACCTAGTACATCTATTACCATTAACAACATGACTAAAGTACTTGACACTAAATCTACCATGTAGTTATGGATTAGCTTATCACCATGGATTAGAGTTAGGTAAAATGGAATAGGTTTAACTTATCTTACTTTAGGTCTAGATATCTATAGGACTATAGGTGGATTCTACTTACAAAGGATCTTTTATTTCTCTAGAACTTCCTCTAAGTATATGATTTTCTTAGGCATCAATAAGACATTCAAGATATTCATGGCTATAGTGGATTATTTAGACAGTATATACCACATAAAATATCCCAATATAATGAACCATTTTAGTCATTCTTGGCATCTATTGATTTTGAGGACTCTTTGCAACAAGTTGGGGAGCTCTAGCTAATTTTATAATTAGCATGTGTTGCACCAGAGCTTTTGGAAGGTTCCTAGTAGGTATAAAAAAGTGTTGCATGTTTGGATTAGGTGTAGGTAGGGGAAAATTCATTTTCTAGGATATTATGGCCTACTTTAGGGTTTGAGACCTACTTTATCAACCTTCCATTTCTTCTTTATTGCTTTACTCTTAGCCCTAGTCATATAGTATGACTCGACTTGTGGATTGCCATGCGCTAAAGTATCAAATCTATATGACATAGTGACGGGGGACCAAGAAATAAACACAGACTCACACCCATGAATTCCAAATTTTCTCTGTATTAAATCTGGAAAATACGCTTACAAACAGCCTGCAGGCTTACAAATGACCAGCTCCTGGCTTGGTCTTCACAATCACGCTTCTGCGTCTATTCCCTGATCCACCACTCGATCTATTACAAATTCTCGAGTTTTTATTGAGGTCTCGGCCCTCTAGGCAATTAATGCCCCACCTGGTTGAATTCATGAAATTAAATATGAAAGTTTGCTTCCTCTGTCAAGTTTTCAAATTTCCTTCCATCAATGGGCAACTGCCCCGATCCGCTATGGAAGCTTACATTAAAGACACCCCCTTGCCATACAATCACCGTTTTGGTCAGAATGTCCCTCTAAACCATTTTCTCATCCAAAATACCCAAGGCCTATAGTTGTCGCCTTGTCAGAACATTCATCTGCCACTGCTGTCTCTTTTCCCGCATGCGCGGCCCGTCCATGTGTCCAATTTTTAATTTGTCTTCAATCGGTCGCGATATCACGACATGTCATGATATCGTGACCACTTCTACTGCGAGCCCTTTGCCTTGGTTTTCGTCGTGATATCATGATGAAAACTACCTCTGTGCCTTAACTTTGAAAACCGTCACGACATCGCGACGTCGCGATATCGCGACGTCGCGATATCGCGATGAAAATTGCCTTCGTACCTTTGCTTCAAAAATCGTCGTGACATCACAACGAAAATTGCCTCCGAGCCTTTGCTTCAAAAATCGTTGCGACATCACGACGTCGCGATATCACAACAAAAACTGCCTCCATGCCTTTGCTTCGAAAAAAATGTCACGATATCGTGACAAAAACTCTGACTTTCCTGAATTTTCTTTAGATGTTGCAATTTCGTGACAAAACCTTTGCCTTGAGTTTTTCGCCTTTGAGTTTTGCTTCTGCCTTCTACCTTCCGCCTTCGAGCCCATGCCTTATGTTTTCTGCCTTTGATCCTTGCTTTTGATTTTCTATCGTGATATCGCGCGTCGTGATATCACGACCACTTTTGCCCTCGGCCTTCGTTCCGCGTTTCTGTCACGATATCGTGCATCGCGATATCGTGACCATTTTTGGCTACGAGCCTGTACTCCGCTTTTATGTCGTGATTTTGTGACATGTCATGAAATTGTGACATGTCAGGATTTCGTGACCCTCCAACTTCTGCCTTGTTCCTGCTAAACACTTCAAAACAGAAATAAATTTTGGAAACACTTAGAAAAATTTGGTTGATGCAGGATTGCTCTGCTACTGTCGGATGCTCCGACATCAGACACCCGGGGTAAATGGAGAAGTGACCTTCACTTCTGTGTTGTTCGGTCCACGTCTCTTGTATTAGCTCCAAACGTGCACCTGCCTCTGCAGCCCGCTTAAACCCCGTCTCCTGGCAAAAATATTTTCTGCCTTCTACCAAAAAAATTCTGGCACTGCTGCACACCTTCTCATCCACTACCTGTATTGGCTTTAATTTGTGGTGCACTCCATATTTCATCAAGGAGTATATATTTGCATGACCATCATGCACTGCACTCTAATCAAACTACCATGGCCTTCCTAATAGCAAATGGCAAACATCCATGGGAAAAACATCACACAGAACTTCATCCTGGTATCTCCCAATCTGGAACGTGACTAAGCACTATTCACGGACCCATGCTCTATGGTCCTTCCGCAACCACGCAATCCGATATGGATGTGGGTGTCTCCTCCTCTCCAGCTGTAACTTAGCAACCATCTCTTCGGAGACTAAGTTATCTGTACTCCCATTGTCTATAATAACATTACAGACTTTGCCTGAACTTTTGCACCATGTGCGGAATAGGCTTCTCCTCTGCTCTGGTTTGTCTTCATCAATCAACATGGTTCTCCTCACGATCATTGCTTCTCCTTTCTTAGCTTCTTTAGAATGTTTAGATCCAGCATCTTCCTCTGCCATAGCAGCTCTGGCTGGACCCACATGTTTCTTGTTCACCCTCTCGGGGTGTTGGGGACATTCATATGCCCGATGTCCTTCTTCTCCACAGTGGAAACAGGTTCCCCAAAACACTCCTCTTCCATACCCACGTCCAGATCTACCTCTTCCTCTTGGGTAGCCATTGTTCTGAACTTGGGGTTTGGGTTCTTCATCTTCCTTCTGATCTCGACTGTTGCTAACCTCTTCTTTCTTCTCCTCCTTTCCTTCATCTTTTCTTCCACCAGTCTTTCCTCCATGCCCTCTTCCTTTTTGCTTGCTCTCAAACCTTTTGTTCAGTTTCTCTTCAACCTTCAGAGAAAACTGGTAAGCATCTTCAATGGTGCTCACCCGTACTAAGCTCAACTCTTCCTGGATACTGGGTCTCAACCCATTAATATAACGGGCCACCTTCTCCTTGCTTGCTTCTAAATGGCCAGTTCTGATGGAGATTTTATAAAACTCCTCCGTGTATTCTTGGACAGTTTTATTCATCTGTCTCAAACTCTGCATTTTTCTTAGCAGATCCAACTCGTAATCTATCGAAATAAACTATCTTTTTAATTTTTCTACCATCCGTTCCCATTTTGTTATTCTCTCTTTTCCTCTTCTGTTCCGTTCTAGCTGTACTCCCTTCCACCATATGCTGGCATGACCCTTCAACTTGGTCTTAGCAAATTTGACCCTCTCGGGATCTTCAACTTCTTCATACTCGAAGTATTCTTCCAGATCATTGATCAAGTTGATCAATTCCTTCGGATCTAGGTTCTCAGAATACGTGGAAACTTCCATCTTTGGCCTCTTCCCAATCTAGGATATGGCTTTGTACAGTCTGGCTTGTGCCGGATCTACAGCCTCCTCTTCTTCTTCAGACTGATTTTCTTCTTCATCTACTTCGTCTTCACTGTCTGCATCTCTTCTTGGTTCGTGCCCTCTACACAGTTCTTCTTGCAGGGCCTGAACTTGTCGCTGCAAAGCTCAAAAATTTGCTACTGTCGTCATGCCTCTCCCACCAATCGGGTTTCTTCTCGGAGGCATTCTACTCACTTTCTCACGAGCCTTCCCACAGATCCTAGTGTAACTGCCTCACGTCCGGTGATCTGTTACACACTCAGGAACTTTTGGCTCTGATACCACTAACGGGGGACCGAGAAATAAACACAGACTCACACCCATGAATTCCAAATTTTCTCTGTATTAAATCTAGAAAATACGCTTACAAACAGCCCGTAGGCTTACAAATGACCAGCGCTCGGCTTGGTCTTCACAATCACACTTCTGCATCTATTCCCCGATCCACCACCCGATCTATTACAAATTCTCAAGTTTTTATCGAGGTCTTGGCCCTTCAGGCAATTAATGCCCCACCTGGTCGAATTCATGAAATTAAATATGAAAGTTCGCTTCCTCTGTCAAGTTTTCAAATTTCCTTCCATCAATGGGCAACTGCCCCGATCCGCTATGGAAGCTTACATTAAAGACACCCCCTTGCCCTGCAATCACCGTTTTGGTCATACTATCCCTCTGAACCGCTATCTCATCTAAAATACCCAAGGCCTGTAGTTGTCGCCTTGTTAGAACATTCATCTGCCACTGCTGTCTCTTTTCCCGCACGTGCGGCCCATCCACGTGTCCAATTTTTAATTTGTCTTCAATCGGTCGTGATATCACGACCACTTCTCTTGCGAGCCCTTTGCCTTGGTTTTCATCGTGATATTGTGATGAAAACTGCCTCTATGCCTTAACTTTGAAAACCATCGCGACATCGTGACGTTGCGATATCGCGACGAAAACTGCCTCCATACCTTTGCTTTGAAAACCATCGCGACATCGTGACGAAAACTACCTCCGAGCCTTTGCTTCAAAAACTGTCACGACATCACGACGTCGCGATATCGCGACGAAAACTGCCTCCATGCCTCTGCTTCAAAAAAACGTCGCGATATCGCGACGTCGCGATATCGCGACAAAAACTCTGACTTGCCTGAATTTCCTTTAGATGCCGCGATTTCGCGACAAAACCTTTGCCTTGAGTTTTCTGCCTTTGAGTTTTGCTTCTGCCTTCTGCCTTCCGCCTTCGAGCCCATGCCTTATGTTTTCTACCTTTGATCCTTGCTTTTGATTTTCTGTCGCAATATCGTGCGTCGCAATATCGTGACCACTTTTTCCCTTAGCCTTCGTTCTACGTTTCTATCGCGATATCATGCATCGCGATATCACGACCATTTTTGGCTGCGAGCCTGTACTCCGCTTTTATGTCGTGATTTCACGACATGTCATGAAATCGCGACATGTCATGATTTTGCGACCCTCCAACTTCTGCCTTGTTCCTGCTAAACACTTCGAAACAAAAATAAATTTTGGAAACACTTAGAAAAATTTGGTTGATGCAAGATTGCTCTGCTGCCGTCGGATGCTCCTAGTATCACATAGAATACACTTATTCCTCATACTAAGTTATCAAATTTCTTTTTTGGAGTTGTGAAACTTGTCCCAAGGAGTGGGTTTGGTAGTTGTATGAGAGAGGTTTGGCTCTATACTTGGGTGTCCAACCTTGAGTAAGAGGTAGATGGCTAGGTATGCATAACTTCACTAGGTATGATTTTTGTTTGGTGAAGCTTTCTTCCAAAATAGGTTTTGTGAGGATGTATATCTCAATAGGGATAGTACCTTGCATTAGGATTCTCCACATAGTTATTCTATGTGGTGAGTATATCTTTGACTAGGTTAGGATCAATCTATTACAAGGGGAGTTGGATAGGTACTATCAACATTTTTTAGATCTAGGGTCAGAGTTATGCATAGTGGTGGATATTTGCAAATTGGGCAAATATTAGGATTTCCAAAATTAAAAATTGGAAAATATGAGGACCCTCAACGTTGGCCCATTCACCTAAAATTTTTAGGATCAATTTTTCTTAGGGTCAATTCACCATAATATATCCAAATATAGGCATATTTGTACTCGTTAGAAAGCTCTTTTTTTTTTTTTTTTAAGCAAAAAACCTCTTGCGGGGCCGCCTTGGTCTGGGAAACCATGAACAGGGGGTTCTATATCGTCAAAGTCACCCGGGAGTCGCACCTAGCCCTGCCCGCACCAACATTATCAATTGGATTTTGGGAACCCAATTCAGCTTTTTGGTAGGGTGGAGATTTGAACCTGGGACCTCCCTTGGAGGATTGCCCTCTCCTCTCCAACTCACCTACAACACATGGGTAAAAACTAATTTATAGTGGAAAACACCCCTTTCTAGGTGCCACTTTCAACAGGTTGGGCATAGGAGGAATGAAGCCTTGTTGGCCTCTACCAGCACATAGGACATTCCTAACTATACCATATATTTTTAGGATGGAGATAAGGGGAATGGAACCTGGGTCAGTCTCTACCAACACCTAGGGTATTTACCACTGCACCACAACAAGCAGATGTTAGAAAGCTCTTTTTGAGCCTGATATAATGGTGGTATTTTTATGAAGTTATAAGGTGATTTAATAGGTCAAAATTTGGTCTAACCATGACCTCACTTTTTAGAGCTTCAAATACCCCCAAATTTTGGTGTGAATATGATTGATTTGATTTGCTTAGGATTCACCTTGATTTCAATTAAGATTCTCCATTTTTTTACAAGTATATTTTTGGTCCAACCTGTTGAGAGTTAATTTGTCATATTACAAATAATAACACGCAACTTAGAGTCTCGAACAAAAGACTCTTTCTTGCAAAAAAATAATTTATTTTATTTTCCTTCCTTTTATTATTTCTCCAAGTTTCTTTGTGAAGCAACTCTTACGTATATAAAAATGAATTTCAATTTAATACATGCAACTGATATATCCCAGAATAACTCAAATCCTGCAGATAGCTGTTAACAAGGGGCCTTTATTGATTCTCAATGAACTTTATAATCTTGACTTGTTTGATTAATCAAAAATAAACGAAAATCCTTTTTGATGTTCTAATATTCACAATTTATTCTAAGGTTAACCTGCTCGTTTTATCTCTATTCAATAGTTCTGTTATTTCAATGTTAGTCTCCGACATGAAATTAAGCATATCAAGGAATAAAACAGAACCGTTATTTTTGAGTCGACTGGAAAATAATGAAGGATATTAAAATGGTTAACGATCTCCTCCCCGCAAAATCCCAAGTTAAGAGATGAAGTCCCCAAAACAACCCAACCGATCAGATCTGTACTAACACACAATCTAATCAGATCAGATGCAAGACTCTAAGGAAAAGAATATAACTACATCATTCTACCATTCACCTATCGTAACCCATCCCATGGCATAAACGAAGTAGATACAAGACAAAATGATGCAACGAAAAGATTGACAGTAAAACAATAGTTTTGGCTTCGATCTCCTTTTGATTTTACACACAAAAGTCGTGTTACCAAAGAAAAATCCTTTATTTCAATAAGTAATTCTTTTTGTTACGAGTCTCCACTCCTGTATCCATCTACATTTTTGCTATTTAACCTTTACGTCGCGCGTTCTCGATTGCTCCATGACGCTTCGTTTCGACTCCCGGACCCTTCGCTTCAATTCCCGCCTTTTGGTATTCTAACCCTTGCATGCAATCGTAACGCTCGATCTCTGCGGCCGATGAATCGTTGTTATGAAACGTTACTCCGGTTCCGTCATTTCGCCACGTGTCCTGCGTCTCCTGCACCTTTCGTAACGCTTTCCCGCAGAAATCCCGCCAGAATTTGCATTTGGCCTCTTCCGTTTCCTAGCCGTGATAACGCGACATGTCGCAAAATCATGACATGTCGCGATATCGCGACATGTTCTTGGTCCATACGCCCACAGTAGCTCATTGTAGCGATATCACTACCGACTTTGCTTTGCCTTCTTTTCAAAAAGTGGTAGCGATATCGCTACCACTTTGGTTCCGAGCCTTCCTTTCAAAAAGTGGTAGCGATATCGCTACCACTTTGGTCTCGAGCCTTTGCTTCACAAAGTGGTAGCGATTCGCTACCACTTTTCCTTTGAGCCTCCGCTTCACGAAGTGGTAGTGATTCGCTACCACTTTTTCTTCGGGCCTCCGCTTCACGAAGTGGTAGCGATTCGCTACCACTTTTCTTTCGGGCCTCCGCTTCACGAAGTGGTAGCGATTCGCTACCACTTTTCCTTCGAGCCTCCGCTTCATGAAGTGGTAGTGATTCACTACCACTTTTCCTTCGAGCCTCTGCTTCACGAAGTGGTAGCGATTCGCTACCACTTTCAACCTTGTGCTTCCTCTCGGCAACTCGTAGCGATGGAGAGACAGGTCGCGATTTCGTGACATGTCGCGATATCGCGACATGTCGCGATTTTGTGACCCTTTCAACACTTAGGCATTTTTCTTCTTTTCTTCATTTTTAGCATCCGGGTCTTTGAGATCTTCCCTAAAACCTGCAAAAACAAAGGTGGGTCCCCACTTCTGGGGTGTGTTGTGGATGAACCACAACAAATGGCGACTCTGCTGTAAAATGCTCTTGAGCATTTTAGTAAGAACCCAACCTAACACAAATCACAAATTTAAAAACATGGGTTAGCCCATAATCAATATAACTAATGCCCAAAATCAGAAGTACATGAATTATCAGAATCATCAAGTACTAGCTCGGTGTGTGCAATGAATTCCTTTCCTTATCATTTGAATTTGATCCACATTCCATCATCGGTTTTGCATGAATGCATATGCAAAATTGTGAATGATTTGTGTATCCTACTGAGTATGCCATGAGAAAATGCATAGTCACTCTTGTAGTATTATGTGCAAACATTCAAGACTGCCAAACCCTCTTAGGATCCACTAGTGAACGGTTCATTATATCCCAAAGTTGGTTATGAGTCCCTACTATCTTGAACCCATGTGCAAGTGGATGTGAAATCAAAACTTTGGGGAATCAGAATCCCAACCAACCGAGATGAGAGTTTAACCCTATCCTTACTATTCTGATTTAGAATTCTTTACCTCACTTTGAGCAAAATAACTAAACCAATTATGGAAGAAATGGTCATGCTAGTCTAACCCTCTAGACAATCGGTGGTCTTATTTTTTAGGCAAGACATGATGCCATGCATGGGCCTATCTAACCCCATAATCCAAAACTTATCTTCATTTCTTTGGACCTTGGGGATGACTACCCATCCCTTGCGAGAGGACAAGTAGTACGATCCTTACAATCCAATATAAGGATGAGATGGGAAAAATTTATTTATTTTACTTCTTGGACCTTGGGGATGACTACCCATCCTGGTTAGGGACAAATAGTACGATCCTTACAACTCAAGATTTTAAATGTAAATGTAAAATATTAATCTTGTTACTTAGACCTTGGGGATGACTATCCATCCTTTGCAGAGGACAAATAGTACGATCCTTACAATCTAAGACTTAATACAAAATGAAATATAAGAGCTTTGGGGAATCAGATTCTCAACCAACCGAGATGAGAATTTATGCCCTATCCTTACTACTCCATGTGGGTCCAATCAAAGCTTTGGGGAATTAGATTCTCAACAAACCGAGATGATAATTTAACCCTATCCTTACTACTCTGATTTTAGGCTTTAATCTCTATGGAAGTGGTCAAAACCACTGTTTTTAGGATCATGTTGCATAATAGGATAGACATGAAAACCATTTTCGCCCAACCTTTTCCTCCAAGTTAGGTTTTGATCATTTTGCTCAAGATCCTTTTTAATGTATGAAACGTGCTTGGTCCTAGATACTTCAAGACTCAGTTTCCAACCTTAGGATTTACTTAAATTTAAGTTATAACATAACCCTAAGAGGATTCAACATACTCAAATGAATTGCACCTAAGATGCATATGCCACTACGGTGAAATGTATGAAAAGTGAGATGGAACATGAATGCATTATTTCTTAAATTGCAAATGAGATGATTTGTCATGCAAAACTGACTTTTTCATGCATCACAAGCTTCAAATGATCTAAATTAACTGTTTGTATTACATGTGGAGCTTTTACAACATGATTCCAATGTTTCATATTCTCCCAATCTTAGGCATGTGTTCAACATCTAGCTTTTATTCCCCATTTTTTTTTTTTTTTTTTTTTTTTTAAGGCAATGAAAAGGAATCAAAGGAACACCACCGCCTAAGTGTCCAACCTGCACACAAACGCAAAAACCCAACATTAATACAAGAAAAACCTGAAATAAAAAAAAAATGAATACATACTAACATATCAAATCTGCACATCAAGAAACTAAATTACAGCATTGACACAAAACTAGATATCTCCTGAAATACACACTTAAGTATCAAATCTGCACACAAAGAAATAGATCACAACATTAATACAAAGCTTAGACATGTCAAAAAAAAGAATAATACACACCTAAACATGAAAAATGAAAGCAAGAAATTACAGCGTTATTACATATAATACAAAGCCCAACTACCTCATGCTTGAAAATAATGCTTCAAGTGCAACCCATTGATAGGTAGTGCCAAATCCTTTACATCCAAGGTTTTTAGTCTAAAACTATTTTCCCCTAGGATCTCTGAAATCTGGTAGGGACCTAACCAAAGGTAATCAAATTTATCATGTTCCCCCTTCTTCTCATGTCTTTTGTCCCATAACAGCACTAAATCTGAAATTTTAAATGCCTTGGCCTTAGACCTTTTGTCAAACCATCTTTTTACAATGTCTTGGTGTTTACTAAAATGAAGCATAGCTTCATCCCTTTTTTCATCCAAGCGCATTAATTGCGTTAGTCTAGACTCAAGTTTATCATTAGTTCCAAAATAATCTTTCATGAAGTGCAACGTTTGTAATCTGAGATTTGCAGGAAAAATGGGATCTTGTCCATAAACCATATGGTAAGGAGATGTCCCTATTGCTTCTTTGACTCTGAAACTGTCAGCCCAAAGGGCCAAATTAAGCTTATTGTGCCAGTCCCGCGGATTCCTTTCCAACAATTTTTTTATGACAGTCAACAGATTCTTATTGGATGACTCGGCCAATCCGTTACCTTGTGGGTACTAATTGGAGGAGAACTTTAAACACACGCTATTATCAAATGCCCAATTAGCAAACTCCAGAGAGGAAAATGCCGAACCATTATCACTTATGATGGAGTTAGGCATCCCGAATCTAGTGACAATGTTATCTTCTAAAAATCTAATGACCACCTCTGCAGTAGCATTCTTTGTGGGGATAGCTTCGGTACATCTCGTGCAATAGTCCGTAGCCGTCAGAATATATTTGTGAGCATCGAAGGAATTGGGTCTGATAATCCCAATAAAATCTAGGCCCCATTGCGTGAAAGGTCTGGACTCGATTACGGACTGTAAAGGCATGGAGGCGTTTCTATCTCTATTGGCTGCAGTTTGACATATGTGACATGACCTCACATGAGAATGGGCATCTTTGAATATTTGAGGCCAATAATAACCGGCTCTGAGGATCTGATGGGCTGTGGCATTGGTGGACCCATGCCCTGTCCCATGTTTACCATGAAACTCTTCGAGTATTTGCACTGCCTCCTCTTGATCAACGCAACGAAGGTAAATACCTTCATGGTTCTTTCTGTATAATGTGCCAGATCTAACTAGAAAATTAGCAGACTTCAAACGCAAGGCTCTGCGCTAAGTAGCATTCAAAAGTGATGGACACCTACCATTTAGTAGATAGTACACCACATCTGCATACCACTCCTCCTTGGTTACATCCGCGACTTCATAATGTTGACAAGGAATTGCGAGATCCTGCTCTGCGATTGCCTTAGCTAACCCTTGCCCCCGCACTATCTTCATCGATTGAATCTCCAGATCAAATTCTCGAAAAGTTGAAACCCACTTACCACGCTTCTCACCTAATTCATTCTGAATGAACATGGCTTTGACAACAGGATCTGGGACGATAGCAAAGACCCTATTGTGGACTATGTAGTGCCTAAAATTTTTTACAGTCTTAACCAGCGCATACATTTGCTTGTCTAGGGTAGAATATCTCAGTTTCGCATCTTTGAGAGGACTACTCAGGAAAGCAATGGGATTTTCAATGTTGCCTTCACTCTTCTGAGTTAAAACACTCGCAAAGGAGTGATCTGAAGCAAATGTGTAGATATAGAAAGGCTTCGTATAATCGGGACTCACCAAAACCGGGGCTTTAGAAATCGCATCCTTGATATTATCAAAAGCCTCTATCCTTTCATCTGGTCCAAATGATCTGGACCTCTTTCTTTAGCATGTCGTTCAAAGGTCTTGCTATCTCTGCAAAATCTACGATAAATTTTCTGACAAAATTGATCTTTCCGAAAAATGATCTCAACCCCTTCTTGCTATTGGGACGAGGAATTTGCTGTATGGCTTCTATTCTCTCAAGGTCAATGGAAATTCCATCCTTAGATATTATATGTCCCAACAGCTTTTCCTTCTGTTACCCCGAAGATGCACTTCTTTGGGTTGAGAGATATACCATGTTCCCTGCATCTTTGAAAGACTTTCTTAGGATCCTTGACATGGTTTTCCCTGTTCTTAGAAAATACAGGAATGTCATCGACGTAAACAATGATGCACTTACCAATAAGCCCTTTAAAAGCAAAATCCATAGCTTGCTGGAAAGTGGCACCTGCGTTCAATAGTCCGAAGGACATTCTCCTGTATGCAAAGGTGCCCCATTTTGTCATAAAAGCAGTCTTCATCCTATCACTAGGATGGATAAGGACCTGATTATATCCCGAATAACCATCCAGGAATGACATCATCTCCGACCCGTTTACCTTTTGGAGTATTTCATCGATGGTGGGTAACAGGTAGTTGTCCTTTTGGGATGCCTTATTGAGATTTCTGAAATCAATGCACAACCTTATTTCTCCACTCTTTTTCCTCATAGGGACTAGGTTAGCAACCCACGTGGAATGCCTAACGGGAAAGATGATCTTAGCTTCTAACAGTCACTTCACCTCTTTCTCTATCAAGGGTTCTAATAATGGATTAACTCGCCTTTGTCTTTGCCTGAAGGGCTTGGACTCTGGCTTCAGTGGAATCGTGTGCATTATGACATTCTGATCATAGGTTTTCAACTCCTTATAACTCCAAGCAATGCAATCTATGTATTCTTTTAATGCATTTGCTATGGAATCCTTCTCCTGCTTGGTACATGCTTTTGCTATGAATACCTCCCAAGGATTTTCTGCACTTCCAATGTTAACCAAATCATAGGCCTCTCCAGGAGATGGAACCCTTTTACCTTTTCTTGGTTTGCTTTCGATATCAAAGATTTTTTCTAATGAAGCTATCTCATCAGGCATCCGGTTGTTTTTTATAGGATTTTTATCTTTCGAAACTACCTCCTCTACGTCCCTTTCTTCTTCATCTATGTACTGCTTTTCAAATATACCATAATTAGTGACAAAGTGAAATATGTGCCTGTCACTATCAAATACTTGGAAGTTCGTAACATTATCTGGTATCGAGGGACAAGGGACCAACTCTATAAAGAACTTCTTGCATTTATTATGGTCCACTGGCTTCAACATACTCGCTGCTATAGCTAGGGAGTCTGCCAGACGATTGCCCTTTCTCGAGATCGAGAAATGTTAAAGGCGTCAAACTCATCTATTAAATCTCTGACCCTAGTTCGGTAAAGCCTGAGCCGCCTATCCTTGCATATGTATTGTCCCCTCACTTGTTTCACCACCAGTTCCGAATCACCAAGGACTTTGATATATTTAATTTTCTTTCGAATGGCCAGCTGTAGTCCAAGAATCAAAGCCTCATATTCTACCATATTGTTGGTGGTAGGGAACTGTAGTCTGTATACAGCGAATATAGGCTCCTGGTCCGAACATGACAATTCAACACCGGCTCCTGCTCCTTGTCTGGACCTGGATCCATCAAATCTCAAGGTCCAAATGTCTTTATGTCCTTCAGTAAAGTTGTGCCCCATCCTTTCATCATGGGTATTTTTGAGTGCTTTTATGTCCAAACAGTATGCTCCCAACTCAGCTTCAATGTACTGGATCTCATTCAGCTTATTGTGATCTATGATCATCTCTTTGAGTCGAGGTTCACTGTCAATTCGAATTTGATTGGCCACTCCCCTCCAAGGTAGCCACATGTGTGAAGAGTCTGTCACAATGTAACCGTTTAGGTTCTTACTCCAATCTCTTCCCAATACCATGCCATATTTGATAGGAATATCGAGCACCAAAATGTCTATGCACTGTTGAACTCTAGGTTCTGAATTGACTTGAATATGCACATCACCCAGCCTCTCCCATCGCCTCCATGGTTGACTCGTCCAACCGCACCAACCCTGCTCCTAGAAGGCTTTGGTGTAAGTCCCAATCTTTTACAGATTTCTAAGGGCATGATAGTAGCCGAGGCCCCTGAGTCTATTAAACAATTGTGCAAGTTTTTACCTGCAATTCTAATGGTTACCAAAAAGGGAGGTATATCTTGTTTTTCTTTTTGTACAACCACTTGGGACTCAACACTTTTAGCTTCATGAACTTGTGCAGATGGATTTAATCCTTTTGGTGAACTCACTTCTTGGCCTAATAATCGGGCCATGTCATACATCGATACATTGGCCCTATTCTTCTTCATATCTTCCACCAAATCGTAAGTGAGCTTTTCTGGATTTGGCAAGTTTTGCATCATCTTAGACTTTTCGACCTTCGATGGAGGAGGGGGATTGACATCTCCTTTAGGGTCGGGAGGGAGTAATTGATTATTAGGAGGAGCAGAGGAAGTTTTGGGCTCTTTAGAACTCCTAGTGTAATATTTGTGATTTGCTTTCCCAAAACATTTTTTTGCATGAACTTCCAAAGCTTCTTCATCTTCGCTTCCAAAAAATTCTACATCCTCCTCTTCTTCATTTTCATGGGAATGTATGACCTCCGTTAGCATAATCCTGCATCTCCACAGTATTCCGAAATGTCTACCTTGTTGGCAATGGGATTGGGTACCCGCCCGTTGTTAGGCTGCGTGTTATACATTCCTTTTCCTCTATGATTGTGAGGTCGGTTATGGCCCATGGCCTGATCAACTTTTTTATTGAAATTCCCCACTGTTACCAACACCTTGGCCAACGTTTCTTTCATATTTTCTATGGCTGCTTCGGACCCTTGTGGTTGAGGCACTGCAATTGCAGGTCCAGTTGTGTTGGCTGCATTAGCTACATCTGGACTGGGTACAATGGCTTGGGTTTGGGTAGGTGGATTCCATCCCGGATTCCCATTTTGAATGGCTTGAGTTTGGGCAGGTGGATTCCATCCTGGATTCCCATTTTGAATGGCTTGAGTTTGGGCAGGTGGATTCCATCCTGGATTCCCATTTTGAATGGCTTGAGTTTGGGCAGGTGGATTCCATCCTGGATTCACACTTTGAATGGGAGTGATTGTTGGATAAGTTGCTGAGCTTGGCATGTTAATTGGAGCAAACCTCGACATGGTCAACAGATTATTGCCCATACCGAACCCATGCAAACCCATCGAGTTATTTTGAATCAAACCCTGTGTTTGAACAGCAGCATTCGGATAACCTGACAATGGCGTAACTTGGGTGGGTGTTTGGAAGTTGTTCAACATCGGAGCCTGTGGTGCTACTACCGGTTCATCATGGAAAATTGGCTGTATGGGCCATATTGTCCCATCCCGATCAATTGAGACAATCTTGCACCCGGCAGAGTTCATCCGTTGTTCGAGAGTCATTGTTTCTGCATAAGCCAAAGGAAGGGTTGTAACTCGAGGGTTCCTTCTAGTCAACAAAGATGTTAAAGGATCTAAGGCTTTGAAGTATAGCTGCAAGGCAATTGCAGGGTCTATCGCAAAGTGACGAGTCACATTCGTATATAGCTTTTGAAATCTCTGATTGAACGCTCGAATGGGTTCATTGGTTTGTCTTTTGCAAGATACAAAGAAATTGTATGTCATGGAGGGATCTACTAACTGTCTAAATTGCCCTATGAACGCAGTTTCTAGCTGGGCCCATGAAGTTATGGACCCAGCTGGCAAATTTTAATACCATTCGTTAGCAATGTGGTCTAGACTAGCAGGGAAAACTCGACAGGCAACATCCTCGTGAGTAACCCCCCGCCTAAACATGTAATCTTTATAGATTTGGACATGATCTTCTGTCGTTGTTGGACCATCATGAATGAACTTGGGTAATCCCCTTTCAATGTTTCTAGGCAAGTCATGGACTGCCCCGGGAATATCTAAATGGGAACTCTGAGCACCATACCAAAGGGCAGGTGGCTATTGTTGTTGTTGTTGCTGGGCCATGTTATTCAAAGGTGTCAACCCTGTGGGGACAATTGGAACTCCTGGAACTGTGGAGACAGATACAACTGGTGTTACTATCCCACTTGAACTTAAGGGTTCAGGCCCACTAAAGACACTTGAGTCCAAAGAAATCCCTAACTCAAGTATACTGGGTGGTATTTCAACTTCTAATGTTTTGTTTTTCGGCCTCCTAGCAGTGGGAGAAAGACTTTGGAAGATAGTTTCCCCTGTGGTTTTAGACCTAGTAGCAATGTACTCAGGTTGGGCCAACTTGGAAACTCTAGGACTCTAAAAGATTTCTCAACTCTGCTACTAGATAAAATGTCTAAATGTTATACCTGCAAGCATAATAGGTGGAAACAAAACTACCCACGTTAATTGTTAGAACAAATAAAAATTTCAAAGCAATACAGAAGGCCCTCCTTATAGCGCCAAAATGTTGAGCGTTAATTTGTCATATTACAAATAATAACACGCAACTTGGAGTCTCGAACAAAATACTCTTTCTTGCAAAGAAATAATTTATTTTATTTTCCTTCCTTTTATTATTTCTCCAAGTTTCTTTGTGAAACAGCGTTTACGTATATAAAAATGAATTTCAATTTAATACATGCAACCGATATATCCCGTAATAACTCAAATCCTACGGATAGTCGTTAACAAGGGGCCTTTGTTGATTCTCAATGAACTTTATAATCTTGACTTGTTTGATTAATCAAAAATAAACAAAAATCCTTTTTGATGTTCTAATATTCACAATTTATTCTAAGGTTAACCTGCTCGTTTTATCTCTATTCAATAGTTCTGTTATTTCAATGTTAGTCTCCGACATGAAATTAAGCATATCAAGGAATAAAACAGAAACTGTTATTTTTGAGTCACTGGAAAATAATGAAGGATATTAAAATGGTTAACGATCTCCTCCCTGCAAAATCCCAAGTTAAGAGATGAAGTCCCCAAAACAACCCAACCGATCATATCTGTACTAACACACAATCTAATCAGATCAAATGCAAGACTCTAAGGAAAAGAATATAACTGCATCATTCTACCATTCACCTATCGTAACCCATCCCATGGCATAAACGAAGTAGATACAAGACAAAATGATGCAACGGAAAGATTGACGGTAAAACAATAGTTTTGGCTTCGATCTCCTTTTGATTTTACACACAAAAGTCGTGTTACCAAAGAAAAATCCTTTATTTCAACAAGTAATGCTTTTTGTTACAGTCTTCAGCCCCTGTATCCATCTACATTTTTGCTATTTAACCTTTCTATCGCGCGTTCTCGGCTGCTCCATGACGCTTCGTTTTGACTCCCGGGACCCTTCGCTTCAATTCCTGCCTTTTGGTATTCTAACCCTTGCATGCAATCGTAACGCTTGATCTCTGTGGCCAGTAACTATTGTTATGAAATGTTACTCTGGTTCTGTCATTTCTGCCATGTGTCCTGTGTCTCCTGCACCTTTCGTAATGCTTTCCCGTGGAAATCCTAGCAAAATTTACATTTGGCCTCTTCTGTTTCCTAGCCGCGATAACGCGACATGTCGCAAAATCGTGACATGTCACGATATCGCGACATGTTCTTGGTCCGTACGCCCACAGTAGCTCGTTGTAGCGATATCGCTACCGACTTTGCTTTGCCTTCTTTTCAAAAAGTGGTAGCGATATCGCTACCACTTTGGTTTCGAGCCTTCCTTTCAAAAAGTGGTAGCGATATCGCTACCACTTTGGTCTCGAGCCTTTGCTTCACGAAGTGGTAGCGATTCGCTACCACTTTTCCTTCGAGCCTCCGCTTCACGAAGTGGTAGCGATTCGCTACCACTTTTCCTTTGGGCCTCTGCTTCACGAAGTGGTAGCGATTCGCTACCACTTTTCCTTCGGGCCTCCGCTTCACGAAGTGGTAGCGATTCGCTACCACTTTTCCTTCGGGCCTCCGCTTCACGAAGTGGTAGCGATTCGCTACCACTTTCAACCTTGTGCTTCCTCTCGGCAACTCGTAGCGATGGAGAGACAGGTCACGATTTCGCGACATGTCGCGATATCACGACATGTCGCGATTTCGCGACCCTTTCAACACTTAGGCATTTTTCTTCTTTTCTTCATTTTTAGCATCCGGGTCTTTGAGATCTTCCCTAAAACCTGCAAAAACAAAGGTGGGTCCCCACTTCTGGGGTGTGTTGTGGATGAACCACAACACAACCTATTATGCATAACTCTATCTAGGGTTGGTCTAAATCCCTATTAACCTAGAATGGGGTTATCTAGTAGATATTAGAGGTATACTTATAGCATTTACCATTTTGATAGAAGAGGGGTTTTAGATAATTTTTGTATTGAAACCTTTGGGTGCCTTGTTGTCTCCTAATTGTGCCATCATTGGAGATAGTACTCAACAAGTTCTTCATTTTATCTAGCTTATTGTATGGGTAAGGACTTGTGGAGGAGTGATCTAAAGTAGAATTCTAAGATTTTATGGTGTTTAAGGTGGGTATGGACAAAAAATGGTAGGATGAACAGTTGGAGGTGGTTAATATGGTAACTATATGCTTAGGAACAAAGGCATAGGGGGTCTAGATCTATCTAGGTTAATTAATTCTTATATTGGATGGCTATACCAAAGGCTAATGATAGAGGATTACTTTATTTAGACTTGACCAACATAGCTATTTTAAAAATTAAAAGTTTTAGAGAGTAAATGAAAGTTATACCCAAGAGAGGATAAACTTTGTTAGGAATTCTATACCAAGCCTTGTATAACTGGGTTTTGAAGTCATTCATTATCTCCATATGTGCTCTTGATGGTTATTATCTACTCAAGGAGGGATACATTTTCTGCCTTCTCTTTAAATCTATCTAGTAGTAGGTCTATGAGTTGGTACTAGTTTTTAATTGAATGTAGGGTTAGGGATAGGTACTAGTCTTGTGCTTTCCCCTTAAAAGATGTTGTAAGCAATCTAAGAAACATATTCTACTCTACAATGTTGTGTACCATTCATAGACTTATCATGCAATCTAGGTGCCTTGCATGCATGGTCGTATCTTCACTAGTGAAGTAATGTAGCAACTTCAAAGCTAATGCAGAGATTGGGTCCCATGTTGTAGGAGGAACAATTGGTATTAGGGATACTCTTTTGTACCAAATTAGGTACCTTATTGGAAGTGAATTTGGATCCATATTCAAATGTCAATTTCTCCTTTTAGATCTTTGGTTTAAGGGAAAAACCAATGCCTATAGGTTTACTCTAGTATAATATCTAGTAATAGGTATTGAACTCATAAAATTTTAGGTCCTTCATTATTTAGTGGAACTACTAGGTGAAGGTTTGATATTCTTTAATAAACCCAAAGACTAATATTTTTACCAAAATCTCAATATGATATCTCTTTTCTAGTGCATGCCAAGTTGTTGCATGCATGCAATGACTACTTCTGGGTCTACTTTTGTGGAATCACCAAGTGAATAAACTTTTTCTTTAGCAAGAAAATTAGTTGAGATATTCAATAGAATCTCTACTATAATATATCAAATACATGAGATGAAGTGTTAACTCATTCTATCGATCATGCCAAATAAAACTAGTGTGCATACACAATGGTTAGGGATGAGTCAATCCTAGTTCTTATTAATGGTTTTAATTGTTTAAGTTTATTCCACATGGTATGCCAAACAAAATTTTTTACTCAAAATGTTTGGGGTATATGTAGCAAAAATTGGATGTCCTAGGCACTCACACTTCACTCTTAGTGACATAGTTAGGAAGCTCTACATGAGAAGGACTCACTCATAGGGTAACCTCTATGATTTTTCTAGAGGTTGGATCCTTGCTAGATATAATCTTTAGCACATATTCCTAATCTATTTTCTTTAAAATGAAAAGAGAAGATAAATACAAAAAATAAAATCGTAAGCTAACAAAAGCAATGTGCCAAAAGTTAACGGTACCCTATAAACATAGCTAAAATGAGATGATTACATGTATCATTCACTAACAACTAGAAAGTGAACATGGTCTCAATATAACATAATAATTAATGCATAAAATAAATACACATAAGCAAAACAATAGAGTGAAATTAGCCATGATTTCCTATATGTATTGTATATTTTCTTTACAAAGATATCAAATTTAGGCTCAATGTAATTAACAAAATGACTCAAGGTTTGTGTCAGACTATACATAGAATAAATATGAAAGAAAATATAACACAAGGACAACTAATAGGTATGAACAAGCAACCCTTAATGCCTTACAATGTTGCTAAAATTACTACTTATACTTAAATTTCAAAAGTTTCCTTCCTAAATGAGATAGGGATGGGTCTACATTCAATGTTGATAGTCTCAAGGTCTCTGAACCTAAAGCTATTAATGTTGGATAACTTGAGGCTTCTATATTTGAGGTTTTTGCTACTACTACCAACTACCCTTACTATGAATTCTCCTAGAGAGGGGGTGTAGGACACATCTATAATCAATTTCATTAGACTTGAGATACCTAGAATGTGAGCTCCAACTACAACTATGACTAAGGTGCAAACCTCCTCTCTAGAATGTTGTACCTACAATAAGGCACATATTGGTCATGGAGGTTCCTTGTCATGCAATATGGAAGGTTGGTGATGGACTTGATTTACCTTTGTCACCACTTTGCTCGGTAAAATGGTTTTCTTATTTATTAGACAATTAACAAACCTCTTCTAGGTCTTAATCTGCATGAGACATTAGATTAGGTTTAGTTGTGTAGGAGATAGATCACATAGTTGTCATGCATATAAAAATCATGGGATTAGTTGTCCACTAAGGAACTTATCCATGAATGTTGACTTTATTGCATTTTGACCAGTGGCAGGCCACTTTGGCTATCATTGAAAGGTTAAAGAAGATGATATGGGTTGTTAATCAATATAATCATATGACATGACTTTTATAATATGTGTGTCTTCTTATATTTTTAAAAATACATAGGTCATTGGATCAAATATCAATGATAGATATTTCATGGACATGATCTTTTATGGGACAACAAATTACTTCTTCAACAAACTATTGATATGTTTACCACATGTTTATATCGTCAACAAATAGAAATATTTATTCTAATAGTTTTTTTTACAACCTTCTAAAATGGTAGGAGTTGTTGGATGAGGTGATCAATGGCTTGCATGGGATTTCCTTTTATGGAATCAATTCTCGTTATTGATTTGAAATATTGATGGTGCATGTAGCTTTACTCCATTAGAAACTACTTTCTCTAGTAATTAATTTCCATAATTATATTAACTTTATCAAAAGCCTATAGAGGTTGGGAATTTTTATAGCCTTCTCATCTCCTTGAGTTGGCACCCATCATTGATCTAAGATAAAACAACCCATGCAATGTTATAAATCTATCAAGTACTCTATGCATAATGAAAGATCATCCATCATATATGTGAAATATCTATGATGCACTTCATATCTTCTCTTACTCTTTCGCTAGTCTACTTCCTACTAATATTGACTTACAAAAATTTTCCAAGGAAAAATTATTTCCTTTGTGTAGATAATTTTCACTACACTACCCTACCCAAGCAAGGTGTACTTAAGTTAAAACAACTCACAATCTATGTAAGGGCTATAAAATCCCAAGGGGGTCCAAATGGCTCACTTTGTATATGCAAATTCTAAGCTAATTTCCTTCCACTTAAGCAAACCATGTATGCACCTAGTGAACAACTCACCTAGTAGACCATATGAGTGTTGAAGGTTGAGCATATCATAGAATTATTGGGGCTTCTTGTTGGTAAAAAAGTAAATCATTTAAGAACCATATTCTAAAATAGAAAAAATAATTCCAAGTCCCCAAAAATGATCAAATCTCTTGAATACACAAGAAAATTCGTCAACCTCATAGCCAGTCACTTTCCTCCAAAACTAAACAAATCACTCTTTTCTTTTATCAAATTATTTAAATATTTTGAGTGAATTTCTTCTCTAAGCCAACCAAACCCAATTACTAGCTAGTAAATCACTCCATGTTAGAAGCTAATCACTCTAGGCATAAAAGGCCCAAATTTGCTCATTTTTAAACCAAAATGTTATCTTCTTATCCTATTTTCTACCATTTTCTATCATCTATACTTAATCCACCTCTACCAAAATTTCATTTCCATAGGCCTTGGTAGTCTTACCACCATCAATAGTTATTGTATCTCCCATTATAGTACCACTTTCACTCATAAAAATCACCATAGTGGAGGGCAAGCCAGTAGAACAAACCAAATCACTAGAAAAAGCAAGGCCAACAAAGGGATAAGCTAGAAATAAGAGGAGGGATAAAAGCAAAATATAATAAGCTACACCATCTAAAATATATAAATTAGTTTGAGGATCCATCCTAGAAAGTGGCTGAGGGAAAGTACATCCACTTTATTCGGGAAGTTAGGAGAGAGATGCTAATAAGGATCAAGTTAGGCCCTCAAACCAAATCATAGAGAATAAGCCAGACCTAGAAACCTAGCCTAGCTATGAATTTGGTACCATAGGTGTGATATTACTTTATGTTAGTAGAATCATTGGCTAAAAGATACAATTCCATGACAAAACACTTTTACCTATCTTGGTGTACTAAAGATGCTTTCAATATAATGATGGGAGTCATAAGGATTATGTTAAAAATCCAATGATGAATATGCCATGAGGATATCCTATAGTTATAAAAAGGAACTATTATTTTAGGCAATCAAGTTCCTATTAGAAGAGCTTCCTAATTTCCTATCTAAAGAAGTCCAACTTGCTAGAATACTTCACCATCCAATTGGATCTAGATTAATTTAATGATGATGTACGAACAATATTGTAAGGAATTATAATTATCCTAAATATAGTACCCTGCTTCATGCCATTCAAAATTATCCTAGAAACTCTTTAATTATTGACTACACCCTATATATTTCAAATCATATGGATAGTCAATTGAACTAGTTTAAAGATGAAAGAAAATTTGCCTATACTTTTGACCTAGTATGGTTTAATTTATACCAAAAAAAAGTTGTTTTATACCCTCCAACCAGATAAATTAATAAGGATATAAATATCTTGATCATTGTATAATGCACTAATATACCTTATAATGAAGAGGATAAATATTCATATAATTTCTATAATGAAGTATATGAAGTGATTATGGATAAATTTAGAGGCAAAGTGCTAAGACTAAGTGATGATCCATGTAAGATGTTGATATAAGGGAAATGGTCATAGGGAAGCTTCTATTTTGGGAGAACTAGATCCTTTAATTTATTCTATGACTTTTCATGCATGCCCTTAAAGTTATTTTTAGGGTACTAGACTACATACTCAATCTTGAGCATGTTAGGTAACTTGACTACATGGAATTGAAATATTTCAATGGGAAAAATAAAACCACCTTATTCCTACTAAAGTAAAGAATCATGGGGGTTATTCCCAAGATTCATGGGTATAATATGGTTATCAAGGAGAAATTAAAGGATACATATATAGACAAACTAATACACCTATGGATCTATGACCCAAAAAAGTCCTTAAGAAGAAAATTAGAGAAAAGAATTTGGACACCTTTTTCACCCATTAAAAGGGGTAAAACATCTAACAACAATCCAACCTATATGAGAATGCAATCCTCACCACTCTAGGAATTTACAAGGATTATAAAGATAAAATCTAAATCTAGTATGACCATCCCTAGAGTTGTATTCCTTATACCCCAATGTGAAAGATGATTTTAATTTTAATACCAAATAAAATAATCAAAGGCTAGGCACTCTCCTAAATATGGGATACTCAGACAAGAAGATATTAGACTGGTAAAGAATGAGGTATGAGATAAACATGATGACTAAAACCATAATGGATGGTCCGTACGATGCCAAATTATCTCTCATCTAGAATAGGATGTACCCCAAGGGCACAAAATGAGATTATAAATTCATATAGGTAGAAACAATAGTAGGACCCTCAATCCAATAAAACCTAAAGCCTAGGAAACAAGTTACACCAATGGTCAACATCTCAATTTTACTTTTCACTCTAGGAGTAGTCAATACAATAATCTAACTATAGATACCAAAACCTAGTTGACGGGGCACCGGGAAAGAACCCACAAATTACAAATTCCAAATTTTCATTAAAAGCTTCGGGAAAAAAATTACATTTCACAAAAGCAAAATGCCCGCAGGCTTACAAGACCAGAGATGCTCTAGTATTTTCTTTCTCTACTCTGTTCTTCCGTCCACCATCCTCCCCTAAAAACAAAATAATGGGTTTTTTTATAGAGGTCCCGACCCTCTCGGCAATCAATGCCTCCACCTACCAACATTTCCGCCCGAATTTCCCTCCTCTCCGGGCTTTTAAATTCTAGATATAAATGCCCATCTGCTCGATCTACCTGGAGCTTGCATTAATGGCTTCTCTGCTTCGCCACTCCGATCGTCCCTCGCACTGTTGCTTCCTCCATCCTGCCCATACCCTGTCCATGCTATTTTGTGGAAAGGACTTTTAAAAGGTGGTTCCTCCCCTTTAATGCTCGTGGCTGTTCTCAACAACCCGAATACGTGTTCTCCACTTTTTAATTTAAACACGTAGCTAACCACGTGTTTAAATTTGGCTTGCCCTCTCCTTAATGCACAATCTTCAAGGCACGTGCCCTTTACAACTTCGAGGATACACGTGGCAGTCCACGTGTCCATTTCGAACAGTCTTCGAAAACATCGTTCCCGCCATCTTTTTCTCTTCCTCCCGCGCCATTTTCTCTCTCCGTCACGATATCGCGACATGTCACGATATCACGACGTTTCTGGCTCCTTGAGCTTGCTTCTCATTTTGGTCACGATATCGCGACATGTCGCGATATCGCGACCATTTTGCCTCCTGCCCCTCCGCTGAGAAACTCGTCGTCGATGTTTTTGGCTCTCTGCACTTGCTTCTCATTTTGGTCGCGATATCGCGACATGTCGCGATATCGCGACCATTTTTCCTCCACACCCGCTTGTCCAATTTGCGTCACGATTTCACGACGTCGCGATATCACGACCGTTTTCTCGCTCTCTCCTCTGCTCTGCAACCTGTCGCGATTTCGTGACATGTTGCAAAATTGCGAGTCACAAATCGTGCCCCCTTCTGCGCCTTCGTCCCTCTCTGGCAAACTATCACGATTTCGTGACATGTCACAAAATCGTGGGTCATAATTTCGTGACACGTCACGAAATCGTGGCCCCTTCTGTTGCACTTCCTCCTTGCCAATTTCTGTCACAATTTCGGGACATGTCATGAAATCGCGATAGTTTTCTGACTTGGCCATTTTTTCTTCCTTCTTGCTTCCTGCTTCTTCTTCTCCCGACTCTTCAGCACGATTTTTCCCGAACTTTGCTGCTTCTGCTGCTGGTGTTGCCGGATGCTCCTGCATCAGACACTCGGGGTAAGTGAAGAAGTGATCTTCACTTTTGTTGGGTCTGGTTGCTGCCTCCCGCAACACTTTCGGACTCATCTCTATCTCTGTAAACTGCTTCGACCTCGGCTCCGGGCCCACACTTCTATCTTCAACCGGATAGATTTCTCCGCTGCTGCAAACTTTTGATGTAGCCGGATTTAACTCTTCCTCTTGCACAGAATAATCTGTGCTTTCTTCCGGGCAGATCCCGATACTGCTGCATTTTTCCTCTACAGCCTCCTTCATTCTTTCTTCTCTCTTTCTTCGTCTCTCTTCCCGCATTTTTTGTCGTTCTTCTTTCTCCTGTAATTTCATTACGGACCATTCCTTTTGCAAGGCTTTTAATTGTCGTTGCAATGCTTTGACTTCCTCTTTTGACACCATGTCTTCCTCCTTGCTGTCCCGTCTTCTTTGAGAATACATTTTGCTCTTCTCACAAAGCTCTAACTGATCCCGGTGTAGCTGCCTCATGTCCGGCGGTCTGCTAACACGCTCGAGGATGCTAAACTCTCTCTTTCTCTCTTTCTCAAAACCCTCCCGTAGGTCCTGGCGCAAACTGCCTCACGACCGGCGGTCTGTTTACGCACTCAGGAACTCCCACTCTGATACCACTGACGGGGCACCGGAAAGAACCCACAACTTACAAATTCCAAATTTTCATTAAAAGCTTCAGGAAAAAAATTACATTTCACAAAAGCAAAATGCCCGCAGGCTTACAAGACCAGAGATGCTCTGGTATTTTCTTTCTCTACTCTGTTCTTCCGTCCACCGTCCTCTCCTAAAAACAAAATAATGGGTTTTTTTATAGAGGTCCCGACCCTCTCGGCAATCAATGCCTCCACCTACCAACATTCCCGCTCAAATTTCCCTCCTCTCCGGGCTTTTAAATTCTAGATATAAATGCCCATCTGCTCGATCTACCCGGAGCTTGCATTAATGGCTTCTCTGCTTCGCCACTCTGATCGTCCCTCGCACTGTTGCTTCCTCCATCCTGCCCATACCCTGTCCATGCTGTTTTGTGGAAAGGACTTTTAAAAGGTGGTTCCTCCCCTTTAATGCTCGCGACTGTTCTCAACAACCCGAATACGTGTTCTCCACTTTTTAATTTAAACACGTAGCTAACCACGTGTTTAAATTCGGCTTGCCCTCTCCTTAATGTGCAATCTTCAAGGCACGTGCCCTTTACAACTTTGAGGATACACGTGGCAGTCCACGTGTCCATTTCGAATAGTCTTCGAAAACACCGTTCTCGCCATCTTTTTCTCTTCCTCCCGCGCCATTTTCTCTCTCCATCGTGATATCGCGACGTTTCTGGCTCCTTGAGCTTGCTTCTCATTTTTGTCGCGATATCACGACATGTCACGATATCGCGACCATTTTGCCTCCTGCCCCTCCGCTGAGAAACTCGTTGCGATATCGCGACGTCATGATATCGCGATGTTTCTAGCTCTCTGCACTTGCTTCTCATTTTGGTCGTGATATCACGACATGTCGCGATATCGCGACCATTTTTCCTCCGCACCCGCTTGTCCAATTTGCGTCGTGATATCGTGACGTTGCGATATCGCGACCGTTTTCTCGCTCTCTCCTCTGCTCTGCAACCTGTCGTGATTTCGTGACATGTTGCAAAATCGTGAGTTGCAATTTTGCGACATGTCATGAAATCGCGCCCCCTTCTGCGCCTTCATCCCTCTCTGGCAAACTGTCACGATTTCGCGACATGTCGTGAAATCGCTGGTCGTGATTTCGCGACACGTCACGAAATCGTGGGTCACAATTTCGTGACACGTCGCGAAATCGCGGCCCCTTCTGCTGCACTTCCTCCTTGCCAATTTTTGTCACGATTTCGTGACATGTCATGAAATCACGACGGTTTTTTGACTTGGCCATTTTTTCTTCCTTCTTGCTTCCTGCTTCTTCTTCTCCCGACTCTTCAGCACGATTTTTTTTTAACTTTGTTGCTTCTGCTGCTGGTGCTGCCGGATGCTCCTGCATCACTAGTCCTTCACAAAACACCATCCACCCCATAATTTTGCATAATAATAACATGTCTAAGGTTTGAATTAGGCATATAAATATTGCACAATATCCTATTTTCTAGATTTTGTGAAAATTTGGAAAATACCCTAGGATACCCTATGTCTCCACATGATGTGTGTCCTAGCCATCACTACCCCTCCCCTTTGCCACATCCCACACACATCACTTTACTCAAACCTACCCATATGCCACATCTCCCTATTTAAGTGAGATACTTTCAATGACTCACTCTAACTATTCCCAGAACTTGGTTTCCTAGACTTACCACTTGGTAATATTGGCTTACCACCTATATTTTTCTTCCTCACCTCCAAAAGGCCTATAAATGCACCATCACTTTATCAAAATAAGACACTAAAAACGTATAATCACGATACCAAAAATTGTATAGGAGGACACCAACATTCTCGGAGGTCAAGCCATCAAATTTGAGGAGTGCCATTCTACACCTTCTACCATTCAATCCCAATGTGGAGCTACATTTACATAGAGACAAATGCATCCCTATGACTCACCAAAATGATATCATGATCCATCAATGCGATATTATGACTAGCTAACATGGTTGTACAATTGACCAACATGGATATGTGATCCACCAACATGGTGTTGCATTTGCATAGTGATAGATTTAGCCATTAATAGATCTGGATCAGATAGGTAAAACAACAAGGTATTTTCTTTCATTGCATTTTATTTTCTACACATTTGATACATTATGCAAGCATTTATAGTAGGGTTTTGTGGCTTTTTATCCATATCAAAATGGGCCTCACACCATGGAGGCCCTTCATTTGCTACTAATCCCTCTTTCTTGTTTGCATTCATACATGTGTAGGTGACAGGTTTCTAAAGAGATACTAAAGTAAGGATGTCCTGTATAGATATCAAATCCCATCCAACATCTTGATTGGAGAAAACATGATATCATTGGAACCACCTTTGTTTTGACTTGCAAAAAGGGGTTTCTCTCTTTTTATCGATTGTATTCTAAAAGAGGAAGCATTTGTAATCATACCCCTATACACTTGGGGTAAATCATTGTAAAAAGGAGACTAAGGCTCTACCAGTTCAATACAAAAATCAATTCTTTTTATTTCAATAGCTTGTTCTTTTCTTATCATTTACTTGGTGTTATCTTCATTTGCTTACAAAATAGTGCTCATGGTGGGACCCCCAAAAGGTTCTATTTTTCTTGCCTTGCTATCTATTATTTGTTGATCTATGTTTGCTTTCTATTTGTAGGTCTTCAGAACTCCACTTCACAAAATTAATAGAAGAATTTTTGGAAATTTTTGAACCTGTCAGGCTATTTTTGGACCTATGCAAACACAGCCACACATTTGAACCTGTATAAATGCAAACCTACATTGGAGAATCTCAAACCTATGATCTATAATATCAAACTTGAGATCTAAAATCTCAAAGCTACGTTTGACAGTTGTAAAACCATGTTTGAGAAAATTACAACAAAAGCGAAAGGATCCTGGGTAAGTAACTTGAAACCCTAATTCAAAAATTTACTTTTGAGAAGGAAACGAGAAAATATTTCTATTTCTATTCCTTTGCATTTATGTTTTTGTTATATTTTGCATCAAATTAGGAGGTAGTATCATTCTAGGTATTGAAAAGCTAAAAATACTTTCTAGGGTGCTTTAATTAAAATTTTAAGTTATAGAATAATTTTAGATTGCATCAGAGGTTTAATATAGCATCATTAAGCCCATTCAAAGTGCATTTTTGGTCATATTAGGGTTTTTGGTTCTTTTTGCCCTACTTTTATTTTTGATACAAAGTCACAAATGCAATTTTATGATTGAAAATATCAGTTGTATGACTGAAAATCTCAGTCCTATGACTGATAATCTTAGTTCTACGACTGGCAATATTAATTTTGTAATTGATAATCTTAGTCCTGTGTTTGGTTTTGTGTCTCAAAAATATTTCAAGGCCTATTAGAAGCTTATTTTCTGCATTTAAATTAGGATTTTTTTTATTTGTATTATTTTGTTTACCTCTGTCTATTTTTTATCGTTTTTAGGCATCAAAACTTGAAATGCACAATAGATTGCATTTTAGGGTTAATTTTTTATTTTCTTTGCAAAAACCTTTAGAAAACTAAAACAAAACCACCATACACTTTGCACGTATCACTATTTGACACCTCTACATGACAATTATGAGGAAAACCTTATAAATGTGTTGGACTTCATCACCAACCATAAATAGAGCCATAAAATAAGCCATAGTTAGTACGATAGCCACTTGGACTTCATCACAAAGGGACTGGTCACTCATGAGGATAGCTCAAGGTGATCATTAGGGAATATGACCTTTAACCACAGGGTTAAATAATTAGTAAATCACAACTATTATTCTTGTTCAAGCATGTCTGAGTGTGAAGAAAAATCTTGATTGGGCAAGTAAAATAACTAAGACAATATGTCCTCTTTCAAGAGGTATTTTGATTCCTTAGGTTACATCCATTGCCAAGCCTTCATCTAGGAAGCCTTATTAGTCGTTTGTGATTCATACTTCATTAGAGGGGTGGGTTTGAACACACATTTTCAGATTTTATTTCACCATATACCATTTATAGTGTCTAGGCATAGGTTACATAAACACACCTAAACCCCAAAAAACCCCCCCAAAAATATAAATAAAATCTAAAAAAAAATCGAAAACAAAAACTACAAAAACATAGAAAACATTTGTTTGATTGTGTGTTTGTTTTTTTATTTGCATCACATTTTCATACACATACCTTCATATTCGCTATCTCATATCACCCCTAGTATGGTAACAACCCAGAGTCAAGCCAGAGCTTTAACTAATACCCAAATCCAAACCCCTACATCCATGGAGTATTCTACTCAAGATTCCCATGCCCTAGCCTCTTTTGTGGCTAAGCAAACTAGTGTGGTCCGAACCATGTATTTAAACTTATCTAATAGGTCTTCCGATACCACCCGCACTTTAGGCATGGATATGATGGAGAGGGCCATCCATACCTCCATCCTAGAGGTCCTCCACACTGAGGCATCCACACTATCTGACAACCACACTATATACATAGATTTGGATTCCCTTAGAAGCTATCTAAACTTGGTCTTTCTATCCTTACCATCACTCACCATTCTACCTTGAACCATTCCTAGCTTCTAGCAGGAACCCGCCTATTCACACCCTTATCCTAACAACCAAGTCATCATCAACCCTCTTTTTGAGGCCACATCCATACCAATGAACTAGAACCCTCCATTGTCATCCAACTAGTACATATCCATCCCATCCACCCATAACATCATCTATTCTAACCCAATTTACGAAGCATAGGTCAATTTTTCTTCACAAGTGCCAACCTCCATTCCACCTAAATCATTACCATATGTTGAACCCATGAAGCATGTCATTCCTCACTCGATCATAATACCCTTCATAGCTTACCCTCCACTCACATAAACCCATGTTGTTACCATGCATCATGTGCAAACCTCCACCCCTTAATCAACCATACAGCATGCATTTGCAATTGTTATACAACAAGATTTACAACATCTACATCAATTGCTTATGGATAGCACTAATAAAAGCATCCATTCTACTTCATAATAGCAATCATAGGTAGTAGATTTTAACCATCCACACACATCCAATCAAAACATATTCTTCACCCAAGATCCATCCTAGGTGTCGAGACCAGCCACAATAACCATACCCATTCATCCACTTCATAACACCTATGCCACCTCACTAGATCAACACAACATCATTGCCCCAGCTCCACACCAGCGATATCCATATCATCAATGACAATTCCATAATCAAAATCAGCATAACATCCACCAACATCAAATCTCAAATAACACTAATCCATTAGCCAATCAAACCTTCATTCCATATATAGGCACCATAATATAGCCACTTTGCATCCATCCATGCTTCCCAATCTCCATCGTCCATTATTTATATATATATATATATATATGTGTGTGTGTGTGTGTGTGTGTGTGTGTGTGTGTGTTTATTAATATATATTTAAATATTAATATTATATATATATAATAAATATTTATATATATAAGTTAATCCTAGCCTCTGCTACATTTTAATATCAACCATCCATCCACCTCAATCTATGACACTTGCCCAGATTTAATCTCCACCCTTCCTCATGTTTTAATCTCGGTCGCTCAAATTGTATCATAGAAACCCTAACATGTCTAAGGGAAGATTATAAAATAGAAGTCATTTTGATGAATCAACCACTAATAAAGTGCCCCTAAGTTCCTTAAGCCTTAGGATCCCTATGTACTCCTTGAATCTAAAGCATCCCTGAAAGATTTTTGGAGTCCAAACCCTAGCCCCTTTGTTTCCAGCCTTACCCCCATCATCGTTGCTCATAGCCTTTTGCTTCTACCATCATATTTTCTATGTGAACCATATATGGTTCTATACCACTTATATCAACCCTTGAACTTCTATCAAAGCTATCCAAGTGCCATCCAGAGCCAGTCGAGTGCCCACCAGAGTCAGGCGAATACCTACCACAACCAACCGAGCACTACAATGCGTTTTTGGTTATCCTCAAGCGCTCGTGGGAATCTCTCGCACTATATTTGTAGCCCTATGGCCCTTGATCATCGTTAGGGCATATTTAAAACCATCATTTGCATCATTTACATAAGAAAAAATAGAAACATAAGATTTTTTGACAAGGTAATAGTTATGTGCATTTACTTCATATTCTTATGCTTTTGTTTATAGCTTTATTACAGTATTTAGGGTTAGTTATTTTATTCTAAGTGTCTTATATAGTGGATCCCTCATAGGTATTTCTAATATTTGTTATTTTTTATTGTGTTGAAGTTTAGAAATCATACATTTGGTAGTTGTTGAAGCTAGAGTGGTCCTATCCAGGATACACAAGCCCACCCGTAACCTCGTTGGGATCAAATCAAGCCTGAATATACCACCATTATTTTCAACTGGGGTTTCAGACAACCCTAGTACTATGTTATTCTATATAAAAAATAAGTATTGTAAAACCCCACATTTGGGGCATATCGATTGTAACATTTGAGATCTAGCCGCAGCAACAAATAGATTATCTATTTTTGTGCAATCTTTATGTGTTATGGTGTTTATTGTCATTTTACATTATTGTATTGGTGTTTCTTGATTTTTGATTCACAAATTATGATCACGGTGGTGTTGGCAATTTTGGGTATGTTGCCTAGCTTCATGTTTGTGAGTTGTCATTGATGTCAAAAGGAGTTTGTGTTGATGTCAAAAGGAATTTGTGTTGATGTCAAAAAGAGTTTGGTGCCAAAAAGATCTTGAAAGTTCCATGATGTTTGTTTAAGGGTTTTTATTAAAACCATGGTGACAAGGTTAAAGGTTTTTCTTAAAACCATCTGGACTCATTAAGGGTTTTTATTAAAACCATCTTGGCTTAATGAAAAGGTTTTTGCTCCTTGAAAAAACCTTAAAAGTCCATTTTGATTATTAATAAATAAATTAACTCAAACCTTTGAAAAGGTTTTAAGTTAAGTTTATTATTAATAAAATAATAATTATTAATTTAATAATTATTATTGAAAGGGTTTCTAAACCCTTAGCGACGCTCATGTAAAAGACTTACCTCACCGACGTCAACTTGCATGGGATGAAAAATATGTTTGAAAGGAGCACGACGTCAATTTGCATGGGATGAAAGACTATTAAAGGGCATTATTTCCTAAGGTTTTAAGCACCTCCGATTTGCGTGATTACCTTCGAATTTGTATTGCTCTGTGACCTTCGATTTTGGATTGCTTTATGATTTTTGAGTTTCATATTGCTCTGTGTTTAAGTTCTGATTTCGTACGCCTATGAGGAAGACAAATATGTTTGTCTTTAATTTCTACGAGCAAAGGGAAGGTAAAACGATGAGTGGCGCTTGAGAGTTTTATTGGGCACTTGTGCTCCAATGGCGGAGGCAGTGGAGCGAAGGCGCTCGCTAGGCAGAGGTGTCGAGATCGATTCATGATAGGCATGTTTCATTTTTGGTCACGGATTATTGTGCACGTGGTACAACAGTTGCTTTGGGCCATGAGTTTGGAGGAGGAAGCGCTTTGGCGCTTATGTTGGTGTCTCCACACTTCTCCTAAGGTTGGAGAATTGATTTTTGGCCAAGGTAGATCTTTTGTTGATAATGTGGAATATTTGATTTGACTTGGCAATTATTGTTGGTAATTGGATGGAGGTATAAGGTTAAATAGAAATATTGCTTTGACATTGTTATTATTGATGCTTAATGTTTATGTGGTAAATGCATTTAGAAGTAAATGTATTTTAGGAGTTATAAGGGTTTAAGGAATAATTGTGCTTAATGTCATATTGGGGTTAGAAAGCCTTTGGAGTTATTGAGTGGATATTCTCTTGTAATTATTTTTGAGGTTGAAGTTATTTTGTGATATATTAAGTAGGAGTTATAAGGTGTAAAGGAATATTGTTGATATGTATATTTGTGAGTTTTGATTATTGATGAGTTGGAGTGATAAGGTGTTATTAGGACTCTTATCATTGTGCATTATTCCATTGTTGCTAACTCTAATTTGTGGCAAATTGAGAGTTAGTGTTGTGACAGATTTTGAGTTCTCCTTCTTCATCAAAGTAAAGGTATGGGCACATTCTTCCATGGTTATTATTGATTGATGGTTTTCTAAAAATAAGTTTGGAGTGAAAAGGATTAAATTAAGTTTCCTTATTTGGAGTGGATCTTATTTTCTGAAAGTGGAAGTATTGATTATGCATTATGAGATCATGATGAGTTTATGAGTTATTGCATAATTCTGGTTTATGAGAGTGGAAGCATTTGAAGTTTGCTTTAGGGTTTTTGAGTGAGAAGCTTATGCCATTGCTATAAGTTGTTGAAACCCTAATTGAGTTGTTTGGTTGTTGAGAGTTTGGTTTTGAGATTGCTTCCATTGAGATTGAGTTGATCAAGTTATGCTTTACTTGATACATGAGTTGGGCTTGCTCCTTTGAGATTTGATTTTATCAAGTTGTACTTTGCTTGATAAACTTGGTTGTGTGGTTAAGTTGAGCATTCCCATTTGAGAGAAGTTGGAAATATCTTGAACCCCTTTTTGATGCTTAGAGAGAGATTGCTTTGAGTTCTTGAAAACTAACTTGGCTAGGGTTTGATAGCAAGTTATGGTTCTATGTTGGAGGAGTTGATTCCTTGATATTGCATTATTGGCAATTGTTGGGTTGTGGTTCAAGATCTTGTGAAAGTATACTACTTCTATGAGATTGATTTGAGTTGAGATTGAGAGTTGAAGGATAGAACATATTGAGTCTCTAACAATTCTCTTTATGCTTCTATGAGATTGATTTGATATGATTGGATGAAACACATTGGGTCTCTAACAATTCTCTTTGTGTGTTCACATTGGGCAAGTTTCTTGGTAAACTTGCTTGAGCTGATTTGGGCAAGTTCTTGGTGAGCTTGCTAGGACAGATTTGGATAGTTACAGTTCTTGTGGAGAACTTGTGGACTGATTTGGATAGGTTCTTGTGGAGAACTTGTGGACTGATTTGGATAGGTTCTTGTTGAAGAACTTGTGGAAAGATTTGATGAAGTCTTGGTGAAGACTTGTGAGCAGTTGTGATTGATTTGTTCAAGCTTTTGGCTTAAGCTTGGGATAGATCTGACAGATATTTGAGAGCAGATTTGTGTTGGACCAGAGGACTGAGTTTGGTGCAGATTTGTGATAGAGTTTGAGAGGACTTGTGCTGGACCGACTGACTATGTTTAGTACAGGTGTTGATGAGCAGCTATGGAGGTGATCAATGAGGACAGAAGTCTCTAGAGCCAGAGCAAGGAGGACAAGACGTCTTCTATGGAAAGGAGTTCCACCTGCTAGTGGTAGAAGAGGTAGTGATCTTCTAAAGTATCATTTCCAGAGATTTGGGGGATAGGACATCTCCTTTGGGTAGGAGGCTCATAAATACTTCTTTGGGGGATAGGACATCTCCTTTGGGTAGGAGGCTCATAAATATTTGATTAGGGGAAGGATTCTCCTTTGGACAAGGAAGTCCATAAACATTGTAATTGGGAAGGATTCCCAAAGGATTTGATTGAGAAAATTTAGTGAAATATTTTCTCTGTGGAGTAGCCCACCTTGGGTGAACCACGTTATATTGGTGTCTCAATTGTGTGATGACTTGTACATTGGTTTGATTACTACTTTGATTTTGCTATTGGTTCATTGCATTGCTTTCTAAAGTAAAAGGAAAAAGTTAAAAAGTGGTCTTATACTATTCACCCCCTCTCAGTATAAGCTTGTGTTCTTCAATTGGTATCAGAGCAGGTTCCTTCGGAAGAGTTTCATAACTTGAAGGAAAATCTTGAAAAGAACACAATGGATTTTACAAGTGGTAATTCAACACCTATTCTTGATGGGACAGATTTTGGTCTATGGAGCATAAAGATGAAGGTTCATCTAATGGCTCTTGGAAATGAAGTTTGGGAAGCAGTTGAGTTTGGGTACACTATTCCAAATCTCCCTCCTACTACTAAAGATGAGAAACTTCTACATCACAACAATTCAAGGGCAATGAATGCAATTCTGAAAGGTCTACAAAAGGCAGATCTTACAAAGGTGATTCATTGTAATACAACAAAGGAAATGTGGGATCAATTGCAAGTGGTTCATACAGGTGATGCAAATGTCAGAAAAGCAAAATTGAGATATTACAAAGGTATGTTTGAACAACTCAAGATGAATGATGAAGAAAATATTAGTGACTATATGCTTCGTATGGATGAGATTGTTAATTCCATGAAGGAACTAGGTCTTGAGCTTGCTGAAAATGATGTTTGTGATAAAATTTTGAGGTCTCTTCCAAATAGATTTAGTGAAAATATTTCAGCTATTGAGGAAGCCAAGGATTTGGATAAATTGAAAAAGGATGAGCTTCATAGTATACTTGCAGCTTTTGAGTTAAGAACTAAAGTGGTACCTGATCCTAAGAAGGAGGCAACTTTCAAAGCTACCAAGAAGTCCAAGGGTAAACAACAAGAAGACAGTGATGAGTCTTCTAGTGATGAAGAAGCAAACTACAATAGGAAAGGCAAGTTCTCAAGAAAGCACAAAGGTATGAAATATATTAAATGTTTCAATTGTGGAAAGTTTGGTCACTATGCTACTGATTGTTCGAAACCCAAGGATGATTGTGATGAAGAAAAATAGGATTATAAGCATAGGGAATCTGAGAAGCACATGTATCAAAGGAAGAACATAAATGAGCAAAATAGTCAAGGGAAGAGGTACTTCCAAAAACACAAGAAAAGTTTCTACATAGACAAAGCAAGTAAGTGTTCTAGTAGTGATGATGGAAGTTCTTCAAGTGATGATAGAAATGAGATGTTGTTTCTAACAGAAAAGGAAGGAAAAGAAAAGAGGAATAGATTTGTTGTGCTTAAGTGCTTTAGATGTGGAAATTTTGGTCACCTTGAGGATGATTGTACAAATGATGGTTTGAATTTTGGTAATACTATGTATGAGGATGCTTCAAAAAATTATGAGGAAGATCTTCTTATGGATTTAGATGAAGGTAGCACCTCTAGTGGTAAGAAATCAGAAAAGGATATTGATGTTTCAAAAGGTAAACAAATAGAGGATGTTTCAGAAAAGGGAGAAGTAGATCTTGAGGCTGAACTTGTTAATGCTCTTGATGTGTTAAAGAAAGAAAGAAAGAAATATGCTAGACTCATTGATAGGTTTGATGAATGTCATTATGAAAGAGATGAGCTTATAGGGAATCTTGATATCTCTATAGCAAAGACACAGGAACTCAAAGAAGAGTTGGCAGCTAGGTCTCTTGAGTGTAAAGAGTTAAAACATGAAGTAGCTTCCTTGAAAAAGGAAACTAAAGAGTACAAGGAGAAGCTTTACAGGTTTGAAGAAAGTTCCAAGAAGGTAAAATCAATCATCAAGGATCAAAGAAGGACAACAGATAAAATAGGTCTTGGTTTTGGAAAGAAACAAAAGGAACAAGTTGAGGAATCTAGTATGAGCTCCCAAGAAGAAGATGGTTCAGATGAAGAGAGTACTTCAGAGAGTAAGTTTTCAGATGGTAATTCAGATAGCACAGAATCAGAAAATAGGAATCAACATAAGGGGAGAAATACTAAAGGACCTATGAGGTCAAGGCAAGGAAAGTTCAATGGAAGATGTTTTGCATGTCACAGGTTTGGACACATGGCTTCACAGTGCAGGGCTCAAGCAAGACAGGTTAATGGAAATTTTAGAAATGGTAATTTCTTTCAAGGGTATTGCTACTCTTGTAATCAGTTTGGGCACAAGGCAATTAATTGTAGGGTTAACAACAGGAACATGTTTGGTCCAACAGAGAGGATTCAAAAAATAGGTACATCTCAAAGGAATAACATTGTCAAATGTTATAAGTGCAATAATGAAGGACATACAACCAGATGGTGTAGAGCAGAAGTTCCAAGGTACAGGTTCAGGGCTATGAACAGGAACAAGAATAATGGCAGGAACAGGAATAATGATAGGAATAGGAATAATGGCTTGGACAGAAATAGGGATGAGAAATATTAGAATATGAACAAGAACAAGAATAGGAACATGGACAAGGATATCAAGAAAAATCATGGAAAGGCAACTATGGACACTGATGATGATCAGTGCCTAATGGGAGTTTTACTCCCACCCTAGAATTAATCACCTCAATAGGAGGTGGGGGAGGGGCTAAGCTAAGAGGCTCATTCTTAGCCCTGAGCCCCAAAGGTGACCCTTTGCCATTGATGACAAAGGGGGAGATATTTGAGTAAGGGGGAGAGCCTTGAGTCAGGGGGAGCAAAGCTTCAGAGGATGGTTTTTAGTTGGTTTTAGTTTTGACAGTTGGTAGTGGTTTTAGTAGTGGTTTGCCATCAATGACAAAGGGGGAGATTGTTGGCAATTTTGGGTATGTTGCCTAGCTTCATGTTTGTGAGTTGTCATTGATGTCAAAAGGAGTTTGTGTTGATGTCAAAAGGAATTTGTGTTGATGTCAAAAAGAGTTTGGTGCCAAAAAGATCTTGAAAGTTCCATGATGTTTGTTTAAGGGTTTTTAATTAAAACCATGGTGACAAGGTTAAAGGTTTTTCTTAAAACCATCTGGACTCATTAAGGGTTTTTATTAAAACCATCTTGGCTTAATGAAAAGGTTTTGCTCCTTGAAAAAACCTTAAAAGTCCATTTTGATTATTAATAAATAAATTAACTCAAACCTTTGAAAAGGTTTTAAGTTAAGTTTATTATTAATAAAATAATAATTATTAATTTAATAATTATTATTGAAAGGGTTTCTAAACCCTTAGCGGCGCTCATGTGGAAGACTTACCTCACCACGTCAACTTTTTAAATGTCAATTTGCATGGGATGCAAAGACTATTAAAGGGCATTAATTCCTAAGGTTCAATACACCTTCGATTTGTGTGATTACCTTCGAATTTGTATTGCTCTATGACCTTCGATTTTAGATTGCTCTATGATTTTTGAGTTTCATATTGCTCTATGTTTAAGTTTCGATTTTGTATGCTTATGAGGAAGACAAATATGTTTGTCTTTAATTTTATGAGCAAAGGGAAGGTAAAACGATGAGTGGCGCTTGAGAGTTTCATTGGGCACTTGTGCTCCAACGACGGAGGCAGTGGAGCGAAGGCGCTCGCTAAGCAGAGGTGTCGAGATCGATTCACATCAGCATGTTTCATTTTTGGTCATGATTATTGTGCACGTGGTACAAAAATTACTTTGGGCCATGAGTTTGGAGGAGGAAGCACTTTGGCGCTTATGTTGGTGTCTCCACACTTCTCCTAAGGTTGGAGAATTGATTTTTGGCCAAGGTAAATCTTTTGTTGATAATGTGGAATATTTGATTTGACTTGGCAATTATTGTTGGTAATTGGATGGAGGTATAAGGTTAAATAGAAATATTGCTTTGACATTGTTATTATTGATGCTTAATGTTTATATGGTAAATGCATTTAGAAGTAAATGTATTTTAGGAGTTATAAGGGTTTAAGGAATAATTGTGCTTAATGTCATATTGGGGTTAGAAAGCCTTTGGAGTTATTGAGTGGATATTCTCTTGTAATTATTTTTTGAGGTTGAAGTTATTTTGTGATATATTAAGTAGGAGTTATAAGGTGTAAAGGAATATTGTTGATATGTATATTTGTGAGTTTTGATTATTGATGAGTTGGAGTGATAAGGTGTTATTAGGACTCTTATCATTGTGCATTATTCCATTGTTGCTAACTCTAATTTGTGGCAAATTGAGAGTTAGTGTTGTGACAGATTTTGAGTTCTCCTTCTTCATCAAAGTAAAGGTATGGGCACATTCTTCCATGGTTATTATTGATTGATGGTTTTCTGAAAATAAGTTTGGAGTGAAAAGGATTAAATTAAGTTTCCTTATTTGGAGTGGATCTTATTTTCTGAAAGTGGAAGTATTGATTATGCATTATGAGATCATGATGAGTTTATGAGTTATTGCATAATTCTGGTTTATGAGAGTGGAAGCATTTGAAGTTTGCTTTAGGGTTTTTGAGTGAGAAGCTTATGCCATTGCTATAAGTTGTTGAAACCCTAATTGAGTTGTTTGGTTGTTGAGAGTTTGGTTTTGAGATTGCTTCCATTGAGATTGAGTTGATCAAGTTATGCTTTACTTGATACATGAGTTGGGCTTGCTCCTTTGAGATTTGATTTTATCAAGTTGTACTTTGCTTGATAAACTTGGTTGTGTGGTTAAGTTGAGCATTCCCATTTGAGAGAAGTTGGAAATATCTTGAACCCCTTTTTGATGCTTAGAGAGAGATTGCTTTGAGTTCTTGAAAACTAACTTGGCTAGGGTTTGATAGCAAGTTATGGTTCTATGTTGGAGGAGTTGATTCCTTGATATTGCATTATTGGCAATTGTTGGGTTGTGGTTCAAGATCTTGTGAAAGTATACTACTTCTATGAGATTGATTTGAGTTGAGATTGAGAGTTGAAGGATAGAACATATTGAGTCTCTAACAATTCTCTTTATGCTTCTATGAGATTGATTTGATATGATTGGATGAAACACATTGGGTCTCTAACAATTCTCTTTGTGTGTTCACATTGGGCAAGTTTCTTGGTAAACTTGCTTGAGCTGATTTGGGCAAGTTCTTGGTGAGCTTGCTAGGACAGATTTGGACAGGTTCTTATGGAGAACTTGTGGACTGATTTGGATAGGTTCTTGTGGAGAACTTGTGGACTGATTTGGATAGGTTCTTGTGGAGAACTTGTGGACTTATTTGGACAGGTTCTTGTTGAAGAACTTGTGGATAGATTTGATGAAGTCTTGGTGAAGACTTGTGAGCAGTTGTGATTGATTTGTTCAAGATTTTGGCTTAATCTTGGGATAGATATGACAGATATTTGAGAGCAGATTTGTGTTAGACCAGAGGACTGAGTTTGGTGCAGATTTATGATAGAGTTTGAGAGGACTTGTGCTGGACCGACTGATTATGTTTAGTACAGGTGTTGATGAGCAGCTATGGAGGTGATCAGTGAGGACAGAAGTCTCTAGAGCCAGAGCAAGGAGGACAGGACGTCTTCTATGGAAAGGAGTTCCACCTACTAGCGGTAGAAGAGGCAGTGATCTTCTGAAGTATCATTTCCAGAGCTTTGGGGGATAGGACATCTCCTTTGGGTAGGAGGCTCATAAATACTTCTTTGGGGGATAGGACATCTCCTTTGGGTAGGAGGCTCATAAATATTTTATTAGGGGAAGGATTCTCCTTTGGACAGGAAGTCCATAAACATTGTAATTGGGAAGGATTCCCAAAGGATTTGATTGAGAAAATTTAGTGAAATATTTTCTCTATGGAGTAGCCCACCTTGGGTGAACCACGTTATATTGGTGTCTCAATTGTGTGATGACTTGTACACTAGTTTGATTACTACTTTGATTTTGCTATTGGTTCATTGCATTGCTTTCTAAAGTAAAAGGAAAAAGTTAAAAAGTGGTCTTATACTATTCACCCCCCTCTCAGTATAAGCTTGTGTTCTTCAATTGGTATCAGAGCAGGTTCCTTCGAAAGAGTTTCACAGCTTGAAGGAAAATCTTGAAAAGAACACAATGGATTTTACAAGTGGTAATTCAACACCTATTCTTGATGGGACAGATTTTGGTCTATGGAGCATAAAGATGAAGGTTCATCTAATGGCTCTTGGAAATGAAGTTTGGGAAGCAGTTGAGTTTGGGTACACTATTCCAAATCTCCCTCCTACTACTAAAGATGAGAAACTTCTACATCACAACAATTCAAGGGCAATGAATGCAATTATGAAAGGTCTACAAAAGGCAGATCTTACAAAGGTGATTCATTGTAATACAACAAAGGAAATGTGGGATCAATTGCAAGTGGTTCATACAGGTGATGCAAATGTCAGAAAAGTAAAATTGAGATATTACAAAGGTATGTTTGAACAACTCAAGATGAATGATGAAGAAAATATTAGTGACTATATGCTTCGTATGGATGAGATTGTTAATTCCATGAAGGAACTAGGTCTTGAGCTTGCTGAAAATGATGTTTGTGATAAAATTTTGAGGTCTCTTCCAAATAGATTTAGTGAAAATATTTCAGCTATTGAGGAAGCCAAGGATTTGGATAAATTGAAAAAGGATGAGCTTCATAGTATACTTGCAGCTTTTGAGTTAAGAACTAAAGTGGTACCTGATCCTAAGAAGGAGGCAACTTTCAAAGCTACCAAGAAGTCCAAGGGTAAACAACAAGAAGACAGTGATGAGTCTTCTAGTGATGAAGAAGCAAACTACAACAGGAAAGGCAAGTTCTCAAGAAAGCACAAAGGTATGAAATCTATTAAATGTTTCAATTGTGGAAAGTTTGGTCACTATGCTACTGACTATCCGAAACCCAAGGATGATTGTGATGAAGAAAAATAGGATTATAAGCACAGGGAATCTGAGAAGCACAGGTATCAAAGGAAGAACAGAAATGAGCAAAATAGTCAAGGGAAGAGGTACTTCCAAAAACACAAGAAAAGTTTCTACACGGACAAAGCAAGTAAGTGTTCTAGTAGTGATGATGGAAGTTCTTCAAGTGATGATAGAAATGAGATGTTGTTTCTAACAGAAAAGGAAGGAAAAGAAAAGAGGAATAGATTTGTTGTGCTTAAGTGCTTTAGATGTGGAAATTTTGGTCACCTTGAGGATGATTGTACAAATGATGGTTTGAATTATGGTAATACTATGTATGAGGATGCTTCAAAAAATTATGAGGAAGATCTTCTTATGGCTTTAGATGAAGGTAGCACCTCTAGTGGTAAGAAATCAGAAAAGGATATTGATGTTTCAAAAGGTAAACAAATAGAGGATGTTTCAGAAAAGGGAGAAGTAGATCTTGAGGCTGAACTTGTTAATGCTCTTGATGTGTTAAAGAAAGAAAGAAAGAAATATGCTAGACTCATTGATAGGTTTGATGAATGTCATTATGAAAGAGATGAGCTTATAGGGAATCTTGATATCTCTATAGCAAAGACACAGGAACTCAAAGAAGAGTTGGCAGCTAGGTCTCTTGAGTGTAAAGAGTTAAAACATGAAGTAGCTTCCTTGAAAAAGGAAACTAAAGAGTACAAGGAGAAGCTTTACAAGTTTGAAGAAAGTTCCAAGAAGGTAAAATCAATCATCAAGGATCAAAGAAGGACAACAGATAAAACAGGTCTTGGTTTTGGAAAGAAACAAAAGGAACAGGTTGAGGAATCTAGTATGAGCTCCCAAGAAGAAGATGGTTCAGATGAAGAGAGTACTTCAGAGAGTAAGTTTTCAGATGGTAATTCAGATAGCACAGAATCAGAAAATAGGAATCAACATAAGGGGAGAAATACTAAAGGACCTATGAGGTCAAGGCAAGGAAAGTTCAATGGAAGATGTTTTGCATGTCACAGGTTTGGACACATGGCTTCACAGTGCAGGGCTCAAGCAAGACAGGTTAATGGAAATTTTAGAAATGGTAATTTCTTTCAAGGGTATTGCTACTCTTGTAATCAGTTTGGGCACAAGGCAGTTAATTGTAGGGTTAACAATAGGAACAAGTTTGGTCCAACAGAGAGGATTCAAAAAATAGGTACATCTCAAAGGAATAACATTGTCAAATGTTATAAGTGCAATAATGAAGGACATACAACCAGATGGTGTAGAGCAGAAGTTCCAAGGTACAGGTTCAGGGCTATGAACAGGAACAGGAATAATGGTAGGAACAGGAATAATGATAGGAATAGGAATAATGGCTTGGACAGAAATAGGGATGAGAATATGAACAAGAACAGGAATAGGAACATGGACAAGGATATCAAGAAAAATCATGGAAAGGTAGCTATGGACACTGATGATGATCAGTGCCTAATGGGAGTTTTACTCCCACCCTAGAATTAATCACCTCAATAGGAGGTGGGGGAGGGGCTAAGCTAAGAGGCTCATTCTTAGCCCTGAGCCCCAAAGGTGACCCTTTGCCATTGATGACAAAGGGGGAGATATTTGAGTAAGGGGGAGAGCCTTGAGTCGGGGGAGCAAAGCTTCAGAGGATGGTTTTTAGTTGGTTTCAGTTTTGACAGTTGGTAATGGTTTCAGTAGTGGTTTGCCATCAATGACAAAGGGGGAGATTGTTGGTAATTTTGGGTATGTTGCCTAGCTTCATGTTTGTGAGTTGTCATTGATGTCAAAAGGAGTTTGTGTTGATGTCAAAAGGAATTTGTGCTGATGTCAAAAAGAGTTTGGTGACAAAAATATCTTGAAAGTTCCATGATGTTTGTTTATGGGTTTTTAATTAAAACCATGGTGACAAGGTTAAAGGTTTTTCTTAAAACCATCTGGACTCATTAAGGGTTTTTATTAAAACCATCTTGGCTTAATGAAAAGGTTTTGCTCCTTGAAAAAACCTTAAAAGTCCATTTTGATTATTAATAAATAAATTAACTCAAACCTTTGAAAAGGTTTTAAGTTAAGTTTATTATTAATAAAATAATAATTATTAATTTAATAATTATTATTGAAAGGGTTTCTAAACCCTTAGCGGTGCTCATGTGGAAGACTTACCTCATCGACGTCAACTTGCATGATGAAAAAAATGTTTGAAAGGAGCCCGACGTCAATTTGCATGGGATGCAAAAGACTATTAAAGGGCATTAATTCCTAAGGTTCAATACACCTCCGATTTGCATGATTACCTTCGAATTTGTATTGCTCTATGACCTTCGATTTTGGATTGCTCTATGATTTTTGAGTTTCATATTGCTCTGTGTTTAAGTTTTGATTTCATACGCCTATGAGGAAGACAAATATGTTTGTCTTTAATTTCTATGAGCAAAGGGAAGGTAAAACGATGAGTGGCGCTTGAGAGTTTCGTTGGGCACTTGTGCTCCAACGATAGAGGTAGTGGAGCGAAGGCGCTCGCTAGGCAGAGGTGTCGAGATCGATTCGCATCGGGCATGTTTCATTTTTGGTCACAGATTATTGTGCACGTGGTACAATAGTTGCTTTGGGCCACGAGTTTGGAGGAGGAAGCACTTTGGCGCTTATGTTGGTGTCTCCACACTTCTCCTAAGGTTGGAGAATTGATTTTTGGCCAAGGTAGATCTTTTGTTGATAATGTGGAATATTTGATTTGACTTGGCAAATTATTGTTGGTAATTGGATGGAGGTATAAGGTTAAATAGAAATATTGCTTTGACATTGTTATTATTGATGCTTAATGTTTATGTGGTAAATGCATTTAGAAGTAAATGTATTTTAGGAGTTATAAGGGTTTAAGGAATAATTGTGCTTAATGTCATATTGGGGTTAGAAAGCCTTTGGAGTTATTGAGTGGATATTCTCTTGTAATTATTTTTTGAGGTTGAAGTTATTTTGTGATATATTAAGTAGGAGTTATAAGGTGTAAAGGAATATTGTTGATATGTATATTTGTGAGTTTTGATTATTGATGAGTTGGAGTGATAAGGTGTTATTAGGACTCTTATCATTGTGCATTATTCCATTGTTGCTAACTCTAATTTGTGGCAAATTGAGAGTTAGTGTTGTGACAGATTTTGAGTTCTCCTTCTTCATCAAAGTAAAGGTATGGGCACATTCTTCCATGGTTATTATTGATTGATGGTTTTCTAAAAATAAGTTTGGAGTGAAAAGGATTAAATTAAGTTTCCTTATTTGGAGTGGATCTTATTTTCTGAAAGTGGAAGTATTGATTATGCATTATGAGATCATGATGAGTTTATGAGTTATTGCATAATTCTGGTTTATGAGAGTGGAAGCATTTGAAGTTTGCTTTAGGGTTTTTGAGTGAGAAGCTTATGCCATTGCTATAAGTTGTTGAAACCCTAATTGAGTTGTTTGGTTGTTGAGAGTTTGGTTTTGAGATTGCTTCCATTGAGATTGAGTTGATCAAGTTATGCTTTACTTGATACATGAGTTGGGCTTGCTCCTTTGAGATTTGATTTTATCAAGTTGTACTTTGCTTGATAAACTTGGTTGTGTGGTTAAGTTGAGCATTCCCATTTGAGAGAAGTTGGAAATATCTTGAACCCATTTTTGATGCTTAGAGAGAGATTGCTTTGAGTTCTTGAAAACTAACTTGGCTAGGGTTTGATAGCAAGTTATGGTTCTATGTTGGAGGAGTTGATTCCTTGATATTGCATTATTGGCAATTGTTGGGTTGTGGTTCAAGATCTTGTGAAAGTATACTACTTCTATGAGATTGATTTGAGTTGAGATTGAAAGTTGAAGGATAGAACATATTGAGTCTCTAACAATTCTCTTTATGCTTCTATGAGATTGATTTGATATGATTGGATGAAACACATTGGGTCTCTAACAATTCTCTTTGTGTGTTCACATTGGGCAAGTTTCTTGGTAAACTTGCTTGAGCTGATTTGGGCAAGTTCTTGGTGAGCTTTCTAGGACAGATTTGGATAGGTTCTTGTGGAGAACTTGTGGACTGATTTGGACAGGTTCTTGTGGAGAACTTGTGGACTGATTTGGATAGGTTCTTGTGGAGAACTTGTGGACTGATTTGGATAGGTTCTTGTTGAAGAACTTGTGGACAGATTTGATGAAGTCTTGGTGAAGACTTGTGAGCAGTTGTGATTGATTTGTTCAAGATTTTGGCTTAAGCTTGGGACAGATCTGATAGAGATTTGAGAGCAGATTTGTGCTAGACCAGAGGACTGAGTTTGGTGCAGATTTTGATAGAGTTTGAGAGGACTTGTGTTGGACCGACTGACTATGTTTAGTACAGGTGTTGATGAGCAGCTATGGAGGTGATCAATGAGGACAGAAGTCTCTAGAGCTAGAGCAAGGAGGACAGGACGTCTTCTATGGAAAGGAGTTCCACCTACTAGCGGCAGAAGAGGCAGTGATCTTCTGAAGTATCATTTCCAGAGCTTTGGGGGATAGGACATCTCCTTTGGGTAGGAGGCTCATAAATACTTCTTTGGGGGATAGGACATCTCCTTTGGGTAGGAGGCTCATAAATATTTTATTAGGGGAAGGATTCTCCTTTGGACAGGAAGTCCATAAACATTGTAATTGGGAAGGATTCCCAAAGGATTTGATTGAGAAAATTTAGTGAAATATTTTCTCTGTGGAGTAGCCCACCTTGGGTGAACCACGTTATATTGGTGTCTCAATTGTGTGATGACTTGTACACTGGTTTGATTACTTGCTTTGATTTTGCTATTGGTTCATTGCATTGCTTTCTGAAGTAAAAGGAAAAAGTTAAAAAGTGGTCTTATACTGTTCACCCCCCTCTCAGTATAAGCTTGTGTTCTTTAGGTGGGACCCACAAAGGGTTCTCTATGCTAATTTACTTTGTCACTAACTTTCTATTTTCTATTTCTATTCTGCAGGTTTTCAGAAATTCGATCGCATGATTTTTGTAGAGCTAGGGTTTCTGGAAAGTTGTAGAAGTTGACCAGAAGTTGTGCAGATGCCCTGTAATGCTCGAGGGGTACCCTACAATGCTTAGTGAATGCCCTACTATATTCTAGTGGCTTTGGGGTGCATTTCATAGAGTGAGGAGGAGATACGTAGGCTTTCTTGTAAGTCTACTATAAACCCTAACTCATTTCTGTTGTTGTTTCCTTGCTTTTTACAATAACATTGATAAAAATAACATCATTAATTTTTGTTAAAAGCAATCATATTTCATTTGCATTTTAGGCATTTAGAGTAGCCTTGCATTCACACATTCACCATAGTTCACATTTTAGATTTAAATTTTTACTATTTTCTGGTGTGTTTTATTCAATATTCTGCATACTATTTTCATATGAAGTGACAATTGCATAAAATAGTTTGCATAATAGGGTTAAGAATTCCTCTTTTACTTGTCTAAGTAGGAACAAAATCAGGATACTTAAGTATACTCCCGCATTTGGTGATTCAAGGTGGAATATTAGGTGAACCCTCCACTATTTAGAGTGGGTCTTAAGTGGTGTACCCTACATTATTTTGAGGAACTTAGTATTTCTATTTTTGGCTTCTGATTTAGGCTTGTAAAATTGGTTATTTTTGACATTGTATGTACACATTAGAAAACATGAAACTTTAAAATGAATCACACAATGCACATTTCACAATAAATAGTAATGAGTTGGATTTCATCACCAACCATTGCTTGAGATTTGGTGATGGTGGGCTTCATCTCCATCCATCAATCTCTGCCCTTAGCCACCATAGATACCCATGAGCAAAATTTTTAGATTTCATCACCAGGAAGAATCTCATTTTCTAGCCAAGCCATAGATTTCACCCTTCATAATTCAGATTAGAACATCCAAAACACACAAAACTCACAAAAAAACAATAAAAATGAGATAAAAAAAGGAGGTAAGACAAATCTATTGCAAAAACATAGGATTGAGTTGTTTACTTGATTTTGTGAAGTTTTCATTTACATTACTTTCTTGCATATTTCACATATTTGATTCATTAGCTTATGGTGTTAACTAGAAATCAAACAAAAGTATTGAATCAAACTTCCATCCACCAAGACACTTCATCCATGGAGTGTTCAACATCCTTCCCTACCACTTCTGTGGTCAACCCCACTAGTGTGATACAGATAAGTTATTCAAATTTATCTATGGGTCCCTCACACGCTGTGCAAACTTCAAATATTGATGTTTTGCATAGAGCCATTCACACAGCCATTCCACAAATAGAACCATCTTCACCCACCATTGACCATAACATAACCTATATAGACATGGCCAAAGTGGAAGCTTTTCAAAGATCCACTAACTATGTTCTAGAATAGGTCCATAGTCCACCTAGGCATGATCCTTCTCTTCAGTAGGAACTTACCCATTCATAGCCTTCTAGCCTTACCCAGGTGTATAACAACCCTCTTTTTGAGGCGTCAGCTACACCTTCCCATCATTTGTCCATCCCTCAATAGTCAGGTGCTCCAAGTACCTCCATTCCATCTTCATACACCACCACCTATGGAAATCCTTTGTATGAAGCACATGTCAATGTTGCTTCACAGATGCCAGCATCCACCTCATCCAATGTCACCCATCCAGTTGTAATTCCTATTGCAACTTATCCTCCACCTACCTCATCCATTCCATCCACATCCACACCATCTACCTCAGAGGTGGCCATACAGAAAGCATGGCAACATCTCAATTCATTGCTTATGGCTCAACAAGGTGCTCAACCTTGTTCCCAACAACAAGTACAGGTAATAGATTTTAAATCTCAGCCTATTTCCACCCAACCCACATTTTTCACCCAAAATCCATCATGGGTACCACAATATTCTATGGTTTCCATACCCACACCACCATTAACTCATACCCATGCCATTCACACAAATCATCACATTCATAGCCCCCACACATCATCTCCTTTTCAACATTCACCATCATTTCTTCATCAACCTCCACATCATCAATTTCAATCCACTCCACCAAATCATCATCATCTCATCACACCCCAACATCTCAACACTCCACCTTCACAGAATCATCAAGTAATTCAGGGCTTCCACATACCTGGGGAAGATCCTAGAATCCAAGCTATGCAACAACAGATTGATAGCCTGATGCAACATACTCCTGGTATGATGAACCAGAAACCAACACTCAGACAATTGATCAATCAACCAATCCATTTTTTGGTACCATCACCACCATATCCAGTAGACTTCATAGTACCAAAATTTGATAAATTTAAAGGGACTGAGGACCCTAGAGAACATGTGAGCACATTTATCCATTCATGTTTTAGAATCCAAAGTAATGATGCTCTAATACTTCAAAATTTTCCTCAGACATTGGGGGAGATATCATAGAGTGGTACAACCATTTACCTCACCATAGTATTTATACTTTTGAGCAATTGGTTGATCAATTTCTTGAAAGGTTTTCCCTTAATGTTAGAAAGAAAGTCTCATTAACTGACTTATATGGTTTAAAGCAATATGATGATGAGTCAGTATATGATTTTGGCAACCATTGGAGGGTTGTTATTACCAAACTACCATTCACCCTACCAATGGAAGAGCTTACTAGACTGTTTACTAAGAGTTGCTTAAAACCCATCTCTTGGTTATTACAATTACAACAATACAGATCATTTGAGGAAGCTCTTGCCCAAGCTAGCATAATTGAAGAGATAAAAATCCAAGAGGGTGTGCTTAAGCCTAAAAAGAAAGAATGGAGAGTAAATAAAAAAGTAACCAAAAATAAAGAATGAGAATAAGGCCAAAAAAACTATTCTAGCCAATCCAAACCAAACCAAGCTAACCAAGCCAACCAAGCTAATCAAGTTAATCAAGTGGTCATGAGCCAACCGGTAATGGCTCAACAACAACCTATGCAACAACAACCACAACAAATTGCATATCATGTGGTTCCCTCACCATCACAATCAATTCAAAACATAGTGCCAACTATGGAAAACCACCCACATCGATAATCTATTTGAAAAAACCGCTAGTACACCCCCTTAGCCGAATCATATGCCTCCATATTCCATAGGTTGTATGACACCAACCAACTTGCCTTGCTTGAGGTTAAACCAGATGACCCTACCAAGCATAGTAAACACTATAGGGAATATTTATTTTACCCTTATCATAGGCAAAATGGGTATGATATAAATAGTTGCTATAATTTTAAAGATATAGTGCAAGATCTCATTGACTTAGGGGCCATCAAGCTTGATAGTCCCTTAGCTCAATAGAACCAAAACCTTGGTATTTATCAAACACCACTTCCTCATCATGAGGAGGTGCAACCAACAATAGGAGGGTCTAACACCAAGACTCCTCCTAATCAAGTCAATCATGTGCAACAATACCAAGGTTTTGTGGGTGCTATCCATGTAGTCACCCGAGGTCAACAATGCACTAATAATCAACAAAATGCACAACAACAACCTGTTCAACCTCCCATAGCACCATAGGCAAGTGTGTCTCAACCTACCACATCATCATCACCCATCCAAATTTCCACCAATCCTTCCCAACCCATTCATATTCCAAGTCATCCAAATCCACCCATTCATCCTACCAATCATCCATCAAGGCCAATCATCTCCTTGAGTAGCCGATTAACTACTAGCCTTAAAATAGCTTCAACTAAACTATCTATATATGAGCTCATTCAAAAATCTCCCCCACATCATGAGGCATTAATGGATATTTTAAAATCCATTGAACTTCAATCTCAAGATGCTAATGCCTTTAGCAATTTTGTGGGGAGCATCCGAACATGTATGGAGCCTTCCATCACATTCTACGATTTTGAAATCAAACCAATATCATCAGAATCGATGGACCCTCCATTGCATATCATGGCTCAAATTGATAGGAAGCCATTTAAAAGAGTTTTAATTGATATCGGCTCCTCTATCAACATCATCACCACATCTACTCTCCAACATCTCAATCTTCCACCATATCACATCACCAAATCCACTTTCACCTTGAAAGCATTTAACGATGCTCTCTACTCCATAGTTGGCACTATCATTTTACCCATCGAAGTGGGGGTCAAAATATTGCATACCATGTTTCACATATTGGAAGGGTCCATGGCATACAATGTACTCCTTGGATGTCCTTGGATGAGGGAAATGAGATGTGTCCCTTCTATACTCCATCAATGCTTAAAATATGTACATGAGGGACAAGTTCATTGCATACCGATGGATGTTGAACCATTTAAGTATTGCAATTTCATTTCAAATCCCTATGAATCCATGCTTCCTTCCACTCATATTTTTCTCACATCATCAACCACCTCATCAACCACACAATCCACATCTTCATCAAAAGCTCCTATTCCTGAGGAGCTCCCCATCACCACTTCACATCAAGCTTCCACTTCCATACCCCCATCTTCATCACCTTTGACTACATGCACATGTGGTCAAACTCAATCCACATCAACCACATCATCAACATCAACATCATCCACCATAATTCCTTCCACATCATCACCCATTCAACAACCACCTCAGCCAAATCCACCTCCATCCACATCAGCCAATATTTCACAAGTTGCCTTAATAGATTGTGAGATGCCATCCCAGTCCATACCTCTCCCATTGTTAGAGACATCAAGCCAATCATGAGTCTTCCACATCCACTTCCATCCACATCATCCCAAGTTGAGGTCCACCTCACTAATCCTGGTATTGGTGAATATGTGGTCCAAGACATCATAGTCACACCACTCAACATTCAAACTACTAAGGATTATGGTCACCCATGTGACCCACCCTTATCTATAGGAGTGGTGTACAACATGGGTTCAATACCTAATAGCATTAATTTTGTGTATGGGGGGATTGATTCATCATCCAATCTATCTTCCCTAGATGAACCCAAGCAACCAACACCTACCAATATACAACATATGTCGGGTTTTCCATCTCGATATTTTCACATAGTTAATTGGCAAGGACATGGCCTAGGATGGCATGAATAGGGAATGCATGAAATTATCGATGTTTCATATCGAGAAGTGCATGACCATTCAGGTTTAGGCTATCATCCACTTTCATCCACTTCTTCTCTTGAACAAGCTTTTCAAAGTTTACATTTGAATTCAGGAGAAGATATCCATCACATTGATGAATCTAAAGATGAAATCTATGAAGAATTTGATATTATATCAATAACTTCTAATGAATCTGATGAGGAATCAACACCCATCATTCCACACACTAAACAAGATGAGTTTTACCTCAGAATGTTCCCCATCCATCAACCCATCATTCACTTGCTTCTTCCACAAGAGCGAGCCGAACCAACTGGTGAACCACCACCTCCACTTCATTAATCCACATCACCAACCAATTTTGTAATATATGTACATAATTCAAATAAAAAATAAAAAAACATAAAAAAATTCAAAAAAAAATCATTTGCATTGCATGTACATGGCTTTTTACCAATTGCATTTATTTGTGTTGCCTATTATTGTTCAAGTTCCCAAAGCTCTAGCATCGGTTCTAGAAAATAGGATCCATCCATCCATTCACATTGCCAACCACCATTTTTCCCCTTTAAGTCAACATGAATCCTATTGACTTATTCACCCCACTCCATAATCCATACGATTTGGCAAAGCCAATTCCAATTGACATGAGCCTTATTGATATGGATCAGATTTCCTCACCACCATCCTTTTCCAAATTTATCCTTTTCGAGGAATTGTTAAGGGCTTCAACCAACTACATTCCTCCATCACCTCCACCTTCACCTTCACCTTCACCTTCAGATCCTGAGGTTTTCTAGGTAGACATAGAAGAGGTTGAGTCAGAAGAGTTTGATAATGTCATAGATGACATTCATCTGATCCCAATACCCCATCAACTTGAGGAAGGTTCTCACATGTCCATTGAAGATACTATCGATGTGAACCTTAGTTCAGATGTAGACAATCCCTAAATTGTCAAACTTGGTAAAATTTTATCCATAGATGAACAAGAGCAATTAATTGCTCTCCTCAAGAAGAAGGGAATTTTTGCATGGTCCTACAAAGACATGCCTGGTCTTGACCCTAACTTGGTTGTCCATAATCTCACCTTGCATTCTGATGCTAAGTTGGTCAAACAAAAACTTAGAAGGATGCATCCTACCATTGCCCTCATGGTCAAAGAAGAGCTTCAAAAGCTATTAGATGTGGGTTTCATTATCCCCATTGACTATCCTGAGTGGCTTTCAAACATGGTACCCATTCGTAAGCCTAACGAGGTGATACACATTTGCACTAATTTTTGAGACCTTAACAAAGTGTGTCCTAAGGATGATTTTCCTCTTCCAAACATTGATACTCTTGTCGACACTTGCACTAGCCATGAAATGCTTTCTCTAATGGATGGTTTTTTAGGATACAACCAAATTCGAATAAATCTTGATGACCAACACAAAACAACATTCACTACACCTTGGGGGACTTTTTGTTACAAGGTGATGCCCTTTGGCCTCAAAAATGTAGGTGCCACTTATCAACATGCCATGACATACATCTTCCATGATTACATGCATAAGATCATCGAATATTATGTGGATGATCTCTTGGAAAAATCTAAAACTCGACAAGAGCACATTGGTGTATTGGAAAAAGTCTTTGATCGACTTCTAGAGCATAATGTAAGGTTGAACCCCAAGAAATGTGTCTTTGGTGTTACCTCAGGAAAACTACTAGGGTTCATTATCTCCAAAAGAGGCATTGAGGTGGACCCAAACAAAGTCAAGGCCATCATGGAGATGCCTCCCCCAACAAACTTGAAGGAATTGCATAGTTTACAAGGAAATATTCAATCGATCCATCATTTCATTGTGCAAATTTCTGACAAATGCAGGCCATTCAATCACCTACTACAAAAGGGGGTGACATTTTCATGGATAGATGAATGTCAAAAAGCTTTTGATGATATCAAGAAATACCTAGCTTCTCCACCAGTCTTAACTCCTCCTCATTCATGGGTCCCCTTCCATATTTATGTTTCAGCAATGGACTTTGCATTAGGGACAATGCTTGCACAAAAGAATGAAAACAATCAAGAGCAAGTTATCTATTACATTAGTCAAACATTGGTAAGCTATGAAACTAGATATGCTTACATGGAAAAATTGTGCTTAGCAGTGGTTTTTACCACTAAGAAACTCAGACATTACATGCTTAGTCACACCACATATGTCATAGCTCAAGAAAATCCTCTGCGTTATATGATGTCTCGCACTTACAATAACACCCACACTGCTAAATGGATAATGCTTCTCACTGAATTTGATCTTGAGTTCATTAGCCAAAAATCCATTAAAGGTCAGGTCATAGCCGATCAACTTGTGGAAGCTCCACTTCCTAGTGATCAACCCTTGATTATTGAGCTCCCAGATGATTCGGTATTCACTATCACTGAACAAGAAGAAGATGTCATTCTAGAGGAAGATGTCGATATCACACTATTCTTTGATGGTTCTAAGTGCAAAAAAGGTCAAGGTGTTAGAGTCATGTTTCATACACCACAAGGGATACCTATCCCCTTATCATTCAAACTAGACTTCCAATGCACAAACAACAATGCAGAGTATGAAGCCTTAATCTTAGGTCTTCAAGCAGCCATAGCTATGGGCATAAAGTGTATCAAGATATTTGGTGATTCTCAACTTGTTGTTAGACAAATCAATGGAGAATACCAATGCAAAGAACCTACCATAAAGCTTTACCATGAAGTAGCAATGAAATTGCTCTCTAAATTTAATTGGTATGAAATCGATAGTTTACCATGTTCGACTAATAGATTTGTAGATGTGATGGCCTCTCTAGGATCATTGATTCCAAAGAACTCCTTAGGAGAGGTACAACCACTCATTGTCACAATGATCTCTAAATCTACAATTATCCATGTTGAATCTAAGGATGAAAAGGATGTTTGCTTTATCCATTCAAAGCCATATGAGCCTTGGTCAAACCAAATAATAGCCTTTCTCAAGTTTGGAACACTCCCATCAGATATGTCATGGACTACTAAATGCACTTTCAAGCAAAAGGTAGCTCGTTTTACTCTCTTGGGGGACGTGTTGTATAGACATGGTTATGATGGAATCCTCCTTCATTATCTTGAGTCTGTAGAGGCACAAAGAGCCATAGCTGAAGCTCATGATGGTACTTGTGGTGGTCATTTTAGTGGAATGGCCATTGCAAAGTGTATTTTATGCATGGGTTACTATTGGCCCACCATGGAACGAGACTGTTGCACTTATGTCAAGCATTGTAAGCAATGTCAAGAGCATGCTAATTTAACTCATGTGCCATCACAAGCATTACAGCCTATTCAAATCCTTTGGCCCTTTTCACAATGGGGTCTTGATTTAATTGGAAAAATATCACCTCCTTCCTTGGGACAACATACATTCATCATCACAACCACTGAATACTTCACAAAGTGGGTTGAGGCAATTCCTCTAACTAGTATGATAGGACCTAGAATTGTGGAGTTTATACTTCATCATATCATTTATCATTTTGGTATTCCCTCAAAAATCATCTCTGACAATGGCAAGTCTTTCAAGAACAAGGATGTTCAAGCACTTTGCAAGAAATATAATATCCAACATAGTTTCTTGACTCCTTATTACCCACAAGAAAATGGACAAGTTGAGGCTACCAACAAGACCTTAATTGCTATTCTCAAGAAACTAGTCAAAGAAAATCATAGAGATTGGCATACTCAAATCCCCTTGGCATTATGGGCTTATCGAACAAGCATCCACATGCCTACTAGGGCAACACCATTTTCATTGGTCTATGGAGCCAAAGCAATCATACCTCTTGAGCTTGAGATCCCCTCATTGTGAATTTCATTGTAAGAATTCATAGATGATGATACTGCTAGACAAGCACATCTTGACCAACTCACACTTCTTGATGAAAGGTGAGTCAATGCTTTAGAGAATTTACGAGTTTATCAAGACCACCTAAAGCATGCTTACAATGCCAAAGTTCATCTACATGAATTCCAAGTAGGAGATATTATTCTTAAAGAGAATCAACAAAACACCAATGCATTACCACATCTTCATGATAAATTCATAGCTAATTGGTTAGGTCCATACATTATTACTCAAAAAGTGGGTAAAGGAACTTATAGGCTTGCTAGTCTAGAGGGAGTTGAAGAGCCCAAACCACTTAATATTATCCACTTGAGAGCATTCTATGCTTAATATGATATATATATATATATATATACATGGCTAATACACAAAAACAACATTGCATTTCACACATTTCATTTCACACATTTCATTTCACACATTTCATTTTACACATTACATTACACACATTTCATTTCACAAATTACATTTCATACATTGCATTCACAACCATATTTCACATTTCATATTAGGGATCATTTATTCAATTTAGATATTAATTGGTCCAATAAAGTCATGTTGCCTTAATCAGGGGCACCTTCAAATCATCATCCATTTCATTGCACCATTCCATAAAGCCAAATTATCATTTGCAAAACCACATTTCCATAATTCCTAGGTGTTTTTGGTCACTCAACCACTCCTAGTGTTTTAAGCAACCTCCAAATACATGTCGAGTTTTCTTTAGGACCAAGACACATTTTCACTAAGAAAATCTTGAGTTCTGGGAATTGACTCTAAACATTCTTGAACCAAACACAATTACACATCTTAAAAACATCTTGTGTCAAAGAGAGATAACACCATACTTGGGTTGTACCTCAAAGTGAAAAGGGTATTCCTTGCTTGTCCCATCATGCACATAGTCCAAAAAAATAGTGGTTTTCACTACTATCACAATTTCAAAATAAAAGAAAGAGTAGGGAAAATCCCAAAAACTCTAAATATTTTACACATCACACACCACAGATCCTCAAGTTGTAAGGATAGAACTACATTTCTAGTCAGATGGTTAGGTAGTCAATCCCCAAAGCTTAGAGATCAAATTCTTGGACTATGGAGTTAATCTCCACCAAGGCTATAGATGCTTGATTAGTAGTGGAGTACGCTCATGCATGGTGACACATCTCTTTTAAAGAGACCTCTGACCACACATAAGGACAAGCTAGCTTCTTGGTCTCATCCATAACAGGTTTCATCTCAATTTACTCAAGATGGGTTAATGAACTCACTTGCACACACATTGGTTCTTGATTACCTTGAGTCATTACCATGCTCATGATTCGGTAAATGAATTCACTACACACACATTTGGTCTTAGAGAAATTAGGTAGTATTTAGTGAGTTTGTTTGATATCACTAGTATGTCTGAGTCTCTACAAAATAATCAATTTTCCATATCAACATCCATATCTTCTTCCATATCAACATCCATATCTTCTTCCATGTCAACATCCATGTCTTCACATCCATATCATTACATGAGTCTTCCATTTCACATACCACCAGTTTGGTGCCCCTGATTAAACAACAATGCTATACATGGTCAAGAAAAATCTAAACTATAAATGATCATTAGAGCATTAATTCATTTGCATTCATAACACATTATCATTGCATTAATCATCCATATACACATGCATCCACACAAAAGCATTCACACAAAAGCATAACACAAAAGTAAAATCCATGTATATATATATATAAATATCACATGTACAATGAATGCCCAAAGGCTATATACAATGGAGCACCAAGGCTCATATACAAAAAGTGCATCTAAGCACTAGCTAATGCCTATAAGAGGACCCCTATGACCCTGAAGGAGCCCTAGACCTAGAGCTATGCCTAGAATCGCTATGCCTAACAGACCCGGATATGGATGAGGAAGGTGGATCTGGAAGCCCAATATGGTGCTCCATCAATCGATCCTCCAACATCTCGATATATCCATCCTGAGCTTGAAGGTATAGTACATCATATCTCTGATGATGGTCTCTCTCAAGTAGCTCTACTTAGAGCCTCATGATCCTATCCTCACCTCCACCTATAGATCATACCTCTAGCTCCACCCATAGTCAAGCTATCTCCACATCCCAAGTCCTATCTCACATCCTCTATCTCTACATCCCCCACTTACTACCACTCATCTCTAGCCTCACCCAATCCTCCTCACTCTGACCTAGAGGTCCCTCTAAAACCTCCTCCATATCATCTCATACCATCTCCATCACCTCCAAGCCTAGAATCCTGCTCTATTGTATCCCTCATCTCCCTTGACTGCTAGATCGAAGGTGTCTCTGACATTTGGGAGCCTCATCTACCTCCTCCACCTTGACCTCTACCTCATCCTCATCACCATTCCCCTCATCCACTACTGGACTCGATACCCATGGTGGTTGTGTAGTGAACCATGCATCATACTCCATAGTAGTCCTCGCATCATCCACATCGAGGAGATCCATCTCCTCATCATCCTCATAGGTCACCCTCCATGCCTCAGCACAAGGTAGACCCATCTCATCCCGATGATGCCTATAGAGCACTGGTGCCTCAGGAACCCCTACCTCAGCCCAAACTACCTTAGCACCCATGAGAACTAGATGTGCTCCACCTCACTCCTATACCTCCCAACCACCCACCTAGCCTACCAAACTCTCCATAGCTGCTCCCCATCACCAACCCAAGTGGCACCTCACCATGGTCTCCAAATCACCTGAGCTGATGTCAGTCCAACCCATAAATCCTTATACCACTAGCTAGTCCAAATAGGATGACTAAGTTGCACCTCCTCTACCATAAGCCATCTCATAGCATAGGGCTTCTCCCTATCCCATGCCTCAGTAGGTAAGCCTATAGGTTGAGCCACACTAAAGTGCTCCCAACCCCAACACTATAATAGTAAACTACACCCAACCCCTTTTCACCACCTCCTCACCTCATACAACTCTTGGTATAGCTACACCAACAAATTAGGAGCCCATGCATACACCCGAGGTGTATCGATCATATCATACACCAGCCTGATCAAGTTCCATGGGAACTGATAACTAGTGTTGTTTAAGGCCACTATGTTGGCCAACACGAACATGACTAAAGTGGGAAGTGCATCCAACTTCTTATCCACATACATAATCAAGTACCTTATCCCTCCACCACTCACACTCTCAACCTCCCATCCATCTCCAAAATCATATCATGCCCCTTATCATGTCCAACCTCGACATATAACCCCTCCACTAGTAACTTGAGGATGTGATATACATCCTCAAGTGTCACTATCATCTCTCCAGTAGGGAGCTGAAAGGTCCCCCTATCTAGATCCCATATCTCTACCAAGGTAGAGAGATATCCCTCATCCACCCTAACCACATCAATCTAGGCTACCCTAGCCAACCCCACATCCTCCAACCAATCCCACTCCTCCTTACAATACCTTTCTCACCCCTAGGATGAGAGGTGAGAACCGATGTTGAGCCTCCAAAATCCTCAACTACAGCACAACACATTCACAAAGCAATTACATTAAAGTCACATTCATTTCATAAAAAAAAAAATATTTTTCACAAATCAAACAAAGAGTGCCAAGGGCACTTACCTTAGCAACATGAACTTCTACTCCTATTTATATCTCACCATCCATCACCATAGCTTTTACACCACACCCACCTCACCTTCCACTCACTCCCTCAAATATAACTTCTAGAATTCATGAATGCAAGAATGAATCTAATTTCACCTCTACAAGCCATTTATAGTTATTTCTATGCACTAGGATGCCCATGGGTATTCACAAGTGCATTGAGATGCACTACCATATTTATATATCACATCCCACTGATTTAGTTTCTACATGATGATCCATTGATGTTTGGCATCAAAATTGGTAAAAAGAACAAAATGATCCAAAAAGGTAGCTTACCTCCACAAAATCACTCCAAATTGCATCCATACATTCATTTCATCATCATATCATGTTTTGTGAAAACCAAAATTGATTTGGATGCATAATTTTTGCTTAACAAGTTTCAAAACGCATCAAAATGGTCCAAATTTTCACAAAATGACCATAATCATCATTCTCATCATCAAATATTCATTTCAACATCATTTTCATTCATCAATCATTACATTTGCACATTTTTCCAAGTTCATATACAATTTCAAGTGAACCTCGTATCTAGTGGTCTATTCTATCTCCTTGGCGATTGCAGTGATTGGTATCCATGCAATTTGGTAAGATGAGTAAATCACCATAAGGACACTTGGCCATATTCATCATCCAATATCTCATTGTTCAAAAACAAAATCACTTTTCTTACTTCACATTTAGAGTGAGACTATGCTAAGACCAATTTGCTCAATAGTTGTCATTGATGGCCTTGTTCATGGGGCTTGAAACATGGATAAAATCATAACTCATCATTTATTTTACATTGATAGTCATCATGGAGATAGGCCCTCACTAGGTTGATTGGTTCCAATTGTGGGAATTATCCTACAGTCACTAGCCGACCCTCCAAGGTTGACTCTTTTTCTTTTATTGCATTTTCATCACTTTGCATTTCAATGATGCCAAAAGGCACTTTCTTCAACAACATGGAATCACCCCAAACTTGGGGTAACCACATTTGATTTTGATTTCCCACAATGGGATACATCTTACATGATCATGGCATTTACACTTGGCAAAAACCCTTTCTCTATTGGGGCAAAAATAGAATCAATCACTTGCATTTCACAACAACCCCTTTCTCCATTGGGGCAAAAATAGAATCATTTTACATCATTCATATCATCTACATTTACATCATACATATACATTTACACCATTCACTTACATTTTCATTGCACAAATCTATCAATTGGCTTGTGAGATTTATTCTTCACTCATTCGCCAATTGAGGGGGTAAGCTACACAATAAAATTCTTTTATCTTCAAGATCATCTTCGCATTCCAATGAAAGAAAGTTGCTTCTACATAAGGCCAAACCAGGTGTCTCATATTTTTGCACCGCATTGTGTTTCATGCAATGTGGTACAAAAAGGGGCATCTATAGACACCAAAATCTAGCCACTTGTCATCCATCCATGTTTCCCAATCTCCACTATCCATTATATATATATATTTATTAATATATATTTAAATATTAATATTTTATATATTATATTTATATATATTTAATAAATATATATATTTATATGAATTAATCCTAGCCCTCCACCATATTTTAATCTCAGCCATCCATCCACCTTAATCCATGCCACTTACCCAGATTTAATCTCCACCCTTCCTCATGTTTTAATCTCGGCCACTCAAATTGTGTCGTCGAAACCCTAACATGTCTAAGGGAAGATTATAAAAGAGGAGTCATTTTGATGACTCAACCCCTAAAAGTGACCCTAAGTTACTTAAATACCGAGATCCCTAAGTACTCCTTGAATCTAAGATCCCTGAGATATTTTTGGAGTCCAAGCCCTAGCCCCTCTATTTCCATCCTCACCTCCATCGTCGTTGCTCACAACCCTTTGCTTCTACCATCGCCCTTCCTATGCGAACCAGATCTGGTTCTACACCATTTCCATCAATCCTCGAACACCCATCAGAGCCATCCGAGCACCCACCAGAGCCAATCGAGCACCCACCAGAGCCAACCGAGCACCCACTAGAGCTAGTAAGCACCTCTAGTGCATTTTTGGTCATCCTCGAGCACTTAGGGCATCTCCCACACTAGATCTGTAGCCCTACAACCCTCGGGTACCATTAGGGCATCTTCGCAACTATCACTAGCATCATTTACGTAAGAAGAAATAAAAAAGAAGGTTTATTGACAAGGTAATAGTTTTGTGCATTTATTTTCATATTCTTATGCTTTTTTATTGAAGTATCTAGGGTTAGTGATTTTATTTTGAGGGTCTCACATAGTGGAGCCCTCACAGGTGTTACTAATATTTGTTATTATTTGTTGTGTGTAGGTATAGGAATCATACATTTGGTAGTTATTGAAGCTAGGGTGGCCCTATCTAGGATACACAAGCCCACCCACAACCTCGTTGGGATCAGACAAGCATGAAGACACCACCATTCTTTTCAACTAGGGTTTTGGAGAACCCTAGTAATCTATAATTTTGTATCAAAAATAAGCATTGTAAAACCCCACATTTGGGGCATATTGATTGTAACATTTGAGATCCACCCATAGAAATAAAGAGTTTATCTATTTTTGTGCAATCATTATGTCTTATGGTGCTTATTGTTATTTTATATCATTATTGTATTGGTGTTGCTTGATTTTTTATTCACACCATCAAACCACTTCACCACACATCAATATCATCCAACCTACATATAAAAAGTAAATTAGGGCTTTCAATCACCCTTGGAAGACCCTAAATTTTTATTTTTTCAAAACCATATTGATAACTTGGCCTAGCAGACGTATGGAATGCTATATCAGAAACCCACCCTATGACATTTGGTCAATCACCTAATGTATCATTCAGTATTATTACCACATTACCCTGTAAATTTCACACTACCTAAGTTTAAAAATTTAAAGGGGATGAGGACCCCTAAGAGCATGTAGGTGTTGGAAATTTTGGGTACCTTGGGTACATTGCTTTTGCTCAAGTGTATAAGTTTTCATTGATGTCAAGAAGCTTTTGAAGGAATTTGATTTGATGTAAAATAATTTGTTTTGATGAAGGTTACGACTTGACAGGTTCGAAAGAAAGCAATTTAGAAAAGTGTCGCGATATCGTGACATGTCACAGTTTCACGACTCAAAGAGGAGAGAGAATGTTTGGAGTCAGAAATGTCATAATTTCGTGACATATTGCAAGGAAGGTTGAACGGATGAAAAAGTGTCACGATTTCGCGACATGTTGCAGGAGAGAGAGTCCGAAAGAAAAAGTGTCACAATTTCGTGACATGTTGCAGGAGAGAGATTCCAGGAGAAAAAGTGTCGCGATATCGCGACATGTCGGATTTTCGTGACCCGAAGAAAATAAAAGCACTAAGGAGAAAAAGTGTCGCGATTTCACGACAAGTCAAAAGACAAAGTGGAAGCAAGATAAAGTGTCACGATTTCATGACATGCAGTAAAGGGAAGAGTCTAAAAATGAGAACTGTCACGATTTCATGACAGGTTGCAGAGAAGTCATACGGAAGCTGAAAGCGTCACGATTTCACGACAGGCTACAAAGAAAATGTACGAAAGCTAGAAGCGTCGTGATTTCATGACAAATTCAAGGAGGAAGAGCTCAAAGGCAAAAGCATCATGATTTTGTGACATGTTCCATTTTTGCGGGCGTAAGGCAGAGAAAAACACAAGGCAGCGAAAGTGTCACGATTTCGCGACATGTTCCTGTAGACACCAAAACAGCACCATTCGATTAAGTGACTACAAACACTGGTCACATTGACATACACAGCTTTCAGGACAGCCTTTAGAGGTCAAACAGTGGTCTTGGCCACTTGCACAGCAGTTTGGAAGAGTTGGTCGTTTTATCAAAGCCTTTAACAAACTTCAAAGCCTTTAAGCGAGCCTTTAACAAACTTAGTCAAAACCTTCAAAACTTAAGCAAACTTCAAACCTTAGGCAAAATTGCTTTTAAACAAAGTCAAAAATTGACAAAGCGCTGTCTAGGCGCGATATCGCGATCGGTCGCGATCGCGATATCGCGACGGTCGCGATATCGCGACGGTCTCTTGCCTTAGCGCCTGGCAGGTTTTTAATATTAAAAGCAGACACGAAAACATTACGGCAGCGTTAAAAGCAGACATTCGACCATTCAAGAGGCGACACGTCAGCATTCAAGACAAACATTAAAATATCCAAAGAGAGCATTTAAAGCAATTTAAAGCGGATTTTAACTAAGCGGCGGGACTTTAATGAGACAAGCCGTTTCGAAACAAATCCGATCCAAAGCCACGCCTCATAACTGCGATCTGTCAGTGCGAGCCATGTCTCATAATGGCCCGATAAGGATCAAATCTAAGCGGCCCTTGCGGATTTAGGGTTTTAACATTAATGCTCTCAGAGGCCGAATCCTCTATAAAAACCGGCTCGATACAATGTAAAAGGAGAGACAGAAGCATTATTAGAAACGCAACGAAGTGCTGTTGAACTCGATACCCGACTGCACCTTTCGATTCATTTCTTCTACGTACATGATATGAAGAACATGAGTCTGGATCCATGATCCACCCATTCGTCGACAAAGCTCATTGTATTTTTAGTTACGTGTTTTGCGTCATAATCATCCATTAGTGTTTTATGTGGTTTTAAGCTTGCATGCATATTTACTTGCGGGTTGTTTTGTTATTTCATTCTCACTATGCTTACGAGTTTCCAAGTGTTCTATATTCTTTAATCTTTGCACGTATTTTTTTTAAGACCGTTTATGCTTTGTTTTAACAATAGGTATTACTAAATGGTTTTGTTGTTTCTTTGAATACGTGAGGAATAGCGAGCAAGCAAAGATTCATCCATGCAAGCGGCGGCAATACTTTGGCCCGTCCATTCTGCATGTGGGCATGCGGAGAGAGATCACTATTAATCCCGGTTGTAACCGAGGGAGACTAACACTCTGTCCCCGAAAAGGAGGAGATGTATTGTAACCGAACGAAATTACATTTATATTCGGTTGATTTGCATCATATTGTTCTATTTTTATTGCATCTTTAATACTGTTTTTTATTCCGAAATCTCATGCTTTCAGTGGCGATCACGGTGGGACCGTTCTCGCATTTTTAAAATCATAGAAGTTAATTAAACTTGTTGTGTCTTGTGCTTAACAGGTACTTCTTTTTAGCCGGAGGTCAGAAACAACAAATCCGGGCAGAAAGGAGGTAACGGTTCTAGCTGTCCATATCATTTTCTATCGCGAAGTTTCAGGTTATTTTATTTATTTAATCTTTTACTGTCATTTTAATTTCTTTTAATTATTAAAGTAAGGTAGAGAAATTTTTCTTAAAAATTTTTCTTGCTTTATTTAATTATGTAGTTATCTGCGTAATTATTCATTTAATAATTAAATCTTTTTAATTATTAAAATAAGGTAGAGAAATTTTTCTTAAAATTTTTCTTGCTTTATTTAATTATGTAGTTATCTGCGTAATTATTCATTTAATAATTAAATCTTTTTAATTATTAAAGTAAGGTAGAGAAATTTTTCTTGAAAATTTTTCTTGCTTTATTTAATTATGTAGTTATCTGCGTAATTATTCATTTAATAATTAAAAAATTTTGTTAAAGAAAGGTAGAAAATTTCTTTTCAATTTTTCACTTGCTGTTTGCCGGTTTGTAGTGTCTGTCTGGCATAGGGAAAGCTTTCTTTTTCAGTTGCCTGTTTCAATTTTGCAAAGTAAAATGAACCTCACACACCACGTGGTATTTTAAACCAAGGCGTTGGTCGTAAAACCCCAACCCTTGAGCAAGACCAAAGGTGGATTCCATCATCACTTTGGCTTGAGATATTGCATCCATTACCTCGATCGCGACTGTTGCTAGACGTAAATCCTGACGAAAGCTGACCAAGTGTTGCTGGGGTGATTCCCATGCACGCGAGGATAAGTCTTCTATGGTAGGTGTCATAAACAGAGCGATTCCCCTTCCGTACCGCCTATGTTCCACGTACCATCTGCTCTCACGTACCTATAGTCTCCCTCACGTAAGGGCGGGTATATAGAGAGGTTGGTATATCGGTCCGACAATGGTATATTGAAGGGGCGACCATTTATGGGAGTCATATGAGCCAACATTATGCATTTAAACGTTCTTCCAAAATTGCAAAAACAAAACGAAACACCAAAATGCACTAAACCAGTCTAGGACACACTATTTAATCCGTAAAAGAGATAATCACGGCTTTGTGTATGTGTGTGTTTACTTCTGCTTAGTGTAGACAAAAAGACAAATCATCATAAACGAGATAAAATCTGCTTAGATAGTAGCGAAGCATCACAATGGTGTACACTCGTAGCCAAGCCCAATCAAGGGCAGACGCTGCGGAAGGTACACAAAGAGAGGGCGCTAGTCGCCTTCGCTTTAGCCCTGAGGACCTAGCCATACCATCTTGGCAGTCTGGCCTACAACAAAGTCCACATCAGGCCACTTCAAGAAGGAACTATTGGGAACCTCCTCATTGGAATACACCCATTCAACACAGCCCCTTTCGGGAAGATGGGTCACATGCAGCTCTCAATATAAGTAGACAACCGCCTCTTGAGGCTAGATTTGAATGGCCACAGTGCGATGAAGCGCTAGAGAGGCATACTGTCCATTTGGAGGGGCAACGTGGATATGGCGTCCCTTATTTACCTCCCATCAGAATAGAAAAACAACATCCAGAGCGCAGGGCTCTTTACACAGGGCTAGCTAACTCCGCCCGCCCCTTTCACACCCATGAAAGGGAGTACGAGGAAGATCATCACATTCCTCGAGAACAACAAACAACGCGGGAACCTTGCGTTTCTGCACCTGCCAGATATCATGATCACACATCGAGGCCAGAACCTCAAACAAATGTCGCCTACCCCGACAAAGGGAAGCAACCCATTGAAATTTTTGACCATCAAGATCGAGGCAAACACATAGGCAAAACATTCAAGCCTCCTCAACAAAAGAGGGCAGACCCAGTTGACCCGACAGTCGCCAGACATGCCGCTCGCCAAGCTCGAATCACGCAGCTTGAGCAGGGTCATCAGGAGTTAGAGTACTTATACCGCCTGAATAAAGAGCGCATGCAGCGCGAGGCAGATGAGTTACGCTATAAACTACCTGAAAGGGTGCCAACCCCTCGCACCCAAAGAGCACAACAGTATGAGAGGCACAACCCGTTGGTGCAGGACAGGTCTCCGCGACCTCGTCAAGCTTTGCCTCCGAGACCTTATAGACCCGAAAGGGAGGCCACTCCCCGGAACAATGATGGGTACCCTCAGCGGGGACTCGATCAAGGTCATAGGGCTCACCCAGAGACTCCTCAAGAGTTTTATGAGGAGTATGAACCAGAAATAGAATGGGCCGACACGCCCCATCAAGGCGGGAGGGCTGCCAATCGGCCACCTCCCCATAGGCCTCCAGTCTCCCTTGACCCACAACGAGAGCAAACCAAAGAAGAAGAAATAAAATCTTTCGATGCATACAAAGCGCTATTAGAGCGTTTGGAGTCTCGTGGAGATAAAAGCTTCGGGCATCAAAAGCCCACACTACGTCAACTCCGTAGTCATCCGGTGCATCCCTCGGTACCCATACCTCTTTACCCCGAACATTTCAAGTTGCCACAATTGGCGGTCTTTAAAGGTGAGGAGGATGCACAAGAACATGTCACGAGGTTCCTAAGTCAATGCTTCGGCATCCAAGACAATGATGCATTGTTGCTTAGAACTTTCATAACCACATTCGCGGGCCCCGCCTCGGATTGGTTTACACAATTGCCCAAACACAGTATCAACAACTTAGATCAACTAGTGGATGCATTTCTTGAACGCTTTGCTTTCAACACAAGGAAGAAGGCATCACTAAGTGATTTGGCCAGCCTCGAGCAGTATGAGGAGGAAACAATAGCAAGATACGGGAACCGATGGAGGGCTTTGCTTTCCAGGCTACCCTACCGTCCCCCTATGTCTGATCTCACTCAGATGTTCGCACGGAGTTGCTTAAAATCAATCTCTGGGCTATTGTTGTTGCAGCAATACGACAGCTTAGAAGAAGCTTTGGCGCAAGCCAGAGTCATAGAAGAGATTAAAATAGGCGAAGGCACAATTGCCAAGCCTAAGAAGAAAGAGTGGAATAAAACCACTAAGACTGGGAATACGCAATCACAACCCGCAGCGGTTAATCAAGTTGCAATCAATGTTCCCAAGCCTGCGCAAGACACGTAGCCTCAAAAGGCCAATTACCAGGCAGTGCCTCCTAGTTATGAGAAAGATAATAAGAAACAGGAGCAGAATCAGCAGCGTCGCCCTAAGCGACAATTCACCCCCTACACGGAGTCTAGGGACTCCTTATTTGACCGCTTGTCAACGGCAAATTTAGTAACCCTTCCAGAGATCCCGACTATAGACCCTAACGCTCCTAAACCTAAGGGATATAGAGAGGAACTATACTGTAGATTTCATAGGCGAAGGGGACACGATTTGAATGGATGTTGGAAGTTCAAAGGACTCATCCAAGATTTAATCAAAAATAAAACATTGGCCGTGGACAACCCCATAGCGCCAAACAACCAACAAATGGGGGTATTCAAGGACCCCTTGCCTGCCCACGAGGCACAGGCAAAACCTCTCCAAGTTAATGAAGTACGCCAAAATCTTCCCATGCAAGGATTTGTGGGAATGATCAACATAGTGACGAGGAATAAAAAATACTCAGCAGTTGCCCCTGGGGCAGCCACAAAGGAAGTTCCGACAACGTCACAGCCTCAACAACACCCTATACAGTCACCTCCGCCTAGACCAGAAATCACGATACGGAGCAAACTCACGCAGAGTTTGCGGACCACATCGGCTAGGCTGTCCATTTACGAGCTTATTCAACAATCAACACCTCATAGGGAAGCTCTTATGGACATTTTAAAAACCATCGAATTACAGCCCCAAGAAGCAAATTCTTTCAACAACTTCGTGGGACACGTAAAACGATGTACTGAGCCGGTCATCACCTTCGGAGAGGATGAAGTCAAAGCAATATCGAATGACGCGGCAGATCCACCCCTGCATGTTGTTGCACGGATCAACGGGATCCCGTATAAGAGAGTGTTGGTAGATACTGGCTCGTCCAAGAATATTATTACCACTGCAGCCCTAAAACATTTGAAGCTGCCAGCCTCTCATATCACAGCCTCCACGTACACACTGCGAGCTTTCAATGATGCAATATGCTCGACAATCGAGCACAGTTGTTCTACCTGTCCAGGTAGGACAAAAGACAACACCAACATTGTGCCATGTGTTGGAAGGCGAGATGGCCTACAATATACTGCTAGGGCGGCCTTGGATTCGGGACATGAAGTGTGTCCCTTCCATCGCTCACCAGTGCTTAAAGTATGCTTTTGAAGGTGAAATACACGTAGTCCCAATGGACTTAGAACCCTTCAAGTATTGCAATGCGGTACAACTAATGCCTCAGTCGACCCTCCCTTCAACACATTTGGATTTCCAGCTAAATCCATCTAAAAAGGGTTCAACACCGCAGGCACCACTGGTGACCAAAACAGCAATATCCCCGCCAGGTGAACCCTCATCATCTACTCCTTCATTACCAACGCCACCTGTCATGGCTACACAGAAGGACAAGGGAAAACAAATCATGGAAGAGGCTCAGCCCTTAGAAGAGGGGTTGCCAACAATTTCAACGATATCAACAGAGGAAATATCCAACACAACGGAAGCTGAGACTCCAAACCTACCAAACATGGAATGGACTCAGGAAGGACTCCCGTTCCCTCCCTCCGAAGCATCAACAATCACTGTTGAAATGGCTAGTACAGGCCTGGGGGAGTACATAGTGCAGAATGTTGTGGCAACGCCCGCATTAGAGTCAGTCCAGGATATGGGGAGACCTCGCCTTCCCATAGGAACAGTTGTTCCCCTAGGTCACCCACCCAACCAGACAAACTTTGTGTATGGGGGCCTTGATCATGGTCTTGAACCATGTCAGCAAAAGGAAGCAGACGAAGAACCTTTTGTTGAAAACATCAATTATCTGTCAAACCCACAATTTGCCCTCAAATATCTCGGCCAATGCCATTGGCATGGATACGGGCTAGGTAGATATGAGCAAGGGATGCGTCTCCCTTGCCAACCAAGATATCAGATGCCATATGACAAGTCAGGAGTAGGGTTCAACCACCCCCGCCCTTGGACATCTTGGTTGAAAATATGCAAGACCTAGAAATAGGCAACAAGGGGGGATTGGCACCAGATCTCTATGCCAACCCAAATACAGAATTTACATTGGGAGATTACCTCCCATGGTCACCAAACACCCTTGGTAACAACAGTAATCCCTCTCCTTTGCTAGAGAGAGGCGAAAGTTCGGATACTCATCCCCAAAGAGAATATCAATGGTGTCCGGACATCTTTTCGAAGTTGTTCCCCTTAGAGATTCCAGTTGAGTCAGTACAATGTCAAGAGAGTCAGGTCCCTCCACCAAAAGTGGAACAACCGCAATGGGACCAGATTAACGTACTGGAACAAGGAGAACCATCAACGTCGCAAGCAATAGTTGCTGAAGAGAATGAACATTTTTGGATCTCCGAAAGTGACTCAGAAGATGAGACTGAGATGGACTATCTCAGACATGCGCGATGACATTATCGCGCTTTAACTCATGAAGATCTAATGGGACAGATGGGCATAAGATTAGGGCATGAATGGTGGGTCGACCCAGCAGGGTGGGACCTGATCTTGGATCCATGGCTCCACATTCACGATGAGCACCGTCCACCTCGAGACCCTATCATAACAACAGTGCCGAGGGAAGACCCTGTCCTCCATTTAGCACATAGGGCCGATCCGTTCGTGCCCGTTCCCCTAGAGCCAGATCCAGAGTATAGGGGGCATCTAGAAGAATCGTGTTATCATGCCCGCGGTAATGGAGACCAAATTCATTCCATCCACATGATCTCCATTGATTTGACCGCACCCATCCGCAATCCGGCCGATCCAGCACGGTCATTGCATCTAGACATAGATGCCATCGACTGGGATCGCGTCAATTCACCCCTATCACCAGTAGAGTACTGGCCTTTCGGTGAAATGCCTCATTTTACCCCAAGGACAACTCAGGATATTTTTCAAGCTGAAGAGGAACCTGAGGTTCCAAGCATAGATCTAAATTCAGCTAATGATATCCATTTGATCCCGACTCCACATCAGTTGGAGGACGGATCCCACATGTCAGTCGAGGAGACGACTGACGTAGACATCGGCATAGATCCAATGAATCCATAGATTCTCAAGTTGGGGGTAAGTCTTTCCCCCGAAGAGCAAGCCGACTACATTGCCCTTCTCAAAGAGAAGAAGGAGGTTTTTGCATGGTCGTACAAGGATATGCCAGGACTAGACCCGCAGCTAGTCACGCATAATTTAACGCTTGATCCGACAATCAAGCCTCGTAAAGCAAAAACTACGTAAGATGCACCCAACAGTGGCCTTGATGGTCAAAGACGAATTGCAAAAGCTGTTGGATGCACAGTTTGTCATCTGCGTGGATTATCCGCCATGGTTGTCCAACATGGTTCCCGTCAAGAAGCCCGACGGGAGGATTCGCATATGCACCGATTTTCATGATTTGAATAAAGCGAGTCCTAAGGATGATTTCCCCTTGTCGAGCATCGATGCGTTGGTAGACGCTACAGCAGGTCACGAAATGCTCTCCCTCATGGATGGTTTCTCAGGATACAATCAGATTCGTATCAATCCTGAAGACCAACTAAAAACGGCGTTCACAACGCCTTGGGGGACATTTTGTTATAAGGTCATGCCTTTTGGCCTTAAAAATGCCGGTGCCACCTACCAACGTGCCATGACGTATATCTTCCACGATTACATGCACAAAACTTTGGAAGATTACATGGATGATTTGTTAGCCAAGTCTCTCTTGCGCTCAAATCATATCGCTGACTTAAGCAAGATCCTCGATCGCCTCATGGAGCATAAAGTCAGACTAAACCCCAAGAAGTGCGTATTTGGCGTCACATCTGGAAAACTCTTGGGTTTCATAGTCTCAAAACGAGGAATCGAGGTGGACCCAAAGAAAGTCAAGGCAATCCTTGAAATGGTTCCCCCAACCACAATCAAGCAGCTCCGGAGTCTGCAGGGAAAGGTCGCGTCGATTAAACGCTTCATAGCACAATTATCTGACAAGTGCCGACCCATGAACAAATTATTGCACAAGGGGGTTACATTTCATTGGGATGACGAGTGCCGCTCAACCTTTGACGAGATCAAACAATACCCGGTTTCGTCACCGTATTGGCACCACCTGGACCAGGAGTGTCGTTCTACTTATACATCTCAGCTATCGAGGTGGCACTGGGCGCCATGCTAGCCCGAAAGAATGAACTTCACAAAGAACAGGCTACATACTATCTTAGCCGCACCCCGGTCGAGTTATGAACTTAACTATGCATACGTTGAGAAACTCGCTTGGCAAGTGGTGTTTGCTACCAAAAAGCTACGCCACTACATGCCGAGCAACACTACGTATGTTGTGTCTAAGGAGAATCCATTGCGATACATGATGAGTCGTACTTATCATAGTAGTCGCACGGCGAAATGGATCATGTTGTTGACGGAATTTGACATAGAGTTTATTGGACAAAAATCTATCAAAGGACAGGTCATAGCCGATCAACTAGCAGAGGCTCCTCTTGAAGACGATCAGCCTCTGGTCATAGAACTGCCCGACGATGGGGTCTTTCATGTCTCAGAATCGCCAGATTCTGATGAGCCTGAGTCACAGGCCGACATAACCCTATTCTTCGATGGTTCTAAGTGTGAGCAAGGTGGTGGTGCGGGAATTGTATTCTTCACACCGCAGGGTGCTCCAATGCCCCTGTCATTTAAATTAAACTTCCCGTGCACCAACAACAACGCAGAGTATGAAGCCTTGCTCCTAGGTCTTCACATAGCAATCGCCATGAACATCAAAAGACTGAACATCTTTGGTGATTCGCTGTTAATAGTCAATCAAGTCAAAGGGGTATATCAATGCAAATGCCCAGTTTTGAAGGCTTATAAAGCCCTTGTGGACAAATTCTTGGCAAAACTTGAGTGGTATGACATCGAGGCACTCCCTCGATCATCGAACCGTTTTGCGGACACAATGGCCTCCTTGGGGTCACTAATTCCGTAGGACCTTTCTGGTGATATGACAACCATTCAAGTCAAAACCTTATCGCAATCCGCGATGGAGCGTGCAAGCTCAGACTTGACGCCAGGAATCCACATGATCCAAATTGAACCATCCTCGGATAGGTTCTCTCGAATCCGAGATCGTCTGAAACACGCCAACTGGGGGGTCCTTGTTCTCCCCTACTCCCATTAGTAGCAACACAATACTATTCTTGCAGGTTCTATCCCATTCAGACATTTGCTAGGGATGAACTTCAGGAGGGATTGGCTGTTCATACCATCGAGGCTTTCGATCAACAGGATCGGTATTTACCCATCCGAGACTACCTCAAGTTAGGTAGTCTCCCACTTGATTTGACTCATGCCGCAAAACGAGCACTCAAGCAGAAAGCGGCTAAGTATGTCTTGATAGGAGACATCTTGTATCGTCGCAGCTATGAAGGAATCCTCCTTCGTTGCTTGGACCAGCAAGAGTCCACTTGGGCAGTCGCCCAAGCGCACGATGGTACATGTGGTGGCCACTTCAGTGGAATGGCCATCGCAAAGCGCATTCTTCGCATGGGCTATTATTGGCCATCTTTAGAGCGAGATTGTTGCACCTATGTCAAGAAGTGCGTGAAGTGTCAACATCATGCCAATCTAATGCACGTACCTTCTCAGGCCTTGCAGACAGTCCAGTCTGCTTGGCCGTTCTCGCAATGGGGCTTTGATCTAATTGGAAAGATCTCCCCTGCGTCGTCAAAGCCGTCACACGTTTATCATAACGGCCACATAGTACTTCACCAAGTGGGTGGAAGCAATTCCGCTTACCTCTACGACAGGACCCCGCATTGTGGAGTTCATTTTGCATAACATCATATGTCATTTTGGTATTCCATCCAAAATAGTCTCGGATAATGGGACACCTTTCAAGAACAAAGACGTGCGTGCTTTGACCACAAAGTACAAGATTCAGCACAGCTTTTCAACACCTTATTATCCGCAGGCGAATGGGCAAGCAGAGGCGTCAAACAAAATGCTAGTTGCCATCCTTAAAAAGACCGTCGCAGACAGTCATAAGGATTGGCACATTCAAATCCCACTTGCCCTATGGGCCTATCGCACTAGCATTCGGACGCCCACTGGGGCCACTCCGTTTTCACTCGTGTATGGCTCCGAGGCGGTCATGCCTCTAGAGTTGGAGATTCCTTCCCTGCGCATATCAATGCATGAGTTCATCGATGATGATTCTGCACGGCAGGCCCGGTTAGACCAGCTTACGTTGCTTGACGAACGACGCGTTAATGCTCTCGAGCATTTACGCATTTATCAAGAGCGACTTAAGAAAGCTTACAACATGAAAGTTCACCTCAGGGGACTTTCGCGTTGGTGATTTGGTTTTGAAGGAAAATCAACAAAATTCCAGTTTGCCATCCCACCTAAGGGACAAGTTTGCGGCCAATTGGTTAGGTCCGTATGTCATTGATAGCAAAATCGGACCCGGGACATACCGGCTAGCTTCTCTTGATGGTATCAAGGAAACAGAACCCTTGAATATCAGTCATTTGCGACCATTTCATATCTAAAGAGAGCCATATCCCAAAAGGCTCCAAGGATTCTTGCAATCGCTTGGTCAAATCCCACAAATGCTCCAAGGATTCTTGCAATCGCTTGGTCAAATCCCACAAAAGCTCCAAGGATTATCGCAATCGCTTGGTCACCCCAAAAGCTCCAAGGATTATTAAAATCGCTTGGTCAAACCCACAAATGCTCCAAGGATTATCACAATCGCTTGGTCAATCCACAAAGGCTCCAAGGATTCTTGCAATCGCTTGGTCAATCCCAAAGGCTCCAAGGATTCTTGCAATCGCTTGGTCAATCCCAAAACGCTCCAAGGATTTCCACAATCACTTGGTCAAAAATCATGAAAATTCAAAAACAACAAAAATCATCAAAAACAACAAAAATTTGCATCTCATTTCTAGGCATATTCAAATTCATCAATAGAGAGTTCTTCTCGCAATTCATCTTCATATTCACCAAAATCAATCCATCAAAAATACAAAAATATGTAGCTACATTCAAGCATTGCATCCATACATTGCATATTCATGGTCGTATAGGTCAAAGGCACCATAGGTCGTAATGGTTCTACTAGTCCATCTTGTTCCACACTGTTCCATCTTACAAAAACAGCAAAAACACCATTCATTTTACCACACTAGAGTCAGTGGTCTTTTAATGTATCAAGAGTTTTTCGTGATTCAGTCATCATTTTGCTCTTTAGCAATGAAATGTATCAAGTCAAACAGATTTTACGAAGGTAGAGTTACACTTGCAATACACCTTGTTACGTAACATCCCAACACAAATTAAAACACATAAAAATTCCCGAGTTGTGTGAACGAAGGATGAAACCTCGCACAAGTAATCCAGGTTACCATAAGCGAAACGGTTATCTTGCTCATCCCCCGTGCGAATGACCCCAAGAATGCTGAGAGTTGGCAAAAGGACAAGCATCCTCCCTACCCAATTCCCTAAGAATCCCAAAGTTGCAAAACATCAAAAATTTGCAAATGTCAAAGCTCCAAAATTTGACATCCTACAGTGCACATATCAAAAGGCACAAAGAATAGTGATTCTCGTCACTCCATATCCATATCCCTTGCTCAAGAGAAAAAGAAAAACAAATTAAAATAAACAGTGATTATTATCACTATAAAGAGCAAGTATCCCAATACAATTGAAGAAAAGAAGGGAGTTGACCTTGAATCCCTGGAACTCTCAGCATTCTGACAGGTCATGAGGCAAGCCTCAGTATCGGTTTGGTTGATAGCCTATCGGTCACTGGCGGTAAACTTCTCGCATGACGATATATCTATCACATTAACTTGTGTACAGATCAATGTTTGCATGTGGATGAGCTAGCTTATGGTATCCTGGATGACACCGCAGATTAATCTAACTACATACAACAAAGGAGTTAGTGGAGCTAATTAGGTGATCCTCAAGACAGGTTCGGTTGAAAGCCCATCTCGGCATCGGCGGTATCCCGACAAATACCACATAAATGAACTCAATTGCACACACAGGGATGTGAAATAGCTTGGTCAAAAACAAGTCCGATTCATACCTTGTTCAAAAGTCTTGTAAGATAAAGTACAATCATGGCTAGTAAGTTAAAACCGTCTGAGTCTCGGAAAACCTTTGCTACATTTCTAAACCAATTGCGCTACTTTTCATCCTTACAATACCATCAGAAAATACAAAAAAAAGAAACACCACATTTGTACATAGCAAAATAATGGAGTTCTAAAACAGTCTATGGTGCCATAACCAACTATCACCAAGTTCATCCATCCATCTTATTTCCGCATATCACATGCCAATCAAAAACATTTGCATCCATCATGCATCCATCAAAATAAATCAACATACAACATTGGTAATTATCATACCATATGCATCCATCCATATAAAGTAGCATGCATCCACCAACATCAATCATTGTGCATAAAATCATGACATATACGCAAAGAAAGAAAATCAAAACAACAAAAACATCACAAAAAGCAACACAAAAACATAAGCAATAAGCATTTTCGGACACAAGTGCTCTTGCACTTAACCTCTTGGCAAAGAAATTCGATGTCGGGGCCCAAATTATCACCCTCCTACTTCCCCAAGAAGGCTACCATAGCTGGACCGCTCCACGGGAAGATGGGTTCTTGATGATTTCACCCCATTATGGCATCACCAAAAGGGTTAACACCCACCAAAAATAGGTCCAAATGTCGGGAAATTGCACGTGCTCAAATGGTAAAACATCTAAAGGCACCCTAACCTAAGTCATCTTGGGTCAAGCGACTCGTCGCTTTTCTCACGAAGGTCATTCCCTCATCGATTCGTCGCTTGAGGGGGTAGTCACACTTAGTCACCAATCAACAACCACACACCCAATCAAGGCAATGACATGCATTCAAAGAATCATTGACAAAGACAATCACGCTCCTGCTTGGGGCAGTAAACAAGCAATCATTAAGTTGATCAAATACTTGGCATTCCCGAAGCATGAACACAAGGTTTCCCCTGTGGATAAAAGGTTGCGCCCTTTGCCTAATCATGACTGATCAATGTCCAAGCTCAAGTCACACCTCACCAAAATAGGTTAACACTTGAAATCAAATTCCTTAGCTCGTCAGAAGCAAGGATTCAAGAATGCATGCCCTTTCCATACTTGGGGCATCAAGAGTTGGTTAGGTTACCAAGAAACCCTAATCATTAGTGCTTTGGTCGTATATTTTTGCTCAACACTGCGTCACTCGCAGCGCTTCCCAAAAAGGGGCATCTGTAGACACCAAAACAGCACCATTCGATTAAGTGACTACAAACACTGGTCACATTGACATACACAGCTTTCAGGACAGCCTTTAGAGGTCAAACAGTGGTCTTGGCCACTTGCACAGCAGTTTGGAAGAGTTGGTCGTTTTATCAAAGCCTTTAAGCGAGCCTTTAACAAACTTAGTCAAAACCTTCAAAACTTAAGCAAACTTCAAACCTTAGGCAAAATTGCTTTTAAACAAAGTCAAAAATTGACAAAGCGTTGTCTAGTCGCGATATCGCGACGGTCGCGATATCGCGACGGTCTCTTGCCTTAGCGCCTGGCAAGTTTTTAATATTAAAAGCAGACACGAAAACATTACGGCAGCGTTAAAAGCAGACATTCGACCATTCAAGAGGCGACACGTCAGCATTCAAGACAAACATTAAAATATCCAAAGAGAGCATTTAAAGCAATTTAAAGCGGATTTTAACTAAGCGGCGGGACTTTAATGAGACAAGCCGTTTCGAAACAAATCCGATCCAAAGCCACGCCTCATAACTGCGATCTGTCAGTGCGAGCCATGTCTCATAATGGCCCGATAAGGATCAAATCTAAGCGGCCCTTGCGGATTTAGGGTTTTAACATTAATGCTCTCAGAGGCCGAATCCTCTATAAAAACCGGCTCGATACAATGTAAAAGGGGAGACAAAAGCATTATTAGAAACGCAACGAAGTGCTGTTGAACTCGATACCCGACTGCACTTTTGATTCATTTTCGTTTATATCCATGATATGAAGAACATGAATCCGGATCCCTGGATCCACCCATTCGTCGACAAAGCTCATTGTATTTTTATTTCATTTACGTCATAATTTTAGGTTTTGGTTTCAAGCATGCATTCACCGGCTTTCTAACAGTAGATTTTGTTTTGTGCTCACTAGCTTACAGTCTGCTGTTCTAATCATTAATCTTTGCACGTATTTCTTTTTAAGCGTTTTATCCTTTGTCTTAACAATAGGTGCTGCTAAACAGTTTGTTTGTTTCTTTGAATACAGCGAGGAATAGCAGCAAGCAAAGATTCATCCATGCAAGCGGCGGCAATACTTTGGCCCGTCCATTCTCATGTGGGCATGCGGACAGAAACAATAGTAATCCCGATTGTAACCGAGGCAGACTAACACTCCTGTCCCCTGAAAAGGCAGGAGATGTATTGTAACCGAACGAAATTAATTTATATTCGGTTGATTCAAAGTTCTGTTTTTATTACATCTTTAATACTATTTTTTATTCCGAAATCTCATGCTTTCAGTTCCATTTTCACTAATGCAAGCAGACAAGAGTGCAAGGAAGAGAAAGTGTCACAATTTCACGACAGATTGAGATGGCAGCGTTCGGTTGGAGAAAGTGTCGCGATTTCGTGATAGAAACAGAATGCAGGCCTTCTATAGGAGAAGTGTCACGATTTCGCAAAAAAAGCAGAGAGGAAGGCTATGAAGACAGAAGTGTCATGATTTTGCGACAAAAGCAGAAAGGAGGTCGACGAAGGGAGAAGTGTCATGATATCACGACAAAAGCAAATTTGATGTTGACTAAGTCAAAAGTGTCGCGATATCGTGACAAGAGCTTAGTTGAAGTCGACAAAGGCTAAAGTGTCGCGATATCGCAACAAAAACCAAAAGAAAGTATACGGTTGCAAAGGTGTCAAGATATCGTGACAAGTAGTTTCATGGCAGAAGCTACAGAAGAGTTCTAGAGGTAGTGAAGCCGACAAAGTTAAATTTTAGCCGACAAAAATTAGGGCTTGTAGCCGACGTAGATTAGGGTTTGTTTTTGGTATAACAGCCGACTAAGATTAAAGTTTTTATCTTGAAAATTCTATTATAAAAGGAGGGTTGTTTGGGCGATTGGAGTTTTTGTTGATGTGCGACGTTCAGAGATAGTGCGTAGTGCAAGAAGTTTGATCACTGAGAGCAGAGTGCGAATTAGATTGTAGTGTGTAGAGTGCATTTCGTCAAATCATTCTAAATGTGAAAAATTGCAAAGGAAGCAGAGTGTGCGAAGATGATGCCGCTGTGATTGCGCAAAGGTTCAAATGTTGAAGTTCGATCAAGTGCGACTGGGATTGTGCAAAAAGAGCAAAGGACTTGTGAACTAAGTTTGATAGTTCTATCAAATAACTTGAGGACAAAGGTGCATTGGTTCTTTGAGAAGAACCTGAGAACATATTTGGTTGGTGAGCTGCTATGGACGTGATCATAGAAGGCAGAGGTCTCTTAGGCTAAGCATTGAGGATAGGAGGTCTTCGATGGAAAGGAGTTAAGAATTGTCTCAAAGTGTTATAGACTTCAAAATTCTAGCTAAAGAAGGGAAGAAGATTGAACAGGTTCTGATAGAGGCTCTAAAAGGAAAGGAAGATGATTGCAAAAAACTAGAAGAAGAGGTTATGTCTCTTAGAGTGAAGTTGGAACAGTTGACTCTCAGACAAAATACTTCGTGTGAAAAGCAAAAGAAGGATGGTATCACCATTTATGAAATAGGGTCTTCAAGCAAGATCAATCTTCATCCTGAAGAGCGGTGGATTCCAGTTGGTCACAAGAAGAACAACCATCCAAGGCATCAAAACAGGTTACATAATACTTTCCATGGCTATTGTTTTTCCTGCAAGAAATTTGGTCACGAAGCTATGCATTGCAATAAGTCTTTGAATAGCCATAGTAAGGAAAATGTTAACTCTTTTGCACCTCTTATGAATAAAAATGTCATGTGTTACAAGTGCAAGAATTTTGGGCATATAGCAAGGATGTGCAGTTTGGATAGATCTAGCCTTGAATTCACTAAAAAGAGAAATGAGATCAAATCTAAGTCAATGATAGTTCAAACTTCTTTTCATGCTCAAGACAAAGTAGAAAAATGGTATCTTGATAGTGGTTGTTCAAAACATATGACTGGTGAAAAGGAAAAGTTTTTGGTCTTAAAAAAAACAAACAGAGGAACAGTCAGTTTTGGAGATAACAGGTCAGCTAAAATCTATGGTAAAGGGACTCTTAGTTTGGATGGGAAATCCAAAACAAAAAATGTGCTTTATGTAGAAGGCCTAAGACATAACCTTCTAAGTGTGAGTCAACTTTGTGATCAAGGACACATAGTATCTTTCTTTTCAGATAGATGTGAGATAAGTAAAGAAAAAAATGGAAAACTCATTGCTAGTGCTACAAGGACTCCAAACAATCTTTACATGCTAAGTGAGATAAAAAAGGAAAAGTGTTTTCTAACTCAAGAAGATGAGAGTTGGCTATGGCATAAAATATTGGGGCATTTGAGCTTTGATAATCTTGTCAATATTAGTAACAAGGAAGCAGTTAGAGACTTGCCCAAAATAAAAAGGCCCCATAACATCATTTGCGGTCCGTGTCAACATGGAAAACAGACCAGAACCAGTTTCAAATCAAAAGGGTATACTTCTTCAAAACCATTGGATCTTATTCATACTGATTTATGTGGCCCTACCGAACTCGGAGCATTTAGGGAGAAAGCTACTTCATGTTGTTTATAGATGATTATTCTAGAATGACTTGGGTTACTTTTCTCAAAGAAAAATCGAAGCTTTTGAAAAATTTAAAGCTTTCAAAGAAATGATTGAAAATGAGACTGACAAGAGAATCAAATGCTTAAGATCAGATAGAGGAGGAGAGTTCACTTCAAATTAATTTGTGGAATACTGTGAGCAACAAGGAATCAAAAGAGAATATTCAACAGCAATAAATCCTCAACAAAATGGAGTAGTTGAAAGGAAAAATAGAACTATTGAAAATATGGCTAGAGTTATGTTAAATGAGTCAAAACTTTTAGATGGCTTTTGGAAAGAGGCAGTCAGTACAGCAGTCTACATTATCACCAGGGCCCAACTTAGAGTCAATCATCATAAAACTCCTTATGAGTTGTGGAAAGGAAGACCAGCTACAGTAAAATACTTCAAAGTGTTTGGGAGTAAGTGCTTCATCAGAAGGGAAGATCAAAATTTGGGTAAGTTTGATCCTAGGTGTGATGAAGGAATCTTTCTTGGATATTCCAGCAGAAGCAAGGCCTACAGATGCTTCAACAAAAGAACTCATACAGTTGTAGAAAGCATAAATGTAATAGTTGATGAAAAGACAGGGATAAGAGAACCAGTCAAGGAACTCAATGATGAAATTTGTCAAGAAGAATTTAGAGAGGTTTCAGATGAAGAAGAGGAAAGACAACAACTGCTTCCCAAAACTCCTTCACGATATGTTCAAAAAAATCATCCCAAATATTTTATCATTGGTGATCCAAATAGCAGGCAAACAAGAAGAAGAGTCATTCCTTCACGTGATTCTACAAATGTTTCATTATTATCTCAGATTGAGCCAAAATATTTCAGTGAAGCATGTGCAGATAAGTTTTGGGTAAAAGCAATGGATGAAGAGCTAAATAAAATAGAGAAAAGTGAAACTTGGGATTTGGTTCCAAGACCTAAGGACAAGAATGTCATTGGCACAAAATGGATATTCAGAAATAAACTCAATGAGGATGGAAAAATTGTCAGAAACAAAGCTAGGTTAGTCTGCAAAGGTTATGCTCAAGTAGAAGGTGTTGATTTCGAAGAGACGTTTGCTCCTATTGCTCGTCTTGAAGCTATCAGAATGTTTTTGGCACTCTCAAGCTTCAAATCATTCAAGGTATATCAAATGGATGTAAAGTCAGCTTTTCTAAATGGCGTGTTGGTAGAAGAAGTCTACATAGAATAGCCAGAAGGAGTGTCTCTCTCAGAACAGTCAGACTAAGTGTGTAAACTAAAAAAGGCCTTATATGGGTTAAAGTAAGCACCGAGGGCTTGGTACTCAAGACTTGACAGTTATCTTCATGAGCAAGGTTTCAGGAAAGGCATGGCAGATAGCAATTTGTATATTAAGAATGAAGATGATGATATGTTGATTATGGTTGTCTATGTTGATGATATTATTTTTGGGGGAAATAAGACTCAGATGTGCAAAGATTTTGCTAACACCATGCAGAAGGAATTTGAGATGTCTATGATTGGAGAGCTGTCATTCTTTTTAGGTCTTCAGATTGCTCAATCAAAAGATGGTGTATTTCTCTCTCAAGGGAAGTATATCAAAGAAATTTTGAAGAAATTTGGGATGATGGACAACAAACCAATATGTACTCCAATGATTACAGGGTGCAAGATGAGTAAGGATGATGAATCTCCAGCGGTAGATCAAAAGTTGTACAGATCAATGATTGGCAGTTTATTATATGTTACAGCTACCAGACCAGATATCATGTAGGCAGTTGGGTTAGTGGCAAGATTTTAGGAAGCTCCAAAATATTCTCATGTTATAGCAGTTAAAAGGATATTCAGATATCTGAAGGGCACTATGGACCTTGGGCTTTGGTATCCCAAAGGAGATGATTTCACCCTCATGGCCTATACAGATGCAGATTGGGCAGGCAGTACTGATGACAGGAAAAGCACTAGTGGTGGAGCATTCTTTCTAGGAAAGAGTTTGGTTTCTTGGCTAAGTAAGAAACAACCTTCAGTTTCCTTATCTACAGCAGAGGTTGAATACATAGCAGCAATGGTTGGGTGTACACAGGTTTTATGGATGAAAACCACCTTGGAGGATTTCAAAGTCAAGCATGAACAACCCATATCCATACTTTGTGATAATACAAGTGCCATAAGTATTTCCAAAAATCCGGTAATGCACTCAAGGACAAAGCATATTTCCATCAAGTATCACTTTCTAAGGGAGAAAGTGCAAGACAAGCAAGTCAAGCTAGAGTATGTGTCTACTAAAGAGCAGATTGCAGATATCTTCACCAAACCTCTTCCAAGAGATACGTTTGAGTATCTAAGGGAGAAATTGGGAGTTGTACTCCCACCCTAGAATTAATCACCTCATCAAGAGGTGGGGGAGGGACCAAGCTAAGAGGCTCTTTCTTAGTCCCGAACCCCAAAGGTGACCCTTTGCCATTGATGACAAAGGGGGAGAGATATGAGTAAGGGGGAGAGTTTCAAAGTGAAGAGGAAAGCTTCAAGTCAAGGGGAGCAAAACTTCAAAGGAATTTGGTCAGTTGTTAGCACAGTTGGTTTCAGTTTTGGCTCTTGAGACGTGTTTTCAGTAAAGGTTTGCCATCAATGACAAAGGGGGAGATTGTTGGAAATTTTGGGTATCTTGGGTACATTGCTTTTGCTCAAGTGTATAAGTTGTCATTGATGTCAAGAAGCTTTTGAAGGAATTTTATTTGATGTAAAATAATTTGTTTTGATGAAGGTTACGGCTTGATAGGTTCGAAATAAAGCAAGTTAGAAAAGTGTCGCGATATCGCGACATGTCGCAGTTTCGTGACTCAAAGAGGAGAGAGAATGTTTGGAGTCAGAAATGTCATGATTTCACGACATATTGCAAGGAAGGTTGAACGGACAAAAAAGTGTCACGATTTCATGACATGTTGCAGGAGAGAGAGTCCGAAAGAAAAAGTGTCACGATTTCGCGACATAATGCAGGAGAGAGAGTCCGGGAGAAAAAGTGTCGCGATATCGTGACATGTCGAGTTTTCGCAATCCGAAGAAAAGAAAAGCGCTAAGGAGAAAAAGTGTCACGATTTCATGACAAGTCAGAAGGCAAAGTGGAAGCAAGATAAAGTGTCACGATTTCGTGACATGCAGCAAAGGGAAGAGTCTAAAAATGAGAACTGTCGTGATTTTGCGATAGGTTGCAGAGAAGTCGTACGGAAGCTAAAAGCGTCACGATTTCGTGATAGGCTACAAAGAAAACGTATGGAAGCTAGAAGCGTCACGATTTCATGACAAATTCAAGGAGGAAGAGCTCAAAGGCGAAAGCGTCGTGATTTCGTGACATGTTTCATTTTTGTGGGCGTAAGGCAGAGAAAAACACAAGGCAACGAAAGTGTCACGATTTCGTGACATGTTCCATTTTCGCTAATGCAAGCAGACAAGAGTGCAAGGAAGAGAAAGTGTCACGATTTCGTGATAGATTGAGATGGCAGCGTTCGGTTGGAGAAAGTGTCACGATTTCGTGACAGAAATAGAATGCAGGCCTTCTATAGGAGAAGTGTCATGATTTCACGACAAAAGCAGAGAGGAAGGCTATGAAGACAGAAGTGTCATGATTTCACGACAAAAGCAGAAAGGAGGTCGACGAAGGGAGAAGTTTCGTGATATCATGACAAAAGCAAAGTTGATGCTGACTAATTCATAAGTGTCACGATATCGCGACAAGAGCTTAGTTGAAGTCAACAAAGGCTGAAGTGTCGTGATATCGTGACAAAAGCCAAAAGAAAGTATACGGTTGCAAAGGTGTCGCGATATCGCGACATGTTGTAGTTTCAGTAGCAGAAGCTACAGAAGAGTTCCAGAGGCAGTGAAGTCGACAAAGTTAAATTTTAGCCGACAAAAATTAGGGCTTGCAACCGACGTAGATTAGGGTTTGTTTTTGGTATAACAGCCGACTAAGATTAAAGTTTTTATCTTGAAAATTTTGTTATAAAAGGAGGGTTGTTTGGGCGATTGGAGGTGTTGTTGATGTGCGACGTTCGGAGATAGTGCGCAGTGCAAGAAGTTCGATCATTGAGAGCAGAGTGTGAATTCGATCGTAGTGTGTAGAGTGCATTTCGTTGAATCATTCTAAGTGTGAAAAATTGCAAAGGAAGCAGAGTGTGCGAAGATGATGCCATTGTGATTGCGTAGAGGTGCAAAGGTTGAAGTTCAATCAAGTGCGGCTGGGATTGTGCAGAAAGAGCAAAGGACTTGTGAACTGAGTTTGATAGCTCTATCAGAGAACTTGAGGACAAAGGTGCATTGGTTCTTTGAGAAGAACCTGAGAACAGATTTGGTTGGTGAGCTACTGTGGACGTGATCATAGAAGGCAGAGGTCTCTTAGGCTAAGCATTGAGGACAGGAGGTCTTTGGTGGAAAGGAGGTCCACATGCTGGCATGAGGTAGAGACAATTGATCTTCTGAGGGATCATTTCCAGAGCAGAGGGGAAGGTATCTCCTTTGAGCAGAGGCTCATAAATTCAGATTGGCGAAAGGTATCTCCTTTGAGAAGAGGCTCATAAATTCTTATTGGGAGAAGGTATCTCCTTTGAGCCGAGGCTCATAAACATTGTAATTGGGAAGGATTCCCAAAGAACCTTGAGATAACTTTTAGAGAAAAGTTTTTGTGGATGTAGCCCAACCATTTTGGGTGAACCACGTTAAAAATGGGTCTTCAATGTGTGATGATTTATGTCTTGATTAATGTTGTGTTGATGCCATTGCTATCTAAAGTTAAAATTATTAATTGGTTAAGTCTTATACTGTTCACCCCCCCTCTCAGTATAAGCTTGTGTTCTTTAGTAGGCACATTCATCCATGCTTGCTTCAGAATACTTTGAACCTTCCCTTAAAATTTTGGAGGAGATTCCCTAGAATGGTATAGCCATTTACTGCACCATAGTGTTTAAACATTTGAGAAATTAGTGGACCAATTTCTAGAGTGGTTCTCTCTAAATGTTAGAAATAAAACCACATTGACTAACCTATTCAACTTACGTTAATTCGATGATGAGTTGGTCTATGACTATGAAAACCACTGGAGGGAAGTTATCACCAAGTTGTCATTCTCCCTCCATATGGAGGAACTCATAAGAATGTTCACAAGGAGTTATTCTAAACCCATATCATTGTTACTACAATTGCAACAATTTAGAACATTCGAATAAGCTCTTTCCCAAGCTTGAGTCATCAAGGAGATCAATATACAAGAGGGTGATATAAAGCTTAAAAAGAAAGAATGGTAAAATAAGAATCAAAGGGGGAACAATCAGGGCCAGTCAAAAGTTAGTCAAGTGAATCAAGTGGTCTTGAGCCAACCTCAACAACAAACTCAACAACCTCAAGTCCAATTTCAACAACCCCCACAACAACAACAATCGCAACAACATATGTATCAAGTGGTACCACCCCCACCTCAAGTGCAAAATTAGGACAACATAAGAGATAAGCAACAATACTAATAGTATACTCGACCAGGTTGTAACTATACCCCATTACCTGAACCACTTGCCAACATTTTCCTATGGTTGTATGAGGTATATATGATTACACTACCACATATTAAACCTGAATATTCTAGCAAGCATGGAAAAACTTTGAGTACCAATATTTCACCTTTCATAGTCATAGAATTCATGATATTAGTAATTGCTATTCGTTCAAAGATATAGTCCACTCTCCCCCCTCATCTACTCCAACGGAGACCTAAGATCAATAATGATCACCTGGTCTATGGTCAAATCTACCCCAACTCGATCCAAATATGACGAGAGCTTGGATATGGTCCCCTCGCTATCCATCCTCATCTAAGCCATATCATCTCTAACCCTAGTCATATCATCTCATACCCTAGTCATCTCTTCCACCCGCATGACCTCAAAGATCACCAACTTTCTCCTCACCTCCTCCAAGTAAGGTGGAGAACCCTCAACTCTATAGTTCAATCCTCCTCTATACTAGAACCTACCTCCCCTCCAAAATCTAGCCCTCCTCTGCCAAAGTTCAACCTTGCTCCACTTGAACTCGACCCCATTCCACCAAATGGAGAGACTAAGAGTGGGATCACAACCAATGAAGCTACATCCAAGGAAACATTAGGTGATCCTCCATATCTCCTCCTATTTGCTATTATCTACCATCTCTCTCTTCCATAGTCATGCCTAGCTCCTCTCAAGGCATTGTGCATGTACTGAAAGTCCTATCTTTGGTCCCTTGGTGGTAGGTCCACTATCAATCGATGAGGCCTAAATCATCTATACCAGTCAGTATACTCTACTATCACCCCTAAATCATCTACCATAGGTATCAATACTACCATATCATCCTCATCAACCTACATATAGGTAACAAGGTCCATAGGATCCCACCATGAATCTTGATGCACTTGTTGTATCCACACCTCACCTACTATCGGTATCTCTTATATCTCCCCATGCTAGTGTGTCACATGATCATACTGACATAACTCATAGGCTTTGTTCCCATCATCTAACCATCATATCCACCTCATCCTAGTCAACTCCTTATGGTCATCCAACCACACATACCTATCTCTCCATGATCACCAAATAACATGTGCCACTCTCATATCATAAACCAAATGCCTCATCCAAGCTAGAGAATAGAATAAAGTTTAGATACACCTCTCCCACTTGTATACTTCTAGCATCTTAGGGTTAACATCCCTCATCACTATAATAGATCAATGGATATAAATGTGCTACCATATCCAGACCTAGAGAAGAGTGCAACATGTCAAACTCTATCCCTACATATAGACCACTTTGTACAGGGTGTGATATAATCTCTCCAAGATAGTAGGAGTCCATGCATAGATATTTTGATCATCCCTTAATATTACTATAATCTATCCCCATCCCCATGGTATGAAACACCTACTGGTGTTACCCATTATCAACCCTAACATGATTGATGCTAAAAATGTAGTCAGCCAATCAATGTGTCCTCCCATATATGTATCATTAATACTTAGTCCATCCTTCATTTCTGTAAAGTTATCCCTCTCTGAGAAGGCTAACTTACCAACCCTCACATTTATCCCTATATGAATAGGAACACCCTAAATAGGTACCCTAAGGATGCACCATACATCCTGCAATGAAATTGCCATCTCACCCATCAGTAGCCTAAAAGTATTAGTAGACGGGTACCACCTCTCTATAATAGCTATCAATAAGGCATGATGAAACTCTAACTTAGGCATGTATGCCATATAGTACAACCCCATCACTACCAATACTTCCTCATCCTCCTTCCTCTACTCACTCACCAAAATGCTACCCAAGCACTTTGGATGATGCTCTTGGCTCACCAAGACCTTTATCGTATATCAAAACCACATCCAAAATAATCAGTTAGAAAATCTATCAAATCATCTCAAAATTTTATTCAAATCAAAAGAGCTTTCTAGTTAGTATAAATATACCTATATTTGGACTCATATCGATACCTAAAACTACAAAACAAAAATTATAGTCTAGTGCCAAATTCACCATTGGCATCAAATTTTCTAGTTTCACATTTTCCACTGGGACCAAATCCACCATTGACACCAGTGCCAAATTTTCTACTGGTGCCAAATTCATCACAACTTTCAAAAAAATAAAAAATAATCCAAAAGCAAAATGTTTGAGTCGAAACAAAAGATGTACCTCTTGATCTTGCTCTGACACGTCCACCATCCCTCGAATAGCATTCACATGATGCAACCAACCCTGGTTATGCACCATACTCTCTAGAAGTTGTATCTCTCTTTCTAACATTCTAAAACTAGCAAGATGCAAATAATGGCACTTTCACCTTTCCTTTTGCCTTTTTAACCATCAACCTATCATTGCCAACCCAGCTAAGCATCCCATATTCCATAAATTTATCCTAAAACCCATTTTTAGGTATATCATTCTCAAAGAAGAGACTATTCCATGGGGAAAATTTTCTTAGGAGAAAAAATCTTCTCTAGATATCAAGGTATGCAAAACGATGCATATATATATAATCATCAAAACAAGAAAAGTCACACTCATCTCTTTAAATCAGAAGAATAATACAATAACAATACATCATAATGTAAAAATTGAGTATCACAACTTAACTTGTGATGCAATATCATAGACATCACGTCAAAACTAGGGTAAAATGTAGACACCCAATTTTGACACACTAATCACAAGCATTACAAAACTTCCCAAAATTAGTTGTAAACACCCCAAAAACTCCTAAAATCAATAAAAAATTCTACAAAACCTCAATTTTATCATTTTGGAATCATTTTTTGCCTTTACCAAATTTGCCACCCTGACCAAATTCGCTAGTGGTTAATTTGGCAAGTTGAGTGGCGAAGTTGGCAAAACTACAGAAATCAACTCCTGACACTCAAAATCAGTTTTGACCAAATTTGTCACTCCTACAAAATTTTAGCTAAGGATAAAAAATTTTGATGCAAGGGAGAGGCCATAGCTAAGTAAAATCTAGCATAGTTATCTTCTGCATTTTCTTACTATCCCTTTCATTTTAGCTTCATAAATTTAGCTTTTCATGTTTGCTAACTCCATTTATTGCATTGTGTCATCTTATTTTGCATATTTTATCATTGTTTTGATCTTAAATCTTGTTTTATATGATTTTAAAATTATTATTTTCAAGTCTTATCTGAAGGATTTTCAGCCCTTTTTACATATCTATCTATTTTGTAGGGTTGGAAGACATATCTTCTTGACTATTTTATTACCTATTAACCCTTATCATTTTGTAGGGTTATTTCAAGCACCCATAACTATAGCATCTAGATAGTTGTTTCTTTCTATTTACAGCCTTTATTACACTTATTTACATGCAAACTAACTCTTTCTTTTCACTTCCATGCTAGTATATTTTCATATATTAAGTGTTCTAGCATTTTAATATCTTCATTTTGAGTTTTGTTTCATTAGCATTTCAAAGCTTTCTAGACTCTTCATTTATCATCTAGATATTATTTAGTTTTGGATATAAGGTCTTAAATACCTTATTATCCCACTATTTACTTCCCTTCCTCTCTCACATATATGCATTTTCTTATGTGAATTTGCTTGAATGCTAAATCTCATAGCATTTTCCTTCATTTTCCAAATAGTTTGTATTGATATCTTCATAAATTTCATAAGCATTGTAAGTATTAGAACATATATAAGCTATATTGTTATATGCATCACACCATTACATGTATTCTCAACTCCCTACATTCTTACACTGATTGCAATTTCAGCCATAACTTTATATTGTATATTTATTTAATTTTGGGCAGCATTTTACATATTCTATCAATATTATTAATCTAACACTATATAAACCTAATTTATTTATATAATAGATTTAATTAGCTATTATTTATCATCCCTAATATCATAGCATTCATTTTATACTCTTTTGTACCTTTTTTTAATTAAAAATTTAGTCATTTACTTACTGTTGTAATTTCTTACATGATCTAGGCATCATTTACATACCTCTATACATTCATTTGCTTTATTCCTTTGAACACTAATTTTTTCTAATTATAAGTTGGGTTAATTTTTTTAGATAATTTCTACCTACATTATGCTCCTTTCCCACTCTCTTACACCCTTGGTTAAATAAAATTTTAGTTACATTTTAGCATTTTCATCCTCTTTGTATACATATTAAAACTCATCATTAAATTATTTGATTTAGTGGATTAATTCCCTGATTCTATCAATCACAAACCTTGAAAAACCTATTAGGATTCTTCCCCTCCAAATTCATCCCAAAACCTCTTGAAATATGCCCAAATTGACCTTTGAAACCTTCAAAAACCTATTCCAGGACCAGATTTTCCACCTTGCATAGTCAATGGAAAACCTAATGGCAAATTTGGCAAAAGGTCAAAATCCATCCAAGAGGTAATCATACTCAAATATTTCATCAAAAAGGAGTTTGATAAACTATTTAGATAATTTTATACCTTATCCAACCCTTATATACCCCTCAAAATAGAAAACCCTAATTATTTTTAGTTTTTTGTGCAAATTCACCAAAATTGCCACCCTAGTGGCGAATTTGGAAGTAGTGGTAAATTTAGCATATTCAGTGGTGAATTTGGAAAACAAGATCTAGGAGAGGTAATTCAGACACTTTACCCTTCATTAACTCTACATTTCCATTTCTTTGTGTTTCCCTTCTATCTGTTGCTATTTCAAATTAAAAATCACATTTATTTTGGAAAATTAGGTATCCTAACTAGAAACCCTAATCATTTACAAAATATTACAATTACTTTACAAAATGTTCTAATTTCTCTACAAAACATCTCAAAATTAGTCAATTAGGGAATCCTCGACTTAATATTAGCTTATTAATGGTTTTCAAGCATATAGGCAAAGAACAAAAAATTCATTCAGTTGCATTTAGGCTAACTTGCCTTCTTGCATCTTCTCTTGTTTTACCCTAAAAATAAAAGACTCCTAGTTAGATCATTCAAACTTGAAAATCATATAGGATAGCTCTTATTTAGTATTTCATTTAGGTGATCATTGATGTTTTAGGTTTAAATAACCGTGAAGGCTAAAAAAAGAGTCAAGATAAATAGAGATCCAAAAATTTAGGTGTTTTCTTTAAAAAAAACTCATAAAACATTGACCAAACAATCATAACATAAAATTTCACAAAACCAAAGGAAAAAGCATTTAGTACGAGTCTGGTTGTGTTGATAATATTTGTATTCTTAGGGTCTCCTTTGGAAAGAGACTCTCAAGTGGGGAAGCAGAGATTCCAGTGAATCTCCCCTGTGCACACTTGACATTAAGTTAGAATTAAAAAGAAAAGAATAAATTTTTATCCATATACAGGCATACCCAAATACCCTTAGTGTTGTGGGTTTATCAAACTAGCATTCACACACCTATAGAGATAACATTATTTTCATTGGTCTATAGTGTCGAAGTAGTTTTACCTATTGATCTTGAAATCCCCTCAGTACACATTTTATTACAATAATTCATGGATGACAATACTTATAGACAAGCATGTCTTGACAAATTCATGCTCCTTTATGAAATTTGAATCAATGCCTTGGAGCATCTACAAGTATATCAAAATTGTATGCATCCTTATAATGCTAAAGTTCATCCATGTGAATTCCAAGTAGGAGATTTCATCCTCAAGGAAAATTAGCAAAACACTAATGGCTTATAACACCTTTACAATAAATTTATGATTAATTTGTTAGGTCTATTTATAATAAAGTAGAAGTTGGATCTTGGAACATACAAACTTACTAGTCTCAAGGGAATTGAAGAGCCTGAGCCATTAAATATTATACACTTGAGAGCGTTCTATACCTAATGTGATCTATGCATATGTACACATATACATGGCTAAAAAAGGAGATAAAAACATACATTGCTCATTCACATTGCATTTTATACATCGATCCATTCAATCATAACTCATAAATGCACTTCTATCATATGCATCTAAATTCATATCGCTTTCACAATAGTAGCCATCAGAGTAGTTTTGATAATTGTTAGTCCACTATGTCTTGTTGCCTTAATCAGGAACACCTTCACTCTAGCATTAGTTTCATACCACGATCCACAAGTCATGTCAAAAAAAAAGAGAAAAACACAAAATTGCAATAAAATACCATAGCATCTCATTTCTTTGATAGTCTCTGGTTTGAGGAATCTCTAGGTTTTTCAGTCACTCAGCCACTCCTAGTGTTTCGGGAAACCTCCACTGAAATTCAAATAATCCTTAGGTGTTATATGTTATTCTTGGTTAATCAAGTTCCCTCTTGGACCATGCATTTGAAAACATATTAGAGCATTGTGAAGTCTAGAAAATATGAAGTCATGAGTAGCTATTACCATAAAGTGAATAGTTTTCCTTGCTCATTCAATTATGTGCATGACCTAGAAAGTTGAGAATTGACAAACGGACAAGCTCCCCCTTCTCCTCCTTCAAAAAAAAAAACTTTGCTCTTCCACAAAATGAGCAAGTATACCAAAAAGCAAGTTCCCCCCTAAAAAATCCCCCTTGTTCTTCTAAAAAAAGAGCAATTCCACAAAAGAAATAAAAATCCCCTTTGCTCCAATACAAAATGAGCAAAAATCCCAAATAAAATTCTAAAATCCAAAAAATGCAATAAAAAATGGAAAGGAGATTGAATCCCTGGAATTCTCAATATTTTGAAAACCATGGGATGATCTTCATTGCCAACAATGGGCTATAGATGTTAGTCTAGTACTAGAGTAGTCTTATGCATGACAACATGTCTATAAACTTATAAACCTTCTTTTGTACAAACCTATGAGTACTTTTGAATGAGCTAGATTATTGACATAAGTTATAAATGATCATTTTCCCCTCACTCATTATGGAAAATGAGAATTCATTGCACACAAAGTTGGTCCTTGAGAGATTTGACTCCACTAGGATACCTTTAGCATCATATGGATTAGCAAGATGAATAAATGAGTTTGTTTGAGGTCACTAGGATGTTTGAGTCTTTAGAAAATAACTTTAGATTCTTTATCCCTAAGGTAAAAAAATTCAAAAATATTCCATGCCATATTACCATTGCATTATTTTGTTATATCCCACACCAGTGTTAGATATTGGTGCCCTTGATTAAGCAATAAAGAAAAATTGAACAAGCAAGAGTCTAAAACATCTTCAATTGTTAATGCATTCATACCATTAGCTCATTCACATATATCACTACAATAAAACATGCATGTCATTCATACAACATTCATCATATCATATACTCATTCATACACACACAATACAGCAAAAGTATAAACAAAATTATACCAAAATAAATCCATGTATACATATATATAAGTCAAAAAGGTACATACTTCGCTTGAAGGCGTATACAACAAAGCACTAAGGCTCGTCCACAATAAAAATGAAAACTACAAAAATAAGTAATAAAACACTACTAGCTAGTGCCACCATGGTCCCTAGGCTATCTAAGGGAGGACCTATGGCCATATCCCTACAATGTTGATGGATCAGGGAAATGTGGAACTCAAGAGTAGAAAATTCTAGGCTTGGACTCGCCCTGTCAGCTTGATCTAGACCTCAATGAAGAAGACTGTATTGATAGTGAAATATGATGCTGATCAAGATGATCCTCCAGTGATCGAATGTAAGCCAAATATTATCGTTATCATTACTCCCTCTCAGCTTCCTCTACCTGAAGAGAAACTATGATAGTTGCTTCACCATCTAAACTTGGGGCACTTTGTATCTACTTCACCTCACTTCATTGTTGAGTTATTTTGGAATCTTGAGCTACCACCTTGGCATATCAAGCCACCATCATACTCTGAAGCCTCATGATATTAGCATTACGAGCTAACCCAACCTACAGGAGGTGATCCCAATCCTTAGCTAAGCTATCTTGCTTATCCTAGAGAATACCCAAATACTCCTCACTCCACCTAAGAGGTCCCTCAAGAATATCCTCCATAGTATCCATCCCTATGTCTTCATCTCCAACAACTCCTTCATCACCCTCAACCCCAACCTCAAGAGGTCAATCCATGTCAACCCTCGAGTACCTCCTACCATCACTAGCTCGATGACATACCTATCATCGGTGAGTCTCGTCATCCCCTACTGTTGTATCCCCATCATCACCCACTAACATCATCAACATCCTGACTATGTACCCAATGAGGCTATAAAGCAAACCAGACATCATAGTCAGTAGTAGTTCTGATGTCATTAATGTTTAGGATGTCCATCACCTCATCATGCTCGTCCTAAACAACCCAATAATTATGATAAAGTATATTAAGCTCATCCTCATGATGCATATATATAATTGGATCATCTAGAACCCTCTACAACACTTCAAACTATTGTAAAATGTAAGAACATTGGAGTAGCTCCAATTCTTGCCCATGAAATCCAGTCACCCATCTGACCCATCGAGTCCACCATAACTAATCTCCATCCAGTCCCTCACCATGGCCACCATACAACATCTCTAGATATCAGTCCTACCCATAGGTCCTTGTACTCATGTGAACTATGACTAGGTTAACTTGGCCAAAGCTCCTCACTAGTATGCCATCTCAAAGCATAAGTGTGAGACCTATCCCACTAATAAGGCATACCAAAAATATGGGCAATACTAAAATATTCCTACCTCCAAATATAAAGAAGCAGACTATAACCAAATCCCTTTTGTACCCATCTCTTCACCTCATATAGCTTTTGGTAGGTCTGAGCTAATAAGGTAGGTGTTTAAGCATACACTCGAGGCTCATCAATCATGTCAAATACCAACCTAATTTAGTTCCAAGGGAACCTGGTTCCTCTGATGTTTGATAATAGCATATCAGCCAATATGAACATCGTATAGGTTGATAAATCCTCCAACTGACCTCAGGAACATCTCCAAATACAAAATTCTATCCTTGTCAGTATTCACACCCTACCTTCCATCACCAAAAATTTGCTTGAGCTCATACTCATCCCAACCAACTTGAACATGCAGCCCCTCCACAGGTATGCAAAAGATGTGATAGATATCCTCTAGAGTAATAGTAATCTCCCCTATCGGGAGCTAAAAGGTCCCTCCATCTAGATCCTACCTCTCTACTGGTGTTGAGAGGTAACCCTCATCCACCTGAATGATCTCAACTCAGGCACATCCATCCAACCCAGCCTTCTCTAGCCAACCCCAATCATCCTCAATCAATGCCTTCCTAACTTGAGGTAAAATAGGTGAAAACCGATGTCAAGCATCTAACATCTTCAAATACAACAAACAAATAAATAAAAACATCATTACATCATCCATTAAAATAAATAAATAAATATAAAACACATTAGTACATCATCCATTTCAAAAAAATTGTTCACCTCCCTTATCGTCATAAAAAAAAATCAAGAATAAAATCATAAAAATAAAAAAATAAAAATAAACAAAAGGTAAGGAGAATCTACCTTGGTTGCTTGCCTTCCAACTTCACACGTAGTGCCATATCCCTCCACAGCGTCCACCATCACACCTGCAAGCAAATTTGCACTCCTCTCTTCTCAAACGTGAAATCAAAATGCAAAATCGCAAGAATAAAATAAAAGACCCCCAAAGCCTAATTATAGCCTGAAATCATGCTACCAAATGCATTTCTACATTTTTTGAATGCATCTAAATGCACTGCTACATTTATAAAGTATGTGTAAACATGACGTTGTATTTAGACCTTTGCAAATGCAGTACTGCATTTTCCAAATGTATTATTGCATTTGTGAAGAACCAAAAACAACAAAACAACCTAAAAAGGCTTCAAAACATTTTAAAATTTCACAAAACCATCAGATCATCTCATCAATGCATCCACAACATGATCCCATTTAATCTAGTCCTAAACTAGATCCATTTGGTAACCTAATTGAGGAATGCGACTACGTTCAAGAAACCTTTCCAAAAGTAATCATAAAACCCTCTTTGTGGGGTTACAAAGTGAAAATCTCTCGAATTGGTATGCATCAATCCATTGTACAATTTTGATATGTGGTTACTGTAATCAAGGTGTAGAGATGAATTCCACCTTCAAATGATTCTAGAATCACACACACACCCACATTTCCTTGTTTATCTACCCAAAAAGTGCACATCATTTTTCCAAAAGCAAAGTTTTGACAATGCATACCCGATCCAAACTTGGGGTAACCAACTTAATATTCATCATCAATGTTTGCATCCATAAAATTACATCCTCAATCATCCAAAATTGATCAAGCAACTCGTGGATTTCATCTTCCACATATTTGTCTCTTGAGGGGGTAAGCCAAATTCAAAAATTTCAAAAGTCATTCAATCTTCGTATTGAGGTAACCAAAGTCTATTTCTTCATCCAATAAAGCCAAGTGTCTCTTATTTTTGCACCACATTGTATTTTGCGTAACTTGATACAAAAAGGGGCATCTATAGACACCAAAACCTAGTCCTTCACAAAAATTCCATCCACCCCACAATTCTACATAATAATATGTCTAAAGTTTGACTTAGGCATATAAATCCTACACAATATCATTTTTTCCAGATTTTGTGAAAATCTAAAAATTCCCCCTAGGATACCGTCTCCACAGGACATGTGTCCTAGCCACTACTACCCCTCCCCTTTGTAATATCTCACACACATCACTCCACTCACACCTAACCATATGCCATATCTCCCTACTTAAGTGAGACACTTTCAATGACTCACTCTAATTGTCCCCAACTCTTGGTTGCCTGGACTTACCACTTAGAAATCTTGGCTTGCCACCTATATTTTCCCCCCACCCCAAAATACCTATAAAGGTACCACCATTGGATCAAAAGAAGAGACTAAAAACGTATCGTCATAAACCAAAATTGAAATAGGAGGATATCAACATTCTTAGAGGTTGAACCATCAAAGCCGAGGAGTGCCATATTATACCTTCTACCATTTAGTCCCAATATGGAACTACATTTACACAGAGACAAATGCGGCTTCACGACTCACCAACATGATCTCATGATCCACCAACGTGACCTCGTGACCGACCAATACGAATCTATGATCCACCAATATGGTGATGCATTTAAGTAGTGATAGATTCAGCTATTAACAAACTTGGATGAGACAGGTAAATCAACAATGTATTTTCTTTCATTGTATTCTATTTTTTGCATATTTGATACATTTTGTAAGCATTCACAATAGGGTTTTGTGGCTTTTATCCATATTAAAATGGGTCTCACATAGTGAAGGCCCTTCATTTGATACTAATCCCTATTTCTTATTTTTATTCATACATGTACATGTGATTGGTTTCTAAATATTTGTTGAAGAAAGGATGGCATGCATGCATATCAAAGCTCATATAACATCTTGATTGGAGCAAACGGGATATCATTGGCACCATCTTTGTTTTTACTTGAAAAATATGGTTTTCTCTCTTTGTGTCGATTTTATTATGAAAGAGAAAGCATTTGTAATCATACCCCTATACACTTGGTACAAAGAATTGTAAAAAGGAGACTAAGACTCCACCAATTCAATATAAAAATCAATTCTTTTTTATTGCAATAGCCTGTTATTTTCTTATCATTTTCTTCCATTAGAAAATGGTGATCAAACAAAAAGAAAGTTTAAAATTTATGGGTCTATACTTGGTGAAGTGGCTAGAGCAACTAAGCAAAGGTAAAAAATAGGATACCCAAGTCAAAGAGGGGTAAATCCATCAAGAAATACAATTTTAAGGAAATTACAAAATTCACTTCCACTCCTAAATACTCACCATCCACCATATCACCTTATCACTCCCAACTTACCTAAATCCTTGCATCTCATACCATAACTATAAATATCATGTTGTCTCTTTTGGCCACCTTGGTTGGATTGGCATCACAACCCACTCGCACTTCCATCTCATTTCCCACCATCACCACTCAGTTTTCATATCTCATCATTCTCACCACTTTGATTCATCCTCCATCCCATGCAAAGAAACATCTCTTACAAGTAATGATACCCACCATCGCCTACCCAAGAAGCTAAGTATATATCAACTCTTCTTATTACCAATGTAGCATAAGGACTTGGGCATATCTACACCTTCAATAATTGAGAGTTTGACACTTTCAAGGTAATAGACATACTATTTCCTTAAGAAATAACATGGAAGAAAGAGTAAAAAAGACTTAGTAGAAAGACTTCTAAGGCTTCTATGATATTCTATTCAAAACATTTCGAGAAGGGGGTAGATTATATTTTATTGAGGCTACAAGGACTGATATTTCCAAGATAGTATTGACCCCTGGTAACTTGACTACTAACGTATAAAGGTTGTTCAATTAGGAACTAGATCACAATAGACACAACTATGAAGTATAATTGACTAGAAAATGAGGATGAGGTAATCTAGCTGTAAAATAGAAGGTTGGAGGTATAACTAGCAAAGGTTAATACCAAGAGGGATCAACTCCTATAGAAGAATGAAATGCTCAATAAAAATAAGGTAGAGGAACATTTGAAGAAACATGTATAGGACCTCAAATACCAACTTGTTAGATTTGAACAATTGATGTAAGGGTTTCTTGAAGAGCAAAATAGGTTGCTTAGAGACATAAAAAAAGATCAACAAATAAAAGAGTCAGAGTCCTCAAAGTCCACACATAAAGGGGATGATTTGAAGTTGCCATAGGAAATATAGCTCAAATATGACGTAGGACAAAATCAAGAAGGGGATACAAAGTACCTTTGAATATTTTAGGATAACATCCTTTGCTAGAGAAAGCTTGAAAAATATGGAGAACATCATAAAATAAGTAAAAGAGCAACCTTATATAAGAGCTAAACACTAGGAAGTCCTATAAATCCATGCATTAATGACCTTAACATAGGTGCAACAACATAGGATAGATCAAAAAGATATGGTAAATAAGATCAGGAAGATCCAAGATGCCCAGTGAATCTTCCAAGCCTATAAAGATAACTTGACATCTCTAAAGGCCCAAGTACAAGAAATGGAAAAGGAAATTTAAGGGCTAATAATTGTTATATTTCCAAACATCTTTGATGACAAGATATGATGATGTTGTCCATGCCATGATCAAAGAAGAAAAATATCAGTTCAACGAAGGAAATGCCTCTAAAGTATGTGAAACAATAGAGTCTATCTATGCCAACCTAAAATATCTAGAGGTCGAGGGGTTGAAGAATTTGGGACTTTTTTCGACTGGACGATTTTTTGGAGCTCTGGCGTTTTGGCGGGAATCCCTCTGCACTGTCGACGGCCGTGGCTCTAGGGTTTCAGTTCGGAAACCTCCTTCAGCGTGTTTGGGGTCTGTTGCAGGCCTCTGGACAAGGATCTTTCGGTTTCCGGGAGGGCCCAATGGGGTCTCTTCCTGGTTCTCGCGAAGGAAAAAAGACCTCTTATGCGGAGATTCTTCGAGAGAATCCTGCGTCTTCCTCTGCTGAAGCTCAACGCAGTGCCTTCCATCTGCTAGCCAAGAATGCGGGCAAGGGCTCTCCTGGGCACAGAATTAATGGTTGTCTCCCGCAATCTACATCAAGACCGAAAATTGTCATCGAACCAGAGCTGGTTGAAGACACGATAAACTACCGGACCACGCATGATCTGATTTGCAAGTTCATGGGCATTCGACCCACCATGCACTTTTTGCATTCCTGGGTGAGACAAAGCCGGGAGCCAATCGGTGAGTACTCCTTATGGCCCATTAGCAATGGGTATTTCATTATTAGTTTTTCTTCCCTAATGGATAGAAAACAGAGCATTTGAATCAGAGAAGAGGAGCCATGGCCCGGCAGGGTTATTTGTCCAGCCGTGGAGAGCGGGTTTCGACCCTCGCATTGAACCCACGGCTGTCCCGGTTTGGATCCGGCTGTACGCGCTCCCGATGGAGTTTTGGGGTGAGCGGATTCTTGAATTGATAGGCAACTCTCTAGGTAGATTTTTGGGAGTTTCTAAGGATACCATCGAAGGAAATACTGCCGTTTATGCAAGAATTTGTGTAGAATTGGATATTAGTCAATCGCTACCAGCTGAGATGGAATTGGAGCTAGCAGGACATTCTTGGGTACAGCAGCTAGACTATGAAGCCCTACCTTTCCGTTGTAGAGTCTGTCATTTGCATGGCCATTTGGCAAGGTTCTGTCCAAATATCTTGAGCACCAATGCGGATGCTACACAGGGGAATGTCAAATCGCTCCCGAGGAGGTAAGTCCACTTCGGCCAAGGAACCATCTGTCATTCCCACTGGGTCCGAGGGCCAGAATGATGGCTTTGAACAGCAGAAGAGGAGAAGAAACAAAAAGAGAAATGGTAAGGAGCAAGCTCTCCCCAAGCCAACAAATCGGTATGAAATCTTCAAATCTCTTGTGGATCAAGAAGACCAACCTATGGAAGGAGCAGATGGGATCCTTGAGGACAATATTATCCCTACTCATGCTCCTCCTTCCTCAACCCCTGTCCTTGAACAGGCTTTTGATTCCTCTGAGACTTTGCACCATGAAAACCTTGGGACTCTGGTTATCCACGCCCCAGCCCAGCCCGTTATTAAAGATGTTTCTATGGGAATTGCAGAAAAGCTCAGAGAAAGACCAGCTCTTGGAATTTCACGGGTGGAGAAGAGATCGAAAAATAGTAATTCCCAAGGGGTGGGCGGGGAAATCCAATAAGGATCTAATCGCAGTGCAAGGGGATAAGCTAATCAATGGAGGACTGGCAAGAACAATTGATTCGTATTGCTCCCAAGGTTTCCAATGATTATACAATCTTGGAATGTGAGGGGTTTAAACAGTAGAACCCATCAATCTGTTGTTCAAAGACTTTTAGAAAGAAGTAAAACAGACTTTCTGCTCATTCAGGAAACAAAAATGTCATTAGACCTCATGAGTAAAACGTCGGCCGAATACGGAGGGTGTCGGCCATATGGCGATGGTTGCTCTTGGTGCCTCGGGAGGGATTGCTACTCTTTGGAATCCTTTGGCATGGATAGCGATAGATCATATAGCCTCGGAGAGGGGTCCTAACATCTCTTTTCAAGAATATAGTTACAGCTGAACAAGTCTTAATTACAAATTTTTATGGGGTGCAGAATTCCGAAGGTCAGCGGTCTCAATGGAAAGCTGTTCAAAACATGAGGTCCTCCAGGGAAGATCTTGATTGGATTTTAGCTGGGGATTTCAATGCTAAATTATCCGCTAGAGATCAGGAAGGTGGCATCCCTGTTCTGGATACAGGGGATAGGCTGTTTATTGCCCACGTTCAGGCCTTTAACCTTGTTGACATCAAAGGTCCTGGTACAAACTTTACATGGACTAATAAGAGAAGAGAGCCATACAATAGGAGGGTTAAGCTTGACAGGTTTTGGTCTCGGAGGAAGCTTATGTTAGATGGAATATCAAATTCCGGATCTTGGAGGGCCCGATTTACGATCACTCTCCCATTTCTTTGGAGGGAGGGACTATGTCGGGGAAAGTATTACAAACCTTTTAAATTTGAAAATTTTTGGTTGCAAAAAGAGGACCTACGAAGGAAAATTCCACGAGTGGTGGAAAGAAGGCCGTCCCCCTTTTGGAACGACTATGTTCAAAATTCACAAACGACTCCTCTATGTTAAGAGTAAAGCCGAAGCAGTGGAAGCAAACTAACAAATCCGATTTCCAGCTCCAACGGGCCCCCTTGCTTGACAGATGGAATGAGGTGCAAAAACAATTCGAGAGAAGGAATTATTTACGAGCATCTTAAATTTGAGGATGACGCCTTACGCAAAGCGGTTGAGGACATTGATAATCAAGAAGAGATCTCTTGGAGACGAGAGAGCCAGAAATACTTGGCTATTAGAAGGAGACAGAAATACTAAATTTTTTCATCGTTCTTCCTGTGCTAGAAGGCAATTGAATAACATGGAGTTCCTCCAAGATGAGTTTGGAAATTCTTTTGACACTCTTCCTGACATGCACTCCATATCTATGGAGTACTTCTCAAACCTCTTCAAGGAAAGTTTGCAGCATGATGTGGAAGCTCAAAATGAAGTCATTGACGGAATTCCCTCTATTATTTCTCATGAAGAGAATCAGTCCCTTCTTAAGCCCATAGATCGTGATGAACTCAAGAAGGTGGTCTTTGGGATGTGCACAGGAAAGTCGCCTGGCCCGGACGGTTTCCCTATTGAGTTCTTTCAGGCCTTATGGGACATCCTGGAGGAGGACGTGTTGGCTGTCATTGAGGAATCCCGAATTAACAAAAGAATGCTCAAGGCTCTAAATCATACCTTTATCTCTTTAATTCCGAAAGGAGAGGGGGGGCTCTCATTTCTGATTTCAGACCTATTGCTCTATGTAATGTGATCTACAAAATTATTTCTAAACTTATGGCTGAAAGACTAAAACCCCTCCTTCAAAATTTAATTTCCCCTGAGCAAGGGGGTTTTGTTGAAGGAAGACAGAACTTGGATGGAGTGATCTTGGCTCGGGAGGCTATCCATTCTATGCATAATTCGGGTAACAAAGGAATGTTCATCAAATTGGATATGTCTAAGGCTTATGACAGAGTAGAGTGGGGTTTCTTGGTCAAGATGTTGGCAGCCTTTGGTTTTTCTCAGGACTGGATTGCCTGGGTCATGAGCTGTATCTCTACGCCTTCATACTCTGTTTTAATTAAGGGGCTTCCCTCGCCACCTTTTGGAGCCTCTCGGGGTCTCCGTCAAGGAGATCCCTGTTCTCCTTATCTCTTTCTTATCTTGGCTGAAGGTCTTGGCAGACTCTTCCTGAGAAGAAGACGTCAAGGACAGATTACAGGAATTAAAATCGGAGCCGAAGTTTTGACTCATTTACAGTTTGTGGATGATACGGGCTTGGTGGGAGTTGCCAGCCTCAGAGAAGCAAGAGGAATCAAAGATACTCTTAACGTCTACCTTCGGGCTTCTAATCAAGCCATCAATGATTCAAAATCAAAAGTGGTCTTCTTCAACCTTGATCAAAGGTCGCAAGAGAGAGTTATGGAGATTCTGGGTTTCACTCGGACCTCCCTTCCTGTTGTTTATTTGGGGGTTCCTCTGCACTTTAAAAAACTGACAGCTGATTTCTGGAAGGACCTGCTTGATGGCATCAAAGAGAGAATGAATCATTGGTCTCATAGATGGTTAAGCTATGGGGGCCGATTAACTTTTCTGAAGTCTGTTATTCAGGCTATGCCTATTTACAAATTCTCAATTCAGCCGCCCCTCCCTCAATATGGAAAGAGTTGGACAAAGCGGCTAGAAGTTTTCTTTGGGAAGGTGCCAATGGAGAGAGGAAATGGGCCTTGGTTGGTTGGGATAAAGTCACCCAGCCCAAGGAAAAAGGTGGGTTGGGCTTGAGAAGCTCCAAGTTTAACAATCGGGCCCTGGCCGGGAAATTATCTTGGAGGTGGATTTCTCGGCCTTCGTCTCTCTGCGATGAGAATCCTTTCTAGTAAATACTTGGGTCTTGTTCCTCCCAATGACTTGGGCCGCTATCCTCTGGAAGGTAATGGTTCTCTTGTGTGGCAGGCGCTCAAGCTTGGTTCTTGCATTATCAAAGATCAATTGTTACGGAAAGTTGGGAGAGGGGAGAAGGTCCGGTTACGGGTCGACTCTTGGGATCGGCATCCTCCTATTCTTGCGGTGTTTCCCGATCCGCTTCCGCTAAAAATAGCTCTTGAAGACAAAGGTTGGATTCATATTCGGACCTACTTCACTACCGGCCCTGCGGGGAGTATAAGGTTAAAAAATTTAAGCGAGGTGGGTGAATGGCCTATTCCAATCCCTCCGGAGGCGAGGCCCCAACTCCGGAAAAACTTTTGGGTGAAAGGTTTCTATCCGGGAGTGATGAGGAGGATGAGCTTGCTTGGGGCTTCGGGAACCTTGGGGTTTATTATGTGAAGGAGGGCTATGCTTCGATCCTACCGAGCCCCCCACACTCTTTTCCTGTTCATGAATGGAGGAAGATTTGGCATCCCAAGGGCTGGCCGAAAGTGAACTTCTTTGCTTGGCAACTGATGCATAATGGTATCTTGACCTTTGACAACCTTAGAATTAGAGGCATCATTGGTCCTTCCCAGTGCGTTTTATGTTATAGGAATGAGGAAACTGTGAACCATCTTCTGTTTGATTGCTCTTTCACACGACAGATTTGGCAACGTTGGTTCTCCCACTTTAAACTTCGAGGTGCTTGGAGATCTGTCCCGGACCAATTTATGGGAAAGGCTGGAAGAGAGGTAGATTTATTTCTAAAGCTCTTAGATCTTGGTGGGAGATCGGTTTCCTTTTTATTTGGTGGCGAGGTTTGGTTGGAAAGAAATGCTCGTATTTTTCGTGAAACCTTCTCTTCGGTGGAGGGGATTTGGCGGATCATTTGGAGCAAAGTTGTGGAAACCGTTGCCATCTATCTTTGAGAAGGAAAACCAGACTGCTTCTAGGCCTTTGAGTGGGAGAGGTGCTGATACGGAGAGACGGGTAAGAAGTTGTTGGAAACCTCCCCCGGAAGGTCGGGTCAAAATCAATGCGATGGAGCTGCTAAAGGTAATCCGGGCAATGCTGGCAGTGGTGTTATTTGCCGTGATCATGCTGGGACTGTGCTATATTGGGAATTGCAAGGTCTGGGATATGCCACAAACAATGAAGCTGAGGCCTTTGCTATTAAATCTGCTTCCATCTGGGCCGTCAAGCATGGCCATAGAAAGATAATCATTGAGTCTGATTCTCAAATCTTGGTTGGTGCTCTTGATTGCATGCGGAACTTTGCCTTAAAAGCTTGGAGGCTCCGGATTTTGGTTGCCCAAATTTTAGAGCTTTGGAAAGAAATTGAGGATGTGATTCCTGTTTATGCTAGTAGATCTCTTAATAAAGCGGCCGATTTCCTTGCTAAGTTGGGTGCTGAGAGAGAGGTTGGGATTCATCTGCATAGCAATTTGCCTGTGGAGAATGTCGAGATCAGACAAGGCCTTGATCAATTCCTGAAATAATGTGCAAAGTTTTTTTTGCTAAGGGTCCTTTCTGTCGCGATTTCGCGACTTGTTGCCCTGTCGCGGCTGTTGGCTGGTTACTGTCGCGATATCGCGACAGGTTGAGTCTTTGTAGTCTCTGGCTGGTTTCTGTCGCGATATCGCGACATGTCGCGTTATCGCGGGTCGCGATTCCGCGACATGTTGCGCTATCGCGACATGTCGCGTTATCGCGTGACGCGATCCCGCGTCTTGTTGCGATATCGCGACATGTCGCGATATCGCGACATGTCGCGTTTTCGCGCCTCGCGATTCCTCGACATGTTGCGATATCGCGACAGGTCCCGCCTTCTTGGCGTCTGGGTGGTTAACTGTCGCGATTTCGCGACCTGTTGTGATGCTGCTTCTTTGTGCTGGTTTTTGTCGCGATTTCGCGACAGGTTGTGCCCTCCTGGTCTCTGGCGTTTTTCTTGCGCGATTTCGCGGCATGTTTGGCTCCTTTGCGACTGGGTGGTTTTCCGTCGCGATTTCGCGACCTTATTGAGGCTTGTTTGTTGCTTTCTTTTTCTGTCGCGATGTCGCGACGCTTTCTGCGGGAGGCTGTCGAGGGCCTTTCCTGTCGCGATTTCGCGACATGTTGCGATTTCGCGACATGTCGCGATTTCGCGACATGTCGCGTTATCGCGCCTGTTGGTGCCTTAGTGGCCGTGTTGGGTTTTTCTGTCGCGATTTCGTGACATGTCGCGGTTTCGCGACCTGTTGCTGTTTCGTGCCCTCCGTTCTCTGTGCCTTGCGGTTCTTAGCCTTGCCTTGGTGCGCCTTCCTTGTTGTTTTGCTTGTGGCTCTGGCTCGGGATGTGTTCTCTCCCGCTTGTATCTGGTTCTTGTTTTAATACAAGTTTTTCATTTTTTCAAAAAAAAAATATATATATCTAGAGGTCAAATGGGAAGAGCTATTAGAAAACTTATTTGAAAAATTGGTAGGGGAGGCCAAAAACCTCTAGATAGTATAGTTGTCCAATAATAGTGAATGGTATAAGTTGTTAAGCCTATTATCACCCAAGATTAGCTAGGGGAATAGAAGCACCATGGAGAAACAAATTTTGTTAGTTTTGCAACATGAATCCCAATTTTGTAGACTTTACACCCAACCATAGAGGTATGATTAGTAGTTCTATTCCAATCAAGCTTGGTATCTTGTGAAATTACCATTAATTTATTATGTTAGAACTATCTTTGTAAACAAATTTATAGAAAGCAACATCAAAAAAATATCAGGTGGCATAAGTCTTTCCAAATTCAAAATTTTGCTAATTTTATTCAAAACATTATAGTTTACTTGTAAAACATGTTGATTGGCACAAATTAGTGATTCACTCAACAAAAGTATTGATTTTCTCAAGTAATGATATGTTGGAATTCCTAAGACAAGTGAATTGCTTGTAAAATTGAGCAAATTGCTTGAATTGGGTACAAAGGTAAACATATAGATAATTTTCAAGGAAAATATTCTAGAAAGTGATATTTTTAGTGTCTTGTGGTGCACTAAGTGTTTTGAAAGACTTCTAAGCCTGCTAGAGGCATGTAACATTTATAGGTGCAACATTTTTCTAAAGTTACCCCCAATTATTTTTCAACCCACATAACTTACAATCAAACTCTTATTATAAATAGGGGTCTAGGGCGCTCATTGTATTTATCTTTTGGCCATATTAATCCATAGCTACATTGTGAAATCCACATTATGCTTTGTACTTTTGAGGTTGTAACAAATTTTCAAGTCCTTATGGATCCTATTAGAGGCACTACCTTGTGGTTTTTCAAGTGTGCAGTGGTTGTGCACTACACTTCTAGCCTATCATATTATTTCTTTATCAATTTTATAATCAAAAAAATTGGTGGATGTTGATTTTATTTGAATTCTTGTGTTGATTGACTGCATGTTATCTTCGCTATGGTGTAATAGACATATATATTTTCATTTCTCTCACTCTAAACTTCATGCTTTTACTTTTTGCATTTTCCTTTATGGAACCCAAAAAACGCCTTTATCTATAATTCCAAGTTAAAACCCAAGAAGAGACCCAATGTGGAAGCATGGAATTAAGGAAAACTTGTCGAATCAAGTCTTCTATAAACATTGTAGCAATGTATTGTGAGGAGGCATCTATTACATAAAATTCCATTTGTTTGGGAAACAAGGGCATGATATAGAACCTTACCTTAAATCATATGATAAATTAAAAATGAGGTGAAGGCTTGATTGTGTATCAAAGAGACCAAGAAAATCAAGCACAAAAGGACAAGCATTAAGGTGGGACATGGAGAGGGGTCATGAGGCTTATTTTATGGGGATTAGCATGAACTAAATGATGTATATGTTGTGACCAAAGAATCTATTCTTATCCCTCACATTCAGTGAGGTAGTATTAGTGGAATTAGGAGAAGTGTGGGATGGGGCTCCAATACAAGACAAACCACAAGTTATAATATTAAATGGGGAGGGACAAGGTGAAGGATGTCAAGATAACTGTAGCATTTTTTTATTACTGCCTATCTTCCACTATGTGAACAACCCCTATTGGAAATCTATAGTGAGGGCATTGAGTGAGTGAAATTAAGACGCCTTCGACCCATAATTTAAGTGGACCATTGTTAGAGTGTTTTATCAACACACATGCTCTTGTAGAAGAGCAAAGTATTACATGGAGGAAAAAGAGTTACAACATTATTTTTGATGGATGGAAAAATACAAGAAACCACACACTCTTGAACTTCATGGTGGCTTTGAGTGGATCCATAGTTTTATTAAATTCAGTTGATGCCTTGCGGGAGGTAAAGAATGCACAATTATTATTTAGTTTATCGGATGAGGTCATAGTAGAAGTGGATAATATTATCCAATAGACAATGCAATAGCATGTGTATCTATAGGTGGACTTCTAGAGGAGAATTACCCTTCTATTTTATAGAGCCCATGTGCTACCCATTGCATTAACCTCAAGCTTGAGGATGTTGATAAAATATTATAGGTGAAGACCATGGTAGAAGAGGTGAAGTACATTACACAATTTCTCTATAACCACATATGGGTGTTTATCTTGATGAGGAACCATGATGGGAGGGACATTATATACCTAGGGATCAATTTATTTACCTCCAATTTCATCACCATGTAGAGCCTTCTATCAACATAATTCACTTTGAAGTAGATGTTTGTGTGCAAGGAATGGTATACCTCACCACCTCATGCTAAAGAGGAGGGATAACAAATATATTCATGTGTGTGATAATTCATTCTGGAGGAGAGTCCAGGAAATTCTTAAGGTAATTGCATTTTTCTTGTTGAGTTCAAATTTAAATTTTAAAATCTTATTTTATACTTCAGTATTACTTTTCCTAAATTTTAACTATTTATTGTTTAGTTGCAAGTGGTTGAACCCTTGGTAAGGATTTTTCACCTTGTAAATGGTGAACAATTGACCATGGACTATCTATATGAGGCAATAGATAGAGCCAAAGAGGCCATTCAATATTATTATAGTGGCAACCAACAAGTGAAGCAATTTTTTTCATTATTGATAAGAGATGGACAAGGCAACTTTGTCAACCAATTCATGTTGTCAGATGCTTCTTGAATCCAAAATTCTTTTACACTAGTAACCTTAGCAATAATGAAGAGGTCTAGGAATTTTTTTATACTTGCGTAGAGAGGATGGCAAATAACACTAACAAACATCACCTTATCGTTGTTGAGTTGTAACTTAATAAGTCCACAAGAGGGAGTTTGTTTGCATCCCCCTTTGTTAAAGAAGCAAGGTCAAGCTTACGACTAGGTAATGCATTTGAATATTTAAAGTTTAATATTTCTTTAATTTTTTTATGTAGTTGACATTCTTATAGTTTACAAATGTAAATTAATACCTTCAAAATTATTTTCTTTGTAAATTTATGGTGGGAGGACTATGGGTTCAAATCACCTACTTTGTAGATGATGGTTGTTTGCATTTTGACTCAACCTTGTAGCGCATTTGGGTGTGAGCACAATTAGTCTCTATTTGAGGTCATCCACACAAAAAAGTGCAACAGGTTGAGCCAAGAGCATCTTAATGATCTTGTGTTTGTGCAATACAATCTCAAAATTCGCCCAAGACAATTGGAGGCTAGTGAATCCTATGAGACAATTCAATTGGAAAAGCTAGATCCACTATGTGATTGTAAAGTGGAGAGTTTTGTGCATCTTGAGTTTACTGCAAATGACATTGAGGCACTTGAAGATGAAACAAAACATTTAAAAGCATTGAAGAAGATATACTACGATGATACCATCTTAAGTCACCTCCAATATACCCATCAAATGCAAGGGAAAAAAAGAAAACAAAAAACAACTTAAAAAATGCTTTACATTTTGAAATATTATATTTAAACTAATTCATAGATTATAATTATACCTTTTTAATAAATATCTAACATAAAATCAACTTTTTAACTCCCTGATCATTGCTTAAAATATATATTTCAAATTATTTAAAAAAAATACTTTTTTTTTCTTAATTTTTTTTTGAAGAACACACATCCACCCCCTCACACACTCACCCATGCTTTTTTTGATGAATACACATCCACCCCTTCACACACTCACCCACGCCACACGCCACGGTTTGAACCTTGGACCCCCAATATACCCATCAAATGCAAGGGGAAAAAGGAAAAACAAAAAAACAACTTAAAATTTGCTTTACATTTTGAAATATTATATTTAAACTAATCAATAAATTATAATTATACTTTTTTAAATAAATATCTAATATAAAATCAACTTTTTAACTCCCTGAATATTGCTTAAAATATATATTTCAAATTATTTTAAATAAAAATACTTTTTTTTTACCTAATTTTTTTTTTATGAACACACATCCACCCCCTCGCACACTCATCTACGCAGGTTTGAACCTTGGACCTCAAGAAGAAGAGCCAAAAACCACCCACCCCACGGTTTGAACTTTAGAGCTCAAGACAAAACCCAATCAATAATTTTTTCAAATTATTTATAAAAAAATTGCTCTGTTCTTTATATATTTTTTCTTAAAACTATGGAAAAAACTACATTCAGTTGACCACCGATCAAGGTAACAAGGTCTCAACCCAGTTCAGCGTTACCAAGAAGTCAACCCAAAAGTTTTTTTTATGTTATTTAAAGCATTTTTTAAAGAAATTGCTAGAATAATATACTATTCAACATCTTGCGAGGAATCTGGCAAGCATGTTAGGGATTCATTGAACCCGGTGGGCTACCTCAACATGCTTGACAGCTGTATAAAATCATTGTGATTGAGCTAGCAGTTATTAATTTTTGACTGAATGCATCACAAAAAACCAAAGGAAGGCGAGAACACTGATAAAATGGAGGACGAGACATTTCTTTCAACAGATTTCTACACAACGGTTTTTGACTACCATTTTTTTGTAGGAAGAGACACGAACTTGAGGCGAGTGAATATGGCACGCCTGCTAATACCGTACTGCATTTACCGTGAATACAACCATAAGTCGTCTCCTCCGATCTATATTGGAAGTCAAATATAAAAAATAAAAAACATAGAATCTAACAACCCGTCAAGGACGCAACAGGGATCATGAATGCTTTACTTACCCCCAAAAAGGCAGAAAAATAATATGTGAAGTGCTTTCTTTTCCTCTCACATCTTCTCTGCTATTTCGGCCTTTTAGTTTGCTCGGAGACAACAAACTGCAATGGGGAGACGCTCGACAGTCGTAATTGGAGTAATGTTAATGCTAATGCTTCTCTCCGACTGTCGTCTCCTCGGTAATTTACTAATCCTTTAAAGTCCCCAATTTCCCTTTTTCTCTAAAGCAGATCTGTTTGCATCTGTATGGAGGATGGATGCATATATTTATATTGATGTTTGTATGGATTGGAGTACGTGATCACAGACGAGGTCGAGGTAGAGAAGGACGTAATAAAGGAATCCAAGCAAGCACAGGTATACAATGTGATTCATGTATTGCTAATCTTATGTTGTATGCAGTGAGATCAGAGGGTCTAAGTGAATGAGTGTATATCATAATATTAAGGCGCTATTCTGATATACAGTGCTGATTGATTGTGATATAGGCGAGACAGAGTAGCAGCGGAGGAGTAAGCTGGAAAGTTCTACAAGAGGATTATGGATGGCGGCGGTTCCTGTTCGAGGATTATGAACCAGATTATGGAGCACCCGCTCCTCGACCCAGTGCATTCGACCCACTCCAGGACTATTAATCCCAATCCCAGTGCATGGGATTATGCAAAGATTTATTAGTACATATGGCAGAATACTGGACAGAAAACATTTATTTTACCAGCGAGGCATAGATTGATTTACTTGGTTTATTAAAAAATGACTTGCTTTTATTTGTCACAAAATACTTTTATGTTGTTAAAAGATCAATTATATTTTTCCTCCTGGCAACATGTGTTAGCGATGACAAGAATACAATTACTTAAAGACCTTATATTCTGTTAGTAATAATGCCTTCATTACTTTTCGATTGTAGAAATGTTCTTAAATTACAGAAAGTTAAAGTTTTCAAATTTTTTTATAATATTTTGTTCCAGATTGTTTATTTTGGAAGTTTCCTGTAATCATTTTGACAATGTAATGGGTGCAAAGTTTTATAACAATGTAATGGGTGCAAAGTTTTATAACAATGTAATCATTTGTGTAAAGTTTTATAACAATGTAATCATTTGTGTAAAGTTTTATAACAATATAATTTGGCAATATAATGGAAGCAATGTAATGAGTAATTAAATTGCAGCAAGTGTCCCTGTTTTTATACTCTGTTTTTCTTATAATCCTAATTCCAGTTTTGTTTGGTTTATTGGTTTTGTTGAAAACTTACCAATCTAATAGATGCAAAGTAATAAATAATTAAATTACTAATGGATGCAAAGTAATAAATAATTAAATTAGAGCAGTAATTAAAGTGTTCCTATTGGTTTTCTTAAAACCCTACTTTCATGCTCTGTTTTGTTTATTGGTTTTCTTTGAAAACAAACATACACGCAGAGTCGACCTGATCATGGCTTTATAAAAATATAAGTAACAGTTGGTCAAAGGAAAAAAAATAAAATACAGATATACAACCTATCCAGGACCTATTAAAAGCTTTTTTAAACTCACCAAAGTCTTTTCCAGCTACGAAATAGTGTAAAACAAGTCGAAAGAAAGCGAAACTAAAATTCTGCACGAAAAATCCATTGTATTTATGATTCACAGAGTATGCATGACAACCATTAAAAGCATTTGTTATTATATTCTGTATATAACGTATGTATAGACCTTTACCTCCCCTAAAGCACCAATGGTGTCTTAGAAGCCACTACATGATATAATACAGTATGAAGACCGATCTTCAAATTGGCTACCATTTGGAGCATCATGACCCTGGTTTCCTTAATGTGCGTCAAACAACCTTTCAACTTATAGCAATAGCCCCTCTAGAGCTTCTCTTGTGTATCCATCACAACCTAAGTATATTCATTATTGTTTCTAATTGGCCATCAATTTTCTTTCCACACGAGATTAAATGAAATTGCATGCTATCCCTTAGGGCTTCAATTCCAGTCATATGCGCTGCATTGTGCATCAAAAGAGATCTTCTTCGTCATGATATACATGTGCTCGTGAAGACTATAAAAACATGTATTATACTCAATATTTACGAAAATAACTTAACTAAATATAATAGAGGTTCAATTAATCCTCCAAAGGAGTGAAGATTTTATGCATCATTTATAAAAATAACTAATTCAAACTAATAAAAGCTTAACTAAACTTTTCCAAGAATTTTACATATAAGATTACCATCTAAAACTATATGTGTCCTATGCAGGTATTAATCTTATTATGTATCTTTATAATTTGTGTATTTATGTCATTCTTAAAGTTAAAAGAATATTATTTTCATATCAAAAGGATTTTAGACACTAAGTGTGGAATTGGGTTTTAGATAGTGAGCGTGAAACAAGATTTTTAGACAGTGAGCATGGAGTAGGGTTTTCCGTCAATAAGCATGGAATAGGGTTTTCATATAGCAGATGGCAAGAGAAAGTGGATCACCTTGAGCGGACAAGACAAGATTTTTAGAAATTTTAAATATTCAGGCTGGTGGTCAAGATCCGCGAAGTGGAGCCTCTGTGGGTGGTCATGGAGCCAGAGTGGGTGAACTAGATGATGATATAGAGTCCAAAGAGGATTTTTTGATCAACGATAAGGAGTTGTTGGGTGGTGTGCTAGAGGGCAACCAAGGGTTAAAGTTTGGGGCTTCTGCTAACGATCAAGGGATGTTCACTAGCACTTTGGATGGCGGTCAAGGAAGTACTACTAGCGATCGACGAAGTTTTGTTTGCACCCAAGCATCTCACAGGTTTTTGGTTGGCTCAGTGACACATGGGACCCTCAACATTTCCTTTGTGGCATTTGTGGCAGGTTGTAAGATCCAGGAATTTCATACACTAAATTTTTTTGTTTAACTCAATCATACATTACTTGATTTCCCATGTGAATGTTAGTTTTGGCATACATATAAAATGCACTTCAAGATTATTCACTCCTGCAGCTAGTGTCTTAAGTGCTCGAAACTGGCCAAGTCCTATGGGTCGCCTTATTGGATTTAGCTCATCACTCGAGACTTTTAGGAAACTGGCGGAGGGTTATCCATTCATGGCCCATATCACCTAAATGTGGTACACTATGCCTCTTTTCAAGGTTGTAAGGTTCACAACTTATTAAGAGATCTCAGCTCAATACCTTGGAACTAGTGTTTGTATGTCGGTGCTAGCCATTGACCATCTACGAAGGTTTGGCTAGAGTCCACCTTCGCAAGGCTGAGGGACCAGATAAACATAAACCTTCCCGAACTGACGATAATGCTGCCCGTAACCATCTGTCGCTGGAAAGCCATTAGCACAAGTAGCATCATATTCATGCATTATGTAGGCATTTCCCCAGTCCGAGTGGATTGATGAATATCACCACCACTAATTGACTGACCACCTAGAGTGATGCCCCATCCCATCACTCGTTACAGTCCGTAGCTCGGACACTCTGTCCCCTTTAAATATGGAGTACGATAGTGTAGTCCCCACTAAGTCACCGCGTGAGTGAGTGGCATGGGTAGAGAAAGTCTCCTTGACTTTCTCTAAAGCTAATACCCACTTAAGACACCGCGTGCCTTAATGGTATGTGTGCTTGACTTTCTCTTGTCAAGTAAAGTTCATTTCCACTTAAGACACCGCGTGCCTTAATGGTATGAGTACTTGACTTTCTCATGTCAAGTAAGGTTGATTTCCACCTAAGACACCGCGTGCCTTAATGGTATGAGTGAAGACAGCCTCCCTTGATTTTCTTCAAGCTAGTTTAGAATTTAGGTCTAAGTTTGAAGGTACCTAAGATCATTATCTAATGGCTTTTTGATGCTTAATTCAAGATACTGACACCTAGACGTAGGAGGGCTTTAATACTTCTATTATCTTGAAGGATTTCAAACACTTATATTTTAAATATCGGTTAAACCCCCTCCCTAAGTCTTCTTTTATCTTCTATAAAAGAGTCCCTTCAAATAAAACATGGATTCCTAATCACAAATCTATCTTTATACTCTCTATAAAAATACAAGTCATATACAATTAAATTATAGCGTAAATCTCATATCAAAGAAAACAAGATATTCTATCTCTTCCAAAATAGCATATCACAACTCACAACCTGCATCTATAACCCAGATAATATTTTGAAAATTCTTAAGTACGACAAGTATTATATCTACACGTAATTCATAACTATCTCCTCTGACAATCATATTTCAAGGTTGTTTAGTATATCTTCAATTTCCACTTTTCTTAAGAAAATACTTATAGAGTAAGTACCTTATTGCATAACCCAAGAGTATAATTGTTTTCATACTCATATACACTTCACAAATCAACCAAGAAGTATGGCTTCCAATAAACAAGCATAGTATGTTCAACTAATATATCAACACCCTATAGTTTTTAACATAGTCCAAGTTTTAGTTTTAATAGACTTCAGTTTCTTCACCAATTACCTAAGAGATTTGATTAGTAATCATGGGAAGTCCTTAATATTAATAGTATTTATCCGTAAAACCCTAAGCTACATCAATTACCTTATAGTAAAGTAATGAAATCCTAACTTTATTTCTTCTATTTACCATAAAAAAAGCATTTGAAAACCCAAATAATTTTTTTATTTTTATTTTTATTAAACCCATGATTCTATTGGCAAGTACCAACAAATTAATGACATTGAAAAACTAACACTTTCAAAGGCGATTAAATAAAACACTCGTCAATTTGTGAAACCAAGTCATAATATAAAATTTTCTTTATACATAAGGTTCAATTTTATATTCATTCAACCAAACATCAAATTTCAAGCATAGTCTTTTATATGAAAATGGGTGAGCTACAACAAAGTTGCCAATACTTCAATTGAAAAATATAATAATACAAATTCATGCACCCTTAATATCAATTCAACTATGATCTTTCTTTTCCAACACAAATGAACTACAACAATGTACCATTTTACCTCATATATCATTTCAGACTATAGTTATTCTTTTACGAGCGCAGGTGGGCTACGACAAATTAGAAGCAATGTATCATGATTAAATTTAAATATTACAATATGGTAAAAGCATTGCATCAACTCGTGATATAGTCATTTCTTTTACAAGGCTGAGAAAAGATCTAACCTTTAATCTCATGTGTCTATGGAAAATAAACATATTAAACTATATAATTTCACAACATAACTACATAAATACCGAAAATAACCAATCATGATTAGGCAAATTATTCCAAGCGATTCTCTATTAATCAACTATACATGATGCAAATGAGAAAACACGAATTTAGGGTTCCTCTATATAATAGTCTTATCATTCCAAGCGATTCTCTATTAATCAACTATACATGATGCAAATGAGAAAACACGAATTTAGGGTTCCTCTATATAATAGTCTCATCTCATAGCTTTTTGGTGTTACTTTTATCAATTTAAATAATGTATTTTCCCTTCTATTTATTTGATTTATTATAACATAATCATAAGGGTATTTACTTTATCAAGAAATCAAGTATAACATAGAACTTTTATTTCAACTCCTACAAAGTAAATATATAAAAAAATTTATCACATAACTTTTAAATTCTCATAAAATATAGTAACACTTATCAATTTGAGACTTTCAAACTTCTAATGTAAAAATGTAATCAGATTCATAGCTTGCACCAGAACCCAAAAATTATTTAAAAATATAAATATAAGAATTTACTCTATACTTAGCACACTTTTCATTACAATATATGGCATTTGATATAAAAATAATAATCCTTTTCCAGAACGTAGCATACAAAATTTAGGAATATTCTATTTGTTCTTCCAATGCATTTGCTTTAAACACAATTTCCAGGTCTTCATAAAGTTTGATTGCACTCAACGATTTAGACTATCCTTTATATATTAGAACAAATAGAAGAACACAACACTACAATTGTTTAACTGTTCAAATTCCAATCTTCTTCGAATTAAAAGAAAGAACTATACAAGCATACATAACACCGGATGTCGTAGAAACTTCACGGTACAACATCAAATGGTTTTATAAACCCTCCATGGTCTTTGTTAGGGTTTTCATGCTTGGCCACCATTGTGAAAAAGTCATTCACTTTCGTGAAAGAACATAAGCGCCTCAACGTCCACCCTCACAAACCGGTGAGAAGAAAATGTAAAGTATGGCTCAGAATTGGCCCTCATCTATATGACACACATACTCAAGTCTCATGCAAGCATAACGACACCATACAACTAACCAAATTCAAAATTATTTTCCAAGTATCATTATGTTTTCAACAGGCAATCATGCAGTGCGGCAACAATCCACAACTAAACATATGTCTCCATAATCAATCAATACTCTGAAGACATGAAGTAAATTTTACAACATACAGCCAACAGGACGATATTAAAACAATTTTCATCTTTTTCAATCAATACTCTGAAGACATGAAGAAATTTTTAGCAGACATGACAATTTTTAAAACAATTTTCTTCACTGTCAATCAATACTTTGAAGACATGAAGTAATTTTCCAGCCAGCATGATAATTTTATAACAAACACAACCAATAAATTATAATTTTCATTCATTGGACTATTAATTTTGGTTCCTCTGATTTATCCGAGAGTATGCACTTTTTTTTCAAAACAAAAGTTACCTTATATAAACACTTTAACTTAACTAACACTGCTACAAAACATTAGTATAAGAATATCGATTACTCTTATGTTTTGTAATATGTTTTCTTTTAAATAAATATTATGGGAAAACAAAGTTAGATTCTTTCCATTCAACAGAATTTCCCAACACTTCCCAGTAATAATATTAAAGTAGCCAAAGCAACAAATTACATGTCTAGGTAACCACGTGAATAGAGCCATTCACCAATCAATCCATTATTTTAAAACAACATAATTTCCGGTAAACCCTTTCCCTTATTAACGCAGAAAAATCTAACCTTTTTACTCGGAGACTCAATCCTCCCCACGCTGCAATTCCTTCTTCCAGCGTCTCCCGTCCTTGGATTCCTCTTCAAACAAAGATGAAGTTTTTCCCCAAATATTTCCATACCACCTTGGGCCATCCCATTTTCTTTTATAAGCAAGTGAGCTTTATGGAAAAGAGACACATCACCGTCTTTGCCAGACAAGACGCATTTTCTTCGTCCACATATGGCTTCCTTAGATTTTTTTTTAAATATTTAAATATCTTTATTTAAATTAAGTTTCGCCAAGTCTTTCGTATTAACCAATTAAAGCTTGAGCTTATAGTTTATTAAGTCTTGTCATAGACTTATCACCACATTACGTAAAGCCTATGAATTTAATCTCTTTATTATAGAATTGAGACTTACTATAAAATTTAACATTCTATTATACGTATTTTTAATTTAATTATTATATGTATTTTATTATTTGTTTTTACACATATCATTATTTTTATTACTTAAATAATTAGTCCCCATGTTTATGGTTTAATAATTAATTCTCTTTCTTTTGATTTGCATCAAAGCTAGTATGCCTATGTATTTGTATTAACTTTTTATATATATTTAAAATTATTATTTTAATGTCAGCAGTTAAATAGCAACAAACCAGCGAATGCACACACACACAGTCAACATGATAGGCAGAATGCAAATGCAGTGCAACCCTATGGTGGGATTCCATGTACCCACGGACCAAGTGTGCTCGGGGTACAACATCATAACCACTTACCCGAAAATCCTGTTCCGCTGCTCGGTTGATGGGGTGGGTGCTTTCTTTACCATCTGCCTTGAGACCTGCACTTGCACCACAAACACTGGCCGTAGAATCACATTCTTCAAGAAAATTTAATCATTATTGGTGGGGATGTGACATACTTCCCCCATTAGAATTAACACAGTCCCCGTGTTAGCTATTAAAAAAATACAATCATATAAATTACATATATATATATATATATATATATATATATACAAATTATCACAATGTTCCTATTTTAATTTCTCTTCAACATAAATGGTACAACAACCAAATCAACATGCATAATGGTATCATAAAAGAAATAGTCCACAAAATTATCATGTTTCAAACAAAACATCAGACATGTATGTGCAGCAAGTTTTTCAATACATCATAAAAAATTTCCAACTTTTCAATAGTTTGCTTTTAGTTTTCAATTCTCAAACAAGCGGGAAAACTAATTTTTCATGCTAGAAGTATCTTCCCAGGTGGTATTCCTTTCGGAATACTAATCCCCTTGTACTCGTATTGGTCCATACTAAGTCGCTTGGACCTAAATCCCAAAACTTTTGATCGGTCGTCCCTTAATGAGTTGCAGGTCTAGCAAATCTACTACTCAATTAGGTGGTTATAATGAAACTTTTATCACCAATGGTAAATTCTTGGGGTGTTTGCTTTAAAGTCAGCATAGCTCTTTGGCTTCACAAGCCATTAGCGGATTGAATTCTCATCATCATGACTGATCTCTTACTGGTCATTGAATTTTTTCCAAGATAATGGTGCCACGCACCTATGTCCCTTTACAGGACCTCAAAAGGGGCCATGCCCAATGCAATATATTTCATATAGTAAGTGATAATATTTGACTTACTTTGGTCGTGCATATTTGCCAATACCAGATTGTCCTTCTCAATCTGTCCATCTATCTCAAGATGATAGGTTGTGCTAAACCCTGTGTCCTATTTTCGATGCAGGGTCTGCTAGTATTCATAGAGAAATTTAGAATCTCTATTCGAGATGATTCCTCAAGAATATTTTTGTGTTTTTCTATCTTACTTGCCTGCAATTATAATATGTGTATTTCATTGAAAACAAATCTTGGGAAGACCAACTTTGCATTTAGTTTCAAATTAGACTTAACCTTATAATCAGGGTATGTTGTGGTATACTCACAACTACCTTTCTTCTTCTAAATATAATGCATTATACAAAGCAATCTAACAGTAAGAACATATAGTTTCTATGATCACTTTTACTCACAAAACAAAAATATCTTTATTATACTTGTAACATTATATACAAATTATTAAAAGGGGCTTTCGTGCCCTTTCGATGTCCTGATAACATTATTTCCCTTAGATATTTCTGAAAGGGCATTCATATATATGGTGTGGTTCTCCACATGTGTAGCATCTTAGCTTTGGTGCTTGAGGATTTACACTCGAGGTTTCACTTTCAGGTTTTATGATGTTCTTTTCCTTGTCTTGTTCGATAAAAGCTTCCATTGTCCTTTGCTGCTGTTCAATTTGCTATGTTAATATCTTAATTACTAACACCAGTTGCTCCATTTGTCCTTGGAATGATTTAATTATTGACATGAGCTCATCCATTCCTCCTGAAAATATATCAGTTTGTAAGTTAATGAAATATTGAGTTCTAAAGCTTTCATCATATCCTGAAGAATAGATCATGATGCACGAAATTATTTTATTTACTCCTTCCTCTTCAAGTTCTTATCAAATCTTGTTTGACATACTTGAGAATTCATGAACATAACTTACCTTGTTCCTAATTTGCCATATCATTTCAAGTGGGAGTACTATCAGAGTAATGATCCTATTGGGCTTTAGGTTGGTTAACTCTTTTTTTTTTTAAATAGGTAAAATATAGCTTAGCAATTTTTTTTTTTAATATACATTCAAAAATATCTTCTTCAAAAAGATTAATATACATGTTTCTTTCAAAAATAATATCATTTGTCCTAATAATGCTTACATCACTTATCTTCCTAGTATGTTTAACAAAAAAATCATTATAACTCGCTCCTACTTATAGTAGAACTATCTTGAGATTTGTTTCTTCATTCTTATCTCCAATTTTGACATGTTTATCTTGGTGCAGATCTTCAGCTCACATTTGTAGTTGAGTGTCAGGTGCTTGCTCATAATTTGCTCTTGATGGGAAGTTTCTGGTATAGTGTGCTCCTTCATAGGTGAAGCAACCTGTTTTCTTTCTATTTACTCTTAATGGGCACCTTATAGCATAGTGGGCTAGTTTCCCTTTCCTTTACTTGTATACATTTTTCCTTGGTGCACTTGTGGCCCTTTTTTACAGTTTTCTCCTTTCTAGAGGATTTCATCTTTATCCTTCGCTTGGTTCTCATGATTTATTTCTAAATTCCCATTCTATCCACAAGCAGTTTCATTAGTGAAGATATATGGTCCATCTGATATTGAAATACTTCCATATTTGATGCAAGATCCTCCATCTGTTTGTATCAAAGGAAATGATATTAATTTTTCTTGAGAAAAATTTTCAAAAATATAAAAGAGCTATGCCATATTTAATCATGAGACCTAGGGTTTCGCAACCTAGGCTATGATACCTCTGCAATATCCTCTTGCGGATTCAGGTTAGTCCTCCTCGAGGTACTTGCCATAGCTAACAAGTACAATATTGGTCAGGGTTTCGCAAACCTAGGCTCTGATATCAACTCGTAAGATCCAAGAATTTCATACACTAAATTTTTTTGTTTAACTCGATCATACATTGCTTGATTTCCCATGTGAATGTTAGTTTTAACATACATATAAAATGCACTTCAATATTATTCACTCTTGCAGCTAGTGTCCTAAGTGCTCAAAAGCGGCTGTGTCTCGCGGATCGCCTTATTGGATTTGACTCATCACTCAAGACTTTTAAGAATCTGGCAGAGGGTTATCCGTCCAGGGCCTATATCACCTTAATAGGGTATGCTATGCCCCTTGTCCAAGGTTGTAAGATTCACAACTTATTAAGAGATCTTAGCTCAATGCATTGGAACTAGTGTTTGTATGTAGGTCCTAGCCATTGACCGTCTATGAAGGTTTGGCTAGAGTCCACCTTCGTAAGGCTAAGGGACTAGATAAACATAACCCTTCCCAAACTAATGATAATGCTGCCCATAACCATCTATCGCTGGAAAGCCATTAGCACAAGTAGCATCCTAGTCATGCATTATGTAGGCATTTCCCCGATCCAAGTGGATTGATGAATATCACCACCACTAACCGACTGACTACCTAGAGTGATGCCCCATCCCATCACTCGTTACACTTCGCAGCTTGGACACTGTCCCTTTTAGAGTTGGAGTACAATAGTGCAGTCCCCACTAAGTCACCGCGTGACTTAGTGGCATGTAAAGAAAGTCTCCTTGACTTTATCTAAAGCTAATACACACTTAAGACACCACGTGCCTTAATGGTATGTGTGCTTGACTTTCTTTTTTCAAGTAAAGTTGATTTCCACTTAAGACACCGTGTGTCTTAATGGTATGAGTACTTGACTTTCTCATGTCAAGTAAGGTTGATTTCCACCTAAGACACCGCGTGCCTTAATGGTATGAGTGGAGACAACCTCCATTGATTTTCTTCAAGCTAGTTTAGAATTTAAGTCTAATTTTGAAGGTACCTAAGATCATTATCTAATGGATTTTTGATGCTTAATTCAAGATACTGACACATAGACGTAAGAGGGTTTTAATACTTCTATTATCTTGAAGGATTTCAAACACTTATATTTTAAATATCGGTTAAACCCCCTCCCTAAGTCTTATTTTATATTCTATAAAAGAGTCCCTTCAAATAAAACATGGATTCCTAATCACAAATCTATATTTATACTCTCTATAAAAATACAGGTCATATACAATTAAATTATAGCGTAAATCTCATATCAAAGAAAACAAGATATTCTATCTCTTCAAAAATAAAATATCACAACTCACAACCTACATCTATAACCAAGATAATCTTTTGAAAATTCTTAAGTACGACAAGTATTATATCTCCACATAATTAATAAATATCTCCCCTGACAATCATCTTTCAAGGTTGTTTAGTATATCTTCAATTTCTTCTTTTCTTAAGCAAATACTTATAGAATAAGTACCTTATTGCATAACCCAAGAGTATAATTGTTGTCATACTCATATACACTTCACAAATCAACCAATAAGTTTGGCTTCCAATAAACAAGCATAGTATGTTCAACTAATATATCAACACCCTATAGTTTTTAACATAGTCCAAGTTTTAGTTTTAATAGACTTCAGTTTCTTCACCAATTACCTAAGAGATTTGATTAGTAATCATGGAAAATCCTTAATATTAATAGCATTTATCCATAAAACCCTAAGCTACATCAATTACCTTATAGTAAAGTAATGAAATCCTAACATTATTTATTCTATTTACCATAACAAAAGTATTTGAAAACCCTAATAATTTTTTTTGTTTTTTATTTTTATTAAACCCATGATTCTATCGGCAAGCACCAACATATTTATGATATTGAAAAACTAACACTTTCAAAGGCGATTAAATAAAACACTCGTCAACTTGTGAAACCAAGTCATAATATAAATTTTTCTTTATACATAAGGTTTCAGTTTATATTCATTCAACGATACATCAAATTTCAAGCATAGTCTTTTATATCAAAACGGGTGAGCTACAACAAACTTGCCAATACTTCAATTGAAAACTATAATAATACAAATCCATGCACCCTTAATATCAATTCAACTATGATATTTATTTTCCAACATAGATGAACTACAACAATGTACCATTTTATCTCATATATCATTTCAGACTATAGTTATTCTTTTACAAGCGCAGATGGGCTATGACAAATTAGAAGCAATGCATCATGATTAAATTTAAATATTACAACATGGTAAAAACATTACATCAACGTGTGATATAGTCTTTTATTTTACAAGGATGAGAAAAGATCTAACCTTTAATCTCATGCGTCTATGACAAATAAACATATTAAATTGTATAATTTCACAACATAACTACATAAATACCGAAAATAACCAATCACGATTAGGCAAAGTATTCCAAGCGATTCTCTATTAATCAACTATACATGATGTAAATGAGAAAACACGAATTTAGGGTTCCTCTATATAATAGTCTTATCTCATAGCTTTTTGGTGTTACTTTTCTCAATTTAAATAATGTATTTTCCCTTCTATTTATTTGATATATTATAACATAATCATGATGGTATTTACTTTATCAAAAAATAAAGTATAACATAGAAATTTTATTTCAACTCCTACAAAGTAAATATATAAACAGTTTTAACACATAACTTTCCAATTATCATAAAATACAGTAACACTTATCAATTTGAGACTTTCAAACTTCCAACGTAAAAATGTAATTAGATTCATAACTTGCACCAGAACCCAAAAATTATTTAAAAATAGAAATATAAAAATTTACTCTATACTTAGCACACTTTTTATTACAATATATGGTGTTTGATATAAAAAAAAACAATCCTTTTCCAGAACGCAGCATACAAAATTTAGGAATATTCTATTTTTTCTTCCAATGCATTTGCTTTAAACACAATTTCCAGGTCTTCATAAAGTTTGATTACACTCAACGATTTAGATTATCCTTTATATATTAGAACATATAGAAGAACACAACACTACAATTGTTTAACTGTTCAAATTACAATCTTCTTCGAATTAAAAGAAAGAAATATACAAGCATACATAAAATCGGATGTCGTAGAAACTTCACGGTACAACATCAAATGCTTTTTCTAAACCCTCCATGGTATTTGTTAGGGTTTTCATGCTTGTCCACCATTCTGAAAAAGTCATTCATTTTTGTGAAAGAACATAAGCTCCTCAGCGCCCACCCTCACCAACCGGCGAGAACAAAATGTAAAGTATGGCTCAGACTTGGACCTCATCTATATGACACACATACTCAAGTCTCATGCAAGCATAACGAAACCATACAACTAACCAAATTCAAAATTATTTTCTAAGTATCATTATGTTTTCAACAGGCAATCGTGCAATGCGGAAACAGTCCACAACTAAACATATTTCTCCATAATCAATCAATACTCTGAAGACATGAAGTAAATTTTACAACATACAACCAACAGGATGATATTAAAACAATTTTCATCTTTTTCAATCAATACTCTGAAGACATGAAAAAATATTCAGCCGACATGACATAATCAATCAATACTCTAAAGACATGAAGTAAATTTTACAACATACAACCAACAGGATGATATTAAAACAATTTTCATCTTTTTCAATCAATACTCTGAAGACTTGAAAAAATATTCAGCCGACATGACAATTTTTAAAACAATTTTCTTCACTGTCAATCAATACTTTGAAGACATGAAGTAATTTTCCAGCCAGCATGATGATTTTATATCAAACACAACCAATAACTTATAATTTTCATTCATTGGACTATTATTATTTAGTTTATCGGAGGAGGTCATAGTAGAAGTGGATAATATTATCCAATAGACAATGCAATAGCATGTGTATCTATAGGTAGACTTCTAGAGGAGAATTACTCCTCTATTCTATAGAGCCCATGTGCTACCCATTGCATTAAACTCAAGCTTGAGGATGTTGATAAAATATTATAGGTGAAGACCATGGTAGAAGAGGTGAAGTACATTACACAATTTCTCTATAACCACATATGGGTGTTTATCTTGATGAGGAACCATGATGGGAGGGACATTATATACCTAGGGATCAATTTATTTACCTCCAATTTCATCACCATGTAGAGCCTTCTATCAACATAATTCACTTTGAAGTAGATGTTTGTGTGCAAGGAATGGTATACCTCACCACCTCATGCTAAAGAGGAGGGATAACAAATATATTCATGTGTGTGATAATTCATTCTGGAGGAGAGTTCAGGAAATTCTTAAGGTAATTGCATTTTTCTTGTTGAGTTCAAATTTAAATTTTAAAATCTTATTTTATACTTCAGTATTACTTTTCCTAAATTTTAACTATTTATTGTTTAGTTGCAAGTGGTTGAACCCTTGGTAAGGATTTTTCACCTTGTAAATGGTGAACAATTGACCATGGACTATCTATATGAGGCAATAGATAGAGCCAAAGAGGCCATTCAATATTATTATAGTGGCAACCAACAAGTGAAGCAATTTTTTTCATTATTGATAAGAGATGGACAAGGCAACTTTGTCAACCAATTCATGTTGTCAGATGCTTCTTGAATCCAAAATTCTTTTACACTAGTAACCTTAGCAATAATGAAGAGGTCTAGGAATTTTTTTATACTTGCGTAGAGAGGATGGCAAATAACACTAACAAACATCACCTTATCGTTGTTGAGTTGTAACTTAATAAGTCCACAAGAGGGAGTTTGTTTGCATCCCCCTTTGTTAAAGAAGCAAGGTCAAGCTTACGACTAGGTAATGCATTTGAATATTTAAAGTTTAATATTTCTTTAATTTTTTTATGTAGTTGACATTCTTATAGTTTACAAATGTAAATTAATACCTTCAAAATTATTTTCTTTGTAAATTTATGGTGGGAGGACTATGGGTTCAAATCACCTACTTTGTAGATGATGGTTGTTTGCATTTTGACTCAACCTTGTAGCGCATTTGGGTGTGAGCACAATTAGTCTCTATTTGAGGTCATCCACACAAAAAAGTGCAACAGGTTGAGCCAAGAGCATCTTAATGATCTTGTGTTTGTGCAATACAATCTCAAAATTCGCCCAAGACAATTGGAGGCTAGTGAATCCTATGAGACAATTCAATTGGAAAAGCTAGATCCACTATGTGATTGTAAAGTGGAGAGTTTTGTGCATCTTGAGTTTACTGCAAATGACATTGAGGCACTTGAAGATGAAACAAAACATTTAAAAGCATTGAAGAAGATATACTACGATGATACCATCTTAAGTCACCTCCAATATACCCATCAAATGCAAGGGAAAAAAAGAAAACAAAAAACAACTTAAAAAATGCTTTACATTTTGAAATATTATATTTAAACTAATTCATAGATTATAATTATACCTTTTTAATAAATATCTAACATAAAATCAACTTTTTAACTCCCTGATCATTGCTTAAAATATATATTTCAAATTATTTAAAAAAAATACTTTTTTTTTCTTAATTTTTTTTTGAAGAACACACATCCACCCCCTCACACACTCACCCACGCTTTTTTTGATGAATACACATCCACCCCTTCACACACTCACCCACGCCACACGCCACACGCCACACGCCACAGTTTGAACCTTGGACCTCCAATATACCCATCAAAGGCAAGGGTAAAAAGGAAAAACAAAAAAAACAACTTAAAAATTGCTTTACTTTGCATGGCGGTTAGGGAAGTACTACTAGCGATCGACGAAGTTTTGTTTGCACCCAAGCATCTCACAGGTTTTTGGTTGGCTCAGTGACACATGGGACCCTCAACATTTCCTTTGTGGCATTTGTGGCAGGTTGTAAGATCCAGGAATTTCATACACTAAATTTTTTTGTTTAACTCAATCATACATTACTTGATTTCCCATGTGAATGTTAGTTTTGGCATACATATAAAATGCACTTCAAGATTATTCACTCCTCGCAGCCTAGTGTCTTAAGTGCTCGAAATCGGCCAAGTCCTATGGGTCGCCTTATTGGATTTAGCTCATCACTCGAGACTTTTAGGAAACTGGCGGAGGGTTATCCATTCATGGCCCATATCACCTAAATGTGGTACACTATGCCTCTTTTCAAGGTTGTAAGGTTCACAACTTATTAAGAGATCTCAGCTCAATACCTTGGAACTAGTGTTTGTATGTCGGTGCTAGCCATTGACCATCTACGAAGGTTTGGCTAGAGTCCACCTTCGCAAGGCTGAGGGACCAGATAAACATAAACCTTCCCGAACTGACGATAATGCTGCCCGTAACCATCTGTCGCTGGAAAGCCATTAGCACAAGTAGCATCATATTCATGCATTATGTAGGCATTTCCCCAGTCCGAGTGGATTGATGAATATCACCACCACTAATTGACTGACCACCTAGAGTGATGCCCCATCCCATCACTCGTTACAGTCCGTAGCTCGGACACTCTGTCCCCTTTAAATATGGAGTACGATAGTGTAGTCCCCACTAAGTCACCGCGTGAGTGAGTGGCATGGGTAGAGAAAGTCTCCTTGACTTTCTCTAAAGCTAATACCCACTTAAGACACCGCGTGCCTTAATGGTATGTGTGCTTGACTTTCTCTTGTCAAGTAAAGTTCATTTCCACTTAAGACACCGCGTGCCTTAATGGTATGAGTACTTGACTTTCTCATGTCAAGTAAGGTTGATTTCCACCTAAGACACCGCGTGCCTTAATGGTATGAGTGAAGACAAACTCTCCCTTGATTTTCTTCAAGCTAGTTTAGAATTTAGGTCTAAGTTTGAAGGTACCTAAGATCATTATCTAATGGCTTTTTGATGCTTAATTCAAGATACTGACACCTAGACGTAGGAGGGCTTTAATACTTCTATTATCTTGAAGGATTTCAAACACTTATATTTTAAATATCGGTTAAACCCCCTCCCTAAGTCTTCTTTTATCTTCTATAAAAGAGTCCCTTCAAATAAAACATGGATTCCTAATCACAAATCTATCTTTATACTCTCTATAAAAATACAGGTCATATACAATTAAATTATAGCGTAAATCTCATATCAAAGAAAACAAGATATTCTATCTCTTCCAAAATAGCATATCACAACTCACAACCTGCATCTATAACCCAGATAATATTTTGAAAATTCTTAAGTACGACAAGTATTATATCTACACGTAATTCATAACTATCTCCTCTGACAATCATATTTCAAGGTTGTTTAGTATATCTTCAATTTCCACTTTTCTTAAGAAAATACTTATAGAGTAAGTACCTTATTGCATAACCCAAGAGTATAATTGTTTTCATACTCATATACACTTCACAAATCAACCAAGAAGTATGGCTTCCAATAAACAAGCATAGTATGTTCAACTAATATATCAACACCCTATAGTTTTTAACATAGTCCAAGTTTTAGTTTTAATAGACTTCAGTTTCTTCACCAATTACCTAAGAGATTTGATTAGTAATCATGGGAAGTCCTTAATATTAATAGTATTTATCCGTAAAACCCTAAGCTACATCAATTACCTTATAGTAAAGTAATGAAATCCTAACTTTATTTCTTCTATTTACCATAAAAAAAGCATTTGAAAACCCAAATAATTTTTTTATTTTTATTTTTATTAAACCCATGATTCTATTGGCAAGTACCAACAAATTAATGACATTGAAAAACTAACACTTTCAAAGGCGATTAAATAAAACACTCGTCAATTTGTGAAACCAAGTCATAATATAAAATTTTCTTTATACATAAGGTTCAATTTTATATTCATTCAACCAAACATCAAATTTCAAGCATAGTCTTTTATATGAAAATGGGTGAGCTACAACAAAGTTGCCAATACTTCAATTGAAAAATATAATAATACAAATTCATGCACCCTTAATATCAATTCAACTATGATCTTTCTTTTCCAACACAAATGAACTACAACAATGTACCATTTTACCTCATATATCATTTCAGACTATAGTTATTCTTTTACGAGCGCAGGTGGGCTACGACAAATTAGAAGCAATGTATCATGATTAAATTTAAATATTACAATATGGTAAAAGCATTGCATCAACTCGTGATATAGTCATTTCTTTTACAAGGCTGAGAAAAGATCTAACCTTTAATCTCATGTGTCTATGGAAAATAAACATATTAAACTATATAATTTCACAACATAACTACATAAATACCGAAAATAACCAATCATGATTAGGCAAATTATTCCAAGCGATTCTCTATTAATCAACTATACATGATGCAAATGAGAAAACACGAATTTAGGGTTCCTCTATATAATAGTCTTATCATTCCAAGCGATTCTCTATTAATCAACTATACATGATGCAAATGAGAAAACACGAATTTAGGGTTCCTCTATATAATAGTCTCATCTCATAGCTTTTTGGTGTTACTTTTATCAATTTAAATAATGTATTTTCCCTTCTATTTATTTGATTTATTATAACATAATCATAAGGGTATTTACTTTATCAAGAAATCAAGTATAACATAGAACTTTTATTTCAACTCCTACAAAGTAAATATATAAAAAAATTTATCACATAACTTTTAAATTCTCATAAAATATAGTAACACTTATCAATTTGAGACTTTCAAACTTCTAATGTAAAAATGTAATCAGATTCATAGCTTGCACCAGAACCCAAAAATTATTTAAAAATATAAATATAAGAATTTACTCTATACTTAGCACACTTTTCATTACAATATATGGCATTTGATATAAAAATAATAATCCTTTTCCAGAACGTAGCATACAAAATTTAGGAATATTCTATTTGTTCTTCCAATGCATTTGCTTTAAACACAATTTCCAGGTCTTCATAAAGTTTGATTGCACTCAACGATTTAGACTATCCTTTATATATTAGAACAAATAGAAGAACACAACACTACAATTGTTTAACTGTTCAAATTCCAATCTTCTTCGAATTAAAAGAAAGAACTATACAAGCATACATAACACCGGATGTCGTAGAAACTTCACGGTACAACATCAAATGGTTTTATAAACCCTCCATGGTCTTTGTTAGGGTTTTCATGCTTGGCCACCATTGTGAAAAAGTCATTCACTTTCGTGAAAGAACATAAGCGCCTCAACGTCCACCCTCACAAACCGGTGAGAAGAAAATGTAAAGTATGGCTCAGAATTGGCCCTCATCTATATGACACACATACTCAAGTCTCATGCAAGCATAACGACACCATACAACTAACCAAATTCAAAATTATTTTCCAAGTATCATTATGTTTTCAACAGGCAATCATGCAGTGCGGCAACAATCCACAACTAAACATATGTCTCCATAATCAATCAATACTCGAAGACATGAAGTAAATTTTACAACATACAACCAACGAGACGATATTAAAACAATTTTCATCTTTTTCAATCAATACTCTGAAGACATGAAGAAATTTTTAGCAGACATGACAATTTTTAAAACAATTTTCTTCACTGTCAATCAATACTTTGAAGACATGAAGTAATTTTCCAGCCAGCATGATAATTTTATAACAAACACAACCAATAAATTATAATTTTCATTCATTGGACTATTAATTTTGGTTCCTCTGATTTATCCGAGAGTATGCACTTTTTTTTCAAAACAAAAGTTACCTTATATAAACACTTTAACTTAACTAACACTGCTACAAAACATTAGTATAAGAATATCGATTACTCTTATGTTTTGTAATATGTTTTCTTTTAAATAAATATTATGGGAAAACAAAGTTAGATTCTTTCCATTCAACAGAATTTCCCAACACTTCCCAGTAATAATATTAAAGTAGCCAAAGCAACAAATTACATGTCTAGGTAACCACGTGAATAGAGCCATTCACCAATCAATCCATTATTTTAAAACAACATAATTTCCGGTAAACCCTTTCCCTTATTAACGCAGAAAAATCTAACCTTTTTACTCGGAGACTCAATCCTCCCCACGCTGCAATTCCTTCTTCCAGCGTCTCCCGTCCTTGGATTCCTCTTCAAACAAAGATGAAGTTTTTCCCCAAATATTTCCATACCACCTTGGGCCATCCCATTTTCTTTTATAAGCAAGTGAGCTTTATGGAAAAGAGACACATCACCGTCTTTGCCAGACAAGACGCATTTTCTTCGTCCACATATGGCTTCCTTAGATTTTTTTTTAAATATTTAAATATCTTTATTTAAATTAAGTTTCGCCAAGTCTTTCGTATTAACCAATTAAAGCTTGAGCTTATAGTTTATTAAGTCTTGTCATAGACTTATCACCACATTACGTAAAGCCTATGAATTTAATCTCTTTATTATAGAATTGAGACTTACTATAAAATTTAACATTCTATTATACGTATTTTTAATTTAATTATTATATGTATTTTATTATTTGTTTTTACACATATCATTATTTTTATTACTTAAATAATTAGTCCCCATGTTTATGGTTTAATAATTAATTCTCTTTCTTTTGATTTGCATCAAAGCTAGTATGCCTATGTATTTGTATTAACTTTTTATATATATTTAAAATTATTATTTTAATGTCAGCAGTTAAATAGCAACAAACCAGCGAATGCACACACACACAGTCAACATGATAGGCAGAATGCAAATGCAGTGCAACCCTATGGTGGGATTCCATGTACCCACGGACCAAGTGTGCTCGGGGTACAACATCATAACCACTTACCCGAAAATCCTGTTCCGCTGCTCGGTTGATGGGGTGGGTGCTTTCTTTACCATCTGCCTTGAGACCTGCACTTGCACCACAAACACTGGCCGTAGAATCACATTCTTCAAGAAAATTTAATCATTATTGGTGGGGATGTGACATACTTCCCCCATTAGAATTAACACAGTCCCCGTGTTAGCTATTAAAAAAATACAATCATATAAATTACATATATATATATATATATATATATATATATATATACAAATTATCACAATGTTCCTATTTTAATTTCTCTTCAACATAAATGGTACAACAACCAAATCAACATGCATAATGATATCATAAAAAAAATAGTCCACAAAATTATCATGTTTCAAACAAAACATCGAGACATGTATGTGCAGCAAGTTTTTCAATACATCATAAAAAATTTCCAACTTTTCAATAGTTTGCTTTTAGTTTTCAATTCTCAAACAAGCAGGAAAACTAATTTTTCATGCTAGAAATATCTTTCCATATGGCATTCCTTTCGGAATACTAATCCCCTTGTACTCTGTATTGGTCCATACTAAGCTGCTTGGACCTAAATCCCAAAACTTTTGACTGGTCGTCCCTTAATGAGTTGCAGGTCTAGCAAATCTACTACTCAATTAGGTGGTTATAATGAAACTTTTATCACCAATGGTAAATTCTTGGGGTGTTTGCTTTAAAGTCAACATAGCTCTTTGGCTTCACAAGCCATTAGCGGATTGAATTCTCATCATCATGACTGATCTCTTACTGGTCATTGAATTTTTTCCAAGATAATGGTGCCACGCACCTATGTCCCTTTACAGGACCTCAAAAGGGGCCATGCCCAATGCAATATATTTCATATAGTAAGTGATAATATTTGACTTACTTTGGTCGTGCATATTTGCCAATACCAGATTGTCCTTCTCAATCTGTCCATCTATCTCAAGATGATAGGTTGTGCTAAACCCTGTGTCCTATTTTCGATGCAGGGTCTGCTAGTATTCATAGAGAAATTTAGAATCTCTATTCGAGATGATTCCTCAAGAATATTTTTGTGTTTTTCTATCTTACTTGCCTGCAATTATAATATGTGTATTTCATTGAAAACAAATCTTGGGAAGACCAACTTTGCATTTAGTTTCAAATTAGACTTAACCTTATAATCAGGGTATGTTGTGGTATACTCACAACTACCTTTCTTCTTCTAAATATAATGCATTATACAAAGCAATCTAACAGTAAGAACATATAGTTTCTATGATCACTTTTACTCACAAAACAAAAATATCTTTATTATACTTGTAACATTATATACAAATTATTAAAAGGGGCTTTCGTGCCCTTTCGATGTCCTGATAACATTATTTCCCTTAGATATTTCTGAAAGGGCATTCATATATATGGTGTGGTTCTCCACATGTGTAGCATCTTAGCTTTGGTGCTTGAGGATTTACACTCGAGGTTTCACTTTCAGGTTTTATGATGTTCTTTTCCTTGTCTTGTTCGATAAAAGCTTCCATTGTCCTTTGCTGCTGTTCAATTTGCTATGTTAATATCTTAATTACTAACACCAGTTGCTCCATTTGTCCTTGGAATGATTTAATTATTGACATGAGCTCATCCATTCCTCCTGAAAATATATCAGTTTGTAAGTTAATGAAATATTGAGTTCTAAAGCTTTCATCATATCCTGAAGAATAGATCATGATGCACGAAATTATTTTATTTACTCCTTCCTCTTCAAGTTCTTATCAAATCTTGTTTGACATACTTGAGAATTCATGAACATAACTTACCTTGTTCCTAATTTGCCATATCATTTCAAGTGGGAGTACTATCAGAGTAATGATCCTATTGGGCTTTAGGTTGGTTAACTCTTTTTTTTTTTAAATAGGTAAAATATAGCTTAGCAATTTTTTTTTTTAATATACATTCAAAAATATCTTCTTCAAAAAGATTAATATACATGTTTCTTTCAAAAATAATATCATTTGTCCTAATAATGCTTACATCACTTATCTTCCTAGTATGTTTAACAAAAAAATCATTATAACTCGCTCCTACTTATAGTAGAACTATCTTGAGATTTGTTTCTTCATTCTTATCTCCAATTTTGACATGTTTATCTTGGTGCAGATCTTCACTCACATTTGTAGTTGAGTGTCAAGTGCTTGCTCATAATTTGCTCTTAATGAGAATTTTTTGGTGTAATGTGCCCCTTCATAGGTGAAGCAACTTGTTATCTTTCGATTTACTCTTAATGGGCACCTTATAGCATAGTGGGCTAGTTTCCCTTTCCTTTACTTGTATACATTTTTCCTTGGTGCACTTGTGGCCCTTTTTTACAGTTTTCTCCTTTCTAGAGGATTTCATCTTTATCCTTCGCTTGGTTCTCATGATTTATTTCTAAATTCCCATTCTATCCACAAGCAGTTTCATTAGTGAAGATATATGGTCCATCTGATATTGAAATACTTCCATATTTGATGCAAGATCCTCCATCTGTTTGTATCAAAGGAAATGATATTAATTTTTCTTGAGAAAAATTTTCAAAAATATAAAAGAGCTATGCCATATTTAATCATGAGACCTAGGGTTTCGCAACCTAGGCTATGATACCTCTGCAATATCCTCTTACAGATTTAGGTTATTCCTCCTCGAGGTACTTGCCATAGATAACAGTACAATATTGGTCAGGGTTTCGCAAACCTAGGCTTTGATATCAACTGTAAGATCCAAGAATTTCATACACTAAATTTTTTTGTTTAACTCAATCATACATTGCTTGATTTCCCATGTGAATGTTAGTTTTAACATACATATAAAATGCACTTCAATATTATTCACTCTTGCAACTAGTGTCTTAAGTGCTCAAAACTGGCCAGGTCTCGCGGATCGCCTTATTGGATTTGACTCATCACTCAAGACTTTTAAGAATCTGGCAGAGGGTTATCCGTCCAGGGCCTATATCACCTTAATAGGGTATGCTATGCCCCTTGTCCAAGGTTGTAAGATTCACAACTTATTAAGAGATCTTAGCTCAATGCATTGGAACTAGTGTTTGTATGTAGGTCCTAGCCATTGACCGTCTATGAAGGTTTGGCTAGAGTCCACCTTCGTAAGGCTAAGGGACTAGATAAACATAACCCTTCCCAAACTAATGATAATGCTGCCCATAACCATCTATCGCTGGAAAGCCATTAGCACAAGTAGCATCCTAGTCATGCATTATGTAGGCATTTCCCCAGTCCAAGTGGATTGATGAATATCACCACCACTAACTGACTCACAACCTAGAGTGATGCCCCATCCCATAATTCGTTACACTTCACAACTCGGACACTCTGTCCCCTTTAGAGTTGGAGTACAATAGTGCAGTCCCCACTAAGTCACCGCGTGACTTAGTGGCATGTAAAGAAAGTCTCCTTGACTTTATCTAAAGCTAATACACACTTAAGACACCACGTGCCTTAATGGTATGTGTGCTTGACTTTCTTTTTTCAAGTAAAGTTGATTTCCACTTAAGACACCGTGTGTCTTAATGGTATGAGTACTTGACTTTCTCATGTCAAGTAAGGTTGATTTCCACCTAAGACACCGCGTGCCTTAATGGTATGAGTGGAGACAACCTCCATTGATTTTCTTCAAGCTAGTTTAGAATTTAAGTCTAATTTTGAAGGTACCTAAGATCATTATCTAATGGATTTTTGATGCTTAATTCAAGATACTGACACATAGACGTAAGAGGGTTTTAATACTTCTATTATCTTGAAGGATTTCAAACACTTATATTTTAAATATCGGTTAAACCCCCTCCCTAAGTCTTATTTTATATTCTATAAAAGAGTCCCTTCAAATAAAACATGGATTCCTAATCACAAATCTATATTTATACTCTCTATAAAAATACAGGTCATATACAATTAAATTATAGCGTAAATCTCATATCAAAGAAAACAAGATATTCTATCTCTTCAAAAATAAAATATCACAACTCACAACCTACATCTATAACCAAGATAATCTTTTGAAAATTCTTAAGTACGACAAGTATTATATCTCCACATAATTAATAAATATCTCCCCTGACAATCATCTTTCAAGGTTGTTTAGTATATCTTCAATTTCTTCTTTTCTTAAGCAAATACTTATAGAATAAGTACCTTATTGCATAACCCAAGAGTATAATTGTTGTCATACTCATATACACTTCACAAATCAACCAATAAGTTTGGCTTCCAATAAACAAGCATAGTATGTTCAACTAATATATCAACACCCTATAGTTTTTAACATAGTCCAAGTTTTAGTTTTAATAGACTTCAGTTTCTTCACCAATTACCTAAGAGATTTGATTAGTAATCATGGAAAATCCTTAATATTAATAGCATTTATCCATAAAACCCTAAGCTACATCAATTACCTTATAGTAAAGTAATGAAATCCTAACATTATTTATTCTATTTACCATAACAAAAGTATTTGAAAACCCTAATAATTTTTTTTGTTTTTTATTTTTATTAAACCCATGATTCTATCGGCAAGCACCAACATATTTATGATATTGAAAAACTAACACTTTCAAAGGCGATTAAATAAAACACTCGTCAGTTTGTGAAACCAAGTCATAATATAAATTTTTCTTTATACATAAGGTTTCAGTTTATATTCATTCAACGATACATCAAATTTCAAGCATAGTCTTTTATATCAAAACGGGTGAGCTACAACAAACTTGCCAATACTTCAATTGAAAACTATAATAATACAAATCCATGCACCCTTAATATCAATTCAACTATGATATTTATTTTCCAACATAGATGAACTACAACAATGTACCATTTTATCTCATATATCATTTCAGACTATAGTTATTCTTTTACAAGCGCAGATGGGCTATGACAAATTAGAAGCAATGCATCATGATTAAATTTAAATATTACAACATGGTAAAAACATTACATCAACGTGTGATATAGTCTTTTATTTTACAAGGATGAGAAAAGATCTAACCTTTAATCTCATGCGTCTATGACAAATAAACATATTAAATTGTATAATTTCACAACATAACTACATAAATACCGAAAATAACCAATCACGATTAGGCAAAGTATTCCAAGCGATTCTCTATTAATCAACTATACATGATGTAAATGAGAAAACACGAATTTAGGGTTCCTCTATATAATAGTCTTATCTCATAGCTTTTTGGTGTTACTTTTCTCAATTTAAATAATGTATTTTCCCTTCTATTTATTTGATATATTATAACATAATCATGATGGTATTTACTTTATCAAAAAATAAAGTATAACATAGAAATTTTATTTCAACTCCTACAAAGTAAATATATAAACAGTTTTAACACATAACTTTCCAATTATCATAAAATACAGTAACACTTATCAATTTGAGACTTTCAAACTTCCAACGTAAAAATGTAATTAGATTCATAACTTGCACCAGAACCCAAAAATTATTTAAAAATAGAAATATAAAAATTTACTCTATACTTAGCACACTTTTTATTACAATATATGGTGTTTGATATAAAAAAAAACAATCCTTTTCCAGAACGCAGCATACAAAATTTAGGAATATTCTATTTTTTCTTCCAATGCATTTGCTTTAAACACAATTTCCAGGTCTTCATAAAGTTTGATTACACTCAACGATTTAGATTATCCTTTATATATTAGAACATATAGAAGAACACAACACTACAATTGTTTAACTGTTCAAATTACAATCTTCTTCGAATTAAAAGAAAGAAATATACAAGCATACATAAAATCGGATGTCGTAGAAACTTCACGGTACAACATCAAATGCTTTTTCTAAACCCTCCATGGTATTTGTTAGGGTTTTCATGCTTGTCCACCATTCTGAAAAAGTCATTCATTTTTGTGAAAGAACATAAGCTCCTCAGCGCCCACCCTCACCAACCGGCGAGAACAAAATGTAAAGTATGGCTCAGACTTGGACCTCATCTATATGACACACATACTCAAGTCTCATGCAAGCATAACGAAACCATACAACTAACCAAATTCAAAATTATTTTCTAAGTATCATTATGTTTTCAACAAGCAATCGTGCAATGCGGCAACAGTCCACAACTAAACATATTTCTCCATAATCAATCAATACTCTGAAGACATGAAGTAAATTTTACAACATACAACCAACAGGATGATATTAAAACAATTTTCATCTTTTTCAATCAATACTCTGAAGACATGAAAAAATATTCAGCCGACATGACATAATCAATCAATACTCTAAAGACATGAAGTAAATTTTACAACATACAACCAACAGGATGATATTAAAACAATTTTCATCTTTTTCAATCAATACTCTGAAGACTTGAAAAAATATTCAGCCGACATGACAATTTTTAAAACAATTTTCTTCACTGTCAATCAATACTTTGAAGACATGAAGTAATTTTCCAGCCAGCATGATGATTTTATATCAAACACAACCAATAACTTATAATTTTCATTCATTGGACTATTATTATTTAGTTTATCGGAGGAGGTCATAGTAGAAGTGGATAATATTATCCAATAGACAATGCAATAGCATGTGTATCTATAGGTAGACTTCTAGAGGAGAATTACTCCTCTATTCTATAGAGCCCATGTGCTACCCATTGCATTAAACTCAAGCTTGAGGATGTTGATAAAATATTATAGGTGAAGACCATGGTAGAAGAGGTGAAGTACATTACACAATTTCTCTATAACCACATATGGGTGTTTATCTTGATGAGGAACCATGATGGGAGGGACATTATATACCTAGGGATCAATTTATTTACCTCCAATTTCATCACCATGTAGAGCCTTCTATCAACATAATTCACTTTGAAGTAGATGTTTGTGTGCAAGGAATGGTATACCTCACCACCTCATGCTAAAGAGGAGGGATAACAAATATATTCATGTGTGTGATAATTCATTCTGGAGGAGAGTTCAGGAAATTCTTAAGGTAATTGCATTTTTCTTGTTGAGTTCAAATTTAAATTTTAAAATCTTATTTTATACTTCAGTATTACTTTTCCTAAATTTTAACTATTTATTGTTTAGTTGCAAGTGGTTGAACCCTTGGTAAGGATTTTTCACCTTGTAAATGGTGAACAATTGACCATGGACTATCTATATGAGGCAATAGATAGAGCCAAAGAGGCCATTCAATATTATTATAGTGGCAACCAACAAGTGAAGCAATTTTTTTCATTATTGATAAGAGATGGACAAGGCAACTTTGTCAACCAATTCATGTTGTCAGATGCTTCTTGAATCCAAAATTCTTTTACACTAGTAACCTTAGCAATAATGAAGAGGTCTAGGAATTTTTTTATACTTGCGTAGAGAGGATGGCAAATAACACTAACAAACATCACCTTATCGTTGTTGAGTTGTAACTTAATAAGTCCACAAGAGGGAGTTTGTTTGCATCCCCCTTTGTTAAAGAAGCAAGGTCAAGCTTACGACTAGGTAATGCATTTGAATATTTAAAGTTTAATATTTCTTTAATTTTTTTATGTAGTTGACATTCTTATAGTTTACAAATGTAAATTAATACCTTCAAAATTATTTTCTTTGTAAATTTATGGTGGGAGGACTATGGGTTCAAATCACCTACTTTGTAGATGATGGTTGTTTGCATTTTGACTCAACCTTGTAGCGCATTTGGGTGTGAGCACAATTAGTCTCTATTTGAGGTCATCCACACAAAAAAGTGCAACAGGTTGAGCCAAGAGCATCTTAATGATCTTGTGTTTGTGCAATACAATCTCAAAATTCGCCCAAGACAATTGGAGGCTAGTGAATCCTATGAGACAATTCAATTGGAAAAGCTAGATCCACTATGTGATTGTAAAGTGGAGAGTTTTGTGCATCTTGAGTTTACTGCAAATGACATTGAGGCACTTGAAGATGAAACAAAACATTTAAAAGCATTGAAGAAGATATACTACGATGATACCATCTTAAGTCACCTCCAATATACCCATCAAATGCAAGGGAAAAAAAGAAAACAAAAAACAACTTAAAAAATGCTTTACATTTTGAAATATTATATTTAAACTAATTCATAGATTATAATTATACCTTTTTAATAAATATCTAACATAAAATCAACTTTTTAACTCCCTGATCATTGCTTAAAATATATATTTCAAATTATTTAAAAAAAATACTTTTTTTTTCTTAATTTTTTTTTGAAGAACACACATCCACCCCCTCACACACTCACCCACGCTTTTTTTGATGAATACACATCCACCCCTTCACACACTCACCCACGCCACACGCCACGGTTTGAACCTTGGACCCCCAATATACCCATCAAATGCAAGGGGAAAAAGGAAAAACAAAAAAACAACTTAAAATTTGCTTTACATTTTGAAATATTATATTTAAACTAATCAATAAATTATAATTATACTTTTTTAAATAAATATCTAATATAAAATCAACTTTTTAACTCCCTGAATATTGCTTAAAATATATATTTCAAATTATTTTAAATAAAAATACTTTTTTTTTACCTAATTTTTTTTTTATGAACACACATCCACCCCCTCGCACACTCATCTACGCAGGTTTGAACCTTGGACCTCAAGAAGAAGAGCCAAAAACCACCCACCCCACGGTTTGAACTTTAGAGCTCAAGACAAAACCCAATCAATAATTTTTTCAAATTATTTATAAAAAAATTGCTCTGTTCTTTATATATTTTTTCTTAAAACTATGGAAAAAACTACATTCAGTTGACCACCGATCAAGGTAACAAGGTCTCAACCCAGTTCAGCGTTACCAAGAAGTCAACCCAAAAGTTTTTTTTATGTTATTTAAAGCATTTTTTAAAGAAATTGCTAGAATAATATACTATTCAACATCTTGCGAGGAATCTGGCAAGCATGTTAGGGATTCATTGAACCCGGTGGGCTACCTCAACATGCTTGACAGCTGTATAAAATCATTGTGATTGAGCTAGCAGTTAATAATTTTTGACTGAATGCATCACAAAAAACCAAAGGAAGGCGAGAACACTGATAAAATGGAGGACGAGACATTTCTTTCAACAGATTTCTACACAACGGTTTTTGACTACCATTTTTTTGTAGGAAGAGACACGAACTTGAGGCGAGTGAATATGGCACGCCTGCTAATACCGTACTGCATTTACCGTGAATACAACCATAAGTCGTCTCCACCGCCCTCCGATCTATATTGGAAGTCAAATATAAAAAATAAAAAACATAGAATCTAACAACCCGTCAAGGACGCAACAGGGATCATGAATGCTTTACTTACCCCCAAAAAGGCAGAAAAATAATATGTGAAGTGCTTTCTTTTCCTCTCACATCTTCTCTGCTATTTCGGCCTTTTAGTTTGCTCGGAGACAACAAACTGCAATGGGGAGACGCTCGACAGTCGTAATTGGAGTAATGTTAATGCTAATGCTTCTCTCCGACTGTCGTCTCCTCGGTAATTTACTAATCCTTTAAAGTCCCCAATTTCCCTTTTTCTCTAAAGCAGATCTGTTTGCATCTGTATGGAGGATGGATGCATATATTTATATTGATGTTTGTATGGATTGGAGTACGTGATCACAGACGAGGTCGAGGTAGAGAAGGACGTAATAAAGGAATCCAAGCAAGCACAGGTATACAATGTGATTCATGTATTGCTAATCTTATGTTGTATGCAGTGAGATCAGAGGGTCTAAGTGAATGAGTGTATATCATAATATTAAGGCGCTATTCTGATATACAGTGCTGATTGATTGTGATATAGGCGAGACAGAGTAGCAGCGGAGGAGTAAGCTGGAAAGTTCTACAAGAGGATTATGGATGGCGGCGGTTCCTGTTCGAGGATTATGAACCAGATTATGGAGCACCCGCTCCTCGACCCAGTGCATTCGACCCACTCCAGGACTATTAATCCCAATCCCAGTGCATGGGATTATGCAAAGATTTATTAGTACATATGGCAGAATACTGGACAGAAAACATTTATTTTACCAGCGAGGCATAGATTGATTTACTTGGTTTATTAAAAAATGACTTGCTTTTATTTGTCACAAAATACTTTTATGTTGTTAAAAGATCAATTATATTTTTCCTCCTGGCAACATGTGTTAGCGATGACAAGAATACAATTACTTAAAGACCTTATATTCTGTTAGTAATAATGCCTTCATTACTTTTCGATTGTAGAAATGTTCTTAAATTACAGAAAGTTAAAGTTTTCAAATTTTTTTATAATATTTTGTTCCAGATTGTTTATTTTGGAAGTTTCCTGTAATCATTTTGACAATGTAATGGGTGCAAAGTTTTATAACAATGTAATGGGTGCAAAGTTTTATAACAATGTAATCATTTGTGTAAAGTTTTATAACAATGTAATCATTTGTGTAAAGTTTTATAACAATATAATTTGGCAATATAATGGAAGCAATGTAATGAGTAATTAAATTGCAGCAAGTGTCCCTGTTTTTATACTCTGTTTTTCTTATAATCCTAATTCCAGTTTTGTTTGGTTTATTGGTTTTGTTGAAAACTTACCAATCTAATAGATGCAAAGTAATAAATAATTAAATTACTAATGGATGCAAAGTAATAAATAATTAAATTAGAGCAGTAATTAAAGTGTTCCTATTGGTTTTCTTAAAACCCTACTTTCATGCTCTGTTTTGTTTATTGGTTTTCTTTGAAAACAAACATACACGCAGAGTCGACCTGATCATGGCTTTATAAAAATATAAGTAACAGTTGGTCAAAGGAAAAAAAATAAAATACAGATATACAACCTATCCAGGACCTATTAAAAGCTTTTTTAAACTCACCAAAGTCTTTTCCAGCTACGAAATAGTGTAAAACAAGTCGAAAGAAAGCGAAACTAAAATTCTGCACGAAAAATCCATTGTATTTATGATTCACAGAGTATGCATGACAACCATTAAAAGCATTTGTTATTATATTCTGTATATAACGTATGTATAGACCTTTACCTCCCCTAAAGCACCAATGGTGTCTTAGAAGCCACTACATGATATAATACAGTATGAAGACCGATCTTCAAATTGGCTACCATTTGGAGCATCATGACCCTGGTTTCCTTAATGTGCGTCAAACAACCTTTCAACTTATAGCAATAGCCCCTCTAGAGCTTCTCTTGTGTATCCATCACAACCTAAGTATATTCATTATTGTTTCTAATTGGCCATCAATTTTCTTTCCACACGAGATTAAATGAAATTGCATGCTATCCCCTTAGGGCTTCAATTCCAGTCATATGCGCTGCATTGTGCATCAAAAGAGATCTTCTTCGTCATGATATACATGTGCTCGTGAAGACTATAAAAACATGTATTATACTCAATATTTACGAAAATAACTTAACTAAATATAATAGAGGTTCAATTAATCCTCCAAAGGAGTGAAGATTTTATGCATCATTTATAAAAATAACTAATTCAAACTAATAAAAGCTTAACTAAACTTTTCCAAGAATTTTACATATAAGATTACCATCTAAAACTATATGTGTCCTATGCAGGTATTAATCTTATTATGTATCTTTATAATTTGTGTATTTATGTCATTCTTAAAGTTAAAAGAATATTATTTTCATATCAAAAGGATTTTAGACACTAAGTGTGGAATTGGGTTTTAGATAGTGAGCGTGAAACAAGATTTTTAGACAGTGAGCATGGAGTAGGGTTTTCAGACCACAAGCATGGAATAGGGTTTTCATATAGCAGATGCCAAGAGAAAGTGGATCACCTTGAGCGGACAAGACAAGATTTTTAGAAATTTCAAATATTTAGGATGGTGGTCAAGATCCGCGAAGTGAAGCCTCTGTGGGTGGTCATGGAGCCAGAGTGGGTGAACTAGATGATGATATAGAGTCCAAAGAGGATTTTTTGATCAACGATAAGGAGTTGTTGGGTGGTGTGCTAGAGGGCAACTAGGGGTTCAAGTTTGGGGCTTCTACTAGCGATCAAGGGATGTTCACTAGCGCTTTGGATGGCGGTTAGGGAAGTACTACTGGCGATCGACGAAGTTTTATTGGCATCCAAGCATCTCACAGGTTTTTGGTTGGCTCAGTGACACATGGGACCCTCAACATTTCCTTTGTGGCATTTGTGGCAGGTTGTAAGATCCAGGAATTTCATACACTAAATTTTTTTGTTTAACTCAATCATACATTACTTGATTTCCCATGTGAATGTTAGTTTTGGCATACATATAAAATGCACTTCAAGATTATTCACTCCTGCAGCTAGTGTCTTAAGTGCTCGAAACTGGCCAAGTCCTATGGGTCGCCTTATTGGATTTAGCTCATCACTCGAGACTTTTAGGAATCGCGGCGGAGGGTTATCCATTCATGGCCCATATCACCTAAATGGGGTACACTATGCCCCTTTTCAAGGTTGTAAGGTTCACAACTTATTAAGAGATCTCAACTCAATACCTTGGAACTAGTGTTTGTATGTCGGTGCTAGCCATTGACCATCTACGAAGGTTTGGCTAGAGTCCACCTTCGCAAGGCTGAGGGACCAGATAAACATAAACCTTCCCGAACTGACGATAATGCTGCCCGTAACCATCTGTCGCTGGAAAGCCATTAGCACAAGTAGCATCATATTCATGCATTATGTAGGCATTTCCCCAGTCCGAGTGGATTGATGAATATCACCACCACTAATTGACTGACCACCTAGAGTGATGCCCCATCCCATCACTCGTTACAGTCCGTAGCTCGGACACTCTGTCCCCTTTAAATATGGAGTACGATAGTGTAGTCCCCACTAAGTCACCGCGTGAGTGAGTGGCATGGGTAGAGAAAGTCTCCTTGACTTTCTCTAAAGCTAATACCCACTTAAGACACCGCGTGCCTTAATGGTATGTGTGCTTGACTTTCTCTTGTCAAGTAAAGTTCATTTCCACTTAAGACACCGCGTGCCTTAATGGTATGAGTACTTGACTTTCTCATGTCAAGTAAGGTTGATTTCCACCTAAGACACCGCGTGCCTTAATGGTATGAGTGAAGACAAACTCTCCCTTGATTTTCTTCAAGCTAGTTTAGAATTTAGGTCTAAGTTTGAAGGTACCTAAGATCATTATCTAATGGCTTTTTGATGCTTAATTCAAGATACTGACACCTAGACGTAGGAGGGCTTTAATACTTCTATTATCTTGAAGGATTTCAAACACTTATATTTTAAATATCGGTTAAACCCCCTCCCTAAGTCTTCTTTTATCTTCTATAAAAGAGTCCCTTCAAATAAAACATGGATTCCTAATCACAAATCTATCTTTATACTCTCTATAAAAATACAGGTCATATACAATTAAATTATAGCGTAAATCTCATATCAAAGAAAACAAGATATTCTATCTCTTCCAAAATAGCATATCACAACTCACAACCTGCATCTATAACCCAGATAATATTTTGAAAATTCTTAAGTACGACAAGTATTATATCTACACGTAATTCATAACTATCTCCTCTGACAATCATATTTCAAGGTTGTTTAGTATATCTTCAATTTCCACTTTTCTTAAGAAAATACTTATAGAGTAAGTACCTTATTGCATAACCCAAGAGTATAATTGTTTTCATACTCATATACACTTCACAAATCAACCAAGAAGTATGGCTTCCAATAAACAAGCATAGTATGTTCAACTAATATATCAACACCCTATAGTTTTTAACATAGTCCAAGTTTTAGTTTTAATAGACTTCAGTTTCTTCACCAATTACCTAAGAGATTTGATTAGTAATCATGGGAAGTCCTTAATATTAATAGTATTTATCCGTAAAACCCTAAGCTACATCAATTACCTTATAGTAAAGTAATGAAATCCTAACTTTATTTCTTCTATTTACCATAAAAAAAGCATTTGAAAACCCAAATAATTTTTTTATTTTTATTTTTATTAAACCCATGATTCTATTGGCAAGTACCAACAAATTAATGACATTGAAAAACTAACACTTTCAAAGGCGATTAAATAAAACACTCGTCAATTTGTGAAACCAAGTCATAATATAAAATTTTCTTTATACATAAGGTTCAATTTTATATTCATTCAACCAAACATCAAATTTCAAGCATAGTCTTTTATATGAAAATGGGTGAGCTACAACAAAGTTGCCAATACTTCAATTGAAAAATATAATAATACAAATTCATGCACCCTTAATATCAATTCAACTATGATCTTTCTTTTCCAACACAAATGAACTACAACAATGTACCATTTTACCTCATATATCATTTCAGACTATAGTTATTCTTTTACGAGCGCAGGTGGGCTACGACAAATTAGAAGCAATGTATCATGATTAAATTTAAATATTACAATATGGTAAAAGCATTGCATCAACTCGTGATATAGTCATTTCTTTTACAAGGCTGAGAAAAGATCTAACCTTTAATCTCATGTGTCTATGGAAAATAAACATATTAAACTATATAATTTCACAACATAACTACATAAATACCGAAAATAACCAATCATGATTAGGCAAATTATTCCAAGCGATTCTCTATTAATCAACTATACATGATGCAAATGAGAAAACACGAATTTAGGGTTCCTCTATATAATAGTCTTATCATTCCAAGCGATTCTCTATTAATCAACTATACATGATGCAAATGAGAAAACACGAATTTAGGGTTCCTCTATATAATAGTCTCATCTCATAGCTTTTTGGTGTTACTTTTATCAATTTAAATAATGTATTTTCCCTTCTATTTATTTGATTTATTATAACATAATCATAAGGGTATTTACTTTATCAAGAAATCAAGTATAACATAGAACTTTTATTTCAACTCCTACAAAGTAAATATATAAAAAAATTTATCACATAACTTTTAAATTCTCATAAAATATAGTAACACTTATCAATTTGAGACTTTCAAACTTCTAATGTAAAAATGTAATCAGATTCATAGCTTGCACCAGAACCCAAAAATTATTTAAAAATATAAATATAAGAATTTACTCTATACTTAGCACACTTTTCATTACAATATATGGCATTTGATATAAAAATAATAATCCTTTTCCAGAACGTAGCATACAAAATTTAGGAATATTCTATTTGTTCTTCCAATGCATTTGCTTTAAACACAATTTCCAGGTCTTCATAAAGTTTGATTGCACTCAACGATTTAGACTATCCTTTATATATTAGAACAAATAGAAGAACACAACACTACAATTGTTTAACTGTTCAAATTCCAATCTTCTTCGAATTAAAAGAAAGAACTATACAAGCATACATAACACCGGATGTCGTAGAAACTTCACGGTACAACATCAAATGGTTTTATAAACCCTCCATGGTCTTTGTTAGGGTTTTCATGCTTGGCCACCATTGTGAAAAAGTCATTCACTTTCGTGAAAGAACATAAGCGCCTCAACGTCCACCCTCACAAACCGGTGAGAAGAAAATGTAAAGTATGGCTCAGAATTGGCCCTCATCTATATGACACACATACTCAAGTCTCATGCAAGCATAACGACACCATACAACTAACCAAATTCAAAATTATTTTCCAAGTATCATTATGTTTTCAACAGGCAATCATGCAGTGCGGCAACAATCCACAACTAAACATATGTCTCCATAATCAATCAATACTCTGAAGACATGAAGTAAATTTTACAACATACAGCCAACAGGACGATATTAAAACAATTTTCATCTTTTTCAATCAATACTCGAAGACATGAAGAAATTTTTAGCAGACATGACAATTTTAAAAACAATTTTCTTCACCGTCAATCAATACTTTGAAGACATGAAGTAATTTTCCAGCCAAGCATGATAATTTTATAACAAACACAACCAATAACTTATAATTTTCATTCATTGGACTATTAGTTTTGGTTCCTCTGATTTATTCGAGAGTATATGCATTTTTTTTAAAAACAAAAGTTACCTTATATAAACACTTTAACTTAACTAACACTGCTACAAAACATTAGTATAAGAATATCGATTACTCTTATGTTTTGTAATATGTTTTCTTTTAAATAAATATTATGGGAAAACAAAGTTAGATTCTTTCCATTCAACAGAATTTCCCAACACTTCCCAGTAATAATATTAAAGTAGCCAAAGCAACAAATTACATGTCTAGGTAACCACGTGAATAGAGCCATTCACCAATCAATCCATTATTTTAAAACAACATAATTTCCGGTAAACCCTTTCCCTTATTAACGCAGAAAAATCTAACCTTTTTACTCGGAGACTCAATCCTCCCCACGCTGCAATTCCTTCTTCCAGCGTCTCCCGTCCTTGGATTCCTCTTCAAACAAAGATGAAGTTTTTCCCCAAATATTTCCATACCACCTTGGGCCATCCCATTTTCTTTTATAAGCAAGTGAGCTTTATGGAAAAGAGACACATCACCGTCTTTGCCAGACAAGACGCATTTTCTTCGTCCACATATGGCTTCCTTAGATTTTTTTTTAAATATTTAAATATCTTTATTTAAATTAAGTTCCGCCAAGTCTTTCGTATTAACCAATTAAAGCTTGAGCTTATAGTTTATTAAGTCTTGTCATAGACTTATCACCACATTACGTAAAGCCTATGAATTTAATCTCTTTATTATAGAATTGAGACTTACTATAAAATTTAACATTCTATTATACGTATTTTTAATTTAATTATTATATGTATTTTATTATTTGTTTTTACACATATCATTATTTTTATTACTTAAATAATTAGTCCCCATGTTTATGGTTTAATAATTAATTCTCTTTCTTTTGATTTGCATCAAAGCTAGTATGCCTATGTATTTGTATTAACTTTTTATATATATTTAAAATTATTATTTTAATGTCAGCAGTTAAATAGCAACAAACCAGCGAATGCACACACACACAATCAACATGATAGGCAGAATGCAAATGCAACCTATGGTGGGATTCCATGTACCCACGGACCAAGTGTGCTCGGGGTACAACATCATAACCACTTACCCGAAAATCTCGTTCCGCTGCTCGGTTGATGGGGTGGGTGCTTTCTTTGCCATCTGCCTTGAGACCCGCACCTGCACCACAAACACTGGCCGTAGAATCACATTCTTCAAGAAAATTTAATCATTATTGGTGGGGATGTGACATACTTCCCCCATTAGAATTAACACAGTCCCCGTGTTAGCTATTAAAAAAATACAATCATATAAATTACATATATATATATATATATATATATATATATATACAAATTATCACAATGTTCCTATTTTAATTTCTCTTCAACATAAATGGTACAACAACCAAATCAACATGCATAATGGTATCATAAAAGAAATAGTCCACAAAATTATCATGTTTCAAACAAAACATCAGACATGTATGTGCAGCAAGTTTTTCAATACATCATTATAAAAATTTCCAACTTTTCAATAGTTTGCTTTTAGTTTTCAATTCTCAAACAAGCAGGAAAACTAATTTTTCATGCTAGAAATATCTTTCCATATGGCATTCCTTTCGGAATACTAATCCCCTTGTACTCTGTATTGGTCCATACTAAGCTGCTTGGACCTAAATCCCAAAACTTTTGACTGGTCGTCCCTTAATGAGTTGCAGGTCTAGCAAATCTACTACTCAATTAGGTGGTTATAATGAAACTTTTATCACCAATGGTAAATTCTTGGGGTGTTTGCTTTAAAGTCAACATAGCTCTTTGGCTTCACAAGCCATTAGCGGATTGAATTCTCATCATCATGACCGATCTCTTATTGGTCATTGAATTTTTTCCAAGATAATGGTGCCACGCACCTATGTCCCTTTACAGGACCTCAAAAGGGGCCATGCCCAATGCAATATATTTCATTTAGTAAGTGATAATATTTGGCTTACTTTGGTAGTGCATATATGCCAATACCAAATTGTCCTTCTCAATCTATCCATCTATCTCAAGATGATAGGTTGTGCTAAACCCTGTGTCCTATTTTCGATGCAGGGTCTGCTAGTATTCATAGAGAAATTTAGAATCTCTATTCGAGATGATTCCTCAAGAATATTTTTGTGTTTTTCTATCTTACTTGCCTGCAATTATAATATGTGTATTTCATTGAAAACAAATCTTGGGAAGACCAACTTTGCATTTAGTTTCAAATTAGACTTAACCTTATAATCAGGGTATGTTGTGGTATACTCACAACTACCTTTCTTCTTCTAAATATAATGCATTATACAAAGCAATCTAACAGTAAGAACATATAGTTTCTATGATCACTTTTACTCACAAAACAAAAATATCTTTATTATACTTGTAACATTATATACAAATTATTAAAAGGGGCTTTCGTGCCCTTTCGATGTCCTGATAACATTATTTCCCTTAGATATTTCTGAAAGGGCATTCATATATATGGTGTGGTTCTCCACATGTGTAGCATCTTAGCTTTGGTGCTTGAGGATTTACACTCGAGGTTTCACTTTCAGGTTTTATGATGTTCTTTTCCTTGTCTTGTTCGATAAAAGCTTCCATTGTCCTTTGCTGCTGTTCAATTTGCTATGTTAATATCTTAATTACTAACACCAGTTGCTCCATTTGTCCTTGGAATGATTTAATTATTGACATGAGCTCATCCATTCCTCCTGAAAATATATCAGTTTGTAAGTTAATGAAATATTGAGTTCTAAAGCTTTCATCATATCCTGAAGAATAGATCATGATGCACGAAATTATTCTATTTACTCTTTCCTCTTCAGGTTCTTATCAAATCTTGTTTGACATACTTGAGAATTCATGAACATAACTTACCTTGTTCCTAATTTGCCATATCATTTCAAGTGGGAGTACTATCAAAGTAATGATCCTATTGGGCTTTAGGTTGGTTAACTCTTTTTTTTTTAAATAGGTAAAATATAGCTTAGCAATTTTTTTTTTTAATATACATTCAAAAATATCTTCTTCAAAAAGATTAATATACATGTTTCTTTCAAAAATAGTATCATTTGTCCTAATAATGCTTACATCACTTATCTTCCTAGTATGTTTAACAAAAAAATCATTATAACTCGCTCCTACTTATAGTAGAACTATCTTGAGATTTGTTTCTTCATTCTTATCTCCAATTTTGACCTGTTTATCTTGGTGCAGATCTTCAGCTCACATTTGTAGTTGAGTGTCAGGTGCTTGCTCATAATTTGCTCTTGATGGGAAGTTTCTGGTATAGTGTGCTCCTTCATAGGTGAAGCAACCTGTTTTCTTTCTATTTACTCTTAATGGGCACCTTATAGCATAGTGGGCTAGTTTCCCTTTCCTTTACTTGTATACATTTTTCCTTGGTGCACTTGTGGCCCTTTTTTACAGTTTTCTCCTTTCTAGAGGATTTCATCTTTATCCTTCGCTTGGTTCTCATGATTTATTTCTAAATTCCCATTCTATCCACAAGCAGTTTCATTAGTGAAGATATATGGTCCATCTGATATTGAAATACTTCCATATTTGATGCAAGATCCTCCATCTGTTTGTATCAAAGGAAATGATATTAATTTTTCTTGAGAAAAATTTTCAAAAATATAAAAGAGCTATGCCATATTTAATCATGAGACCTAGGGTTTCGCAACCTAGGCTATGATACCTCTGCAATATCCTCTTATAGATTTAGGTTATTCCTCCTCGAGGTACTTGCCATAGATAACAGTACAATATTGGTCAGGGTTTCGCAAACCTAGGCTTTGATATCAACTGTAAGATCCAAGAATTTCATACACTAAATTTTTTTGTTTAACTCAGTCATACATTGCTTGATTTCCCATGTGAATGTTAGTTTTAACATACATATAAAATGCACTTCAATATTATTCACTCTTGCAACTAGTGTCTTAAGTGCTCAAAACTGGCCAGGTCTCGCGGATCGCCTTATTGGATTTGACTCATCACTCAAGACTTTTAAGAATCTGGCAGAGGGTTATCCGTCCAGGGCCTATATCACCTTAATAGGGTATGCTATGCCCCTTGTCCAAGGTTGTAAGATTCACAACTTATTAAGAGATCTTAGCTCAATGCATTGGAACTAGTGTTTGTATGTAGGTCCTAGCCATTGACCGTCTATGAAGGTTTGGCTAGAGTCCACCTTCGTAAGGCTAAGGGACTAGATAAACATAACCCTTCCCAAACTAATGATAATGCTGCCCATAACCATCTATCGCTGGAAAGCCATTAGCACAAGTAGCATCCTAGTCATGCATTATGTAGGCATTTCCCCAGTCCAAGTGGATTGATGAATATCACCACCACTAACTGACTCACAACCTAGAGTGATGCCCCATCCCATAATTCGTTACACTTCACAACTCGGACACTCTGTCCCCTTTAGAGTTGGAGTACAATAGTGCAGTCCCCACTAAGTCACCGCGTGACTTAGTGGCATGTAAAGAAAGTCTCCTTGACTTTATCTAAAGCTAATACACACTTAAGACACCACGTGCCTTAATGGTATGTGTGCTTGACTTTCTTTTTTCAAGTAAAGTTGATTTCCACTTAAGACACCGTGTGTCTTAATGGTATGAGTACTTGACTTTCTCATGTCAAGTAAGGTTGATTTCCACCTAAGACACCGCGTGCCTTAATGGTATGAGTGGAGACAACCTCCATTGATTTTCTTCAAGCTAGTTTAGAATTTAAGTCTAATTTTGAAGGTACCTAAGATCATTATCTAATGGATTTTTGATGCTTAATTCAAGATACTGACACATAGACGTAAGAGGGTTTTAATACTTCTATTATCTTGAAGGATTTCAAACACTTATATTTTAAATATCGGTTAAACCCCCTCCCTAAGTCTTATTTTATCTTCTATAAAAGAGTCCCTTCAAATAAAACATGGATTCCTAATCACAAATCTATATTTATACTCTCTATAAAAATACAGGTCATATACAATTAAATTATAGCGTAAATCTCATATCAAAGAAAACAAGATATTCTATCTCTTCAAAAATAAAATATCACAACTCACAACCTACATCTATAACCAAGATAATCTTTTGAAAATTCTTAAGTACGACAAGTATTATATCTCCACATAATTAATAAATATCTCCCCTGACAATCATCTTTCAAGGTTGTTTAGTATATCTTCAATTTCTTCTTTTCTTAAGCAAATACTTATAGAATAAGTACCTTATTGCATAACCCAAGAGTATAATTGTTGTCATACTCATATACACTTCACAAATCAACCAATAAGTTTGGCTTCCAATAAACAAGCATAGTATGTTCAACTAATATATCAACACCCTATAGTTTTTAACATAGTCCAAGTTTTAGTTTTAATAGACTTCAGTTTCTTCACCAATTACCTAAGAGATTTGATTAGTAATCATGGAAAATCCTTAATATTAATAGCATTTATCCATAAAACCCTAAGCTACATCAATTACCTTATAGTAAAGTAATGAAATCCTAACATTATTTATTCTATTTACCATAACAAAAGTATTTGAAAACCCTAATAATTTTTTTTGTTTTTTATTTTTATTAAACCCATGATTCTATCGGCAAGCACCAACATATTTATGATATTGAAAAACTAACACTTTCAAAGGCGATTAAATAAAACACTCGTCAACTTGTGAAACCAAGTCATAATATAAATTTTTCTTTATACATAAGGTTTCAGTTTATATTCATTCAACGATACATCAAATTTCAAGCATAGTCTTTTATATCAAAACGGGTGAGCTACAACAAACTTGCCAATACTTCAATTGAAAACTATAATAATACAAATCCATGCACCCTTAATATCAATTCAACTATGATATTTATTTTCCAACATAGATGAACTACAACAATGTACCATTTTATCTCATATATCATTTCAGACTATAGTTATTCTTTTACAAGCGCAGATGGGCTATGACAAATTAGAAGCAATGCATCATGATTAAATTTAAATATTACAACATGGTAAAAACATTACATCAACGTGTGATATAGTCTTTTATTTTACAAGGATGAGAAAAGATCTAACCTTTAATCTCATGCGTCTATGACAAATAAACATATTAAATTGTATAATTTCACAACATAACTACATAAATACCGAAAATAACCAATCACGATTAGGCAAAGTATTCCAAGCGATTCTCTATTAATCAACTATACATGATGTAAATGAGAAAACACGAATTTAGGGTTCCTCTATATAATAGTCTTATCTCATAGCTTTTTGGTGTTACTTTTCTCAATTTAAATAATGTATTTTCCCTTCTATTTATTTGATATATTATAACATAATCATGATGGTATTTACTTTATCAAAAAATAAAGTATAACATAGAAATTTTATTTCAACTCCTACAAAGTAAATATATAAACAGTTTTAACACATAACTTTCCAATTATCATAAAATACAGTAACACTTATCAATTTGAGACTTTCAAACTTCCAACGTAAAAATGTAATTAGATTCATAACTTGCACCAGAACCCAAAAATTATTTAAAAATAGAAATATAAAAATTTACTCTATACTTAGCACACTTTTTATTACAATATATGGTGTTTGATATAAAAAAAAACAATCCTTTTCCAGAACGCAGCATACAAAATTTAGGAATATTCTATTTTTTCTTCCAATGCATTTGCTTTAAACACAATTTCCAGGTCTTCATAAAGTTTGATTACACTCAACGATTTAGATTATCCTTTATATATTAGAACATATAGAAGAACACAACACTACAATTGTTTAACTGTTCAAATTACAATCTTCTTCGAATTAAAAGAAAGAAATATACAAGCATACATAAAATCGGATGTCGTAGAAACTTCACGGTACAACATCAAATGCTTTTTCTAAACCCTCCATGGTATTTGTTAGGGTTTTCATGCTTGTCCACCATTCTGAAAAAGTCATTCATTTTTGTGAAAGAACATAAGCTCCTCAGCGCCCACCCTCACCAACCGGCGAGAACAAAATGTAAAGTATGGCTCAGACTTGGACCTCATCTATATGACACACATACTCAAGTCTCATGCAAGCATAACGAAACCATACAACTAACCAAATTCAAAATTATTTTCTAAGTATCATTATGTTTTCAACAGGCAATCGTGCAATGCGGAAACAGTCCACAACTAAACATATTTCTCCATAATCAATCAATACTCTGAAGACATGAAGTAAATTTTACAACATACAACCAACAGGATGATATTAAAACAATTTTCATCTTTTTCAATCAATACTCTGAAGACATGAAAAAATATTCAGCCGACATGACATAATCAATCAATACTCTAAAGACACGAAGTAAATTTTACAACATACAACCAACAGGATGATATTAAAACAATTTTCATCTTTTTCAATCAATACTCTGAATACTTGAAAAAATATTCAGCCGACATGACAATTTTTAAAACAATTTTCTTCACTGTCAATCAATACTTTGAAGACATGAAGTAATTTTCCAGCCAGCATGATGATTTTATATCAAACACAACCAATAACTTATAATTTTCATTCATTGGACTATTATTATTTAGTTTATCGGAGGAGGTCATAGTAGAAGTGGATAATATTATCCAATAGACAATGCAATAGCATGTGTATCTATAGGTAGACTTCTAGAGGAGAATTACTCCTCTATTCTATAGAGCCCATGTGCTACCCATTGCATTAAACTCAAGCTTGAGGATGTTGATAAAATATTATAGGTGAAGACCATGGTAGAAGAGGTGAAGTACATTACACAATTTCTCTATAACCACATATGGGTGTTTATCTTGATGAGGAACCATGATGGGAGGGACATTATATACCTAGGGATCAATTTATTTACCTCCAATTTCATCACCATGTAGAGCCTTCTATCAACATAATTCACTTTGAAGTAGATGTTTGTGTGCAAGGAATGGTATACCTCACCACCTCATGCTAAAGAGGAGGGATAACAAATATATTCATGTGTGTGATAATTCATTCTGGAGGAGAGTTCAGGAAATTCTTAAGGTAATTGCATTTTTCTTGTTGAGTTCAAATTTAAATTTTAAAATCTTATTTTATACTTCAGTATTACTTTTCCTAAATTTTAACTATTTATTGTTTAGTTGCAAGTGGTTGAACCCTTGGTAAGGATTTTTCACCTTGTAAATGGTGAACAATTGACCATGGACTATCTATATGAGGCAATAGATAGAGCCAAAGAGGCCATTCAATATTATTATAGTGGCAACCAACAAGTGAAGCAATTTTTTTCATTATTGATAAGAGATGGACAAGGCAACTTTGTCAACCAATTCATGTTGTCAGATGCTTCTTGAATCCAAAATTCTTTTACACTAGTAACCTTAGCAATAATGAAGAGGTCTAGGAATTTTTTTATACTTGCGTAGAGAGGATGGCAAATAACACTAACAAACATCACCTTATCGTTGTTGAGTTGTAACTTAATAAGTCCACAAGAGGGAGTTTGTTTGCATCCCCCTTTGTTAAAGAAGCAAGGTCAAGCTTACGACTAGGTAATGCATTTGAATATTTAAAGTTTAATATTTCTTTAATTTTTTTATGTAGTTGACATTCTTATAGTTTACAAATGTAAATTAATACCTTCAAAATTATTTTCTTTGTAAATTTATGGTGGGAGGACTATGGGTTCAAATCACCTACTTTGTAGATGATGGTTGTTTGCATTTTGACTCAACCTTGTAGCGCATTTGGGTGTGAGCACAATTAGTCTCTATTTGAGGTCATCCACACAAAAAAGTGCAACAGGTTGAGCCAAGAGCATCTTAATGATCTTGTGTTTGTGCAATACAATCTCAAAATTCGCCCAAGACAATTGGAGGCTAGTGAATCCTATGAGACAATTCAATTGGAAAAGCTAGATCCACTATGTGATTGTAAAGTGGAGAGTTTTGTGCATCTTGAGTTTACTGCAAATGACATTGAGGCACTTGAAGATGAAACAAAACATTTAAAAGCATTGAAGAAGATATACTACGATGATACCATCTTAAGTCACCTCCAATATACCCATCAAATGCAAGGGAAAAAAAGAAAACAAAAAACAACTTAAAAAATGCTTTACATTTTGAAATATTATATTTAAACTAATTCATAGATTATAATTATACCTTTTTAATAAATATCTAACATAAAATCAACTTTTTAACTCCCTGATCATTGCTTAAAATATATATTTCAAATTATTTAAAAAAAATACTTTTTTTTTCTTAATTTTTTTTTGAAGAACACACATCCACCCCCTCACACACTCACCCACGCTTTTTTTGATGAATACACATCCACCCCTTCACACACTCACCCACGCCACACGCCACGGTTTGAACCTTGGACCCCCAATATACCCATCAAATGCAAGGGGAAAAAGGAAAAACAAAAAAACAACTTAAAATTTGCTTTACATTTTGAAATATTATATTTAAACTAATCAATAAATTATAATTATACTTTTTTAAATAAATATCTAATATAAAATCAACTTTTTAACTCCCCGAATATTGCTTAGAATATATATTTCAAATTATTTAAAATAAAAATACTTTGTTTTAACCTAATTTTTTTTTATGAACACACATCCACCCCCTCGCACACTCATCTACGCAGGTTTGAACCTTGGACCTCAAGAAGAAGAGCCAAAAACCACCCACCCCACGGTTTGAACTTTAGAGCTCAAGACAAAACCCAATCAATAATTTTTTCAAATTATTTATAAAAAAATTGCTCTGTTCTTTATATATTTTTTCTTAAAACTATGGAAAAAACTACATTCAGTTGACCACCGATCAAGGTAACAAGGTCTCAACCCAGTTCAGCGTTACCAAGAAGTCAACCCAAAAGTTTTTTTTATGTTATTTAAAGCATTTTTTAAAGAAATTGCTAGAATAATATACTATTCAACATCTTGCGAGGAATCTGGCAAGCATGTTAGGGATTCATTGAACCCGGTGGGCTACCTCAACATGCTTGACAGCTGTATAAAATCATTGTGATTGAGCTAGCAGTTAATAATTTTTGACTGAATGCATCACAAAAAACCAAAGGAAGGCGAGAACACTGATAAAATGGAGGACGAGACATTTCTTTCAACAGATTTCTACACAACGGTTTTTGACTACCATTTTTTTGTAGGAAGAGACACGAACTTGAGGCGAGTGAATATGGCACGCCTGCTAATACCGTACTGCATTTACCGTGAATACAACCATAAGTCGTCTACCACCGCCCTCCGATCTATATTGGAAGTCAAATATAAAAAATAAAAAACATAGAATCTAACAACCCGTCAAGGACGCAACAGGGATCATGAATGCTTTACTTACCCCCAAAAAGGCAGAAAAATAATATGTGAAGTGCTTTCTTTTCCTCTCACATCTTCTCTGCTATTTCGGCCTTTTAGTTTGCTCGGAGACAACAAACTGCAATGGGGAGACGCTCGACAGTCGTAATTGGAGTAATGTTAATGCTAATGCTTCTCTCCGACTGTCGTCTCCTCGGTAATTTACTAATCCTTTAAAGTCCCCAATTTCCCTTTTTCTCTAAAGCAGATCTGTTTGCATCTGTATGGAGGATGGATGCATATATTTATATTGATGTTTGTATGGATTGGAGTACGTGATCACAGACGAGGTCGAGGTAGAGAAGGACGTAATAAAGGAATCCAAGCAAGCACAGGTATACAATGTGATTCATGTATTGCTAATCTTATGTTGTATGCAGTGAGATCAGAGGGTCTAAGTGAATGAGTGTATATCATAATATTAAGGCGCTATTCTGATATACAGTGCTGATTGATTGTGATATAGGCGAGACAGAGTAGCAGCGGAGGAGTAAGCTGGAAAGTTCTACAAGAGGATTATGGATGGCGGCGGTTCCTGTTCGAGGATTATGAACCAGATTATGGAGCACCCGCTCCTCGACCCAGTGCATTCGACCCACTCCAGGACTATTAATCCCAATCCCAGTGCATGGGATTATGCAAAGATTTATTAGTACATATGGCAGAATACTGGACAGAAAACATTTATTTTACCAGCGAGGCATAGATTGATTTACTTGGTTTATTAAAAAATGACTTGCTTTTATTTGTCACAAAATACTTTTATGTTGTTAAAAGATCAATTATATTTTTCCTCCTGGCAACATGTGTTAGCGATGACAAGAATACAATTACTTAAAGACCTTATATTCTGTTAGTAATAATGCCTTCATTACTTTTCGATTGTAGAAATGTTCTTAAATTACAGAAAGTTAAAGTTTTCAAATTTTTTTATAATATTTTGTTCCAGATTGTTTATTTTGGAAGTTTCCTGTAATCATTTTGACAATGTAATGGGTGCAAAGTTTTATAACAATGTAATGGGTGCAAAGTTTTATAACAATGTAATCATTTGTGTAAAGTTTTATAACAATGTAATCATTTGTGTAAAGTTTTATAACAATATAATTTGGCAATATAATGGAAGCAATGTAATGAGTAATTAAATTGCAGCAAGTGTCCCTGTTTTTATACTCTGTTTTTCTTATAATCCTAATTCCAGTTTTGTTTGGTTTATTGGTTTTGTTGAAAACTTACCAATCTAATAGATGCAAAGTAATAAATAATTAAATTACTAATGGATGCAAAGTAATAAATAATTAAATTAGAGCAGTAATTAAAGTGTTCCTATTGGTTTTCTTAAAACCCTACTTTCATGCTCTGTTTTGTTTATTGGTTTTCTTTGAAAACAAACATACACGCAGAGTCGACCTGATCATGGCTTTATAAAAATATAAGTAACAGTTGGTCAAAGGAAAAAAAATAAAATACAGATATACAACCTATCCAGGACCTATTAAAAGCTTTTTTAAACTCACCAAAGTCTTTTCCAGCTACGAAATAGTGTAAAACAAGTCGAAAGAAAGCGAAACTAAAATTCTGCACGAAAAATCCATTGTATTTATGATTCACAGAGTATGCATGACAACCATTAAAAGCATTTGTTATTATATTCTGTATATAACGTATGTATAGACCTTTACCTCCCCTAAAGCACCAATGGTGTCTTAGAAGCCACTACATGATATAATACAGTATGAAGACCGATCTTCAAATTGGCTACCATTTGGAGCATCATGACCCTGGTTTCCTTAATGTGCGTCAAACAACCTTTCAACTTATAGCAATAGCCCCTCTAGAGCTTCTCTTGTGTATCCATCACAACCTAAGTATATTCATTATTGTTTCTAATTGGCCATCAATTTTCTTTCCACACGAGATTAAATGAAATTGCATGCTATCCCCTTAGGGCTTCAATTCCAGTCATATGCGCTGCATTGTGCATCAAAAGAGATCTTCTTCGTCATGATATACATGTGCTCGTGAAGACTATAAAAACATGTATTATACTCAATATTTACGAAAATAACTTAACTAAATATAATAGAGGTTCAATTAATCCTCCAAAGGAGTGAAGATTTTATGCATCATTTATAAAAATAACTAATTCAAACTAATAAAAGCTTAACTAAACTTTTCCAAGAATTTTACATATAAGATTACCATCTAAAACTATATGTGTTCTACGTAGATATTAATCTTATTATGTATCTTTATAATTTGTGTATTTATGTCATTCTTAAAGTTAAAAGAATATTATTTTGATATCAAAAGGGATTTTAGATACCGAGTGTGGAATAGGGTTTTAGATAGTCGGCGTGGAACATGATTTTTAGACAGCGAGCATGGAGTAGGGTTTTCAGTCAATAAGCATGGAATAGGGTTTTCATATAGCAGATGGCAAGAGAAAGTGGATCACCTTGAGCGGACAAGACAAGATTTTTAGAAATTTTAAATATTCAGGCTGGTGGTCAAGATCCGCGAAGTGGAGCCTCTGTGGGTGGTCATGGAGGCAGAGTGGGTGAACTAGATGATGATTAGAGTCCAAAGAGGATTTTTTGATCAACGATAAGGAGTTTTTGGATGGTGTGCTAGAGGGCAACCAAGGGTTGAAGTTTGGGGCTTCTGCTAGCGATCAAGGGATGTTCACTAGCACTTTGCATGGCGGTTAGGGAAGTACTACTGGCGATCGACGAAGTTTTATTGGCATCCAAGCATCTCATAGGTTTTTGGTTGGCTCAGCGATACATGGGATCCTCAGCATTTCCTTTGTGGCAGGTTCTGGTCGTTCTACTAGGCTTTCATAAGATTGCTTTGATATTTCCCCTATTTTTGATATTACCAAAGTGCCCAAGGAGCTTTCTATGTCTATCATGAGTGAACGATCCTGTAATTTGGTTTGTAAGCTTTCGGGCAACAGACTTGACCTCAATCCTCTCAAGAGATGGGCAATATCTAGATGAAAGCTGAGGGGCTCTCTTGATATCACCGTAGTCCTAAATTCCTTTTTCATTATCAAGCTAGATTGTGCAGATGACTCTAAAGGATCCTCAGAGGTGGTCCTTGTTTTTATGGCGAATGAGGTCTCTTTCTTCGCTAGTGGGAGGTTTACTTTGATCCCATTACCCAGAGGATTGACTTGATGCCCCTTTGGGTAAGACTTCCTCGGTTCCCGTATCATTTTTGGTACAACAACATCTTGAGAGTCATAGAGAAGAATATTGGGACCTTGGTTTTGATTGATCCAGCTACTAAGGATAGGAAGAAGATGATTTCTACCTGTTTCTATGTTCTGATAGATCTGAAAGCCAATCTTTCAGAATCCATCACGTTGGAGGCTGACATTGAAACCATGATCCAACTGATTGAGTATGAGAACCACCCTTTCTGGTGTTCCACTTACAAAAAATCAAACATGTGGTTGCTTGATGCCCGTTGAAGTCTCAAGCTCTTAGAGGAAGGATGAACTAGCACACTAACAGTTTTAAAACTACTATGAAACAACCCCCCTCTTCTTTTGTCCTCTCAGCCTATGGTTGGTGAAGGTCCTCAATCTAGGGTTGTTGAAGGCCCTCAGCTTGTGGTTGGTGAAGATCCTTAGCATTCAAAGACCTTAGATTTGGAGCCCCCTTGTGTGATCAAGAAAATACCTAAGGTTCCTAAGGAGGTTGAGCAGAGGTCTCAACTTACCCCAACCAAGGAGTGCCTTGTGTCTCCTTTGAAATCCTAAAATCCCATGGATTCTAATGCCCCCCCCCCCCCCCCCCCCCACCCCCCCCCCCCCCCCGCCCCCCCCCCCCCCCCGGCGCCCGGCCCGCCCCCCGCCCCCCCCCCCCCCCCCCCCCCCCCCCCCCCCCCCCCCCCGCCCGCCGCCCGGCCCCCCCGGGGCGGGGCGCCCGGGCCCCCCCCGGCCGCCCCCCCGCCCCCCGCCCGGGGGGGGGGGGGGCCCCCGCGCCCGCGCCCCCCGCCGGCCCCCCCCCCCCCCCCCCCCCGCCCCCCCCCCCCCCCCCCCCCCCCCCCCCCCCCCCCCCCCCCCCCCCCCGCCCCCGCGCGGGCCCCCCCCCCCCCCCCCCCCCCCCCCCCCCCCCCCCCCCCCCCCCCCCCCCCCCCCCCCCCCCGCCGCCCCCCCCCCCGCCCCCCCCCCCCCCCCCCCCCCCCCCCCCCCCCCCCCCCCCCCCCCCCCCCCCCCCCCCCCCCCCCCCCCCCCCCCCCCCCCCGCCCCCCCCCCCCCCCCCCCCCCCCCCCCCCCCCCCCCCCCCCCCCCCCCCGGCCCCCCCCTCGCGCCCCCCGCCGCCCGCGCGGGCGGCCGCGCCGCGGCCCGGGCGGGCCGCGCGCCCGCGCCGCCCCCCCCCCCCCCCCCCCCCCCCCCCCCCCCCCCCCCCCCCCCCCCCCCCCCCCCCCCCCCCCCCCCCCCCCCCCCCCCCCCCCCCCCCCCGCCCCCCCCCCCCCCCCCCCCCCCCCCCCCCCCCCCCCCCCCCCCCCCCCCCCCCCCCCCCCCCCCCCCCCCCCCCCCCGCCCCCCCCGCCCCCGCCCGCCCCCCCCCCCCCCCCGCCCCCCCCCCCCCGCCCCCCCGCGCCCCCCCCCGGCCCCCCCCCCCCCCCCCCCCCCCCCCCCCCCCCCCCCCCCCCCCCCCCCCCCCCCCCCCCCCCCCCCCCCCCCCCCCCCCCCCCCCCCCCCCCCCCGCCCCCCCCGCCCCCCCCCCCCCCCGCCCCCCCCGCCCCCCCCCCCCCCCCCCGCCCCCCCCCCCCCCCCCCCCCCCCCCCCCCCCCCCCCCCCCCCCCCCCCCCCCCCCCCCCCCCCCCCCCCCCCCCCCCCCCCCCCCCCCCCCCCCCCCCCCCCCCCCCCCCCCCCCCCCCCAAAAAAAACAAAAAAAAAACCACCCCCCCCCCCCCCCCCCCCCCCCCCCCCCCCCCCCCCACCCCGCCCCCCCCCCCACCCGCGCCCCCCCCCCCGAGCCGCACCCCGCGCCCCGCCGCGCCCCCACAGCCCACCCCCCCCCCACCCCAAAACACAACCCCCACAAACCACAAAAACCACAACAAAAAAAAAAACAAAAAAAACAAACAAAAACAACAAACCCACGGCCCCGCACAACCCCACCCCCCCGCCCCCCCCGCCCAACCCGCGGCGGCGCACCCGCCCGCGCCGCCGCGCGCCCCCCCCGGGCGGCCCCCCCGCGCCCCCCCCCGCCCCGCCGACGCCCGCCCCCCCCCGCCCACCCAACAAACAAACACAAAGCCCCCCCCCCAACCGCCCCCCCCCCGCCCCCCGGCGGCGCCCCCGGCCCCGCACCCCCCCCCCCCCCCCCCCGCGCCACCGCCGCCCGCCCCCACCCACCCCACGCCCCCACGCCCACAAAAAAAAAAACAAAAACGGCGCGCCACGCGCCCGCGCACGCCCCAGCGGGCCGCGGGGCGCCCCCCCGCGGCCCCGCGCCCCCGCCCGCCGCCCCCCCCGCGGCCGCGCCCCCCCCCGGGCCCCCCGCCGCCGGCCGCGCCCCCCGCGCCCGGCCGCCCCCCCCGGCGCCCCCCCCGCCCCGCCGCCCCCGCCGGCGCCCCGCGCCCGCGCGCCCCCGCCCCGCCCCCGGCCCCCCGCGCCCGGCCAGCCGCCCCCGGCCGCCGGCGCCCCCGCCGCCCCCCCCCGCGCCCCCCCCGCGCGCGGCCGCCCCCGCGCGCCCGCCCCGCGCGCCCCCCGCCCGCCGCGCCCCACGCGCCGGCCCGCCCCGCCCCCCCCCCCCGCCCCCGCCCCGCGCCCCCACCCCGCGGCGCCCGCGCCGCGCCGCCACCCCGCGCCCGGCCCCCCCCCCGCCCCCGCGCACCCGCGCCCCGCGCCGCGCCCGCCGCCCCGCGGCGCCGCGCCCGCGGCGCCCCCCGCGCCGCCGCCCGCAGCCGGCCCGCGGCCCCCCGCGGCCGCGCCGGCGCGGCCGCCCCCGCCCCGCCGGCGGCCGCCCCGGGGCGGCCGGCCCCCACGCGGGGCCCGCCGCGCGCCGGCCGCCGCGCGCCGCGCGCGGCCCCGCGCCCCGGCGCGGGGCCGCGCCGCGCCGCGCCGCCGCGCCGGCGCCGCCGCGCCGCGCGCGCCCGCCCCCGCGGCGCCGCGGCGCCGGCCGCGCCGCCCCCGCCGCGCCCGGCGCGGGCCGCCGCCCGCGCGCCCCCGCGCGCCGCGGCGCCGCGGCCGGCCGGCCGGCGCGCGGGCCCCCGCGGCGCGCGCCGCGCGGGCGCGCCCGCGGGCCGCGCCCCCCCCCGGCCCGCCCCCCGGGCGCCGCGGGCGCCGCCGCCCCCCGGCGGCCCCGCGCGCGGCGGGGCCGCGCCCCGCGGGGCGGGGGGCCCGGGGGGGGCGGGGGCGCGCGCCGCGGGGCGCCCGGGGCCGGCCCGCCGCCCGCCGCGCGGGGGGGGGGGGCGCGCCGGCGCGCGGCGGCGCGCGGCCCCGCGGGGCCCGCCGGGCGCCCCGCCCCCCCGCGGCCCCCCGGCGCCCCCGCGCGCCCCCCGCCGCGCGCCCGCCCGCCGCGCCCCCCCCCCGCCGGGCCCCGCGGCCGGGGGGGGGGCGGCGGCGCGCCGGCCGGGCGCGCCGGGGCGCCCGCCGCCCCCCCCGCGCGCCCCCGCCCCCCCGCCCCCGCCCGCCCCCGGCCCCCCCGCGCGCGCGCGCCCCCCGCCGGGGGGGCGCGCCCCGCCCGCGCCCCCCCCCCCGCCGGCCGCCCCCCGCCGCCCGGCCCGCCCCCCGCCCCCCGCGCGCCCGCCGCCGCGCGGGCGGCCCCCCCGGCGCGCGCCGCCCGCGCCGCGCCCCCCCCCCGGCGCGCGCCGCGCGGCGCCCCGCGCGCGCGCGCGGCGCGGGCCGGCGGCGCCCGGCGCCGGGGGCGGGGGGCGCGCGCGGGCGGGGGCCGCGCGGGGGGCGGACGGCCGCGGCGGGGCCGCGGGCCGGGGCGGGGGGCGCCGGGCGGCGCGGCGCGGGGCCCGCGGCGCGCGCCGCGGGCGGCCGCGCGCGCGGGCGGGCGGCGGCCCCGGGGCCGCGCCGCGGCGCCGCCCCCCCGCCCCCCGCGCCCGCCCCGGCGGCGCCGCCCGGGGGGGGCCGCCCCCGCGCCGCGCGGGCGCGGGCGGGCGCGCGCCCGCGCCCCCGCGGCCGGGCGGCCGGCCCCCCCCCCGCCCCGGGCGGCCGGCCCCGCCCCCGGGGGGGGGGCGCGGGGGGGCGCCGCGGCCGCGCCGCGCGCCCGGGCGGGGCGGGGCGCGCCGCGGCCCGGCGCGGGGGGGGCGGGGCGGGGGGGCGCCGGCGCCGCGGCGCGGGGCGCGCCGCCGGGCGGCGGGGGCGGGGGGCGGCGGCGGGGCGGGCGGCGGCGCGGGCGCGCCGCCCGCGGCGGGGCGCGGGGCCGGCGCGGGGGGGGCGCCGCGCCGCGGGCCGCGCCCCGCGCGCGCGCGCGGGCCCGCGGCGCGGGCGGCGCGGCGCGCGCGCGCGCCGGGGCGCGCGGCGCGCGCCCCCCACAAGTAGCCTCTTTATTTCTCATTCTAAAGTGTTTTCCTCTAAGGCACGAGTTAGTTGTCCTCTTGATCTTGTTTTTGGTTCTTTTATTCCTATTCAAAACCCCTTTGAATACCTTAGCTCAAACTCAGAGCCTACTCTAGGTGAGGTTATGTTGAACATGTCTCCCCTTGGTCTTGGTGTGGGCTTATCTCATTTGAAAGGCTCCCCCACAAACATGTAGTTAGAAGAAACCTTTGTATGTTGGTATGGAACACAATGTGGGTAGACCCCCTGACAAAACTTGATGTGCGAGAGAAGTTGAGATTGAGATAACAGATTGTACCCAGTCGATGATAGATGCTAATTCTTTCAAGAACCAGGGAGGTAAGAAACTAAGTTTGGAATATTTTTGTCACTTTTACCACACTAATTCTTTCAAGAACCAGGGAGGTAAGCAACTAAGTTTGGAAACTTTTTGTCACTTTGCCCACACTAATTCTTTGAAGAACCAGGGAGGTAAGCAACTAAGTTTGGAAGCTTTATGTCACTCTTCCCAGCCCTTAGGGGGCAAGAAGCAGGGACATGGAATTCACAAATGAAATTCATTTCCTAGAATATTAGAGGTCTAAATGGGACCTCTAAGCAAAGGGTGTTGAACTCCCTAAGAAGAGAAAAAGGCCCATCTATTTTTCTTATCCAAGAAACCAAAATGGAAAGCAACAAACTATATTCTATCAAAAATGCAATATGTAAGGAAGTTGAAGTGGTGTCCAGTTTAGCTATTGGAGCTTCTAAAGGATTAGCTTGTTTCTAGACTCATCCAGGGTGTTGGGATCAGTCTTATCTATTTTTTCCTGTGTTATAAATATTTTTTTTGTTGCAAGGACACAGGGACTAGGTGGGTTATGTCTAACATATATGCCCCTAATTCTAGAACTGACAGAGAAATATTTTGGTCCTATCTGGCACAAATGAGAGAAGTCTTCAAGCAGGAGGCATGGATGTTGGTAGGGGATTTTAACACCCCTCTATTCATTTCGAATAAAAAATGGGGAGACACATTTTATAGAGGAATGGAGGAATTTGTTGACTTCATCAACCAACAAGAACTAATGGATTTACAGCTCAAAGGATCTAGGTATACTTGGAGAAACCGATGACTAGGGGATCAACACATTCAAATAAGATTGGATAAAATATTTATCTCCAAAGAAGCAGTTTCGATGTTTGGAGATGTATCTCTTTGCACTCTCCCTAAAGTGGGGTCTGATCATAACCCCTGTTGCTATAAAAAACCACTTTACACCTGTTCTTTCCTAGATTTTTTAGATTTGAAGCCATGTGGATTTCTCATCTAGAGCTTGAATACAGTATCAAGAAATGGTGGTCCACGACTTTTACTAGCTCACCCATGGAGATAGTGACTTCCAAGCTCAGGTTCATCAAACTTAATCTAAAAAGGTGGAATAAAAGAGTATTTGGTGATATCTTCAAGCAGAAAGTTGAGCTCAAAACTAAACTACAAGTCATTCAAAACTCCATTGAAATGAATGCTTTGACTAATGAGTCCAGGTCATTCAAAAAAATTTATCAAGTCCTTTTCGGATGAGGAGGTTAGACACGTAATTTTCTCAATGGTTGGTTTAAAAGCTCTAGGACCAGATGGATTTCCTCAATTTCTTTCAAAGTTTTTGGCACATAATTGGTAAGGAAATTTGTGCAGCCCTCGCAAGTGTCCAATCCTCAACTATTTTTTCCAAGGATTTCAACTCTACTTTTTTTGTTTTAATTCCAAAATCTATAGGGGCTAATAAATTCTCTAAATTTTGACCCATCAGCCTTTGTCATACAATTCAAAATATCTTCACCAATTTTTTGGCAAATAGGCTCAAGCTGCTCCTCCCTCTTCTTAGTGATCCTGCCCAAAGTGGCTTCGTGTTTGGTCACCAGATTCTTGATGGAGTTATTATTGTCTATGAGCTTATTCATTCGGTGGATAAAAGCAAGAGAGCGAGGGATTTCCTCAAGTTAGACATCACTAAAGCCTATGATCGAGTCTCCTAGGAATTTTTACTAAAGGTGCTGAGAAGATTTAGTTTTTTTGAGCAATGGATAGACCTGGTCAATTTGTGCATTTCCTCGGCTAATTTTTCTATGTTGGTTAATGGTTCCCTAGCAAGGTATTTCAACAATAACAAGAGTATTTAACAGGGAGATCCACTATCCCCCTTCCTCTTCATTTTGATGGCAAAAGTTTTGGGTCACTCTATTACTGTAAATTCTAATATCGTGGGCATTAAACCTGCTCTCGGGTCTAACCCCATATCTCACCATCAATTCGTAGATGATACCTTGATATCTTTTCTAAAATTTATCATTTATGTGTGCTCTATTAAATCTATTCTCCTTGACTTTGAAAAAGCAATAGGCCAACAGGTCAATTTTAGAAAAAGTAAATTATTCTTTCTCAATACTTCGATGGCTAAACAGAGGAAGATAGCCAATATTCTTGGTTGTGAAGTGGCCTCCCTACCCTCTACGTATCTTGGGTTACCTTTCTTCAAAGGCTACTGTAAATCATATCTTTGGGAACCCATGGTTGAAAGGATCCACTAGATGGTTGCTGGCTAGAGGGAGCTATTTTAAGCTAGGTCCGTAGTGTACTCTTAGTTAAGACCCCCTTGTAGGGCATTCCTATATACTTTATGTCACTCTTCTAGATGCCCGAAAATATCCTCCAAATAATTGAGAAGATTCAAAGATATTTTTAATGGTTTTGCTCTGAGATCAAGCATAGATTTCACTTGGTGTTCTAGGATCAAATCTGTAGAAAAAAGGAATGTGGAGGCTTGGGTTTGAGAAAAACTAGTCTCATGAATAAAGCCTTGATTGCAAAACAAGATCAAAGGTTGGTCCAAAATGAGGATATATAATGGGTTAGAATTATTAAGGCCAAATATTTAGGTATGGAGAAAAATTTGTTGACCTTGTCATTGCTGCCCTCTGGGTTGACCTTATGGTTGAATCTGTGTAAGTCCAAAGACTTGATCTATAAGAAAGGGAAATGGTAGTGGAGACTGAGTAGACTATCGAGTTTTGGAATGATCCTTGGTTTATGGATTATCCCTTAGCTTCTCACCTTGATATGGCTATGGTTGAAGCCTCATGTAGAAGGTTGTTCGGCTCTAGAGTTTTTGATTTCATTGTTGCTCTTTCAAATGCAAAATATGGAGATCCTTATCCCACCTTGATATTTCTTTGACTGAAGTGTGTGCCCTCAACCTCATCACTAGTTTATTAAATCTTTATGTACTCAAGCTAGAGCTGGATGATGATTCCTTTTGTTGGAAGGTAGAACCCTCAGGTTCTTTCTCAGTTAAATTTGCTTTCTACCTACTTGAGGAACCGGTTTTCCCTTGGCTCCTTTACAACTTGGTTTGGCACAAAGGTCTCAGACCTAAGATTAATATCTTCATTTAGCTGTTGGTGTAGTATAATGTCCTCACCTTGGAAAACCTTAAAAATCATGGTTTGATCTTACCCAACCATTGTTATTTATGTGGCACCTCTGATGAATTTTGAGTCCATCTCTTTAATATCTGCTCATTCAAGAAGGAAGTTTTTGACTCATTTTTTGGTCTTCTATGAGTCTCTTGGATCCTTTCCCTTTCTCTTCCCGATATTCTAGCCTAGTGGTCATCCCCATTCTCCTCATAGAACCTTCAAATGTTCTAATATTTTAGTTTGGCCCATATTCTATGGGGATTTTGGAAGGAGTGCAACGAGAAAGACTTTAACAACACCTCTAATTCAACTGGATTTATATTTTCCAAGTGTTTTGTGGCTATAGTTGAGAATGTATCCTCAGGTTGTGCATAAGATAAACCCAAGGATTCTGAGTGAAGATTGAAGAATCTGCTAGGTTTTAAACCATCTAGGGAGCCAGCTTTATCTGTTGCAACTAATCAAATATTATCCACTATTTGGATTCCCCCACCTCCTGATTGGTTCAAATTAAATTTTTATGGTATTTCGAAAGGTAACCTGGGAAGATTAGATGTCGAGAGCATTATTAGAGATCACAAGGATGATATTCTATTGGCCTATGATGAATGGCTTGGATTCAACTCGAGTCAGTTTATGAAAGTTAAGGACCTTGTCATAGAAGGGGACTCCCTTACTACCATCAATTACATGAAACGACAACCCCTTGGAAATATGTCAGTGAAAAATATGATTCTTGAAGCTAAAGGAGTTTCCCTGCTTTTTGAGGATGCCACATTTTAGCATACTTTTTGGGAAGGTAATAAGTCTGTGGACTTCATGGTAAACTTGGGTGTGGACCACCCTAGACTCCGTATTTTGCGGGAGAACTTCCCTGAGGGCTTGTGCTCTCTGGAGGCATTAAATTTCCCTGGTAAGGAATTGAAACATGGTTAATTGTTGTTTTGTTTACTGCTTAGTCATCTTACATCCATGCATGTAAGTCCTTTTCAATTTTATTTAATCTATTTTTGGAATTTCTCTCTGTTATTTCCTAGTGGTTGTGGAGCTAAGGCTTGGAAGGTCTGTTGGTTTTTTATTTGTGTGATGCTAGTTTGGCTATGTTGGCTTTTTTATCCTCGGTCAATCTAAATTTGGCCTTGGCTTGCATTGTAAAAGGTTCGGGGATCCTTTCAAAACCCCTTCTACCTTTTATCAAAATAAAGTTAAAATAATATGATAGAATTTATTCTTGCTTGTAAAATTTTTAGGTGATTTATTATTTTAGTTTTTAAATCTTTGTTATCATTTTATGTAAAGTATGAATTTTCCCATATACTTCGATTTTTTTTTACCAATATAAGATTTTAATTTAATTACTTTGTTATTATGGATGATGCATGTTCATAAACAATTAAACATAAGCGAATTACTTAGGCCTCATAGTAACTATGTTTATTTGCAAATGGATATTTTGATCCTTGTGTTTTTGTATTTAAAAATTTAATAATATCAATATAATGATATTTTGTTATCAGTACTCAAATCCATTATTCACTAAATTATAAAATCTTTGTTGCAAACATTATTAATGAGTTTATTAATGATATTTTTGGTTAAGAAGGGAAGTGAACATCTTGCTAGAATCTAATTGAAATCTAATTAGAACATAGATATTGTAGATTGGATGGAGGTCACTAGCGAACAATGATTTAGGTAATGAACTGTGTGGGACTATAGTAGATGTTTATGATGATTAGCCTTTGGTCTATGATTTTTTATTGGAGGAGGTTATAGTAGAAGTAGAACTAGATAATATTGTCTAGGTAATAATGGACAATACAATAGCATATGTATCTATAGGTAGACTTCTCAAGGAAAAGTACCCCTCTAATTTCTAGAGCATATGTGCTACCCATTTCATCAACCTCAAGATTGAGGACATTGGAAAAATATCATGCATGAAGACTGTGGTAGAAGAGGTAAATAACATTACACGATTTATCTATAACCACATATGCATGTTCATATTGATGAGGAAGCACAATGATGGGAGGAACATTCTTTACCTAAGGATTACTTGATTTACCTCAAATTTGATCACCTTGTAGAGCCTTCTATCAGGATCATTTATTTTGAAGCAAATGTTTGTGTGCAAGGAATGATATACCTCACTATTTCATGCTAAATAGGAGGGACAACATATATAATCAAATGTAAGATAATTCCATCTGGGAGAGAGTTTAAGTCTCAAGGTAATTACAATTTGCTTATTGAGTTCAAATTTAATTTTTTAAGTCTTATTTTATATTTGAGTATTATTTTTCTTAAATTTTAAATATTTATTGTTTAGTTGCAAGTGACTAAACCCTTGGTAAGGATTTTTCACCTTGTAGATGATGAACAATGACCCATGTGCTATCTATATGAGGTAATGGATAGAGCCAAAGAGGCCATTCAACATAATTATAGTGTCAACCACCAAGTGAAGCAATATATTGCATTATTTATGAGAGGTAAACAAGGCTACTTCATCATGTCATCAAGTGCTTCTTGAATCCCAAATTCTTTTACACTAGTAACCTTAGAAATAATGAAGAGGTCTAGGAAGCTTTGAGAGGATGATAGATAACACTAACAAACATTGCCTTATCGTTGTTGAGTTGCAATTGTATAAGACCATGAGAGGGAGCTTGTTTGTCTCCCCTTCATTAAAGAAGCAAGGTCAATCTTACGACTAGCTAATGCATTTGAACTTTTAACGTTTAATATTTCTTAAAATTGTTTATGTAGTTGGCATTCTTGTATTTCACAAATGTAAATTAATACCATCAAAATTATTTTATTTGTAGATTTATGGTGGGAGGACTATGGCTTCAAATAAACTACTCTATAGAGGATGGTTGTTTGCATTTTGAGTTAGCCTTGTGGCACATTTTGGTGTGAGAACAATTAGTCTCTATTTGATGTACACCAAAAAGTGTAATAGGTTGAGCCAACAATGTCTCAATGACCTTGTGTTTGTGCAATACAATCTCAAGCTTTGCATAAACACAATTGGATTGTGGAGATTTTTGTACATCCTATGTTTACTGTAAAGGACATTGAGACACTTGAGGAGGAAGCAAAACATTAAAAATATAGGAAGATATATATTATGATGATACCACTTCACCCATCAAGTGCATGGAGATAAAAAAATAATTAAAAGTAAAAAACTACTTTACATTTTGAAATATTATATTTTTGTTTTTGATATTTTCTACACCTCTTTGTGGGTTCAAATATTGCTCCTCATTGCCACTATAACTTCCAATTGCACCAAGTAAACTTTTTAACATAGCTTACGGTACTGGCAAGACACACCCTCCGATACTACGAGGCCTAAAAAAAATCAACTAATTCATATTTAAACTAATTGATAAATTAATAAATATCTAATATAAAATCAACATTTTGACTCTCTAATTATTACTTGAAATATTTTATTTCTTTTTCAATTTGTTAAAAAAGAAAATCGATCTTTTTCTCAAATTTTCTAAGTTATTATCTTAGGCTGCAGAATAGACTTTATCATAAATTGCCGGTTTTAAAACAATGATAAAAACTACATCAGGTTGACCACCGGTCCTAAATGAATCAAATCGAGGTTAAGGTAGCAAGGGCTCAACCCAGGTCAGCATAACAAAAAGTCAACCTAATTTATTTTTAATGTTAATTATAGCATTTTTAAAATAAATTGCTAGAATATTATAAACCTGCTCAATCCAATTAAGTACATGATATACTATTCAACATCTGGCGATGAATCTGACAAGCATGTTAGGCATTCATTGAACGCCTGACAAAGGTAGATATAATGCCGCTGTATGGTCGGCTAGCTAAACATGCTTGACAGCTGTATAAAGTCAGTGTGATTGAGCTAGCTAAACATACATCACACAAAACCAAAGGAAGGTGAGAACACTGAGAAAATTGAGGACGAGACGTTTGTCTCAACAGATTTTTACCACAGCTTTGTAGGAAGAAGACATGAACGTGAGGCGAGTGAACATGGCACCCTTGCTATACCGTACTTCAATTATAACGAATAGATGGACAAGTCCTCTGCTATACCGTACTTCAATTATCATGAGCACATGGACGAGTCCTCTGCTATACCCTACTTCAATTATAATGAAGACATGGACAAGTTGTCTACCACCGCCCTCCGATCATATTGGAAGTCTAACAACCCGGCGAGGATGCAACAGAGATAAATCAAAGTAGGAAGCTTCTGAATTGTTCAAAAAATACCTCTTGGATCATGAATGCTTTACTTCCCCCATAAAAGCAGAAAAAGAATATGTGAAGTGCTTTCTTCTCCTCTCACATCTTCTCTGCTATTCCGGCCCTGCCGTGTTTTAGTTTGCTCGGAAACAACAAAGTGCAATGGGGAGACGCTTGACAGTCGTAATTGGAGTAATGTTTATGCTAATGCTTCTCTCCGACTGTCGTCTCCTTGGTAATTTACTAATCCTTTTAAGTTCCCAATTCCCCTTTTTCTCTAAAGCAGATCTGTTTGGATCTGTATGGAGGATGCATGCATATATTTATATTGATGTTTGTATGGATTGGAGTACGTGATCACAGACGAGGTCGAGGTAGAGACGGCCGTAATAAAGGAATCCAAGCAAACAGAGGTATACAACATGATTCATGCATTGCTAATTTTATGTTGTATGCGGTGAGATCAGAGGGTCTAAGTGAATAAGTGTGTATCATATTAAGGCGCAGGCATTATATATAGATAGATAGATAGAAATATAATTAATCTGATATACAGTGCTGATTGATTATGATATAGGCGAGACAGAGTAGCAGCGGAGGAGTAAGCTGGAAAGTTCTACAAGAGGATTATGGATGGCGGCGGTTCCTGTTCGAGGATTATGAACCAGATTATGGTGCACCCGCTCCTCGACCCAGTGCTTTCGACCCGCTCCTCGACTATTAATCCTAGTGCATGAGATTATGCAAACATTTACTAGTACGTTTTATGTAATGATGACAAGACAGAATACTGGACAGAAAACATTTATTTCACCAGCGAGGCATAGATTGATTTTTTTTTCCCTCGCAGGGATAGACTAATTTACCTGGTTTATTAAAACATTACTTGCTTGGATTTGTTTAGCGTAGTCACAAATACTTTTATGTTGTTAAAAGATAAATTATATTTTTCCTTCTATAAACATGTGTTAGTGATGAACAGAATACAATTACTTGAATTTTTTTATACAAAAGGAAACGGCAACTACTTTTTTTTTAACAAATGATTGCACGGTTAAGTCACATTGTCACTTATAGTAGCGTCAAATGTGTTACCATTATAAACCCTAGCTTATCTGGGTAAACACGTCCCAGTGTGTTACCATTATAACCCCTAACTCGCCTGGGTAAACACGTCCCAGAGTGAAGGAGACCCTTGGTGGCTCGAGGTTAGTATTGCCATCACAGTCAACGAACTCTGGTCAAAGTACTACCTTTACCCTACATTGAATATGCCCACAAAGTTTAAACCTAAATCTCTTTCTAATATATTTTACTACATAGTAGACCTGATCATAAAAACATGCATTTTTGCCATAACAGTGGATCAATGGAAAAAAAACCACAACAAAACGAAACACATCTTCATATTCTACTACATATCCGCATAGTCGACCTAATCATAAAAACATGCATTTTTGCCATAACAGTTGATCAACGGAAAAAAAAAAAAACACAACAAAACGAAACACATCTTCATATACAAGCTGTCGAGGACCTATTAAAAGTTTTCTTAAACTCACCCAAAGTCTTTTCCCAAACATATGATGTTAGGAAATAGTATAAAACAAAGCGAAACTAAAATTTTGCACTAACGTATGTATGTGCTTTTACCTCCCCTAAAGCACCAATGGTGCCTTGAGAGCAACCACATGATTTAATACATTATGAAGACCGATCTTCAAATTGGCTACCTTTTGGAGCATCGTGACCGTGGCCATGGTTTCCTCAGTGTGCGTCAAACAACCTTTCAAATTATAGCAGTAGCTCTTGTAGAACTTCTCTTGTGTATCCGTCACAACCTAGGTATATGCATTTTTGTTTTAGCAATAGCTCTTGTAGAGCTTCTCGTGTATCAATCACAACCTAGGTATATTCATTATTGTTTCTAATTGGCCATCAATTTTCTTTGTACATGAGATTAAATGAAATTGCATACCATCCCTTAGGCCTTCAAATCCAGTCATATGTGCTTCATTGTGCATTAAGAGAGGCCTTGTTCATCATGGTATACGTGTTCACAAAGACTTAACAGGAATATGCATTATATTTAATATTTAAAAAAAAAAACTAAATTAAATAATAAAAGCTCAACTAGTTCCTTAAAAAATTGAAGATTTTATTATTATTAGAGATTTATAAAAATAATTAATTAAAAATAATAAAAGTTTAACTAAACTTTCCCAAATATTTTATACATAAGATGTGTCCCATATAGATATTAATCTTATTATATATCTTTATAATTTATGTGTTCTATGTCATTCTTAAAGTAAAAAGAATAAGATAGACTTTATTGTTGCTTGTGAAATTTATAGGTGATTCATTATTTTAGTTTTTAAATCTTTGTAATCCGTATAAATTTGTTTATATACTTAGATTTATTTTTATCAATATAAGATTTTAATTTAATCACTTTGTTATTATGGATGGCATAAGTTTATAAACAATTAAATATAAGTGAATGTCTTGGGCCTCATAATGATTATTTTGTTTTACAATTGGATATTTTGATTATTGTGTTTTTATATGCATTTTAAAAATTTATTAATGTCGAACAAAACAAGGGGAGAGGGGGAGGGTCCTGCTCCCCCTCCCATGGTTCTTGCCCAATCTCTGGCTCATCCTGCTCTGGGAATGCTTTGTAGTAGATGATCTCCTTGGGGGAGATCCTTCTCCACTTTATGCTCATTTCCCAATAGTTTCAGGGTTTTCCTTCCTGAGCCCGTGGTCTGGTGCATCCTAGGGATCTCCTAGGGTTTCCTACATGTTTATGGGATCTCTTCCTCGATCTACCTTAGGCTTTCCCCTGGGGTGTTTTGTAGGTTTTTTGCGTGGATCCGGTTCCCAGGGCTTTTTTGATCGATGGTGGTGGCAGGTTGGGATTTTATCTACTTCCTGGTGCATCCTGTGAGGTCCTCTCTACTTCGAGGTTGGTCTGGGGGGCCAGTTTCCTCTTCTGCTAGTGAATCCTCTTTGGGATGCCTGTGGTTGTTGTTGGTCCCATCCCATTGGGTAGGGCCCTTTTTGGTTTCCTATTCGGAGGCTTCTTCTTGCTGGATCTACGATTTGGTGGACACCCAAGGCATTGGTTGGCCTTCGGGGTGGGCCTCTTCCTCTACTTGGGTTGTTCCCAGTCCCAGTCCTAGTTCCCTGAAGCTATCCATGAGCAAGGATGGGGGGATCTTGGTCCCTTCTTCTGGGGTTCCTAGGGTTTTTGTTGCATGTCTGGATCTTGGGGGGGACCCATGATCAGTGCATGCAGACCCTGGTTCCCCTAGGTTAGGCTTTCGAGGATCCCATATTTGTGCATGTTGTCACTTCCCACCTGGGATCCTCAGGTTGTTCGTTTTAGTTCCTGTTCAGGGGCTTCTGGTCCTAGTTCCCTAGATCTGTTTATGAGCAAGGATGGTGGTTCCTGGGCCTTTCTGCTAGAGTGGTGGGGGCTTCCTTCTGTATTCTCTGGTCTAGGGGGAGATCAGTGTGTTTGTAGCTATGGTCCCTCCTTCCTCCTTTAGTTTTAGCTTTCAAGATCCTATCTTTGTGCCTATTATTGTTTTACCTAGATCATTTTGGCTTCCTCATTTTTCTCCTTACTATGCACAGGGATATCTTGGCCTGTAGATATCCCCAGTAGTGATGTTCCTCTTTTTAGGCTCTTGCGGAGGCTTCCCACTTTTTTTCTTTGAGGACCCTAATACCATTTCCTAGGCTATCCCGCTACTGATCCCTGGCCTGTATCCCGGTGTTGCTTGTTGCTTTGCTCGTGCGGCTGCTTGCTACCCTACTACACCTTGGGTTGCATCCCGAGCCATCCCTGGGTGAGGATCCTCTCCAGTTTTCTAAAAATTCCTTGCTACTGGTTTTTGGGTAGGATTTCTAGTTGTAGGCTATTCTTGGCCTTCCCACTCTCCCTACGCAGGTCTAGGTAGGTGTGTTGTATCCACCCCCGGGAGGATCCCAGACTATTGTATCCACCCTTGGGTGGATCCCAGACTATTGTATCCACCCCTGGGAGGATCCCAGACTGCCAACAATGGGAGGATGATATTTTTGCGAAGTGGGTCTCACTAGTTGGTACTAGAATCTGGTCTTTCTACTGGATCAAGGGTTGTTTCTAGCCCTTTCCCTTTCAATTTGTGTTTATTTTCATGTACTAAGTAATTGCTTTAAATCTTGGTGCTATGACCATTTTTGTTATAAGGTTTTGGGATCCTCTTAAAAAACCTAATTTGTATATAAAATTCTAGTTACTTATCAAAAAAATAATATTAATGTCAATATAATGATATTTTGTTATCATGTTCTCAAACCCATTATTCATTAAATCACAAAATCCTTATTGCAAACATTAGTTTCTTTTTTTACATAAGAGAGTTGGTCACAACCATACTATTTTTGGTAATTGAAAAGTGCAGGGTTCAAACCATAAACGTTTGTCCCACCAACCATATTCCACCTCGTTATTGTTGAACCGACGTGAAGGGGATCACCGGTTTAGGATTTGTACGATCATCATCGATCTAACGTATACTCAACATGAGTCATATTAGACTACTACCTTTGCAAAGAGGCTACCCCCAAGGTTTGAACCTGGGTGTCTTCTTGGTAAGTGCCTAGCCAAAAAAACACTTACCAATCCACCTAACCCTTGGGGACAAAGGGGTTATGGTAAACCAATGTGATTTGAATTGGAATTGCATGGATCCACATCGTACGGATTGAGTTTCTCAACTGGTCACCTCACACCAACTCGATTACGCACTCACCCTCCAAACATGATTAATAAGTCTATAGATACATCTTGTTTTGGTGATCTATATTGTTATTTCCTATGGTAATTTATATTAATTGTGAATAGATGAAAAACATGTACAAAAAAATAAACTAATATAATATTGAGAATAATTATAATATTTTAACTTTTAAAAACTTTCGTGGTTATGATATATTTTTTAACAACATATTGTTTTATAGGTGTTGGCTTGAATTAAATTATGAAAAAGAATACTAAGACTAAATTAGGACATAATTTAGTGAATTCTACCTCCTCAATGTTTGTGGATACCTAAAATCATGTATATGTAATTTATTTTGTTGAGATTTTATTATAAACCACTACACACAATTGAAAATTTGATGTGATAGACAATAAACCTATGGTATTCTTTAGTTCTAGAAAGTACTTCAAAAAATTCTTGATAATTAAAATATTTTATTGTTTCCTTGTTTGAATGTCCATGATATGATTGTTACACCTCTATCTTGAAAATATGAAAATTCTATTATACAATCATAATTGGATTTATTATTTTATATATGCGTGATTAGAGAAAAAAAATAGAAATTATTTATGACGGTTATTTGTAATTTGCAATAGTATTTTTTACTTCATTAGTGTATCACATGCCAATTAGTAATGTGTGATTTGAGGTTCAAAATATTTGAAATGGAATTAGATGACCTTTTTATATTTCCAACATAAGGTTAGATAATTGTATAAATAGTGTCCTACTCCTTATTGATTAATATGTGTCTAGATGTTTATAGTCAAGTTTAAATGATCATATTCTTGTAGATTTATATATTTATATTCCTAATATCAAACTTGAATGTATATCCATATATTGATACAAAAGAGTGGTACTTTATGTGTCAATGAGTAAATCCCTATCTTCAGATTCAATGATTGTTTGAGGTATTTTGTTTTCTCTACAACCATTTTTTCATGGTAAATATAAGTTGGATGGTTGGATAATGATCTCAATATTAAATTATTGTAATTCAATTTTTTTGTATATCAACAATTATAGACTTATTTCCCTACAAAATTTTTTGCACTTTACCAAAGTGAAATAATGTTATTGATAGTGGTTTGGAATATCAATAACATGATAAATTTATTCTAAATTTAGAACATATTAGATGATTCAAGATGTTTACTTTTGCATGAGTTGCATATATACCTTCTTTTCAAAATGGTAAATGTCTACCATTTATGTTTAATGAGACATATAGTTTAGACAATTCTCACATCATTTCTTGAATATTTGCACAATGCTAACTAACACCACCATTCTTGTAATTATGATTCATATCTATATCCCTTATTATATGTATGGATGAGCACTTTTGATCCATGTTTTATCAAAGAGAGATATTAGAGCCATGAAATTCTTCATTGCCATACATACTCTTAATACTATTGAGGTCAAAAGTAATATATGGTCAAGTAAACCATGTGATATTACACTTAAAAATATTGACTCAAACATATTCTAAGATTCTAAATAGATAGACAATTGTGTCTTATTATAAAGAATAATTGAATAATAATAAAATTTAATATAAATATATCATTCATTAAAAATTATAATAAATTAACTTTATTTATTTAAAAAAAAAAAATCTATCTTAAAAATCATTTTATTATTATTTTTTAATAAAAAATTATAAACTTCAAAATTTTCTATTAAAAATATTTATTTAAAACCTTATATTTAAAAAAAAAAGACAATAACTTAAAAATAGTTTGTTTTATTTTAAATATTTTTTTATAAAATAATTTTTAAATAATTTTTTTTTTTGGATAATAAAAAGTTTTTAACGTTTTAAATATGATAATTAAGCTATTTAGTGGAACATCCTCAAATAATGTATATTTATATTTGTTGAAAGAGCTTGCCACTTATAAGAAATTGTATAATTCAATTTCTTGTCTATTATATTTAGAATTATAGGTTATACATCATTGTATTTAAGTTATCAATTATTATATTCTTCAAGTAAAATCCTTCTTCGAATGTAATTAAATTCATATAATTTCGATTTTGACAAACACTTAGACTACTTCCCATCTCAGCAGGAGGTGCTAAAATGTAGTAATCTTTTGGTAGCTGAGTAAAGTTCCAATGCTGACTTGGTTTATTTTATCCGCCTAACTATTTGATAAACAAATTAGATGGGCAAATAAGCATTATTTTTAATGTGAATAAAAACTGTAATTACAATTATTTTGATGTGCAGCGAGCCTCCAAGGAAAGCAAAGGAAGGGAAATAAATGCGAAAAGGAAGGGAAATGCACGGTGACAATAACAATTGCCAAAAAGCAATGGCGTATGTAGAATGTCTAGTCAAGTCAATATTAAAGTTAAAGGTCCCAGTTTAATAACTGGAGTGAGTTACACACCTAGTGGTCAGAGAATGGACCTGGTGTTAAAGTAAATCACTATATAAAATATATTTATATAGAAAAGCAATTATAGTGTTTCAAACTTTAACGGCAGAATTAAAGAAAAATTAGACAAACACACACATAAGAAGAGACAACGATTTTAACGTGGTTCACCCAATGTGGGTTACATCCACCGAGAATTTTCAGTCCTTCATTTTCTCAATCCAAGCAATAGAGGGTTACAACCTACAACAAACATCTGCTGTAATTTCCTCTCTATATTTCCAAGGAATCAACACAGTAATTTTCTTTGTCATAGTCTTCTTTGTTTTTCCTCACAACTATATATAAGAAAAAAACAAAAAACAAACCGCTTTTCTTAATACATTCCAAGATTAACATTGAGTTCCCAACATCTAATTTTGGGATAAAAACAAAAAAACTTTCCCTGGTTGTCCTGTTGTAAATCCGGAAACTTTCTCTCGGTAGACTAACAGATCGTAATCTGAAACTTTCCCCGCCCGTCCCGCAAGAAATCCGAAACTTTCTCTCGTTTAGCCTCCTCATAATTAGGCTCCATTCCTAACAATCTCCCACTTGGAGACTAATTCCATTGCACCATACCGCAACCAAGGACTCGAAAATTCTCATCATGGCCTCTTATTCCTTAAGGTTAATCAAGTTGAGCAAAAGCTCAACTTTTCTCTTGACACCACTTTTGTAAGCATATCACAGGATTTTGTGATGTGTGAACCTTCCCTAATTTCAAAGATCCATCTTCCACTACCGATCTAATGAAATGATACCCGAGTTTGATGTGTTTAGTTTTTGAATGGAATGCCGAATTCTTTGCAAGGTGTATAGCACTCGCTATCACTCCACAACCTATTATCCTCTTGCTTCTTCCCCGGTTCTTCCATTAGTCTTTGCAACCAAACCATCTCTTTGCTTGCTTCGTAGCAGCAACATATTCACTTCATGGTTGAAAGGGCAACTACGTGTTGGAGTTTAGAAATCCAACTAACCGCTCCTCCTCCTATAGTAAATATGTAGCCGTAGTGCTCCTTCCACCATCAAGATCACCCGCCATATCGAGAATCTACAAAACCTTTCAAGCATATATTAGAGCCTCCAAAATTCAAAGAATAATTTGAAGTTCCTCTCAAGTACCCGAGTATCCATTTTACCGCTTGCCAATGTCCTTTTCCCCGGATTACTCATAAATCTACTCACTACTCCCACCGCATGGGCAATATCCGGTCTTGTACAAACCATTGCATACATCAAACTTCCAACCGCTGATGCATAGGGAACCTTAGCCATATGCTTTGTTCCTTTTGTGTCTTGGGACACAAATCTTTGGTGAGTTTGAAATGCTTTGCCAATGGAGTAGCAACAGACTTTGCATTGTTCATGTTGAATCTCTTAAGCACTTTTTCAATGTATTTTGCTTGTGATAATTTCAGAGTGTGACTCTCCTTGTCTCTTGTTATTCTCATACCAAGGATTTGTTTGGCTTCTCCCAAATCCTTCATGGCAAAGGATTTAGCCAACTTCTTCTTGAGCATGTTTATATCTTGCATATTTGTTCCTGCAACTAACATGTCATCCACATACAATAGCAAAATAACATAGTTACCATTTCCAGATTGCTTAAAATATACACAATGATCACTTTGACATCTTTCAAACCTTTGATTAGCCATGAACTTATCAAATTTTAAATACCACTGTCTAGGAGCTTGTTTTAACCCATACAAGCTCTTTTTCGGTTTACATACCCAATCCTCTTTACCTTTCACCCGAAAGCCTTCTCAGTTGGTGCATATAAATTTCCTCCTCCAAATCACCATGAAGAAATGTTGTCTTCACATCCAATTGCTCCTAAACAAATTTTCTATAGCTACAAGACTCAAAATAGCTCTAATAGAGGTCATTTTTACAACCGGAGAAAAATCTCATCAAAATCAATACCTTTTTCTCGAGCAAATCCCTTGACCAATAGTATTTCTTTGTATCTCTTATGCCCTTCATTCTCCTCTTTAATCCCGTACACCCATTTATTGGTCAAAGCTCTTTTACCTTTGGGTAGGTCAACCAAATCCCAAGTTTGGTTGTGAAATAAAGAGTCCATTTCTTCATTCATTGCAAGCTCCCACTTATTCCCGATATCCATCTGTAATGCTTCCCGAAAACATTCTCGCTCACCAAGATCGGATACAAAACATAATCGAGAAACGTTGAGGAATTTTACTTATCCTGGTAGAACGTCTAACAACACTTTCTGGAGATTGAGGTGCTTGTTGTTGCTGCTGTACATTTTGATCTTCTACCACCTTTGGAGTTACCTTTTCTATGTGTCCATCAAGGTCTATGTATTCAGCATTTTCCTCTTTCTGTTTCTTTCCCTGCAACCGATCTTTATACAAGTTTTTTTCATTAAATATGACATCCCTACTTCTAATGACTTTTCGGTTATCACAATCCCATAATCTGTAACCCAAGCCATCAATACCGTAACCAATAAAATAGCACTTTTGGGCCTTAGCATCTAACTTATTTCTGTTCTCTTTGTCTATATGCATAAAAGCCTCACATCCAAATACCTTAAGGAAAGAATAATTTACCGGTTTACCTGTCCAAAGCTCTTCCGGAATTCCTCCATCCAAGGCACTAGACGGTCCTCTATTAATCAGATATACCGCAGTATCAACAACATGAGCCCATAAAAATAATGGTAAGCCCGCATGTATCCTCATGCTTCTAGCCCGTTCCAAGATTGTTCTATTCATTCTTTCGCAACCCCATTTTCTTGAGGTGTTCTTGGAACTACCTTGATTCTTCTAATTCCATTTTTAGAACAAAACACATCAAATTCTCTACTGCAATATTCTCCACCATTATCCGACTTTAGACACTTTAACCTTTTTCCAGCTTCATTTTCAACTAATGCTTTCCAATTCTTAAAGGTATTAAAAACATCACTTTTATTCTTAATGCAATATATCCATGTTTTCCTTGTTGCATCATCAATAAAAAGTACATAGTAAGAGGAACCTCCAAGAGAAGTTACCTGAGCCGGGCCCCAAACATCCGAGTGCACAAGCTCCAATTTCTCTTTCTTCCTTTCCTTGCCATCCTTGAGAAATCTAACTCTCTTTGCTTTACCATAAACACAATCCTCACAGAATTCCAAATCAATCTCTTTTAACTTAGGCAATAACTTTCTTGAATGTAAAATTTCCATACCTTTTCCACTCATATGGCCAAGTCTTTGGTGCCACAAAGATGCACTCTCACCCGTAGAAACTAAATTCATGGAGAAGTGAGAAAATCAGTAAGTAAATAAAGAGTACCCACCAATTTACCTCTAGCTACTATCAATGAACCTTTAGTAACTTTCCAAGCATTTTCTCCGAATGCAACCGTGTATCCTTCACCATCAAGCTTACTTGCCGATATAAGATTTCTCTTTAAATCTGGTATGTGTCTCACCTCTTTAAGAGCCCATTGACATCCATTTGGGGATTTAATCAAAATCTTTCCAATACCCACGATTTTACATGGTTGGTCATTTCCCAATAGAACTTGTCCATAATCTCCATAAACATAATCTATGAAGTATTCCTTATGTGAGGTAGCATGGAATGAAGCACCACTATCAATTACCCAATAATCACTATTTCTATCAAGAGATAAGATTAAAGCATCTTGTAGAATTTGTCCAAGAATATTGGCTTCAAGTGTTACCATTATTATCATTACCTTCATTTCCATCACCCTTTCTTTGCCAACAATCCTTCTTGAGATGACCCTTTTTGCCACAATGCCAACACTGTAGCTTTCCTTTTCCACGTGATTTGGATCTCGCCTTTGGATTTGCCACGATGTGAACTCTTGCCTCTTTCTCTTCCTCTTCCTCTATTCTCAATAGTTAAGGCGATGCTAGATGATTCTCCCGTGGTTTTTCTTATCATGTCCTCACTGAGTATCACACCAACCACATCATCAAATTCTAATTTATTTGAACTCAAGCAGTAGTTACTTACCGCCATTACCAAATTGTTCCAACTTTTCGAAGGAGAGCATAAGATTAATAAGGCCCTAAGCTCATCATCAAAATCCAATCCTACCGAATGCAATTGATTAGTGACAAGATTAAATTCATTTAAATGATCATGCACAGATCCTCCTTCACTCATTTTCATGTTAAATAACCTTTTCATTAAGAATACCTTATTTGATGCCGATGGTTTCTCATACATCTTGGCCAACTTATCCATGACTCCCTTGGTAGTCTTTTCATCGAGATGTTGAAGGCTACGGTGGCTCCCAAGCACACCTCACAGCACCCAATGCCTTTCTATCAAGGAGACTCCACTCCTCATCGACATAGATGAAGGTCTCTCTCGTTTCCCCCTCAAGAGGTAAGTAAAGATCCTTCTGGTACAAGTAATCCTCCATTCCGCATCTTCCGTAATTGAAAGTTCTGGCCATTGAATTTTTGAACTCTAAACCTCCCTACTTCCGCCATTGCTCCCACTTGATCCAAAAATTCTCCTTCTGTCAAGTGCACCCAACAAAACAACCGCTCTGATACCACTTGTTAGAGTAAATCACTATATAAAATATATTTATATAGAAAAGCAATTATAGTGTTTCAAACTTTAACGGCATAATTAAAGAAAAATTAGACAAACACACACAGAAGAAGAGACAACGATTTTAACGTGGTTCACCCAATGTGGGTTACATCCACCGAGAATTTTCAGTCCTTCATTTTCTCAATCCAAGCAATAGAGGGTTACAACCTACAACAAACATCTGCTGTAATTTCCTCTCTATATTTCCAAGGAATCAACACAAGTAATTTTCTTTGTCATAGTCTTCTTTGTTTTTCCTCACAACTATATATAAGAAAAAACAGAAAAACAAACTGCTTTTTTTAATACATTCCAAGATTAACATTGAGTTCCCAACATCTAATTTTGGGATAAAAACAAAAAACTTTTCCTGGATGTCCTGTTGTAAAAATCCGGAAACTTTCTCTCGGTAGACTAACAGATCGTAAATCTGAAAACTTTCTCTGCCCGTCCTGCAGTAAATCCAGAAACTTTCTCTGTTTAGCCTCCTCATAATTAGGCTCCATTCCTAACACCTGGTTGTCCTCATTTCGAAAAGTAATAACTGGGTTTAAACACCAAGTGATCAGAGAATGGACTAGGTTAATAGAACCCAGGGGAGTAATGCTAAGGTTGCATTGAAACATTCCCAACAGTACTCGTTAGGAGAGTTCATGGCCAAAAGAGATGCAAACAAAGTCTTACTAACATCCATGGCTGTAAGGATAGGCAGTACTGTTGAGGAAAGCTGTATTTGTCAATTAGCCTAGAACGAGCCAATGAAAAGCAGATCCGGTCTTCTTTATCCTTGGAACCACGGTGGGGGCTTCCAATGAAAAGCAGATCCGGTCCTCTGTATCTTTGACGTGCAAAGAATCTAGGGGTTGATTTTATGAAAGTTGGACGTTTCTAAATGTTTGAAACGCCAACGACAATTTAGTAGGTCTTACTGACAAATCAGATGTGACCACGATTTAGTAGGTCTTACTGGCCAGATCAGATATCGACGAAAAAACATGGAAGGAAGTTTAAAGGAATCTGGAGGTCGATTTAATCAAAGTTGCACGCTTCTGAATGATTGAAAAGCCAACGACAATTTAGTAGGGCCATGGAAGGAATCTGTAGGTCGATTTAATGAAAGTTGGACGCCTCTGAATGATTGAAAAGCCAACGACAATTTAGTAGGGCCATAGAAGGAAAGCTAGAGGTCGATTTAATCAAAGTTGGACAAGTTGGACGCCTCTGAACGATTGAAAAGCCGACAATTTAAGGGCCATAGAAGGAATCTAGAGGTCGATTTAATCAAAAGTTGGACGCTTCTGAATGATTGAATAGCCAACGACAATTTAGTAGGGCCATAGTGACCCCGTAGGACGTAGGGAGCTTTTATTCTAATGATAAATTTTCAAAACTTGAATGTTTTATTTAAAAAAATAAACAAAAAATAAATAAAATTTTAGTACCTTAAAAATGTTTAGTTTTATAATTTAAAAAACATCACTTTAGACAAATGCAAACATACATGATTTCAAGTTACAAGTCCTTTTATCTCGGGAATTTTTCAACAGCCTAGGGTTGTCTTATTCTATGTAATATTCGCTTTTGTTTGATTGATTAACAGAGACAATTCTCAAACTTACACTCTTATCATTTGGCGTATCCACAGATATTTTCTAAGTATCAAATTGAAATTCTTTAGAGGAAATACCTCGTTACATTAGATAGACTAGACTTAAGCAGCCTTGGCACAAGCGTGGAAGGATTTATTAAGCTTGATCTCCAACGAGGAATCCTCCATTATTGCTTGCATAAGATCTTGCAGCCCTATGCTATCCCGTTGTACCAAAGAATTTGAATCGTCTACCAAATTATTTGATAAAATTCAAGTAATCCCTGACTATAACACGTACAAGTGATCAAATTCAATGTGTATTGATCTGAAAATTGCTATCCTTAATTTCGTGAATTATTGCACGGGGGTAAAGAGAGAGTTGCTGGGAAATTGTCGCAGTCTTTAACCTGACAAGCACGCGCACGGACGGAATATGACAGAGGCTTCGCGTTTAACGTGGTTTACAATAAGCAACAAGGAAAATAAAAGAGTGCGTACTGGTGAGACAGACTACAACGAATCCTGACTATAACATGTACAAGTGATCAAATTCAATCTGTATTGATCTGAAAAATAAAATAAAAGACTGGGTACTGGTTAGTCAGACTACAGCGAGTACATTGGCCAGGTAATAACGAGGGGGTTTATTAATGTTAAACTAAAAATTTTATTAGTGTTTAATGAGGATTTAGGTAATGGTGGGGTTTATTAACTTAAAAAGTAGTTTTTAATGTTTATGCCTACATTAGCGTGGTTTTCTCATCTACATCTGATCATGCTATATGTTTGTTTCTTTGCAGTGGCCTCCATACTTGTAGAAAAACACTCTCTACATGCCCCTGCACATGTTCTCAGGGACTGAACAAATGCCTCTTCCTGTTACGTATGTAGCTGGGAACGTTTCATTTGCACATCATCGACTACACAACTTAGTTTCTCTTTTTGTTCCCAACAGAAATCTTTGTGGGCATCTTCCTCCATGGATAGGGAAGCTTATTATGTTCAACAGACTTGATCCTTGTAACAACAGATTGAAGGGGCCTATTCCTACTAAATTAGGCTACTGCAGCATTAATGGAACTATTAATTGTTTGAACCATGAATATAATTAGAAGAGGTCATATCATTTATTTTCTTAATTCTCGACAGCCCCTCATCATCATAGTTATTTTCAATTTAGTATGGTCAGTAAGCTGTCAAAAAAAACATGAATAAGTTATTCTTTACCTATTTCAAAGGCTTCGGGTATGCTTCGGTTTCAATTGATACCCGTAATGGATGCATCATAACAACTTTAAATAGAATCTGCAAACCTCAAAATTTAAGAAACATAATGTATAATAAATAAAGCATTTTGAGTATTCTAATAGCTGGTTTCCTTTACACTTTATAGATGCATAATTAATGAAACATCTAAATATTTTAAATATCAAGAGTAATTCTAAAAAATAACAAATATTTAATTTTTTAAAATTTTAAAATATTGAGTTTTTTGAATATCGTGAATATGTTTCATTTTGTTTATATGTTTTTTTAACAAATTTAAAAGATTAATTTTAAAAAAAATATAGAAAGAAATTACTTTGATTTTTATTTATATGTAGGTTTAGTTGATGTTTGAATTACAACTTAACAAACACGATAAAGTTAACATTAGGTGTTCATAAAGAAAGACCTATAAGAAGACTTGAGAGCCATTGAATTACAATAACTCAACAAACCTGATGAAGATACCACTGAGTGTTCTCAATGACCAAATTTGCTAATACAAAGTTGATCCTTGGAATAAATCAATCAGTTCTATTTTGCTTCTTCAATCTCTTGTAATGCTTTGCATATCTATTTGGGAAATTCTAACATGGTACCAGAGCAAGATAGATTTTGCTAGCATTCTCTCTTGAAGGAAGTCTTCCGAACTGGTTCTTAATCTTCTTCTTTGTTTTTTTAAGAAGAAAATATTTTATAGTTTATCTTAGATGCAATTTTTTTTAGATATTTCCTTATGGTAATTCTTTTTTTTTTTTTTTTAACTTCTGATTTACCATATTAAAATATCTATTTTAAATGCCCTCCTCTATTGCATTTATTTATATTTTATTCTCCTTCTTCAATCGTAGTTCATACGGCTTCATTGCCTTACCTGCGTAATTTCAAAGGAGATTCATATAAATCTAGCAATCCTTTACGAGGCCATTTTCTTTTATTCCCATAAAACATTGCCTACATTTTTTTTCTCCACAATATTGCAGCCGATTCGGCTTCCGTAACCTTCGCTGCAACTATAGTGAAGAAAACATAGCCTTTGTGGGAAATCTTATAAGATTTTTTTTTTGAAAAATCGTTAAGTCTTCATCAAAATTTATATTTGGATTTCCCTCTTCACGTCAAGGAAAAATATATTGGTTTAATTATTAAACCTAAGTTCTATATCCTCTATAAGCACGTGGCCTTGTTTATGACCATTAAGCTTTGGCGCGATTGAAACTTTGCCTAACGACATATCCAAATCTTAAATTTTTTGATATATTTAGCGATTTTTTCTCGATCTTCTTCCCGTTATGTCCTTTGGTACTCCAAGAATCCATCGAGATTTTTTTTACTTTATAAGAACTTCATTAGAATGAAAACATATATCCTTTTGCTATGAGAATCATTGATAAAGTTTAGAAGGCCCATTGTTGTATGTTTTTTGCAAAAGTTTTTGTTCTGCAGGTTTTTTTGAGGTAACTTCATTAGCCTCAATGTTCATTTGAGAACTACTCAACATCGTGGTTAAGCTCGATGTTCCTTTTAATGCACTGTATAAGTTGTGGTACCATCATTAAGCTCAAAATTCTAGAAAGGGCACTTTTTGCCTTCGATAACGACTTCGAGTTTGGTAAAAAGTTTGAGTGCATCAACACCGTGTGGAAGTTGCTTCATGTAGAGGTCATCAGGTCCTGGTCAGATTCCCGGTCATCATCCCCTTTGGAGCCTTCCTCTTTGAAATATTGGAAAATCGATGTTGTCTTCTCACCTTCTCCAGTGTCCTCCCTACCCTTTACCGTGTTCACTAGTAACGATATAAATTTTATGTTATTTTTTAAAGTTTGATCTTTCAGTGTGGATAAAGTGCTACTAAAATACATCCTGTAAAGGCGTGACTACTTTAGTTGAGCTCGAGAAGTATGCAGTGACACCAAATATTGAGAAAAACTTTAGAGCATTAAGAGAAATGATTTCGTCTCCTTTATGGCGTCAGAAGTTTCTTATCGTCGCAACCAGGGTGATCTCGTTCTCTCCCTTTTGCCTCTCCAAAGTTGTATTTTCTTTATTAAATTTGCTCTTCTGTATCCATCCAAAGGCATTTTGATTTCTTTTGCCTCAAAAATCGAAGCTTATAATTTTTTAATAAAATTTTGGGGGTTGATAAGGTGCCTTTCTTGCACCTATCAAAATCTTTAGGGGGGTTTCTCTGTGCGTCATCTTTTAATATCCTATATTTATCTTTCCATATACTTTGCTTAGCATAAAAAGAACTTAAAGTATAAATCATTCATGAAAATTTTAATCAACAACTTAATATAGTTTTAGTTTTTATTTTCTGCATACTTTTATTATCTATTATCTTATCATAAAAAAAGAGTTGAAACTTGTTTTATTTAAAGTAAACTCTCAATTTTTATATAATACTTTCTTATATTTAAAATTTCTTTTATTAATATAAACAATTTTTTTAGTACAAATTCATTAGTGAACAAATAATTATTTATTTGAATTTTTAAATTTGAAATTTGTTCTAATATCTCTACGTTATTACATGTTTGTTTATTTTTAGCAAAATCTTTATTGTTGATAATATATGTGTTGCATTTTTCTTTTTTTAAAAAAGTTTGAATTATGTTCGAATTTTTTTTTTTTTTGTTAATATTGAGCTCTTCTTTCCTTTTCATTACAACATTTACAATCTGTATGAATGGTGCTGTTATAGCCCATATTCTAAAGGAAGAGCCCTTATTTTTTCAAAATATCCTCCCTCTCTAAGTTCAAATTTAGATAGCATATTTAAAGCTAAAAAGAGCGCTCTCTTCGATTTTTTTAGAGTTGCGTCTAAGAGCTGTTAAAGCGCTCCTCATTGGTGTTGCATCCTTCTTTATTTTTGTAGCTCCAAAATTTTTATTTGGCCCACTTCATTTGAAACATGCTTTAATTTTTTGCTTTAAATATATGCGAGAATATCGTGTTGTTTCTAATCATATCTGACAGGCTATTAAGTGAGATTTTTTTTAAATCTCATTAAAATCAGAGTGCCACGTTCCTCTTGAACGTGGCATATCTCCGCTTGGTGATGTTACTCTTTATCGCGATGTCCTCAAAAAATCTCCTCTTAGCGTAGTTGCAACAGATGTATCTCCATCTCTATAGAATTGACTATTCACTTGAAGGTTGACATGCTGTCATAATCGGTGCTCTCTATCACAAACGATCCTTAAATCTCCTCACCCTATACTGAGATCGTTACTACGATTGCTCTGTTTTTTTACTTTCTCAACGATTCTGGTTCGAAGGACTAATAGCTTATTTGTGTTAGAGTATAGCCAAGTTTTTTAACTTCTTATGCAGGAAAGAAGCTGGTTCATAAAAGCATCACGAAGTCTAACCTCTGAAAGGTGCTCCTCTTTTTGAAAACTCCAGAGCTCTCGGATGACCCATTCAAAAAATTGAGGTATAATATTTTTTTATTAAAAAAAAATAAAATACACACATATATATATATTCTTTGGTTCGTATGACCTCTTTATGCAGATAGAAAGTTTCAGAGGACATAAGGAGAGCGTCTTCGAAACTCGACGTCTTGGGAAGTTTTTTTTCCTGCAAAAGACTCTGCTAGAATCAAAATTAGTGACGCATCTTCGGAAGAAAGAACCAGAATCATTTGTTTTGGGTACAAAGCTTGTTCCAAAAACCGTCTCCAAATTTTAGAGCACTTCAAACCGGTTGTTCCTTAAGTGCCTCCATCTATTTTGACCACCACTCCTTCTCAAAACCATACAGAAGTTTGTTTTAATTTTATTTTTCTTCCTTCACAATTTTTGTATGGGTTTTTCATCCTTTGGTTTCAAAGGTGATATTTATTTGACTCCCCTTTTCAAAGAGCCTTTTTTTTTAATCACAAAAGGCTCTCTTCAAAAGTCGTGAGTCAAACTTGTAACCTTTATAATAAAAAATATTTGGGGGGTTTTAGTGCAATTTATTGCACTATTGTGTTTCTTAGGGGGGTTGTATTTTTTTTTTTTGTATCTTCATCCATTCATATAGTTCCTTTTAATCTACATACAATTAAAAGGTTATACTATTAAATAAATCCCTTTATATTTCATAGGAAGATACTCTCTAATAAACCTCTTCATAATCATATTTGTTTATTAATTTTTTTCTTTCTTAAAAATTAATATTTTAAAAAAAGGTTATTTATTTTTTTGTCGATCTTCTTCAAATTTTTATTTAATTTTCTTAAATACATGAAAATTTGTTATTGTTCAAATATTCCATAAAGAAGATAAACATAATTTAAACCTAAAAAAAAATTGTTTATTAAAATTTTTATGATCAACAAATATAAAACTTAATTTTTTTTAGAGGTGTTATATCTTTCTCTAATACTCTTCTAAATATTTCTCTTTAAATAAAAGAAAATATTTTCAAAAATTAAATTTCTTCCTCAAAATATATTTGCCTACGTTCCATGTATCATTGCCTCTACAAACTTACAATTTCCCTCACGTAAGGGCGGGTTTTTGGAGGCAATTGGTATAAAGGCCTGGCAAATATTTTTTATTCAACCTTTTTTTGGAAATATCTCCCTTCCCACCAAGGGCAAGATTGAGAAAATCCAAATTAAAATCTGGTTTAAATCACGCATCTCAAGCCTATGTCCCTTAAAAATTCTTCTCTATACTTATAGTTTCCCTCAAGTAAGGGCGGGTATTGAGAAGAACTAAGAGGATTTGGCATTTTAAAAATGAATAATATTACAAACCTCATTATACTTATAGTTTCCCTCTTGTTAGAGCGGGTATATTGCTTTTCAAATATTGAAGAGCTTCATTTTTTCCCTTATAACAATTGCATTAATCAAAAAATTGAAGTTCTAAGGGGGTATATATTGGTTAATTAAAAATTCAAATTTTATTTTATTTTAAAATGATGAATTCAATTGAACCTCTTACCCCTCATAACTTTCACACTTGGAAACCTAAAATTTTAAATCTTCTCTCAAAAAGGTCTTACTCATACTTGAGGAAATGCCCCTTCTTTTGCTGGTTTTCCACAAGTTTTGGACCTTGTTATCGACCCATTGTGTTCATATAGGTGGAAATCACATACTCATGCTTGTGGAGTCATTTTTGGACTACCCTTGAAATTTTTGTGGTTCTTTCTCCCTCCTATCTTCACACTCTTTTTGTGAGACACTTTGGTTTCAAGGGATTTTTACTAGTGACCATTTTTCAAGGTTCACAAGCACTAGTCTGGGAGTATGACTTCATTTCTGCAACAAGTCTCTACTTTTTTGAGACATCTGATGGGTCCATTGTAGGTTTCATGGAAGTTGTCCTAAGGGGGGTTGAAGAGGACATCTTCCTTCCTCTCAATCCTCCATGCACATCTTCCTTCTTCTTCTATTCTGGCAGGTGGTTTCCTTCCTTGAGGTTTTCTACCATTTCCCTTGTTTTGCTGGTTGTCCACAAGTTTTGGACCTTGTTATCAGCCCATTGTGTTCATATAGGTGGAAACCACATACTCATGCTTGTGGAGTCATTTTTGGACTACCCTTGTGATTTTTGTGGTTCTTTCTCCCTCCTATCTTCACACTCTTTGTGTGAGACACTTTGGTTTTAGGGGATTTTTTTAGTGATCTTTATTCTTTTGATCACATGTTGTAAATGAGTACCTTATTAGGCCTTGCTGTCGGGACTCATTTTTGTGGCTATACCATCTCTATTGTACATGAGTACCTTATCAGGCCTTGGTGTCGGGACTCATCTTATGTGGGTATGCCACATATTGTTTATTCCTTTTTTCACTTACCCCTACTATAAATTAAGGGGGTGTTAAAGTATATTGGTGCACATATAATCTCTCCAAAAACATGTATATTATGAGGATAATCTTCGCCATCCGAAGACATACCTCTATATTTTTTTGTGTGTGACAGATGGTTTTTCCCGAGAGGGTTTTTTCACCATCTATATATTGTAAATGAGTACCTAATCAAGCCAAGTTGTCGGGACTCATATTTTATTTTGTATAAGAGGACAATATTTGCCATACGAAGACAAGCCTCTTCCTTACTTCCTTTTTGATTGATGGTTTTTCCCATAGGGTTTTTACCATCTCTTAAAAAAAGAAGTTGTGATAGTTGGTTTTTCTCCAAGGGTTTTTTCACCAACTATATATATTGTAAATGAGTACCTCATTAGGCCATGTTTCTGGGACTCATCATTCTTATTGCATTAAGAGGACAATCTTCACCAAAGACAAGCCCCTTCCTTAATTCCTTTTAATTTATGGTTTTTCCCATAGGGTTTTCACCATCTCTTCATAAAAAAGTCATTGTATATGAGTACCTCATTAGGCCTTGTTTTCGAGACTCATTTGTACAAAGCTCCCCTAGTATCACTTAAGGGGGTGTTAGAATAAGTGAATATTCTCTTAAGTTCTACTAGGATAGACACACTTGAGTTTCAACTCCTCCATGTGTTAGGAGAACACTCAGTGGTATCTTCATCAGGTTTGATGAGTTGTTGTAATCCAACAGCTCTCAATGATCAACTTTGCTATTTATACAAAGTTGATCCTTGGAATAAATCAATCAATTCTATTTTGCTTCTTCAATATCTTGTAATGCTTTGCATATCTATTTGGGAAATTCTAACACTAAATGGGTAGAAGGAGGGTTTCTTACTATCTATTTATTTATTTTAATATATTAAAATTTTAACTATTATGATGACAATAACATAATAAGATTCAAATTACACTAAGATGTTTTGAAAAAAATTAAGTAAATTAAAAAAATAGAACTTTTAGGTCTCATCAAAGCTTAAAGGTTTATCAACTTAAATTGTTTTTTTTTTTAAATTTGTTAGTTGTTAATGTTGTGATACCTTACTTTATGATATGCATGTACCTATTATAGATATCAATAATTATTTATTTATTTATTTTTCTCTCACAATTTATATTAGGAATATCATGCATAAAGATATTTGGAAGACTATTTCTTTTTTGAAAAATAATTTGAAAAACTTATATTAAAACAAATATCATTTACAAGTTGGGATGAGATTTCTCCCAATATTAGCCAAAGAGAACACATGTTTACAACAGTAAAAGAAGATTTGCATTGGAGTCAAATCTCTTAAACCATATTTCTACAATGGTTGTTCATATGTTTACAACTGTAAAAGAAGATCTAAATTGGAGCACAAATCTCCTAAACCATATTTTTGTAATAGTTGTCCAAATTAGCTAAACACTAGATTTTCTCATCAACCTACCTAATCCTCTCATCCTCAATAACCATGTCATTGTGTGGTGTTAACACCTACCTCCTTCTCAATACCCATCTTAGCCAGGAAGTCTTCCACTTTATTTAGATCTCTAATCACATAAACTAGAATCATATCATCTAATTTCCTCCATAGTTCTTTAATTTGAGTGACAAGAATCCTCAACCTCCATGTCTTCAAAGTAAATTTTCTCATGCAATCTAGAGCTCCTACCATTATTTGAGAATTTGATTATATGATTATCCTCTTGTAACCTTATTTGATACCCAAATAGAAGCAAATTTGATAGCTAAGGCTTTTGCTTCATTGTTTATGGCCCTTCCCAAGCCTTGTAGTTCCCAATAGAGTATTGTCCCAACATGATTCCTACAAACCACTCCAATTTCATCTCTACCTAGATTACCTTTTGTAGCTCCATCGATATTAATTTTAATCCAACCTTTTGAGGGTGGTTTCCAACTAGCTCTATCTTGCCCCTCTTACACTTCAACTTCCTTCTCCATTATTCCTATAATATCTTGAGTTTCCTCTTTAGCATACACTACCACAGTTTATGTGACTTTACTCCAAATGATCTATCAAACTCCATCTAAAGATGAAAATGTTTCTCTAAAATTTTTTTTATTTCTCTCCAACCACACTTACCACCAAATAAATTTTAATCCAAGCTCCCAACTAATACAAAGATCTTTAGATTTAAATCTACCCCTCTTTCATATTTTCAAAATATTAATCCGATTCAAATCACCATTAACTCAAATTTTATAAGATAAAAACCATCTCTCCTAGATTTGATACATGAATGGACACTCAAATACCAAGTGGTAAGATGTTTCCTCACTCTTTTAGAATAAAATACATTGATATGGACCAATGATTCCCCTACATCTGAGATTATCAAAAGTAAGAATTCCATTATGCATGAACTGCCAGAAAAAAACATTTACTTTCAACCAACCCTTGGGCTGCTAAATCTTTATCAATCCTCAACATGATATGCATGAAGAGGAGGCTCTAGAAGGATCTTATCATATCCATCCTTCACTGTGTAAAAACCAAGGCCCCCATAGACCCAAGCTAATTCATCCTCACCATCTCTACCTGTGAGAAATATTTTTTCCAAGATTTTAGTCATGATGGGTGTCAATTTTTAAGGGATTGAAATTGACCACTCATCCAACTTCTTAAATTTCTTAAACATATAATCCCCAGCTAACTAGTGTTGAAATAAATTTCAATTTGGATCCAACCCCTAGTTTCCATGGCTATTTTTATTAGTTGTAGTTCTAGGAATTCAACAATGATAGGTGGGTATTGATCCCATGAATTTGTCCAAAATCATGCCTTCTCCCCTCTCCCCACTTTCCAAAATAATCCATATTTCACTACCTGAGATCCTAAATTTAGATCTTACCACACTAAGAATCCATTACAATCCAAAGGGAAATGACCCATCTCATTTGGGTTTACCTAAACCAAATATTTACCTTGGATTTTCATTCATTTATTAGTTGACGTATTATTTCTATATAGAAATATAGAATATTTTTTATACTCGTTGCTTCTCTTAGTGATGCTACTCTCCATATCCCTATATCATAAAAAAATCGAAGATGAGTTATATTCATCTCAGGGCCCATTCTTATTCTTGCTAGGGTGTTTTCTACTTTTATTTTCTTTATTAGCCTCCCCAAGCCCTCTGCATATAGAATAAATAAATAATATGATAGTGGATCCCCTTGCCTAATGCCTCTAGAGGTATGGAATAGTTATGAGGGTTCTCCATTAATGAGTACTGAGAAGTATGTGGAGGTGATACATGCCATGACCCATGTTATCTAGTCCTTTTGAAAGTCAAATTTTCATAGAATCTTTGCTAGAAACTCCCAACTGACTCAATCATATGCCTTGGATAGATCTAGATTTAGAAATATGCCTTTATTCCTTTTTTAATTGAAAGTGTGAAAAGTTTCTTAGGCCACAACAATCCCATCCAAGATCTATGTCCCATGTACAAATCCTCCTTATTTTGGAAAAATCACTTTTGAAATAATTTTTTTTAGTTAGTTTACCATTAACTTGGTTATTATATTGTAAACCACATTGCATAAGGTTATGGGTCTATAGTTGGAAATTTCTTCTAATTCTTCTTCTTTCAGTATGAGGGCTAGTAGGGTATGATTAATTACCTTGAGGATTCCCCCATTGGTTCTAGTTTTCTCCACTTCTATAGTCATATCCTTTGCTATTATGTCCTAAAGGCCCTCTAAAATTCTACAAGAAGCCCATTTGGTCCTAGAGATTTTCCTATCTATAAACCAAATGCTATTATGTTGACTTCTTCCACTTTTTTTTTCTTCTAGAAGCTCCTCATTTTGCTTTTGATCTATCAATTTGTCTATACTATCTAGAATTTCCTATTGATGGTAGGAGGAAAGGTGTGTGTTTGCAATGAATAAGGTCATAAAATAGTTAGCTAAATCTTGCATATAAGAGGTTGAGGTTTGTTTGATTCCTTAGCCATTGAAGAGAGCATTGATTCTTTTGTAGAGGTTCCTTGTTGTGGCTGAGTGGTGAAAGAACTTTATGTTTCTATTTCCTTCTTTCAACTAGGTTGTTCTTACTCTTTGATTCTAGAATGATTCTTATTTCTAATCTAATACCTCTTCCATTTTTAGCAAGATTTCTTCTTGATTTTGAATATCTTTTGAGATGGATACAAATCTTATATGTTCTACCACTTATCACATGCTTTGAGAAATGGATGCTCTTTATTTTTGGAAGTCTATCCTTTGGAATCTACTCCAACTCTTCAAATTATTCCTTACAAACTTTAATTGAAAGAAATAATGGTATTGTGTTGTCCCAAGTGATTTTTTATCTTGAGTCCCCAATTGCTGGATTAAACTTGGGAGTTCCTTGCTTTGCAACAAAAATTCTTAAATCTAAAAGATCTTCTTTTGGAGTGATCCTTTTGGCGATGGGGAGGTTGACTAGGAAATGATTTGAAGGTAGTTGGTTTAGAATATTTGAATGATATCCCTAGAAGTGTAAGACCTATTCCCCCACTAGTATTCTATCTAGTCTTGATTTAATTATTTGTTCTTCTTTCCTCTTCTTTGTCCAGGTAGTGCTACATCCAGAGGGTGGAATATATATTAAGTCCAAACTATTTGTTTGGGCAATGAGGATTCTATCCTTTTCACTTAGTTTGGGCATCCCCCTTCTTGAGCATTCATAGATATTTTTGCATTAAGATCTCCCACAAAAAATAAATCTTTTGGATAAGCTTTTCTTATAGCTTGGATGGCCTTCCACTAGAATTTTTGGTAATGAACCTCCTTCATTCCATAGATGTTAATTATTATCCAGATTGTATTTGATTCTCTATCTCTTAATATAAGTATCAAACGCCCTCCAGCTAATGTTGCTCATATCTTCTAAAAAACATATTTGTTCCACATTATAGCCACTTCTATTTAGAGAATCCTTGAGTGACTTGTGCCTCATAGTATCTATATCTCCAATGTATTTTTGAGATAGTTTGCATTGTTGTGAGTGATGCTCTATTTTCCTATAGTAACACCACATATGAGTGATTATCCTCTATCACTTTTTAATAGCCATTTGTCTAGGGTGGTTGTTTAATCCCCTTAAATTCCATGTTTTTGTTATCATCGAGGTTCAATGTTGTAGAAGTTTTCTATGGATTTGACCAACCCTAACTCTCTTATTTGTTCCTCTTGTTATTGCATATTTTCCTTATTGGTCGTCCTACTAGCTCCTTGGCATCTCGTATGCTTCTATAGTTTCTTCATTTGGCTTATCCCCAAGCTTATTTTTTCTTTGTTCTTCTTTAATATTCCCATGATAACATCCTTTCATGTGTATTGCTCTTTATTATATATTATTAGTGCCCCTTCCATCTCTAAGTGTGGTGGTCTATTGGGATCTCTCATATGCTCATGGACTAGTAAGGTTTGAGGGTTCTTGAGATAGTTATGGCTTTCATCTAGGCCATCCAATCCCTTTAAGTGTTGTTGTCCTTCCATTATTATGGGTTGAGGGGTTTGTTGCTCTCCTTTTGTAGGTTTATCTGGGTTCTTGGCTGGATCTATATTCTATGAATCTTCTCCTTCCATTGGATCATCTAAGTTGAGGATCTCATATTTTTTAGATGAGGCTCTTCATTTCAAGCATTGGCATGTGTTTCCTCCCTTATTTTGACTACTCCTCCTTTATTGGATATTATTTTTTGCTTCTTTCCTCATAATTATTTGGAATCCTACTTCACTTTCTTTCTATGGTGGTTGGTCTCTTGAGCTCGCACCTGTTTGTTGTATCTCATCCTTGGCTAGTTTGGGGTAAACTCTAACCAGGTGTCTATACTCGTGGCATGCTTTACATATGAATGAAACTTATTCATAGTCCACTTGTTGAGATTCCCTCCTACTTTGAGGTCAATTTCTATTAAGAGTGGATTTTACAAGTCCATATCCACATATATTTTGGCATATGCAACTGATCCTCCTTCCACTAATTCTCACTACCTTCCTATATATTCCAAGAATATTTTTAAACATTTAAAGAATATCCTCTTTTCAAAATTTTCAAAGGAGAGCAAATAATTTTAACTAGATTGATTGGATTTGCTGGATCGATTCAAGGATAAAATGCTAGACACAAATATTGCATGAATAATCCTACAAGACCTATATTGTATAAACCTCATTCAAAGACCTTGTCACTATTAGATATTAGTATGAATTTTATTATAAAATATCCATTCAATAGTGTTAGGATTTCCAATTCATCTTGTGGAATCCATTGTTTCCTAGCCCATGTGTACAAAAATTATGGGGAATATCGGAGCCCCCATGAACTTGCATATCAGAGTATGTATAAACTTATACACTATATCATATGTTATTAGTTACTCTAATATCTCCTATATGAGGATTGTTTCTATTTGGGGTAGACATCCATTGAGTTTCATTTGCTCTACTTATTTCTCCTTTGTTTTTCCTAGGGCTTGCATAATATTTTGAGCTTGCACTTCTATGTTTTCTCCATTGCTATTATTGCCCTTAATTACATCCACAAAAGAAAGTGTGTTGAGATTTTTTGATTCTATCTTATTTTGGATAAGGTCTCTTAAGTGGAGAGGCCTCTAGAGAGTTTTTCTATTCCTATTCTCCTCATAATTGTCTACCTTTGCAAACCCTAGCTCCACCAAATTTCCAAACCCTAACTCATTATCAAATATTATTTTTTCAAAATTTTTTAGATTATTATTATTTTTATTTAAATAGTATTATTTGCACATAAATTGCTACTATTATTATTGTAATTCTTAAATTTGTTTCGTAACACAACTTCATATAATTCCTTTAAAAAAACTCATAAACTATGACCTAAAATTTTAGGCCATCCCATCACTCAACTAGAAATAAGATTCTTTTTAATTTTAATATAATTTTATTTTAATATTTGAAAATAAGAGTAAATTTCACTAGAGAATTGTCTCTCTTTTTAAAAGTGTATTCTTGCATATAAATAAATACCATTGACATCCCGCCGTCATCCATATGTGTATGTCATAAATAAATACTTCTTCCATGTGGTAAATTGTATATTGCATATATTAATTTTTTAATTCGTATGACCATCTTCAATTGCTTGAAGAAAGGAAAATTGGTTTGGTCAAAGGTTAGAAAGAAGTATTTTTTTTTTTCCTTGTTAATATTTAAATTTTTATAAGTATATACATTTTTCTCACAAATTATTCTAAAAGTTTTAAATGGTAATTAAATTTATACGTTTTCTATGTGTATTTAAAAAAAAAATTATAATCAAAAGATAAAATATATATTATAATTATAATGGATTTTAATATTTTTTATATTATATTAAATATTTATTTAAATATATTTTAATATTAAAAATATAGTTATTTATTTTCTTATTTAAAAAACAAATATATGATATTAATCATATAAATTTTATTGATATTATTATACGTTATAAATTGATGTTGTCATCTAATTTTACTAGTTAAACCTTTTATTATAAACTTGTTATGATCACTTTTATTTATTTTCTGGTTAAGAACAATTATATATGTGTTTGTCGTTTGTTTTTCAATTATTTTATCTAAAAGAATAATTGTTTTATCTAAAATAATAATTGGATGTGTATTTGTCTTCTTATCAAATGCACTTTTATTGTAAAATCATTTGTTAAGGTAACGAGAAGTGAAGATTAAATAACTGTTAGCTTAAGCATAATCAATTAAATAATACTTAGATTAAGTACAATAACTTTGAGAAGATAGCGGTGAGAAGGATAGTTGTTTGAGTTTTAGCTTTTCTTTGAAAAGTTCAAGATTCAAACCGTCGTGTGAATGAATGTGAAGGAGTGAAATGAAAATTCAAACCTTCGTGTGAATGAATATGAAGAAGTGAACGTATTTCATTAAAACTGTCCTGTGTGAATGAATGTGAAGGAGTTGACGTGTCTCATTAAAAAACTTTCTGCGACAGCGACATTATTTCTACTTTGTAAGGGGTTCATGCTTGACAGATTCCGATGGGATAGGAATGGTATCGAATTGTGCTGTGATTCGTTGAAAGGTAGGTATGCATCCGACACCACACAAGCAGATGAGAGATGGGTATGGATAAGCGTATGTGACTTTTCAACTATCGCAAATGAGTACCACGTATCCAAATATGGTGGTAACGTTGATGGTGGGCGAAAAAAATGTGCGTTAAAGAGACCTTTGAGGAATTACTTGTACATTTAAAAAGTTAATAAACTAAAAAGTAAAGTAGAGTAGTTTTTAGTCTTTAATGTAAGGCAGGACAATAAAATTTGTTATTTAAAAAAAAAAATTGATCAAGATTTTAGGTTTTGGTTTTGGTTTTGTATGAGAGATAATTGTAGCTTTTAGTGTTATTAGTAAGATTATAATTTTTTTAATTGTAGTTTTAAATAGTATTAGTAAGATTATAATTTTTTTTGGACCTATAAAATAATTGTAAAAATTTAGTTTACATGTTTAAGTGTAAAGTATGTTTTAATTATAACATTTTTTTCCTAATATGAGTCAAAATATGGTATTATGAATGTAAAATTTGACAGATATTAAGGGTAATTATTTAGGCATCCCTTATAGACTTGAATTCCCATGTACAAATAATATGGCTAAATATGAAGCATTGTTATTGGGACTCATAAAAGTCAAAGAATTAGGCATCAATTACTTGAATGCCAATGGTGATGTAGAACTAATCATTCAACAAGCAAGAAAAGTCAAATAATTAGGCATCTATTACTTGAATGTCAATGGAGATGCAGAACTAATCATTCAACAAGCAAAAGGAAAATATCAAGATAAGAATCCAAGATTAAGACAGTATAAACAAGCATTGCTAGAAGAGATAGATAAGTTTTTGGCACTCAATTTGTTGTATATTCCAAGACAACAAAATAGGTTACATATTTGTTAGCTATAAATGCATCTAGTGCAGACTATCTAAAAATTAACGTAGACACCAAAACAACACCAATCCGATTATGTGACTACAAACACTGATCGCATTGACACACACAGCCCCTAGGGTAGTCCTCAGAGGTTAAACAGTGGTCCTAACCACTCTCAAAGCAGTTTTGGAAGGTCAGAAGTCAATTTGGCACCTTCAGGCACTCTGCTTCATACTCGTTCCACCTAGGGATGATTACAAACTTCTATTTGCCCCACCTAAGGATGATTAGTAGTATTCACTCCAGGGTGGGGCGAATAGCAGGTTTGATGGGCAAAAAGTCAAATCTTGACAAATGGCAGCTCAAATCTGCCACTTAACTCTTCCTTCATTGCATGGGAGTGTGAGTGAGAATTTTTGAGCGTTAGAGGTAGTTATAGGGGTAGTCATAAAGCCCCTAATTAGGGAGGAATCTTCTCCCCCTGGGAAGGCATGATTGCCAAGTGGCGCCTCTACATGCTCATCCAAAGAGACCATCAGGTCTATAAAATGGTGAGTCTTCTCACCCCAAAATATACATAGAAGGAGCATTTTTGAGCAACGAAGTGCTATCATTTTACATCCACACATCTTTGATTTGTGCCTTTCACATCCTTGATCTCTTTTGGAGAAGAGGTCATTGGGTGATTATTGGAAGGGCAAATCCGAAACCAAAACCCGAAATTTGGCCACAACATCCTACCAAATTTTCTGAAAACACCCCACAAGAGGTTTTGGACCCATCCCAAGTGGATTGGTGCCTAATCGGGCCCTAAACGATGGGTGTATTGCCCCTGGGCGCCCCCCGCACTACTACAGTTCTAATTGCCCCGCCTCGGAGCGATTAGAAATTTGTAGTAGATTTCCTTTCTATTATTCTTGCATCTGATTCTATGCTTCTTAGATAGGTTTTCATTCAAATTTCACATCGTTTTGAGCATTTTTGATCATGTTTTTATCATTTCTCGCCTTTACTAACATGCAGGTAGCATCATCAAATTCTTGATGATAGAGGCCAAATTGGGAAAATCTAACCTTCTGGGTCTTCCCAAAATACCCCCTTTTAGATAACCCCCAACTTTGTAGGTGATTTGGAGCTTCCCAGATGTGACATTTGGGACTATGTTTTTTGACACTTTGTTGTAGGTCTAATCGTCCCGCCTCGGAGCGAATACAAATCTATGGTGAATTTTTTGATTGTTCCATTTGCAGTGCCTTCATGGTGATGTTTTTATGCCCCTATCAAGTTTTTAGTTCATTTGGATCTATTTCAGCTATCGTTTCATTTATATTTTGCATGAACTAAGTGAAGGCGTGGGGATTGCATGTTATATTTTATCTACAGGTACTAATGACTGTTTCCTATTTCCTTCAATGTAGGGTCTCAATATTAGAGGAGTAGAAATGAGTCAAGACTCATCAATGCAAGCAACGATGATGTTTGGTTTGCCCACTTTACATGTGGGCATGCGAAAGAAGGAATGGCATCCATTGATGTGACAAGAACACATTTAATGCTCCTAGCCCCTAAAAAGGGAGGAGGTGAATTGTAACCGAGTTCTGAAGCATATTAATAATAAGGTTTATCTTCCATATTGGATTTCTATTTGGTTTCGATTTGCTTATGCTTCTCTCCTTTCATGCACTTTTAATTCATAGGATTTAGTGTTATCTTTTGTTTCGTTTGCATCACATCTTGGCTTTTCCTTTTTGTTTTCGTATCCTCATGCTTTTAGTGGTGATCACGGTGGGACCTTGTACTCTATTTTTGAGATTAGAAATATGATTAAAAATTGCTTATTTTTGCTTGCAGGTACCAAGTTTTCAAATGCTGGACTGTTGTTTGTTCCAGTCTGTGATGAATACAAAGCTGGAATTCATCTTATCCAGGGATGAATGGGCATTCACCCCACCTTGTGATGAATATAGTTCTATTATTCATCCCACCTAGGGACGAATAGCTCTCTGTGTAGTTTTAGGATAGAAACTCAGAACCAGCCGATTTGGGTAGAGAAGAGGTAGGGGTCCTAAACACCTTCTATCATTTTTTGCTTTCAGTTTTCTATTTTTTGGTTACTTGCTTACTTAGGGAAAGTTTTACTACATGTTAAATTTAATTTATGTAAAATAAAAAGAATCCCACACATCACGTGGCAATTTAAAACACCAAGGAGCTAGTCATAAAACCCCAGCCCTTGATCAAGACCAACGAGGGATTTCATCACCACCTTGGCTTGAATTTTTGCATTCACAACCCCGATCGCTACTATTGCTAGACGTAAATCTTGATGAAAGCTGACCAAGTGTAGCTAGGGTGATTCCTAGCGCATGAGGATAAGTCTTCTATGGTAGGTGTCAAAAATAGGGTGATTCCCCTTCTGTATCGCCTATATTCCATGTACCATCTGCTCTCACATACCAATAGTTTCCCTCACGTAAGGGCGGGTATATAGAGAGGTTGGTATATCGGCCTGGCAATGGTATATCGAAGGGGTGACCATTTCTGGGAGTCATAAGAGCCATCATATTACATTTAAATGTTCTTTACAAAAGCTTTCAAAACAAAAATCAAAACACACTAAACCATATTTAGGACACACTTTTAATATTTAAACGAGATAATCATTGCTTTGTGTGTGTGATATTTCCTATTTAGTGTAGCATAAAAATCATAAAAAAAAAGAAATAAAAATCTACATAGGTAATTTTTGTATTGTTCTTTATCCCTCATAGCATAGCTCTGGAAAGACCAGACATAGGTAATTTTATTACACCAAACACATCAAACATTCCACCCTGGACTTGGAGCAATTCCTTAAATCATTCCTGTGAACCCTTCCTCCCTTTTTACACCAAGGTGTAGAGAACAACATACCCCTACAATCACCTCGACTTCCTTGTAGATTCAACCAATAATTGTACATGGTAGGGTAGTTTTCCCCCTCTACACAATAATATATTGAGTAGATCCATCAACATTGAAAGATTTGATGAAATATTGAATTAACTATTTCAAAGCTAAAGCATTATGTACTATTTCTTGGAATTTATGGCTTGAAAAATAATTCTTAAAATAATACCCAAGTTTGGAACCATTGTTTTCTTTCTTGCAAAGTGATTATAGATATGGTGCTTAAGACAAAGAGGTGGTAGCAACTTAGTTATAATAATTTATGATACATGAAATGTTTGTCTACCATAATGGTTTAAAAACAAAGGATTTGCATTGACAAGAATATTTAAAATTAGGTTCATCAAAATTAATTTTAGTGAGCTTCCAAAGAAAATCCAAGAAAAGCAAATTAAGATGGTTTTTTTTAATAATATTTTCTTCACTTAGAATCATATGGAATTTCAACTAACAACTATGTAGATACTAGGGCACTTCTTATGGAGATTAAAATTATAATTAACAAAGGGTGCAAATATATATAAATTTATAAGGATTTACAAATTATTATTAATGCTATAAAAAAATGGATGGGAAGATTGGATATACCCACGAAACTGCAACATGTCATGAAATCATGACATATCTTTCTTCCTTGGCCTTCATCTTCCTGCAAGTAGCGAAAATGGGACATGTCGCGAAATCGTGATAGTCCGTACCATTTTGCTTTGTTTGCGCTTTCGCATCGCGAAAACAAGACATGTCATGAAATCACGACATGTTTCTATCTTCTTGCTTCTTCCTATTTTATCATCGTGAAAGTGAGACAAGTCACGAAATCATGACACTTTTCTCCTGCCTGTCTTTGTTTCCAAAAATGTCACGAAATCACGACATCTTTCTCCCTTTAGCTTCGTCTCTTCATCATGTTGTGAAATTGTGACATTCCATACTCAGTATTGTCTTTCTGGCTCTTGCATCATGAAAACATGATAGGTCACGAAAATGTGACATGTCATGATATCGCAACAATTCTCCACACTTGGCCCTTCTGCCCTGACATGTTGCGAAATCGAGACACTTCCTTGCACTTCTCTTCGTTGCTGCTTCTTGTCGTGATATTGTGACGTCTTCCTCTTGCTTGGATTCATCTTCAAAAATGTCATGAAATCACGATGTTTTTCATTTGCCTTGTGTTTATCTTCGGCCCTTTCGTGATAACGCAACATGTCATGATATCGCGACATTCTGTACCATTTTCTCCTTGCTTGCTTTTCTGTCGTGATATTGCAACATTTTTCATTGACATTGCCCTTTGCTGAATTATGTCGCCATATTGCGACACTTTCCATCACTCTACTCCATGGCCAACGCAAGTCGCGAAAACACGACATGTCGCGATATTGTGACAACTTTTCATTTTGATGCTCTCTCACCGCAACAAGTCGTGAAACTCCAACATGTCGCGATATCGCGATAGTTTGACCTCCTTGCTGCCTTTGACTGCATTGACCACGAAAACGTGACAGGTCGTGAAAATGCGACATGTCATGATATCGTGACATTTTTTGTACTTAGCTGATTTCTGCATTTGACGTCGCGAAACTGCAACACGTCGCGATATCGCGACAAATTTCCATGCTTGCACCTTTTGGTTTTGGACCCCACAAAAACATGACAGGTCATGAAAACGTGACATGTCACGATATCGTGACATATTTTGGGCTTAGCTTTTTTATGGTACAGACACCGTGAAAATGTGACAGGTCATGATTTCATGACATGTCGCGATATCGCGACACCTTTGCTTTAGCACAAAAATTGTTAAGTGTCTCTACAATTTGAGCATTCTTTTGCTTGAGCAGCAACAACAAAAACAATGTGGCAAAAATGCCAAGAGAAGGCTCGCTTTAGCTGAGCCTTAGCTCTATTAGGGCTCTCTCACTACCATCTAAAAATAAAAATCTCAATATATATATATTTTAAATAATACTTCTTATACACATTTATTATGAGGATTGAACTCAGTCACATGGCGTTTTTGTCGGTAAACCACACTCATGAGAATAAAAGCTTAGTATTATAAATGAGATTTTCGAATAAATTGATCAACCACCCTTTCATAGATTAACCCCCTTCTTATTCATATTTTCTTTCTTCCTCATGTTCCTCCCTTTCAACAAAGATGATGTGCATATTAAAAAGAAGATTTTTTTAACCTTTAAAATAGAGATTTAAATACATACAAGGAGAAGGAAGTATCTCGAGGTTAAAGCATTAATTATGCTTTAAATTATAAAAATATAATAATAAATTATTAAAAAATTAATTTATTGACTAAATAAAATATTATGCATTATATTTGAAGTGGAAGGTATTGTTGAGTAATAGTAAATATAATATATCTTTATAAACACTAGCAAATTTCAATTCCTTGAATGGTGATAGACAGAATTATGAAAGGCATCCATAGAATCTTAGCTAATATCATGTTTATTTTGTTTTAATCATATATCATTTATGTTTTTAAAATATTATACTTAAGGAAAGTGAAAGCTGAATTGGAGAGATGGCATCCATAGCTTCCTCTGCAACCACGGTCTCTACAGGTGGGATTCCCTAGACCCCTTATAGGGATCTGGAGCAAGGAGAGATCCCCATCGGAGGATGCTCCCATGAACCTTGACCCGGGCCTAGGCGAGATGACATACCTGAAGAAGGTAATAGGGACAACAAAACCCGGCCCCTCTAGTAACCCTAACCACCCCCATGATCACTAATGGGGAAAACATGGTTCTTCTAGTCTCCCTCATGGCAGACAAACCCTCTTCAAAATCCCTCTAACTGGTTGACAAGTTCATGGGAGGAAGACCTGACATGGAATCCATAAGAAGATGGGCTAGATTCAAATGGTGCATAGTAGGGAACCTTCATATTTTGGCCCTCTCGCAAGGTTTCTTCTTGATATGCCTAAATAACCAGAATGACTATGCCCGAATCCTCATCAGGGGTCCCCAATTTTATGGGAGGAAAAGTCTATTTGTGAAAAAATGGAAGCAATATTTCAATCCCCAGACTCAAGATATCAATATTGCTCCAATCTGGGTTCACCTCCTTGATCTCCCCATCCAATTTTTCCATGAAGACATCTTGGGGTGAATTGGAACGTACATTGGGGACATGTTCACCCTTGACCCTACAACTAAAGCCTGGTCTTACATGACCTATGCTCGAATTTGTGTCAATGCCAACATTTCTTCACAACTTCCAACCCTCCTAAACCTCATCTATGGGGATTTCCACTGGTTTCAAGATATTGAGTATGAAAACAAATCAACAATCTACATTGAATGCAAAACCCAGGGACACCTTCAAGACCATCGCCCATCCCTCAAGCCCTAGTAGGAAGCATCTAGAACAAACAGTTCCCACATCCTCAGCAATACCATATGGGATAGCGCAACAACTGATCTAGAGGACCTGGTAACCATAGATCGAACATCAAAAAATGTAAGCATACCACTATCCAAGACCCTTCGTCCACCAATCCTTCTTCAGATGCAAGCCAGGTATGATCCATTTTCACCTTTACCAATATATTTGGGCCTTTAAATGGTTCTTATGATGAAGTTATTCTCCTCGAATTCCTTCCTGTGCACCAACCCTCCACCATTCTCCACCCCCATACCTCTCCCTCCAGATCTGGTCCTTCCATCCCCATCCCACCGTCATAGCCTGATCCTCTTCTGGAACCCTCACTAGAGATCAACCCTCTTCCCCACTTTGGAGTTGATTACCCCTCGAAAGAACCCTTATACCTTTCATAAAATATAACCTGAAAACCTGGAATAGGGAAGTCTTCGAGGACATCTTTGATCTCAAGGCAAAAACGTTAAGTAAACTCTAATATCTAGATTAGCAAACTCAACATGATCAGTGGACCCTCTAGCTTAGGGAAGAAGAAAGGCAACTGCTCGTTGAGTAGCATAACATCCTAGCCAATGAGGAGACCTTATGCTACAAAAAATCTTGAGCCCTTTGGCTCAAATAAGGGGATGCTAATACTAGGTTCTTCCATGCTTCTACTCTATGAAATAGAAGCACAAACAAGATCAAATAACTTACCTTGAGGGATGGCTCTATCACTCAGGACATCATCAAAATCTGAGAGGAAGCCTCCACCTTCTTCAAAAACATCATGGGCTCTGAAAATCCCTCCAGTATTGCAGCCCAAGAAACCTTGCTAAAAAATATCCCTTCCTTGGTCACCCCTGAGATGAAAAAATCCCTGATCCAACCCCTCTCTAAGAAAGAAATCAAAAGTGTTTTATTCTCCATGAAATTTGATAAGGCTCCTGTGCCTGATGGGTTTCCCCTAGGTTTTTTTAGACATTTTAGGACATAGTGGGGAAGGATGTGAGTGATGCCATCATGGATCTTCAGAAAACCAAAACCATCTCTCGAGGAATAAATTCCACTTTCATTGCTCTGGTTCCTAAAAACCCCCAATGCAAATCCATGAATGACTTCAGAACAATAAGCCTTTGCAACATATTATACAAGATACTAACCAAATCCCTAGATCTTAGGCTTAAGAATATCCTCCCCTCCATCATTGATCCATGCCAGGGAAGCTCTGTAGAAGGAAGATCAATCACTAATAGCATCATATCTCTTCATGAAACCCTCCATTCATCCAAGTGCAACAAGAAAGTAGCCATGTTTCTAAAATTGGACATCAGTAAAGCTTTTGATAGGGTGGACAAGGCTTTTATCCTCAAAGTGCTAGCTCGATTCGACTTCCACACAGATTGGGTTCACCTCATAAAATATTGCATTACCTCACCATGGTTCTCAGTTTTAGTCAATGGGTCTACTATAGGTTATTTTCCTAGCCTTAGAGGGATCATATAGGGGGATCCCCTATCCCCCTTCCTCTTCATTATATTGGCCGAATCCCTGGGTAGAGCCTTCAAACAAGTCATAGCTTTGGGAGGCATGTCAGGTATCCAAGCTTCTTACAACTCTTCCTCCTTGTCTCACCAGTAGTTTGTTGACGATACTATTGTTACAACATCGACATTCGTTATCCAAGCTAAATCTATAAAAAGGATCCTTGATACCTATGCATCTGCTATAGGGAAAGAAATCAACTATCTCAAGAGTAAGTGTTACTTTCTAAACACACCAGGAAACAGGCAGAGGAAAATTACTCATATCCTCCATTGTTGTATCATTGCCCTCCCCACCTCCTACCTAGGAATCCCACTGTTCACCATGAACCCAAAGGAATCGATGTGCGACAATGTCAATGAAAAGATCAACCATAAGCTTACTTCTTGGAAAGGCTCCCTCCTTTCCCAAGTAGCCAAAGCAACCCTCACCTTGGCTGTCCTTCAAAGAATCTTGGTCTATTTTATGTTAGTCTTCAAAGCTCTTGCATTTGTTCATTCTAAAATTGATCAAATTCAAAAAATATTTCTTTAGGCCGACCCAAAAAATTTGAATAAATTCCACCTTGTTAGTTGGGACAAAGTTTGCCAACCTAGGGACCAAGGGGGAATTGGTATGAGAATATTAGCAAACATAAATATTGCCCTGCTAGAAAAACAGGCCTAGAAGTTGTTCACCAACTACAAAGCATATTGGGTCACTATTGTCCAAAGAAAATATCTCAAAAACATAACCCTTATGGAAAACAACATCCCTACCAATGAATCAGCCTTTTGGCGGGGTTTTATCCAAGAGAAACCTCTTATCATGAGAGGGACACGATGGCAGCTAGGCATAGGTGCATCTATAGACTTTTGGGAAGACATGTGGTTGAAGGACAAACACCTCAGGGATCTACCTAAGGTATCCAGACTTATACCAAGTCTTGAAAGGATATGGGGAAGCAAAGTTGCAAATTACATGGATAGGGACACATGGAATTTTATCCTCAAAGACAAGGAGCACCTCTCGCGAGGCCAGAAAGACTCTATCCAAGATGCTGAGAACCACCATCATCCCTACCATAGTCTCCCTATATTACTCAATATGGGTGGAAACTGATAGTGGGGATTTCATGGTCAAATATGCCAACTCCATCTTAGTCAAATCTTGGGTTCCCAATATCTTGTTCAAGTTAGTTTGGGTTAAATGCCTTTTTCCCAAAAATTGGGTTCTTTGCCTAGACAACCATTCAAAACAAGATCCTCACTACAGGTAATCTTATAAAAAGAGGGATCCCTGTCCCCAACAGATGCCACCTCTATTTGTCCTACTAGGAATATTTTGACCACCTTCTTTTAGAGTGTGTTTTCACTAGGGAGGGCTTAGATAATTTTTTCACCACCTTTCAAATCCATTGGGCCTACCCCAACTCCCTCTTGTACATGTTCATCCAATGGCTTGCTCCCTTCAGAAATCCAAAAGTAGCTTTCCTTTGGAAAATTTACCTCCACCACTTCATTTGGCGAGTGTGGCCCGAATGCAATTGCAGGGTCTTCTCTTATGCCCTTTACAACTCCACCCCCATACCCATCAAAGCCATTTTATATGCCTCTAAAAACTCCCATCTTATCCCACGGTCCAGATACCCCTTGATTAAGAATGAGGCTGACATCATTAATTCCCTCAACATCCCCTTTCCCACATTATCCCTCCCTTGAACCATCCCAGGACCAAATCTCACTGGCTTCCCCCTCCTGAGGGATGGGTAAAGGTGAACTTTGATGGCACATCAAAAGAGAATCCTGGGTTGGCCAGGGTAGGGTGAGTGATCAGGGATCACAAAGGAAATATGGTTATGGATTTTGCAGAGAATCTTCATCATCAGACCAACAATATGGTCGAGGCATGGGCCATTTGGTGAAGTCTTCACCTCATCAAGGGGTCATGTGTCAAGATCCATGTTGAAGGGGACTCTCTTAATATAATTGGTTACCTTATCTCCAAAAATTTTCTCCGTGGCATATCAGATCCCTTATCCAAGAAAACAAGAAACTGTTAAACCAACATTGCTAGGTGGAAGCCAATCATACATATAGGGAATACAATCAGCTTGTGAAAAGGCTGTTCAACATGGGTTTAGGATAAACACCCATCACCATGTGGCAAGACTCCTTCCTGCCATATGTCCTCCAAGTTGCGGTGTTAGACAACCATGACAGGTACTCCAAATCCATCCACACTAACCAATGATTTTTTGTTTCAATATTATGCAAGATCTTCTTTAGGTGTCCTATTGTATGAGAGCCTTGCAATGTGTGCTCCAACAACCATTGATGATTGGCTGTTTCATTGTAATCCACCAAAGTCATCATGCAAAGTCAAAGTGCCGGTCTCCATCCATAGTGTCCCAATGCTCTCTACCAGCTCCCTCTATAATGTTTCCAACCGCACCTCCTTTCCCTTCCATGTCCCTACCCATGTCTATAGACCTTGATCAATTTATTACCTCCACCTATGTGGTTATGGTCCCTAGGCTTCCCATTAATCCTCGCCATCCTCGACATGGCATCCCCCTGTCTACCTGTCACCCATCTGTGAGGCTCGACATGAGCTACTCGCCTCCCACAATATATTTAATTCTCCACTTTATCATCATCTATGACACTCTCCTCTGTAATTCTATCCTTTAGGCCTCCTCCACCACCACCACCATGGCCTACCTTGAACCTAGCTCTCTCCAGTTGGACACCCTAATGTCTGTTTACCTGTAGGGTGCCCAACTCATCACCCTGTTATCAAAATTCTATGGATCTGAGGATGACATCATGAAGGACTTTTTTCATATGTTGTTAAAAAACCATGTCTGTGTCAAGAACCTACATTTTAAGGTCACTCTAAAGCTGATTGGCAATATTGTAGAGCTATCGATTGGTGGGCGTCTTGTCCGCCATGACAAACACTGCTAGGAACCTAAATTGGAAGGTTTCCCCAACTACTAGAACTTATTATGGGATGAGAATACCTTGGACCGTCAATCCCTTCCCCCATTGTTCCCCACTGTCGTAATTACCCTTATTTAGTACTTAACCTGCGATGATCCCAACAAGCCTATGGTAAGCTTCCACCTTGCCCTTGTCAACCAAGTTCAGGGATACAAACCCATGAACATTCATGGGTTCCTTTATAGGTCTATGCATCTCTTTGTGGTCGTTGCTCATAAGAAAAGTACCCCCTACCCACCAGGGGCTGTTTGTTGTTATTTTCTATCATGTTATGGCTACTCCCCCCATTACGGGTACCCCTTTGCAATATTCCCCCCTTCTCCCAAACCCCCCAAAGCCCTACTCATTCAATTTCTAGTGATATTATGGCCAACGATGGAGTTCCTAGCACCCCGGTCTTTGAGAAAGGCGCTACTATTTCTTCCCTATCCATTCTATCCCCTTATACTTTCAAACCCATCTCCTCACCTTTCTCCCCCACTCCCTCCCCTTCCATTCCAACCACTTCTCCTTCCAAACCCATCCCATCCCCATCCAAACCCACCCCTCCCACTAGCAAGAAGCCTTCTTTGGAAAAATGTAAAGCTAAAATTGAAGAAGTGGCCACCCCTATTCGTAGGTCATCCAGGGCTAAGAAGCCCAAAATAGATTCTAATCAAAATTCTCCTCTAGATATTGAAGACCTCAATGGGAACTCAGCCCCCACATCTGGCATCTCCAACCGTCTCACTCGGATGTTTCTCCGTAGCTTCATAATTTCTTTCAAAGGTGCAAGTGTCGCCCTGAAGCACACCCTCCAACAGTGTGTTGATCAACCTGAAGAGGACATCATGAAGGTCGACCCTTGAGTTGCTTTGGGTCTGCATATTTTTATTTTGAGGTCTTATGGGAATTTTTGATGCAATGTATGGTGATGTCTGTTTTTGTTTTTGGCTAACCACTCAGGTTGGGTCTCCCTCTATCATCCCCTATGAGGGCCCTAGCGATTATCTATGGATTATTTTTTTTTAGCTTCAGTAGCCTCTATGATGGTAAGCACCACTTGATTACCGGCTTTTACATCCCCTGTGAGGGAATTGAGGCAAATGTATCCCTTGTGCGGGATTGGTTAGAATGGTGTAGATTGATCCTTCATGGTAGAGGATTATGCAACATGAATGCACTTCAACATGATGATTTTTTTGCAAATCTGGGAGTGGGACCTAGTTAAAACCCTCTGAAATACAATTACAACTTACCAAAAAAAAATATACTTAAAGTAAAAGGATATTTACTAGAAGTTATTTTTATTAATGCAAAGATTTAATAATGTTAGTTTATTATTTCATTTACTTCTCTAATTTTAATTTTTATATGGTTTGAAGTGTAAACAATTTTATTTTGTGTAAAATATTTTAGCCTTCTTAAAAATATATATATTTGATTTTAACTTTTAAATTTTGTCATAAAATTATGAAAAGTTATAATAGGAATAAAATGAAACAAAATCAATACATTATTTAAATGCTTAATAATAGAAACTAAAAATTATATTTAAAAAAACTATATTAAAAGTAAGATAAGGTGCATTCTTATTAATAATACCTCCCATTAATGAACAAATAATATGGAATAATATGGAATCAATATAAAAATAATTGGGTGAGTAGGGACATAAATATCCACCCTAATACATTTTTTTGATCCCAATAATAGATGAATTGATATATCATTTGATCATAAAATGTATCTATCCCAATAACACGTGAATGAACATATTATTCAATCAGAAAATGATATAGGGGTCACCTTTTAAGATGAATATTGACTAAATGAAAAATATCAAATGATCACAAGACAATAACAATTATGGCCTAAGTAAATATTAACTACATTTCAAATGAAAATTTAAATTTAGAATTTTGAATATTTTGGTGTGAATGCCTAATATCATCTTAACCTTAAGAATATTTATATAATTTTTTGAGGTATTATAACTTCTATGATCTTTTAAATTTTCAAAAACTATTTATTAAAATTTGCATATTGCTATCTCAAATTAACCACATTGGTACCTTTACTCCTTCCCATAGAAGTCACTTTTATCTTAGACAAAACAACTTCTCACCCCAAATTAGCATTAGATAATTGTAGATACTAGGAGTCCCTTATTTATCTCCAATAAGTATATTATAATTTTGATATTCATATCTTAGAATTACCTTTGTGACACCATCTATATTTGAGTTAAAGGGTCACATATGTAGTTGATTAGAAATAAGTCTTAGAAATTGACACACATTGTAATTATGCACATGCTACACATAAAATAAATTAGCACAAGGTAATAGAACCTAGGTTTATGAACCATGGTTTTAGACCATCATATTAGTGAATAAGACATCCATTATTAAATATCACCTTATCCTATATAGACATGTAGATGTACAATATTAAATTATACCTTATCATGTAAAGGTATGGGAGATGCCTATAAAAATATTGCATGTTGAATAATAAGATAAGCTTTCTAGGAATCTACATATGTTTAGTATTCAAAAAGGACAAGGACAAAATATTATAAGATATTTTGATAAACAAATCTAATAATGAGAAGGGAGAAAAAGACTCAAGAGGTCATATTTAGAAGCTAAAAGAAAAAAAACATAGTTGGATAAGATATTGTAGTAGGAAAAGTGAATCTCTTAGCATAGATCTAAGAAGCATCTTGCTTATAGACTATTGTAAAATTTTTCCATTGAATGAATGAGGCAACACACTATTTTTTTTGATATATTTTTACCTCACTGAGAGTTTCTCTAGGAGAAAATTTGTGTATATATGTTCCTATTTTTTTAGTATTTACAATTTTCTTTTGCAACAATTAATTATTTTTTAAAAAGAAAATAATATAAACATATATATTTGAGGATCCCCAAACAACATAGTTAATGAGGGATTACAAATGATGTTTTGGTATCAAAACATCATTTTTTATTCCATTGTAGTTTCATTTCATTATTGTTTGTGCTAGGACCTATTTTCTAGCCACTTTTGTTTTTTTTTTTCAATCATGAAAACAACCACTATTTTCCATCTAGTTTTCAAGTGAGAGGAGAACTACTTTTTTCAAGTGTGAGGAGAACTACTATTTTTCAAGCATGAGGAGAACTATTGTTTCTCAAGTGTGAGGAGAAATTGGTTCTAAAATTTTGGACTTGAAGATACCTATAGTTAAATGTCACTAACTTGATCCTGTAAGGAGAAAGAAGAATGTGAGTTGGAAAAATATCAACAATATATTGGTACTCAAAGGTGGAAAAAGAATTTGGATAAAAAATAGATATTTAAAGAGACATAAAAACTAGATTCACACAACTGGATGAACATGTATTAGACTTTATTGAATACACTAGGGTTTTGTAAAACACCATGAATGAGTTAATGGATAAAAAGTTTGATAAGAAACAAATGCTAGAAACCCAAAAAATGAGGGAAAGTAGAACCAAGAAGAATGTTCAACTCCCAAGGGTTTGTTTTAATGAGGGAAGAGTTCAAGTATAGCCCTAAAACCATTCAATGTGGGAGAGAATTTTGATATCCTTTTATTTTAAAGAGATGAAAATACTAAAAAATTGAACCACTAGCTATAAAAACTTGAAGTTTGCTTCAATGTGCAAGGAGTAATTGTTGATGAATAAAACATCTCATTTTCTAGATTGAAGATGAGAGGTCATGCACTAGTTTGGTAGGAAGCCCACATTGAATCTTGGAGATTAGGAAATGAACCCCTAATCCAGATATGGGAATATTTAAAGAAGCTACTTTGAGAATAGTTTTATCCTCTTAGACATAAAGCAAAATAACTCATGAGATGGTAATTTTATTGACAAGGAAAATTCTAAAGTGTCCAACAATACACCATGGAGTTCCAAAATTATGCCATAGTTTTAAATGTTTCATTGAAATATCCACAAGTTCTAATGAAATATATTCGAGGATTACATAGCCATATCGAAAGATAAGTTATTTTCACTCCAACTACAATTAACCAAGTTAATATATAGGCTCAATACATAGAGAAATATGAGATAAAAGGGAAAGAAGGAGATTCTTCCAAATAAAAGCAATAGGATATTTCACAAGGATAGAAGAAAATTTAAGTTAAGAAGAAATACAAGGAATATGCCACTTCAATGCAAAAAGAAAAGGATAAAAATCAAAGAACCATTGTGACCATTTTGATTTATTAGGGAATACAAAGGAAAAATACTACAAAACTTCATCTAGAATAATACCCTAAGAATAGGAAGAAAAGAAAGGAAAGAAAAATGCATCAACTTCTATGAGGGAAAATAAATTGAAGATAGACTAGATGTTGATGATAAACTGGCTTGTTCCACAATACAAAAGAATGTAGGTGCAATCTCAAGTAAAACACTTGAGGAAGAAAGAATCAAATATTTTTGAGTAAAAATTTAGATTAAGAAGACCAAGATCAAACCATTGTTTAATCCAATATCTCAAGAAAACCTGATCATAAAATCCTTAGTGAAGAAACTTAGGTTAGAAACATACAAGCATCCCCATCCATATCCCCCTGGTTGGGTGCACAAAGATGTAGAATTAAAGGTTACTAAACAATGTAAAGTCAAGTTTTCTATCAATGTTGCCTACATTGATGAGGTGGAGTTAGATGTAGTACCTTTGGATATATCTATCATTGTATTGGGTTGTCCATATATGTACGATAAAAAGTCCATTTTCTATGGAGAAGAGAATAAGTATAGGATGATCAAAGGAGGAGAATCCTACATAATCCATGCTCGTAAGGAGGATAGTCAAATATCTATGAACAATACCAACTAAGCAAATAGGTTGATTAATGCTAGCAACACATTTTTTATACTACTTTTGAAACCATAAAAATATGAACCAATAGAAGTTGAATTTATTTTTGAAGGAAGTACAAGGAAGAAAAAGGAAGAGTTGAGAAATCTCATCCAATCCTTCAAGGAAGTGTTCCAAGAACCAAAGGGATTACTTCGAAAGAGAAGAGTTAACCATAAAAAATTAGCTACAACTTGATGCACCAATGCCAAATGTTAGGCTATATAGGTTGTCCATCATGGAAAGTAATGAAGTAAAGAAGAAAATTCAAACTTTGTTAGAATAAGGAGTCATTGAGTCAAGTATGTATCCATATGAATCATCAATTATGATGGTTCTAAACAAGGATGGGATTGAAGGATGTGTATTGACTACCAAGGACTCAAAAAAATCACTATCAAGAAAAGTACCCATTGCTTAGGATCAATGATCTAATGGATCAACTTCAAAGTACCAAGTATTTGATAAAGCTATATTTGAGGAGTGGATATCACCAAGTAATAATGAAGGAAGAAGACATATGGAAGACAACATTCAAAATGAAGAAAGTACTTTTTGAGTGGCTAGTACTTCCATTTAGCTTATATAATGCATGAACCACATTCATGATATTAGTGAATGATGTACTTTACCCCTATTTTTATAGTTATGTAAATGTCTAATTGGATGACATACTCATATTTAGCCAAACATGGGAGGAGCATATGAGGCATCTATAATAAATATTGTAAACTTTGAAGGAGAAAACTTGCTATTGAAATTTTAAAACTATCAATTTACCAAAATCTCTCTAACCTATTTGGGACATGTGGTTGGAGGAGGAGAGTTAAAAAATATTATGAAAAATGTTGATGTAATTTGCAAGTGGATGAGACCATCCATAATAATTGAAATAAGGATTTTCATAGGTTTTTCCAAAATTTGAGTAAGTTCATTACAATATTCTCATCAATAATAGCTCCATTGCAATCCATTACTACTTCAAGAAAATATTATCATTGGAAAAATTCATAGCAAAGGGTATTTGATACTCTAAAGGACAATATCAATAGTGTATTGGTGTTCACTTTACCAAACCTAAAACATCCATTTGAAATTGAAATGGATGCAAGTGAATACACTATGGGGGTAGTCCTAATGCAAGAGAATAGACATATTTATTATCACTCAACATTGTTCAATGATGTGGTATTTAATTATCCAACATATGACAAAGAACTCTATGCATTAGTTCAGTCTATGAAGAAATGGTGATATTATCTCCTTATGAAAAAGATACTAATTTACATGGATCATCAACCCCTACAATACTTACAATTCCAAAGTAAATTGTAGAAGGAAAGACACTTTAAGTGGATGGGAATTCTATAGTAGTTCCGTATCATTATAAAGTATAAGAAAGGTATCACCAACAAGATTTTTGACATACTTTCAAGGCATGTTATTTCCAAGGTAGTAGCAATTGGAGCAATCATGAAATCTAAACATTTTTTACATAAGTCTTAAAAGGTAGAGTACCTACAAGACCTAAAATTCAAAGAGGTGTACTAAAGGTTGTTGAACACTTCATATGCTAATCTAGATAGGATAATAAATTTCTATCTTCAATATGAGTTGTTATACAAAGTAGATAAGCTTTGTATACTAGGAGGAATAGTACAAGTCATCAAATAGGCCCACACTTATTAATTTGTAGGATATTTTTATGTAGAGAAAATTCTATAAAATCCCCAACCTAGCAAAAAATATTAGAACAAGTAGTTAGTTACATTAGAGGGTGTTTACTTTGTAGCATGAGTAAACCAAATAATAGGATATCGAGACTCTACATGCATCTACTAGTACCTCGGTAGGCCATGGGATAATGTATCCATTGATTTTGTAGGATGTTCCACAATTCAAGCAAAGCAATGACTACTTTTTAATGGTTATGGATAGGTTTACCAAGATGTGCATACTTATTCCATGCAAGAAGGCTACTATAGGTCAATAATAAAAAACATTATTTTTCTCACATGTATGGATACATCTTTGGATTCCCAACTTCTATAGTATCCAATAAGGAATCTAGGTTCTTCAGAATGTATTGGCCTATATTATGGAAAATTATGTACATAAAATTTAAAATAAGTATAGCCTTCCACCCTCAAATTGATGGTCAAACTAAAGTAGTCAATCACACTTTAGTACAACTCTTGAGGGGATACCATAGGAAGCATCCAAAGTCATGGGATGAGCACATCACATATATACAACATGCATACAATAGAGCTATCCATTCCTCCACTTAGAAATCTCCATTTGAAACCTATTTTGGATATTTACCTCTTTCACCACCAGATGTGATGTTTGACTAGAAATAAAATAAGGAACTGTAGACAAGAAAACATGTCATTTCATTGAAATAAAAGATATTACAACATAGGTTTTTACAAATTCCCCTTGGGCTATAATGATGGTCTTCCAATGTGAGATCCTTAGGCAATACAATCTCTAGCACTCTTGGTTTCTTTGACCACCTCAAGAGGGGTGGGTTTGCATACCATTGCTAGTTGAGTAGAGTCTCTAGGCCTACACAACCAAATCACTAGTTAGTAGGACCTATTGGGTCCAAATAAGTTGAATCTAAGCTTGTATAAGGAGAAAACAATAAACTTCAACTAATGTAGTAAACATAACTCAAAAGTAGCTAAAAACATAATATAACATATTACTCACCTCCGTGACTTATATTTTATGATGCAACTAATTGGAATCTAGCTCTTGATAGGAATTATACCTATTGGGATAGTTCTGGCTATAAACTGCCCCTGTCTAGATAGTTTTTATTGTGTTGACCCTAGTGAAATTTTCTTCAGTGGAGATATTTTGTAGGTTTTTAGGTAGCTCTACTATGAATCTAGTGGTTTTTTGAAGTTGAACCTAAATATTTTTCATAAAATAAGGGCATGCAAAAAGAGTCACAATATTCTATCCATGGGGTTAGCACTCTAAGACAAAAGGATTCTCATAATGCATATTAGTGGTGGCTGGAGTAATTCTGGTAGATTTACTCTAATAATCTATCCCATTCATGCAAATAAAAGTAAAAGGAGGGCTATTTGTAGTTTTTCCTAGTGGAAGGGGGGTGGTGAGGTGGCATGGGTGCACCATGCATAATTAATGTTTCTGGGATGGAAGAAGTTCTCATCCCACCACATGAATTAAAGGAGCATGGGTGCACCATGCACCATTAATGCATATGGGTGGATAAAGTATTCACCCCATCAAGGCATATAGGTGCAGAAAATATTCTCCCCACCCATGTGTATTGATTGAGCATGGGTGTCATGACCCTCCTAGATGGTATTTTGAAATGAAGAAACAATGTATTTAAGAGTGATGTTTCAATACTTATTTTTTGTGCAATAAAATAGTTATGTAATATTACTAGATAATGAAGGATATGTTACTACTAATAAATACCAATGTGTAGGATCAGGTGCACTCGTAAGTGGAAGAAGTTGAGTCCTCCATCAAATATGAGGGTGCTTGAGGTTGGGGAAAAGGATGATATGACAACTCGAAGGTAACAAGGATATATACCTTCATATAGGCATGTATTCGATTAGGGATAATCATCAATAAATAGCCACCTTGAGCCCCAAACTAATGGCCTAGTAGCTATCATAAGTTCTTGAGGCAGAGACGGGTGACTAAATTGATGGAAAGATCTCCATCTTTGTTTGTTCTCACATTTATTTATCTTTTACTTTAGCACTTCACCTTAGTAATGGAATATTTGAAAAGAATGAACTGTCTTCATAGCTTCTTGGTAAATTTATTTTCGGAAATAAATAGATTTATTCTTAGATAAAAGAATGTCTTAGATAGTAATTCATTTAAATAAAATGGTAAAGTTATTTTTGGAAATAAATAGATTTATTCTTAAATAAAAGAATGTCTTAGATAATCATTCCTTTAAGTAAATGGTGAATTTAATTAAAGGATAAATAGATATATTCTTGTATAATAAATAATGCCTTATTTGGTTGACTCTTCATTTTAATAAATGGTAAGATTTATGTTAAATGAATTGGATGTATTCTTAAATAGAAGATTAAAAAAAAAGAGGCAATAAAATTTATCTTGCTTACCTCAAGGATGGGCAGGCCAACCAGAGCAAAGCCTAGTTGGCAAGAAAGCATGGCTCCATTAATGCAAGAATGACCCCCATCAGAATCGAGGGGATGGTTCCCTCTACTGAAAGGAAAATACTTCAATGCAAAGTACGATGAAAAGGTAAGGTGATGCAGGAGCATCCGGAGACAGTAAAGCAATCTTGCATCTTACAAATTTCTTTTCTAAGTTATTTGCACTTTGATCGATTTATTTCAGTATTGAGGAAGGTTCTGTGGAGCAATTCTCGGTTTGAGGAAGTTTTAAGGCAAAAGGGAGAGGGGTCGCGAAATCATGACATGTCACGATCGCGACCCCAAAAGCTGCAGTGTATCTTTGGCGGGTTCCATCGCGATATCGCGACGTCGCGATATCGCGACCGTTTTGCAAGGCAGTGGAGAGGAGCGTAAGTCGTCGCGATATCGCGACCGTTTTGCAATGCAGTGTAGGGGAGCTTCAGACGTCGCGATATCACGACGTCGCGATATCGCGACGGTCTTCAGAACAAAGACGGAGGAGAGGAGCCCTATCGCGATATCACGATCGGTCACGATTTCGTGACCTGTCGCGATATCGTGGCCAGTCAGAAGCTACCACGTGGCATATTTCTTAGGCAGCACTAAAGACTACGGCAAGGTGAAGACAAGGTGGAGGGTTCGATCGCGGTCGGGCAAGACTAAATTCGACACGTGGACAGCCACGTGTATCCTACCAAAGTGAAGGGCACGTGTGACAAAAGTGTTGAGACAAGAAGAATGCATGGACAGGTGTACACGCAGACTGTTACGCGTATGCAAACCAAGTGGAAGGTCACGTAAATTGTTAAGGGAGGTGTCGGCCGTGAATTCTTCCTTATTATTATTCGGGTTTAATAGCATTTACAGGTGATGGTTTAATGGAGGAGACACAGTGCAGAGGACGGTCAGAACAATGCGGCCGGTGCAGGGAAGCCATCAATGCTAGTACCATGGTAGATCGGGCAGATTACCATTAAGACTAAAATTTCGAAAAACCCAGGAAGGGGGAAATTTGAATTTGAAATTTTTGTTAGGTGGAGGCATTGATTGCCTGGAGGATCGAGGCCTCGTTAAAAACTCGAGGAAAATCTTTGTAAGGGGATGGTGAGTTCGGGATTGGGGAAGAAGGTGTGTGTCTGGAATTTAGTAACAGAAGACTGTATTAAATTATTTTACTGCAATTTTATGAGAAGTTTGTGTTCGAATCTCGAGCTTGCCATCAAGTGGTATCAGAGCGGGAGCTCCTGAGCGTGTAACCGATCGCCGGAGAGAGGCAGTTACACCAGGATCTGTGGAAGGATTTATAAAAAAAATATATATAATGCCTCCACGAAGAAACCGTGGCGGAGTAGGAAATGTGGTGCCGGCCGAAGACTTTCGAGCCTTGCAGAGACAAGTTCAGGCTCTGCAAGCAGAGTTACGCAGAAGGCACGAGCCCGGAAGGGATGAGGAAAGTGAAGACGAAGTCAAAGAAGAAGACCAATCTGAGGAAGAGGAAGAGGATGTGGATCCCGCACAAGCCCGGTTGTACAAAGCCATCTCTCAGATTGGAAAACAACCGAAAATGGAAGTTTCTACATACTCGGGAAACCTAAATCCAGAAGAAGTGATTGACTGGATAAATGACTTAGAAGAATATTTCGAGTACGAGGAGGTTGAAGACCCTAATCGGGTCAGATTTGCTAAGACCAAGTTGAAGGGTCATGCCAGCATTTGGTGGAGGGGAATACAGTTGGAGAGGAACAGAAGAGGAAAGGAGAGAATAACAAGATGGGATAGAATGGTGGAGAAACTGAAAAGACAGTTCATCCCGATAGATTACGAGTTGGATCTGTTAAGAAAGATGTAGAGTTTGAGACAGACGAACAGAACTGTCCAAGAGTACACCGAAGAGTTTTACAAGATTTCCATTAGAACTGGACATTTGGAGGCAAACAAAGAAAAGGTAGCCCGTTATATCAATGGGTTGAGACTCGGCATCCAGGAGGAGCTGAGCCTAGTTCGGATAAGCACCATTGAGGATGCTTACCAGTTTGCCTTAAAGGTAGAAGAAAAATTGAATAGGCGGTTTGAAGGCAAGCAAAGAGGAAGGGGCCGTGGTGGAAGAACTGGTGGGAGAACCAGTGGAGAAAAATATAAAGACCCGAAGAAGACTGGTGAAGCCAGTAGTAACCAGGATCAAAGGGAGGAGGATGTTTATCAGCCCCGAGACCAGAACAGCTACCCAAGAGGACGGGGTGGATCTGGACGAGGATTTGGAAGAGGAGTATTCCGTGGAACCTGTTTCCACTGTGGTGAAGAAGGGCATCGTGCATTCGAGTGTCCACAACACCGGGAAAGAACGAACAAGAGGCCTGAGGGTCCGGCCAGAGCTGCTGTGGCGGAGGAAGATGCTGAGTCTGAACATTCAGAAGAAGCAGAGAGAGGGAAGCAATGATCATGAGAAGAGTCTTATTGAATGAGGAGAGGGACACAGATCAGAGAAGAAGTTTGTTCCGCACAAGATGTAAATGTGCGGGCAAGGTGTGCAATATAATTATTGATAATGGTAGCACGGACAACCTGGTTTCAGAAGAGATGGTTACAAAACTATAGTTAGAAAGGAAGAAGCACCCGCACCCATACCGGGTCGCATGGTTGCAGAAAGACCATAAAGCTTTGGTCAATGAGCAGTGCTCCGTTAATTTTAAAATTGGAAATTATTGTGATGAGGTCCTGTGCGACATTCTACCTATGGATGCTTGCCATATGTTGCTGGGGAGGCCCTGGCAGTTTGATCGGAGTGCCGTGCATGATGGCCGTGCCAACACCTACTCATTGACAAAGAATGGTGTACGACACAAATTAAAACCCTTAAAGGAAGTGGGTGAAAAGGTATGTAACAATTCCAGAATTTGTTTAGTTGAAGGGAGAAAGTTCCTAGATGGGCTGAAGCATGAAAATTTATGTTATGCAATGATCCCGAGAGTCAGAGAGAAGGAATGCCAGGATACCCCAGCAGAAGTCCTGGATCTGCTGGAGGAATTTCCAGATATTGTGTCTGACAATGTGCCTGAGGGTTTACCCCCAGTAAGGAAAATTAGCCACCATATAGATTTGGTACCGGGATCAAGCTTGCCAAATAAAGCTGCACACAGAATGACACCTGTAGAAACTGAGGAGTTAAATAGACAGGTCCAGGAATTGTTAGAGAAGGGATTGATTCGGGAAAGTTTGAGCCCATGCGCAGTACCTGCAGTGCTGGCGCCAAAGAAGGATGGAGAATGGAGGATGTGTACAGATTCACGGGCCATCAACAAAATCACTATTAAATACAGATTCTCGTTGCCAAGGATGGATGATATCATGGACTATTTAAGTGGAGCTAAATACTTCACAAAGATCGACTTAAAAAGTGGCTATCATCAGATCCGTATCCGGGAGGGAGATGAGTGGAAGACAACCTTCAAGACAAGAGAGGGCTTGTATGAGTGGTTGGTCATGCCATTTGGGCTGTCCAATGCACCAAGTACTTTCATGCGCTGATGAATGAAGTATTGAAGGAATTCCTAGGAAAGTTTGTTATTGTTTATTTAGATGATATATTGATATTCAGTAGGACCCTGGAGGAACACCGATGCATATCGAGAGGGTTTTTGAAAAACTGAGAAGAGCGTTATTAATAAATCTAAAAAGTGTAACTTTGTCAAGAAAGAATTGGTATACCGGGGTTTGTAATCTCGAGAAGGTCCGAAAATGGACCCCGAGAAGGTGAGAGCCATCATTGAATGGCCTACCCCAAAAAGCACAACAAGTAAGATCATTTCATGGTTTGGCCAGCTTACAGGAAGTTCATAAAGAACTTCAGGAGCATTTGTGCACCTCTCACAGAAACAATGAGGGGAGATAAAAAGGAGTTCAAGTGGACATCAGGGGCTGAAAGGAGCTTTGAAGCATTGAAGAAAAAGGTCACAGAATAGCCTGTCTTGGCACTCCCAGACTTTGACAAAGTGTTTCAAGTGGACTGTGATGCCATAGGGGCTTATCTGAGTCAAGGAGGCAAGCCAGTTGCTTATTTCAGTGAGAAGTTAAATGATGCTCGAAAAAAGTATTCAGTTTATGACCAAGAATTTTATGCTATAGTTCAAGCTCTGAAGAAGTGGAGACACTATTTGCCCAAAGGAGTTTGTTCTATTTACCGATCATCGGGCTCTACAATACATTAATCAGCAAAAGCGAACCAAAGGCACATGAAGTGGGTAGAATTCCTTCAAAGTTATACCTTTGTCTTGAAGCACGAAGTGGGAAATCAAACAAGGTTGCGGATGCCTTGAGGAAAACTGACTTTCCCATTAAATTGCAGCAGAAGTAGTGGGATTTGAAGAACCGAAGGGTTTGTACCCGAGATCCGGATTTGGGGGAAGCCTGGAAGGCTTGCTTAACACCGGTTACGGTGGACCGAACAAAATGGTTGGATTTCCTAATCCAAGATGGAATGCTGTTCAAGGGAAGTAAATTATGCATTCCAAGGAGCTCCTATGCGGAGAACTTGATCAAGGAAAAGCACGAGGAGGGTTGGGCATTTTGGTAGGGATAAGGCCTTGCCCTAGTGGATGAAAATTATTACTGGCCACAACTTCAGCAAGATGTGAGGAAGTTTGTGCAAGGTTGTCGAATATGTCAGATGGCAAAGGGTGTAAGGCAAAACACCATATTATACCAGCCATTACCAGTACCTGAGAGGCCATGGGAGGATATAAGCATGGATTTTGTCCTCGGGTTGCCAAGAACACAGAGGGGAAATGACTCTGTATTTGTGGTGGTTGACCGGTTCTCCAAAATGGCACATTTTATTCCCTGCCAGAAGACGAGTGATGCAGTTCATATTGCGGGGTTGTTCTTCAAGGAGGTGGTACGACTCCACGGTCTACCAAGAAGCATAGTTTCTGATAGAGATACAAAGTTTGTTGGGTATTTCTGGAGAACTCTGTGGAAGAAGTTGAAGACACAGAGAAATTCGGTTCAGCATACCACACCAGATGGGCGGACGGAGGTGGTAAATAGAAGCCTGGGTAATTTACTGAGATGTTTGATAGTGGATCAACCCAAGGGATGGGATTTGGTCTTACCACAGGCAGAATTTGCGTATAACAGTTCAGTCAATAAAAGCACCAATAAGTCTCCATTCCAGATAGTATATGGGAACAACCCGAGAAATGTGTCTGAACTGAGAAGGTTGGACAAGGGAGAAAAGTGTAGTGCCGAGGCAGAAGAATTTGCAGAACATATGAAAAGTCTGCATGAAGAAGTGAGGAAACAAATTATAAAGATGAATACTCAATATAAGGCAAGGGCGGACCAAAAGCGGCGATTCAAGGAGTTCGAAGTGGGAGATGAGGTCATGGTACATCTCAGGAAGGAGAGATTTCCTGCCAAAACTTATAATAAATTGAAGATGAAAAAGTTTGGGCCATGCAGAATACTGGGAAAGCGGGAGTCAGGAAATGCATATGAAGTAGAATTACCAAATTGGCTTGACATTTCACCTATTTTTAACATTTCAGATTTGGTGGAATATCATGAAGGGGACAGTACAGAGGTACCAAGTATAGAATTGTGGCAAGTTTCAGCATCTACTCCAACAACCAACGAGATTGAGGAGATATTAGACACTCGTGAGGGAAAAAGCACCAAAAATAGATAGTATTCTGAATACTTGGTAAAGTGGAAGGGCAGGCCTGTTGAAGATGCGACTTGGCTGTCGAAAGTGGAGGTTGACCGCCTGGGCCTTTCCCCAACAAAACAGAAGTGAGGATCACTTCTAATCTACCCCGGGTGTCTGATGCAGGAGCATCCGGAGACAGTAAAGCAATCTTGCATCTTACAAATTTCTTTTCTAAGTTATTTGCACTTTGATCGATTTATTTCAGTATTGAGGAAGGTTCTGTGGAGCAATTCTCGGTTTGAGGAAGTTTTAAGGCAAAAGGGAGAGGGGTCACGAAATCGCGACCCCAAAAGCTGTAGTGTATCTTTGGCGGGTTCCGTCGCGATATCGCGACGTCGTATCGTGACCATTTTGCAAGGCAGTGGAGAGGAGCGTAAGTCATCGCGATATCGCGACGTCGCGATATCGCGACCGTTTTGCAATGCAGTGTAGGGGAGCTTCAGACGTCGCGATATCGCGACGTCGCGATATCGTGACGGTCTTCAGAACAAAGACGGAGGAGAGGAGCCCTGTCGCGATATCGCGACAGGTCATGATTTCATGACCGTCGCGATATCACGGCCAGTCAGAAGCTGCCACGTGGCATATTTCTTAGGCAGCACTAAAGACTACGACAAGGTGAAGACAAGGTGGAGGGTTCGATCGCGGTCGGGCAAGACTAAATTCGACACGTGGACAGCCACGTGTATCCTACCAAAGTGAAGGGCACGTGTGACAAAAGTGTTGAGACAAGGAGAATGCATGGACAGATGTACACGCAGTCGTTACGCGTATGCAAACTAAGTTGAAGGTCACGTAAATTGTTAAGGGAGGTGTCGGCCATGAATTCTTCCTTATTATTATTCGGGTTTAATAGCATTTACAGGTGATGGTTTAATGGAGGAGACACAGTGCAGAGGACGGTCGGAACAATGCGGCCGGTGCAGGGGAGCCATCAATGCTAGTACCATGGTAGATCGGGCAGATTACCATTAAGACTGAAATTTCGAAAAACCCAGGAAGGGGGAAATTTGAATTTGAAATTTTTGTTAGGTGGAGACATTGATTGCCTGGAGGATCGAGGCCTCGTTAAAAACTCGGGAAAATCTTTGTAAGCGGGATGGTGAGTTCGGGATTGGGGAAGAAGGTGTGTGTCTGGAATTTAGTAACAGAAGACTGTATTAAATTATTTTACTGCAATTTTATGAGAAGTTTGTGTTCGAATCTCGAGCTTGCCATCAATAAGGAAGGGACGTCTCCTCTACCACCTGATGAAATGTCGTAGGAGTAATAGTAGTGGTTGGCAGATGAAAGTCGAGGAGAAAGGGGAGTGAAGAAAATAAAAAGAGAGGAGGGGAGGTCAAAAAAATACGAAGGGCAAATCAGAGAAAGGGAGGCAAAGGAGCAAGAATGTGGATGATTGGATAACCCTCGAAGCCCAATAGAGTAGGTGATAGGTTGGTACTCGAAGCTCATTGTTGTTTTTAAGATTATTTTTGAGCTTTGTTGTAAGTCCTATAGCGGTTGAGCGAAGCTCATCACTATCATCGAGATTTTTTGAGCTCTATAGCAGTCGAGTGAAGCTCATCACTATCATCAATATTTGTTTAAGATTTGTAGTAACTAAGAAAAATTTATTACCGTCATCAATTTAGTTAAGTTTTGTAGCAATCGAACGAAGCTCGTTGCTATCATCAAGTTGTGTTAAGCTTTGTAGCAGCTGAGTGAAGCTCATCACTATCATCAAGATTTGTTTAAGATATATAGTGATCAAGTCAATCTCATCATTGCCATCATGTTTGTTAAGCTCTATAGCAGTTGATCGAAGGTCGTTACTATCATCACGTTTGTTAAGATTTATAGTAGTTGAGAAAATATCTTCATTATCATCGATCTTTGTTAATATATGTAGCAACCGAGAAAATCTCATTTCTATCATCAAGATTTGTTAAGCTATGTATCAGTTGAGCAAAGATTTTCACTATTGTTGAGCTTTGTTTAAGCTCTGTAGTGGTTAAATGAAGCTCATCACTATCATCAAGCTTTGTTTAATTTTTGTAGCGATCGAGCGAAGCTCATCATTGTTGTCAAGCTTTGTTAAGCTCTATAGAATTCAATAAAAGCTCATCACTATCATCAATATTTGTTAAGATTTGTAGCAACTGAGAAGAGCTTGTGCCATGTTATAACTAGTTTGTAGCAGCCAATAAAATTGTGCACCATGCTAAAGCTAGGAAATATTTTAGTCTTAGCTAAGCATAGCTCATTATTGAGTGTAGCTCGCTATTGTTGTGCACCCGAAGTTGGAGGGATGTGTACACTTAGCGAAAATTAGAAGCAACATCTTAAGACTTTAGGGTGGGGGTAAGAAATCCCTCGCAGGCTCTAGTCGAGTAGGAAGCTCATCTTGAGGGAGAAGGTTCCCTTAGTGGTAGACTTCTAATTTGGAATTTATATTATGTTATGGTTCATTTTGTAAAATGAGGGTATGGGACCTTGCTTAGTATGGAAATTATTTATTTTATGTTCATTTTGTAAAATGAAGGTATGGGACCTTGCTTTATAAAATGGAATGGAATTTATATTATGTTATGGTTCATTTTGTAAAATGAGGGTATGGGACCTTGCTTTATGAAATGGAATGGAATTTTATGGAAATAAATATATTTATGGTTCATTTTGTAAAATGAGGGTATGGGACCTTGCTTTATGAAATGGAATGGGAAATATATTATGTTATGGTTCATTTTGTAAAATGAGGGTATGGGACCTTGCTTTATGAAATGGAATGGAATTTATATTATGTTTATGGTTCATTTTGTAAAATGAGGGTATGGGACCTTGCTTTATGAAATGGAATGGATTTTATGGAAATAAATATGTTTATGGTTCATTTTGTAAAATGAGGGTATGGGACCTTGCTTTATGAAATGGAATGGAAAATATATTATGTTATGGTTCATTTTGTAAAATGAGGGTATGGGACCTTGCTTTATGAAATGGAATGGAATTTATATTATGTTTATGGTTCATTTTGTAAAATGAGGGTATGGGACCTTGCTTTATGAAATGGAATGGAAAATATATTATGTTATGGTTCATTTTGTAAAATGAGGGTATGGGACCTTGCTTTATGAAATGGAATGGATTTATATTATGTTATGGTTCATTTTGTAAAATGAGGGTATGGGACCTTGCTTTATGAAATGGAATGGAATTTATATTATGTTATGGTTCATTTTGTAAAATGAGGGTATGGGACCTTGCTTTATGAAATGGAATGGAAAATATATTATGTTATGGTTCATTTTGTAAAATGAGGGTATGGGACCTTGCTTTATGAAATTGAATATGTTATGGTTCATTTTGTAAAATGAGGGTATGGGACCTTGCTTTATGAAATGATGAGAAATATTTGTGGTACAAACTAAAATATGGTTGCTTGATTTAAATAAGATGAAAGAACCCAGTGCATTAAACAGTTAAGGGTATGGGACTTTAATTGTTAAGTGAGGGTTAGATCATTTATTGCAAATAAAGCATAAGGTGGGATGCATGGTAGGATGACTCTCATAAGTGGGTGAGAGGGGTCATAGAGAGGGAAGCTCTATGATAATAACTATGCATTAGAAAGTTGAATTGCTTGGGTTAATTGTATAGTTGCAATTTGGAAAATAAATGAGTAAATGCATTAGAAGCATGTCTATCCGGATCCATGAGTGTCCTGATCCCCTACTATCCTCACTTGATCGATGGAAGAGTGGGAGGACCAAAGTCAGGAGATGGACTACTTTGCAAGTTTGCTCTCTACCTTATTTCTTGCTTGATTATGCAGTAGATTAGATTTATGGGGAGATTTCCCCAATGGATTAAATGAGCATTGTTTATTATTATATTTTGTTATCCTTTCTGATTGAAATGTTATTTAATTGTTTATCGCATGTTTTCCCTTTAATGAATGTTTCATGCTTGTTTAAATTCGCTTGTTTTGTTAGATTTAGTATCTAGATTTCTCCTTGGTATTCTTATGAGTTTTAAAAAAAAGAATTAAAAGTTGTAAGTTCTAGGTGAACTTAGAGGATGACCTAAGGGCTTAAGACCCCCTTAGGGAGATGGGTTATCTAGGTTTAGAAGTTCGTACCAAGAGTTAAGATAGCTTGTCAGAGGATGAGATTGATAGCTTAACTCGCAATGCACATAGCATACCCACACATAATGGTTTGTGTGTAGTATGGAGATGCATGTATACCTTCCAATGATTGAGGGTGGTAAGTCTAGCTCATCAAGAATGATGAGATGGATGGACTTACGTGCATGACATGAGATAGGCCTACGTAGAATGAACTTGCATGAGGGGAATCTCATGTGGTATAGTTCTTGAGAAACTTAGGGGATGTCAAACATTAAGTTGGTCTAAGGTTGGATAGGGATTTATGAATCCTTCTCCTTGATCAAAAAAATATATATAAACCTTTTTTTTGTTTGTGTGTTTTCTTATTTTCTTGTATTGATGGGTTGTTACATTTGGTATCAGAGCTCTAGGTTCGAGGGTATAGAGCTTCTTATGTGCAAAAAGGGATTCGAGTATGTCCAATGAAATCCTGCTTAAGGTTAAGCAAAAAGGGGTTGGAATAACCTAGAGTCTCTGCTCATTTAGAATCTAAGTGGAATCGGTCCTAAGGAGAGATGAACATTGTGATACCTTAGTATGGGCTTTGGTGTCAATGTTACATCATAAACTTGGAACCTTGTCCTAATTAGATTTCTAATGATTGGCAAGAAATAACTCTGTAATGTGGTTGGGAATTAGTGAATCAACAAATAAACTAGGATCTAATTCTCTTCTTGGTTGGAACCAGATCAAGATGCCACCTAAGGCCAGGATAGAGAGGCCTCCACCTAGATAGACTCGACAAAGTAATGTCGAAGAAGAGATCCAGAATGAGGATCCAAGAAATCCCAATATGGGAATAGAAGAACTTACTACTACAGTTGTTGAATTACAAGACCAGTTAAGACAAGTGCTAGAAACTATGGTGAATCAAAATTCGTAGGCTAGAGATTCGAAAGTCAACCAAGTTGAGGGACTGATAGTAGAACAAAAGCAAGCAAGAACCCTCTTAGAAAAGGAGATGGTAAGAGACCTAAATAATGTTTGTATCTCCAAATTTGATGGAGAAGGAGAGGGGGATGCAGTTGAGGCTTGGTTAAGGGAGCTAGAAGTTTTCTTTACAGTAAAGGGATATTCCTCAGGAACCCGAATGGTTTGGGCTACTATCTACCTTGAAGGAGCTACCCTAGATTGGTGGGAGACTTATTATGAGGAAACCAAAATAGATCTGGTAGACATTCCATGGAAACAATTTGTAGACATCTTCAAGAAGAGGTTCCTCATGGAGCATTTCTATGCTCTAAAATTTGAGGAGTTCGCCAGTCTAAGGCAAGGAACCAACTCAGTGGAGATATACTACAGGAAGCTAGTAAAGTTGCTAAAATATGTACCCACCTATAATGAGAAAATGTGGATTCATAAGTTTACCCATGGATTGCAATCAAGGATGAAGCATGATGTAGAGATGCAGGAACCTAAGTCATTGCAAAAGGCATATGACCTGGAAAAGAAAGTAGAGTCACATTTTTATTACAAATATGAAACCTTGACTGATCAAGAATGATAGGAATTAAAGAAGAGGAATAGCAATGGGTTTATAAAATGGGAGGCCGAGCAAGAATGGAAGGCTAAGAATCCCCAAAATCTAGAGAAGAAATTCAATGGAGGCCAAAAGAAGTTTAAAAATAACTTTTATAAGAAAGGCCACAAACCCAATAATGCTAAACCCCCTTCACAGAAGCCACAAGGCCCCATTCCAACAATTAAGGATGAAGAGCAGAAGATAAAAAAGAAACAAGGACCCAAGGATGGATGCTATCATTTTTGAGGAGCACACTTTGCTAACCAGTGCCCATACCGACCAGGGCCAAGCACACCTAGCACTAAAGGAAAGGAACCAATGCATAAGATCTATGCTACAACTAGGAATCAAAAACTTGAAGGGTAGACCACTCCATTGATCATAAAAGGTAATATTTTTGACAAGCAAGTAAATATATTAATAGATAGTGGAGCTACTGATAGTTTCATTTCTTGTAAGTTAGCCAAAGATATGCTAGAAAGGCTAGGGTATTTAGCTCATGGATGGAAGGTTGAGTATGGATCTGGATAGACCTACTCCATAAACCAATGTTTCCCAATGATGGAAATTACCTTAGTCGATGGAACTATGGAAGGATGCTTATATGTAGCCCCACTTCATGCCTTTGATGTAATTTTAGGAATGGATTGGCTACAGGCCCATAAAGTCATAGTCAACTTCCAAGATAGATGGATCGAGTATTCCGAGGAAGGTGAGGCAAGATGATGAATTCATAGCAAACAAGGGGTATTTAAACCCTAGATGTTGTCAGCTATGCAATTAAAGAAAGCCCTCAAGAAAGGAGGGATTGTCTATGTGGTAAATATGAATGAAGTTAAAAAGAACCTGAAGGGAGAAATATCTAAGACTTACCCAATTTTGCAAGAATTCTAAGATGTATTTCCTGAGGATCTACCTAGGCTCCCTCTAGTATGAGAATTTGACTTCACCATTGATATTATACCAGGAGCGAAACCAATTCACCGATCTCCGTATAGGATGTCACCCATTGAGATGCAAGAGTTGAAAGTACAATTGCAAGGATTATTAGAGAAGGGGTTGATAAAACCGAGTGTGTCACCTTGGGGTGCACCTATTTTATTTGTAAGAAAGAAGGATGGGTCTTTAATATTATGTATCGACTACAGAATGTTGAATAAAGCTACAATCAAGAACCGGTACCCCCTACCCAGGATCAAAGATTTATTCGACCAACTAAGAGATGCCATGATATTTACCAAGATAGATTTAAGGTCAGGATATCACCAATTGAGGATACATGAGGAGGACACTCACAAAATGATATTTAAGATGAGGTATGGACATTATGAGTTCACTATCCTACCTTTTGGGCTAACTAATGCCCCCATTGCCTTCATGAATTTAATGAACAGTGTGTTCAGAAGGCATCTAGACCAGTTTGTCCTTGTGTTCTTAGATGACATCCTAATATATTCTCGGAGCAAGGAAGAGCATGACAAGCATCTCAAGGTCATGTTGGAACTATTGAGGGAAAATCAACTCTATGGGAATCTAGCCAAAAGTGAGTTCTATGTTTCAGAGGTGCGCTATTTAGGGCACATCATCTCAGTAGAAGGGATCATAGTAGATCCAAAGAAAATAGAAGCCATGTTAAATTAGCCACATCCTACCAATGTTATAGAAGTAAGGAGCTTCATGGGCTTAGCAAGCTATTACCGATGTCACATAAAATATTTCTCAAATATTGCTTTGACAATAATGAACCTTCAGAAGAAAGGAAAGGAATTCAAATGGATGGAAAAGTGTGAAGCTACTTTTATGTTATTGAAGCAAAAACTCACTACTACACCAATACTAAATATTCTAGACCCCCAAGGAGATTTTATAGTGTGCATGGATGCATCATTGGAAGGATTAGGGGAGTACTCATGCAAAGGGAGTCCATAGTAGCTTATACTTCAAGGAAGCTCAAGAAGCATGAAGTCAACTATGCTACTCATGATTTGGAATTAGCCATTATAGTACACACCCTGAAGGTCTAGTACCACTATCTAGTAGGAAGACCCTTTGAATTAAAAATAGATCATCAAAGCCTAAAGTATATATTCACCCAACCAATACTCAATGCAAGGCAAAGAAGGTGGGTCGAGTTTCTCGTTGAGTATGAATTTGAAATTGAGTACATAAAAGGGAAAGAAAATAAGGTGGTAGATGCTCTGAGTAGAAGAAGATACATAGCAGCCCTAACCAGGAGTCATGTAAAGCTCATGGACCAAGTAAGGTAGGAGCAAAAATAGGATGAGTATTGCCAAGAAATTCGAGCAAGAATGAGCAAAGATCTTGAGACCAATAAGGAGTTTGGGGTGATAGATGACCTTCTATGCTATAAAGGAAGAGTCATCATACCAAATTCAGGAGATTCAAAGAGGCTAATAATGCAAGAAGCCCATATATCTCCTTATACAGCTCACCCCGAAGGGGTAAAAATGAGGGAAAATCTGAAGAGGACCTTCTTCTGGGTAGGAATGAAGAAGGATATTATAGATTTTGTAGCTTGATGCCTTGAATTTCAGAAGGTCAAAGTAGAATGCAAGCATCCCATAGGATATTTGTACCCTCATAGTATACCTACTCAGAAATGGTAGGTCATATCGATGGACTTCATAGTGGGTCTACCAAAAACCAGGTACCAACATGATGCAATTTTTGTGGTGGTTGACAAATTGACCAAGGTCGCACACTTCATACCTGGGAGCACCAATGATGATGCTCAAATAGTGGCTAATATATTTGTCAAGGAAGTGTTCTGATTGCATGGATTTCTAGAAGTAATCATATCGGATAGGGATTCCAAGTTCACTTCTAAATTTTGGAGAGCCCTTCACCAGGCAATAGGCATAAAATTGCACATGAGTTCAACATACCACCCTAAAATAGATGGTCAGATAGAGTGGGTAAACCAAGTATTAGAAGACATGCTCCACATGTATTGCATGGACCACAAGACTCGATGGGAATATTTTCTACCATTGGTAGAATTTACCTACAATAATGGATATCACTCTTCCCTAGGGATGGCACCCTTCGATGCTTTGTATGGATGAAAGTGTAGAATACCATTATCTTGGGATAACCCTAAAGATAGAACTGTGATTGGGCCAAAAATGGTCAAGGAAATGGAAGAACAAATTAGGGTAATCAGGCAAAGGCTAAAGGAAGCTTCTGATAGGCAAAAGAGTTATGTCGATCTAAAGAGGACTCCCTGAGAGTACTCGATGGGAGATAAAGTGTTCCTAAGAGTCAAACCAATGAAAAGTGTGATCAAATCCATAAAATTGGATCCATGATTTGTAGGACCCTTTGAGATCATCGAGAAAATTAGTTTGGTTGCATACCGACTCGCCTTACCTCCTAATTTGTCAAAAATCCATGACACTTTCCACATATCTTTGCTTAGAAAATATGTTGCTGACCCTGACCATGTATGGGATGTTTCTAATTTATAGATGGCAAACCCAGAAGCAATTGAAGTGATGCCAGTGAGAATTCTTGAATTTCATTCTAAGGCTATGCGGAATCGAACCCTTGAGCAATGTAAGGTCCAGTGGGACCATTTCTCTGAAAGAAATGCCACTTGGGAAAAGGTGGCGGATATGAAAAAATATTTTCCTTTTCTATTTGATGAACTCTAAAGTCAATTTTTTTTTTTTTTGTAATAATTTGTGTCTTGGCTACAATTACCTATGTTAAAAAAAAACAACAACACGAGGATGGTGTTAGTCCTAGTGGGGGAGGATGTCATGACCCTCCCAGATGGACTTTTGAAATGAAGAAACAATGTATTTAAGAGTGATGCTTCAATACTCGATTTTTGTGCAATAAAGTAGTTATGTAATATTACTAGATAATGAAGAATATGTTACTACTAACAAATTGCCAATGTGTAGGATCAGGTGCACTCGTAAGTGGAAGAAGTTGAGTCCTCCACCAAAGATGAGGGTACTTGAGGTTGGGGGAAATGATGATATGACAACTCGAAGGTAACAAGGATAGATACCTTCATATAGGTATGCATTCGGTTAGGGATAATCATCAATAAATAGCCACCTTGAGCCCCAGACTGATGGCCTAGTAGCTATCATAAGTTCTTGAGGTAGAGATAGGTGACTAAATTGATGGAAAGATCTCCCTCTTTGTTTGTGCTCATATTTAATTATCTTTTACTTCAGCACTTCACCTCAGCAATGTGGAAATTTGGAATGAATGAACTATCTTCATAACTTCTTGATAAATTTATTTTAAATGATAAATAGATTTATTCTTAAATGAAAAGAATGTCTTATGCTATGCTAGATAGTCATTCATTTAAATAAATGGTAGATTTATTTTAAATGATAAATAGATTTATTCTTAAATGAAAAGAATGTCTTAGATAGTTATTCATTTAAATAAATGGTAAATTTATTTTAAATGATAAATAGATTTATTTATTCTTAAATAAAAAGAAAAATAAATGATAAATAGATTTATTCTTGGATAGAAAGAATGCCTTATTTTAGGTAGCCATTCATTTAAATAAAATGGTAAGATTTATGTTAAATGATAATTGAGTGTATTCTTAAATAAAAGAATAAAAAAGAGGAAATAAAATCTATTTTGCTTACCTCAAAATTGGGTGGGCCACCCAGAGCAGAGTCTAGCTAGCGAGAAGGTATGGCTCCATTAATGCAAGAATGGCTCCACTAGAGTGAGGGGATGGTTCCCTCTACATGAAGGAAGAAAATACTTCAATGTAGAGTGTGGTGGAAAGGGGAGGAAGGGATATCTCCTCTACCACCTGATGAAGGGGTGCAGAAGTAATGGTAGTGGTTGGCGGATGGAAGTCGAGGAGAAATGGAGGAGTGCTAAGGAAAGGAAAAGGGAGGAGGAGAGGCCAAAAAAATATGAAGGGAAGAGCAGAGAAAGAGAGGTGAAGGAGCAAGAAGGAAAAGGTTGCTAACTTGGTCGAACGACCTTTAGATCCCAACAAAGCAAGTGATAGGTTGGTACTCAAAGCTCATATTTGTTTTTAAGATTATTTTGGATCTTTGTTGTAAGCCCTATAGTGGCTGATCAAATATCTCTTGTCATTTTTGTTATATTTGTAGTATGTCGAGCAAACTTGTAACTATCATAGCTTTATTAGATCTTGTACGAAGCTCATCACTCTTTTATGTTACTCATCACTATCATAGCTTTGTTATAGCTCTATGAGTGAAGCTTATACTATCTTCACCATTGTTTAAGCTCTATAGATTGAGCAAAGCTCATTTTTTTGTTATAGCTCTATAATGGCTAAGTGAAGCTCATCACTATTTTGTTATATTATAGTTGAGAAGATCATCATTTTCATCAAGCTTTGTTAAGATTTGTAGCAGTCGAGTGAAGCTCATCACTATCGTTAATATTTGTTTAATATTTGTAGTGGCTAAGCAAAGCTTATCATTGTCATCAAGCTTTGTTTAAGCTCTATAGCAGTCGAGTGAAGCTCATCACTATCATCGAGCATTGTTAAGCTCTATAGTGACTGAGAAAAGCTCGTCGCTATCATCAAGCTTTATTAAGCTCTATAGTAGTCGAGCGAAACTCATGTCATGTTATAGCTAGGTTGTAGCAATCGAGTGAAGCTCATACTGTGCTAAATATAGGAAATGTTTTGGTCTTAGTCAAGCGTAGCTCATTATCGAGTGTAGCTCATTGTTTTTGTGCACCCAAAGTTGAAGGGTTGTACGCTTAGCAGATTAGAAGCATCATCTTAGGACCATAGGGTGGTAGGTAAGAAATCCCCTATTGGCTCTAGTCGAGTAGGAAGCTCATCTTAAGGAGAAGGTTCCCTTAGTGGTAGACTTCTAATTTAATTTATATTATGTTATGTTCATTTTGTAAAATGAGGGTATGGGACCTTGATTTATAAAATGGAATGGAATTTATATAATGTATGTTATGGTTTATTTTGTAAAATGAGGGTATGGGACCTTGCTTTATGAAATGGAATGGGAAATATATTATGTTATGGTTCATTTTGTAAAATGAGGGTATGGGACCTTGCTTTATGAAATGGAATGGAATTTTTATGAAATTATGTTTATAGTTCATTTTGTAAAATGAGGGTATGGGACCTTGCTTTATGAAATGGAATGGGAAATATATTATGTTTATGGTTCATTTTGTAAAATGAGGGTATGGGACCTTGCTTTATGAAATGGAATGGGAAATATATTATGTTATGGTTCATTTTGTAAAATGAGGGTATGGGACCTTGCTTTATGAAATGAAATGGAATGGTTTTATGTAAATTAATGTATTTATGTTTCATTTTGTAAAATGAGGGTATGGGACCTTGCTTTATGAAATGGAATGGAAAATATATTATGTTATGGTTCATTTTGTGAAATGGGGGTATGGGACCTTGCTTTATGAAATGAAATGGAATGGATTTTATGGAAATTAATGTATTTATATTTCATTTTGTGAAATGAGGGTATGGGACCTTGCTTTATGAAATGGAATGGATTTTATGGAAATTAATGTATTTATGTTTCATTTTGTAAAATGAGGGTATGGGACCTTGATTTATGAAATGGAATGAGAAATATATTATGTTATGGTTCATTTTGTAAAATGAGGGTATGGGACCTTGCTTAATAAATTGAAATGGAATGGGTTTTATGAAAATTAATTATGTTATGGTTCATTTTGTGAAATGAGGGTATGGGACCTTGCTTTATGAAATGATGAGAAATGTTTGTGGTACAAACTAAAATATGGTTGCTTGATTTAAATAAGATGAAAGAACCTAGTGCTTTAAATAGTTAAGGGTATGGGACTTTAATTGTTAAATGAGGGTTAGATCATTTATTGCAAATAAAGCATAATGTGGGATGCATGGTAGGATGACTCTCATAAGTGGGTGAGAGGGGTCATAGAGAGGGAAGCTCTATGATAATATCTATGCATTAGAAAGTTGAATTGCTTGGGTTAATTGTATAGTTGCAATTTGGAAAATAAATGAGTAAATGCATTAGAAGCATGTCTATCTAGATCCATGAGTGTCCTGATCCCCTACTATCCTCACTTGATCGATGGAAGAGCGGGAGGACCAAAGTCAGGAGATGGACTACTTCTCAAGTTTGCTCTCTACCTTATTTCTTGCTTGATCATGCAATAGATTAGATTTATGGGGAGATTTCTCCAATGGATTAAATGAGCATTGTTTATTATTATATTTTGTTACCCTTTCTGATTGAAATGTTATTTAATTTTTATCGCATGGTTATTTTTATGAATGTTCATGCTTGTTTAAATTTGCTTGTTTTGTTAGATTTAGTATCTAGATTTCTCCTTGGTATTCTTATGTGTTTTAAAAATAAAAAGATAAAAATAATTAAAAGTTGTAAGTTCTAGGTGAACTTAGAGGATGACCTAAGGGCTTAAGACCCCCTTAGGGAGATGGGTTATCTAGGTTTAGAAGTTCGTACCAAGAGTTAAGATAGCTTGTTAGAGGATGATATTGATAGCTTAACTCATAATATACGTAGCATGCCCACACATAATGGTTTGTGTGTGGTATGGAGATGCATGTATACCTTCCAATGATTGAGGGTGGTAAGTCTAGCTCATCAAGAATGGTGAGATGGATGGACTTACGTGCATGACATGAGATAGGCCTACACAGAATGAACTTGCATGAGGGGAATCTCATGTGGTATGGTTCTTGAGAAAACTTAGGGGATGTCAAACATTAAGTTGGTCTAAGGTTGGATAGGGATTTATGAATCCTTCTCCTTGATAAAAAAAATATATATGAACCTTTTTTTTTCTGTTTGTGTGTTTTTCTTGTTTTCATATTCGTGGGTTGTTACAATGGAAATGTGGATATTAGGGGGTAAGGTAGACAAGGTTGACGTGCACCTAAGCTAACTAAGTGGGATGGTCACATGGTGATCATGGGCTAGGTGTAGGATTGGGTTTAGTGGGGAAATGATGCTAAGGTGGGTATATAAGGTAATAAAATAAAATAATTGGATTTTTGGAGTATTTCATAAAATAATTAAATGTTGATACTCCATAATGGATAATGTGACATTTTTAGATGTCCACATTTATCCCTTTTTCTATTATGATGTGTAGACACATTGCAATGCAAAAATATATGGCACAAGGTAAGTGGATGAATATGACAAGAATGGAATAACGATGGATGACAATGGATAATCATTACTTTAAGTGTGTCATAATTATAGTTGAGGTGGGAGACATAAGGTTGTCTCAAATCGTGAACAATGTAAGATGTCCCATTTATGGAAAGGATGAATATCCTTGAATATTTTCCTTTGACAAATTTTTGGGATCACTTGATTGAGCAAGCTGATCAACCATGGTATGTAGCCTCATGTTGCTCTAATTGATTAGATAAGTGGGTTTAAGTTGCCACCTCAATGAAATTAGTGTATGAGTAACCATACAAAATTGGCATATATCATTCTAAATTTAGATTGGATTAGAGTTTTATTTGAGAGAAAATGAAGAAGAAGATGCATTTTTATTGAAGATCATTGTAACACAATGAAGGTGAAATGATGGGAGAAAATGAGAAATTTGTTCTAATAAGGTAGACTCTATGACCAACTAGAGACTATCTGACCGATGGGAAACCGTTTGGATAATCACTAACTGTAGAAGATGGTCATTAACCATACAACTAGTCACCAATAATGGTAAAATAAAAATGGTATGTGAGAGGTGCACATGCTCATTTGCATATGGTGATTTGGGAAAATAGAGAGTGAGAGTGATGGACAAGGCTTAAAATTTGATATGAAGTGTTTCTAAAATAGACATGTTGAGGGATGAGATGGTAGATTATGGTGTGGGACCTAGCGATGAATTGTAGTGCAGGTTAGTGGGTTTTTATCCTTTTCTCTCTTGATTTATGGTTTTTTAAATAAAATAAACTCTAGATCCCATTTTTAGAGAAAAGAAACTATAGAATCTTAGGCTAGCATAAAAATGGTAAATTGATTGTGATGTTTGTATTTGTTTGTTATTGTTATTTTTCTATAGGATGAGGTTTTTAAAAAGCTATGCAAACACAAACCATCCTTGTCAAGATGGTTTTGGTGTTTGTATGTTGTATAGAAAATGTAGTCATATGGATAGTTTCAATAATTGTACAACATTCATAGAGTTTTTTATAGTGATTAGAGAGGGGGGAAATGGGATTGATGGTAGAGGAAGGTGGTGTGGCCACAACATAGGTTCAGGACACTCCTATTCAATTTGAATATGGATTTTACTGAGGATGATTGGGCATGGTGGCAAGGATTAGCTTTTGGGGAGTGGCTCGGATGGAGATGATACACATCAATTGATCATAAATATCAACCTTGGTTAAGCATTGGGACCTAGACAGAGGTACATTTAATTTATCCATAAGAGAAATTATAGTGACACTAAAGGACATGTCTATGATATACTAATTACCCATGGAGGGATGCATAGTTATAATAGTGGGTGTGTTTCAACAAGGGATGGCGATGGGGTAGAGTTTTATATTGGTTTGGGATTAGGTGGAGATGAAGAGTGAGGGGGTATTGTATGAACTATTTGTAGATACCTAAAACACATCATGTTGAGGAGACTACCTATATGGACTCCTTTAAGGCCATGTGACCCACCCTGGGCATCCCTAGGGCCCAATAGTGGTTTTCACCACTCAAATAGGGAAGAATTTCTCTTTACAGCTAGGAACATCCCGTTGGTTGGTATTTCATGCGCACCCTAGGCCATGGCCATATTAAGAGAAGAATTTAAGTACTCACAATCACACAAGAGTTTTTTCTTAAGTGATTCAGCCAAGTATGTCTTTGAAATTTTTTGACAAACTAGAAGATAATAGTTGAAACATTTTAAAAATCTTTGTGGTAAGATGTGGTACAAGATTTAAATTATTTTAAAACTAAAGTTCTAGGTTCCAAATAGTGCTACTATTTCCTCGTAGACATCACCATTTATTGAGAATCATCACCACTCCTAAAATTGAAATCTTGATCTTTTGATAAATTAATTGTTATTTTCGGAGGGGACCCTCTTGAAGTATTTTGGTTTTAATTTCAAATTTTGCTCACTTTAGGATTCTATTTTTTGCTTGCGCTAAGGTGTGAAAGTCCCTTGCTTTGAGCATTGATTTAAATCAAAATTTTCTAGAATATTTGCATGATAATGGTATTAATTCAAATTAAGTGTTTCAAAAAAATTAATTTTCAATGGTTTTCCTAAGGTCCAAATATTAAAAACATTTATTAGGGTTCTTTGAAATTTTTCATCTTGCCCGTAAACTTCCTCCAAATTTGAAATCCTCATAACTTTTGGTAGATAAATCCATTTGAAGTAATTCAAATTTTAGGTGAAATATCTCAAGATCCTCTTTTCAATGATGTCAAACATGATGATTTTTAGACTTGATTTGATTTTCAAAAATAGTAGTTTCCAATTGCAACCAACGAACTTCCAATTACTATATTTCTTGATCCATAATTATTTTTCATGTTCTCTTAGCCGATTTGGATACCCATTTGGCTCAATTTTTTTTTTTAAGCAAAAAACCCCTTGTGGGGCTGCCTTGGTCTGAGAGACCATGAACAGGGGGTTCTACACCGTCAAAGTCACCCGGGAGTCGCACCCAACCCTGCCCGCACCAACATTATCAATTGGATTTTGGGTACCCAATTCAGCTTTTTGGTAGGGTGGAGATTCAAACTTAGGACCTCCCTTGGAGGATTGCCCTCTCCTCTCCAAATCACCTAAAACACCTGGGTAAAACTAATTTATAGTGGAAAACACCCCTTTCGAGGTGCCACTTTCAACAGGTTGGGCATAGGAGGAATGGAACCTTGTCGGCCTCTACCAACACATAGGACATTCCTAACTATACCATATATCTACAGGATGGATACAAGGGGAATGGAACCTGGGTTAGCCTCTACCAGTACCCAGGGCATTTACCACTACACCACAACAAGTAGATCCCATTTGGCTCATTTAGATGCATAGAAAGTTTCATCAATATTTGAGCACTTTGATTTTTTGCTTAATTTTTGCACTTTGGGAAAATGTCTTGTATCCATGAATTGTCTCAATTTGATGATTGCATAAGCTTGGAAGGATAAAATGGAGAAAAATATCTTATATCCATAAATAAATTTCATGATTGCATAATCTTGGAAGGCTAAAATGGAGAAAATTATCACGAATTCGTGGATTGTTCCAATTTCGTGATTAAAATGGCCAAAAGAAAGCTTTGATCTAAAAATGTTGCAAATCCATGAATTGTCTCAATTTGAGAATCAATAATATTTGAAGTATTAATTGGATAAAAATGTCTCAAATCTATGAATTATCTCAATTTTGGGACAATTCGTGGATTTGCAACATTTTATTAAAATATCAATGCATATCCTAAGTCTATATATACTCTATTAAAAATGTTTTATTATGTAGATTTTTATATTGTAGTTTAAGTTCTTGGGAGAAAGATATTTTTAAAATATCAAGGCATATCCTAAGTCTATATATACTTCCATTGAATGTAAAATCAAAATACAAGAATTTATAATAGAAGTACTTTTTCTGAAATCTATTTTTCAAAAAATTCCTTAGTTATTAACATGGGATATTTTGCAATGTTGTTACTTTGAATTGGTGTAGCTAGGTTCTTAATCTATTTCTTAAGTCTGAATGGTTCTCATTTCCTTATTCTTGTTTTCATTGAAATGTATGTGATATTAATTGTTATGAGTTTGATTGATTTTGGCATGTTGTTGATGATATGTAGAGAACTTAATTGAAGTCTAAACATTTTGAAACTCAGTTATTTTCCTATTGGCTTTGGGTTTGCTATGTGAGCTATGTTATTGGCAAAAACATCCCAACAAGATTGAAAATTTAGAGTGGTTAAACTTTCTTGAGAGTGTTTTGTCTATTTCATAAACTTGTTTCACCCTTTGCTAGGTAATAAATTGATCTTAGAAAGATAGACAGTTTATTATTTTATTGGTTATGATTGGAAACATAACAGTATGCCATGTTGAAAGGATAATTATGAATTAAAATTGCAATATTTCACCCTTATTTTCTGCCCTACCTTACCCTCTCCATTTTCATTTTGAAGAGATCCATTTTTATGTTCTTTATGTTCTTTATTCTTTTAATCTACTAAAATTTGAGGAGCTAGATCTATTTATAAATTCAAATATGAAGAAATTTTAATAAGTCAATTCTATTTTCCCAAATTTATCCAATGGCCATCTCCCTAAACCTTTGAAAATTATTGAAATTAATTCTCCTCCCCTTTCAAATCTTCCTAGCATTCAAAATATGCCTTGTGATCCATAAGGTGCTTCATAAATTAGTTACTCATCCAAAATATTTAGTAAAATATTATGAATAACCTTTCATCCATAAAAATCCTATTTACAATAGAGAAAATAGGGGTGCTACCTTTTAGAAACCATTTAATCTCTTTATATGATGATCTTAATCATATGGTATCATATTTGCAAGAACATGAAGATATTATTAGTGAATTTATTAATAGTGATCAAGATATGATATCCCTTAAGACTCTTGATCATATAATATCCTCTTCATAAGAACACGAGGATATCATTCATGAATTCCTTAATAATAAATTATCTAATGGTGATCAAAATATGATATCCTTTAAAACCCCTAATCATGGGAAATCTTCATCAAAAGAGAATAAGGGTATCATCGAAGAGTTCCTTAATAATTATAAAAGGAGAACAACACTTAGTTTTATCAATCATATGACAAATATTTCACAAGAATATGTAGATACCATCCATGAATTTATTAATAACATTGATAACAAATAAAATATTCCCCTAAGGAAAAACTCCCTTAAGGTTTGTCTTTTAGAATCTAATTAATTTCTCTCTCATTTTGCTCTCATTTCTATAAAAATGATAACAATAAACAAAGAAAATCCTTAATAAAAGACTCCTGTTAGGATTAACCTTTACTCTCTAATCCCAATCACTCACAAGTTACCACAAACATTGATGCTTTGAAGCCTAATCTTGTTTCTCTTATCAATAATATTTCCAAAATTATTAGAACCCAAGATACTCAACCATCGATACATTGCCATTTATACATTAATAACTTGAGTATATCTCCTAGTGTTATAATCTCTCATCCTTTCATAATTCCTTCTTTTAATCCCATTAGTGCAAATTAGAGTTTTCCTCAAAAATCTATTCCTTCCACCACTTGCCCTACATCCATCAAACCTTTTTATCCAAATAATTTGGGAATAAGCCACATGATGCCTTCACCAATAGCATATACCCCAATAGTCCAACCATATTCTCACATCAACTATCAAAATATTCCTATTCCATTGCACCTATATCATGTTCCATCTAGTTCCATTTCTTCTAAACTTCAATATATATCCTCATAATTAGAATAACTAGAAAAACAAATAACTTCTATCAAAATATTATCCTCCCATTGCAAGTGATCTTACAAAGACTTGTAAAAACAACCCTTAGACCCTATTATAATTAGTTATCTATTTTCCTCCCATTTTAAAACCCTTAAGTTTCAAATGTATAGCAAAAGCAAAGATCGCATCAATCAGTTTATACTATTTAGGAAGACATTTATTGACATTGCACATGATGAAATTGTGCTACTCAATACCTTTTCCAAAATACTTAGTGGCCCTTAATTTAATTGGTATTATCATATACCAAGAAATTACCTTAAAATCTTCAAAGACCTTATCAAAATATTCATTAGATAATTTTCTATCTATATCAAATAAAGACCCACAATTAGAGACCTTCTTGAGCTCAAACGAGAAAAATATGAGAATTTTATCAACATAATGACAAGGTGGTACACCTTGGTAGGGATATTCCAATGTCTCCCCCAACTAAAATAAATTTTACACCTTCGCATAGAGAAGTCCAATGTGTCTTCCTTGAAATATACCATAGCAAGTGCTAAGAGGATAGAAACCACCCTCAACATAAGGGGGTTAATGAAAACCAAAAATCCTAAGGAGGAGGAGAAATATTTCTCACACCTAAAATGGTGGAATAAGAATAATCATCTTAAGTTCACTAATCCTTGCTATATCAACAATGTCAACACTACTACAAATCCTCAAAAAATTATTGTACATTAAAAACCACAATGAAATTTCACTATACGAGGTCAACCTCCTTCTATCATATTAGAGCAACTTATTGAAGTTAATATGGTGGAACTTCCACCTATCAAGCCCATCAAGCTTACCAAAGGAAGAGCTCACTTGTTCCATCCTAGTGAACATTATATTTTTTACTACATTAATTACCATGTAACCAATAAGTATAAAGACCTTAGGAATCTATTACAAGAATTGATAGATAATGGTCAACTTGCCTTTAGTAGTTTTGCTTCCCAATATTTCTTGGATTAAAATATTATAATTTTCAAAGATCTATCACCTACCCATAGCCAAAGGGTAGCAGATTATGTTTTCTAAAAGAATATCCCACCTCCATATAAAATAAGGGTGGGAATATTGTCACTCTTTTGATCAACCTTTACCATGAAATGTTTTATCTCTAGTATATTATCTCCTTTATAAATATATGGTGCATAAGGTATTTTAACCTTAAGTTACAATATTGATTGACATGATAGGATAAGGATGTTGTGGGATAAGGTATATCACTAGTAGTAGTATGTTTCTTCCTAGTTCACTCTCATATAGCCACGACAATGAAGCCATTTTTTTGGGGGAGTCCCATAGCCATACCATTCCTATAAATAGATTGGATTGAGTATAAATAGTGTAGATACCAAAATAAAGCATATTAAATGCTAATTAATTAATTAATCATAATTAATTAGTATATTTAATATTAATTAAATTAATTAATATTAAATTAAATATTCATTTGCCTAAGTATTAATTAATTAATTAAATAATTAGTTAATTTATACCTAGGATACTTTTCTACTCACCTCTCCTCATGGGAACATCCCCTTCCATGTCATCCCCACTTCACTTTAGTTTCACCTTACATCCCCCATTCTTGTCAAGCACAAGAAAAGGATCACCCTTTACCATAAATGGACTTCAATTTACTACACATGTCATAACTTGCAGTTGCACATTTGTCATGACATTGGATATTTTCAATATGCATGCAATACCAACATGCACTCACAGTTCAACATGCATATTTAAATTAAATAAACATATTTAATTTAAATGCATAAACAATTCAAACATGCACATATGGATAAACATGCATAATTAATTTAAAATGCATATTTAATCCACATGCACTTTTAGTTCAACATGCACATTTAAATTAAATAAACATATTTAATTTAAATGCATAAACAATTCAAACATGCACATACAGATAAACATGCATAATTAATTTAAAATGCATATTTAATCCACATGCATTTTAATTCAGCATACACACTCAGTTAACATGCATATCCAATATGCACACATAGAAAAATTACACACGTATTATTGGTGATAACTCTAAGGTGTGCACATCCAATGATATTTCCAATACAAGCTTATACTCCTTTGCAAGCATACATCCTTCAAGATAATATCATTACAGAAAAAACCACTAGCTAACACCACTTAATTGGTTGAGCCACCACCTCATCCATTCTCCCTAGGAAGTCTATAAATACACCCTCTACTCCTTCATGGAGCAGGATGATGGAAGACATAAATACACACTAACAAAACTCTAATCCAACTTCACATCAACCACTTGAGTTATCACATGCCACCATCCCCATCCCATGCTAGATACAAATCACAACATTTCATAGGCCTAGATCTAACTTTCAAAAGCAACAAGACACCACAATCTAGGATCATATAACCCTAAATGGTCTTGGCTCACAATTTTCTATACCCAAATGGTCCTCAAACACAATTGCTAGCCCTCATATGATTTAAATACCACATGTAAAAATATTTCCAAAAGTAGCACAATACAACATGATGCATCACAACAATGACAACTACAACAAAGGAAGGTAATATCGATCTATTTTGCTTTCCTTCCATACTTCAAAATTCATTTACTACATTCAGTTTAACATATTTTGAATTTGGGCATCACTTTGGTAGGCCCAACATATATTACACAATTTTGTAGTTTATCTATGTGTAGGTATATATATAGAGGTAACATATCTAGACATTGATCTAGAGCTAGTTGATCCTATAGATCCACCATACACAACCACCAGATCTAGATTCAAATAGCCGATATCTCATCCAATACAAAATATATAACACATCCAACACATCCAATAGATATAATGCAAATCCATCACATCTAGCTCTAAATTTAACAAAGTGGTGATCATGAAAAACCCATCCATGAATAGTTGTAGTAGAAAAGGGACACATGCACCATATTATGTTGTAAAAGGGAATCAATCCCTTCTATATTTTTGTACAACCCCACAAGGGTTTCATTGTAGGAAAAATGCATATGATATACACATTATTTACTGTTATATTTTTATTTACATATACATTGCATATAGTGTGTCTTTTTGTCATCTATAAGATGGCAATCACAATGAGACTTTCCCTTTGACTTTTTTTACATAGTATTTTAATCTAGTTGTTGTCATTTTATGCTTATTACTTATTGTCTTGTTGTATTCTAAGGATTTTTGATAATTTTTTATGTTTTAGGTTTTACACAGGTTGTAGATAATGCACACAGATACAACCATTTGACATAAGATATCTTCAGCGCATAGTTGTCTAACCTTGGATGTTCTCAAACAAAAATCATCTAACTCCAAATGATCACCAAACATAGTTATCACTAACTATCGATCTTCAACATAGAGCAGGACCACAGGTTGGGGTATTTTTATTCGTTTCTATTTTGAATTTGATTCAACATTAGTTTTAGGTAAGTGCATTTATGTTTTTTATTTTTCTATGCTTGTAATCATTGAGTCTAGAGTAGATGATAAAATATTATTTTTCTTAGGCTATAATAGCTAATTGTTTTCCTTTCTTTTAAATTGTGAGATTTTCCATTCTTAGTTTAGAATTAGTGCTAGAAACACCAAAAATAAATAAAAACCTAAAAAGAATCAATATCACACATTACACAATTTACAAACATCAAAAACATTGGATTTCATTACCAATTATTGATCAAGACCAATGATGTTGGAATTCACCTCATTTCGTTAGCTCATTCCCTAGATTAACGAGTGGTTTTTTGGACTTCATCACCAAGAAATCTCCCACTATTGAGAATATCTTAGGGTGGGTTAGGTTAAATACCCCTTTATTCATGGGGTTTAATAATTTATGGACTCATAGCTATCATTATTGTCCAATACCACCCAAAGGTGAAGTGAATTTCTAGGTAGATTGATAGTAGGACTTAGACAACACGACCTATTATAGGAGGTTAATTTATCCCCTTTAGGATACCTCATGCCACAACCATCCTAGGAATCCATTTCAACCATTTTTGTGCCACTTCTCATAAGAGAGGTGGGCATCAACATACCCGGTTAGACTACATTCCACCACCACATCTATAGTTTTAGGTTTAGATTCATCAAACATAGGAAAAAAATCCAAAAAATTAAATAAAAATAAAATATTTTAGAAAATAAAAAATAGTCCCAACACATCTCAAACAAAAACATCAACCAAACATTAGCACGTCAAACATAAACATCGACACTATTATTATTTGTTTTATTATTTGTGTAGATAGTAAGAATCCATGTTCACCACACCATCACCATAAAACCATCAATCCACCTTCCATCCATATCCCACTAGGTTTATTGTATTGACTCTAAATCAAGTCCAAGCTCAAGCCCAAGTTGCATCCCAAGACGTAATGGAACAATCAGATCAAACCTACCATCTATCGATTGGTCGTGTAACTCATTAGAAGGTAGCACCACAACCACTCCAAGGTAGCTTGTCTAGCTACACCCACCTGATCACCTCCAACCCACCTAAGTTATATAAATTTGGTACTACATATCGCCACATTCCCACTAGCATCCTTAAATCCATGGGGTCGACTCCTATATCCTCGATCTACACCAACATCATCCTCATCAACATTGATGTTGCATGTACCCTCCATGGTGGCCTCTTTCCCCCACCAGATTCACTATGACCATATCTACCATCACTGACTATTCCACCTCATCCAAATCACCTATCACATACCTAGATGCCCCTACTAGAGCCATTATTGATCATTTTTTAAAAGTTATAGGATGCAAAAATAATTGATCTACCTGACATACACCTTGTTGACCCCAATAGACCTAAATCTTTTTTTTTATTTGTGGAAAAAATCCCAAAAGGGATGCCACTTTTGGGTAAGACCCAAGGAGGTAGGGGTATCCATTCCACCAAAAATGCCTAGGACTCGGACCTGGACTACCACCTTTGACATACTCAAGGAGTAAACAAACACACAAA